>OX463788.1:16104986-16764937 GCA_949825025.1 Siphlonurus alternatus
AATTTTGTATCTAAAAGAAATATGTATTATGTAACTTAATAATGAATAAAAAAAAAATGCTATTTTTGCAGTCTGCGTGCTGAGTGGCTGTATTCGCAGGGCAGAGGCCGTCAGTTCCGTGCAGGTGAGCAGGCTATGCTAGCTGAATACCTAGCTACGGTGTGTCCACTGTCTGGCGAAAGCCTGCGTTCAGAAGAGGAGCAGAAACTGTTGCTGATATTAAGCAAAGCCCAGCAACACCAGCGGCAACTCTGGGAGGAGACTTCACGAACTGGTAAATGGATATTGACTACCTGTGATAACTAATATTGTCTTTCAATGTATTTTGCATGCATTAAAAAGAAAATATATGATAAAATAAATAAAAGGCTTGTATTATAGAAGTATCATATGATGTAGGTTTGCTCATAATTTTCACTTTTAAACAACTAGAAAAACATAATATCTTTCAATTATCTCTTTGTGTATAGGTGTTGAACGCTCATCGTCGGCCTCAGCGGTGGTGGCTGGCACACCTGCAGAGTCATCTCACTCGCCATTAACCCGACAACGGCCAGCCTCAGTCAAGCGTCACTCGCCACGACCAACCTCAGGTGACATGCAGCAAAGCGATACTCCCTCTTTACTTGCAGAAGTTTAAATAAACCTGCAAGTCTCAACAACATCAACCTTGTTTCAAAAAAGAAAAACAAAAGTACTTTTTCTCTTTGATACGTATTATGAAATATCTTCATTATTACCAATGCTCTAATTGTTAATTTATGATAAGCAGAAGTCAATCGAAACACCTTTGATCAAGAACTGAATTAGAATATTTAAAAAATTATCATTTGTAATGTTACATTATACATACAGTGTTATGTAACATTACAAATGATAATTTTGAATATATTCAAGCGTGTACAATTTTCTACAGGTGTGCACCGTCGCTCACTGAGTGGTACAGACTCTCCTCTCAGCAGCTCCTCATATACTGTAGAGCTGCCCGTGACTCTTTATGGCACTGGGCCTCGTAGCCCACGGACAGCAACAGTGGGGGCAGGCAAGGGACTTGCACGCCTTGACCTCATGGCTGCCAGCGCAGATGCAGCAGCACTTGCCTCTGCAGAGGTCAGTTTTGGAATCTGTAATAACAGCTAACCTTTTACTTTAAGGCAATGTAAATAACAGTGGCCATTATAATTGGTTAAAAATATTACAGGTTACTTATTATTTTAATTTTAAAATTTATGAATTTACAATCTGTTGATGAAATTACATTTTTTTTATATAAAATTTCAAAGAATCAAGGAGTACACCAAATACATACATAGTTACATACACAACAACATGATGCCATATCCCGTATTGTAATTCAGATGCATTATTACCTCGGCCATCCACAAGAATACCTCCACATCACTCGATTTTTGCAAACTCCAATTGATTCAGAAATTTTAGAAATACTATCAAAACTCTTTTGCCTCTTATACTCTAGTTGTAGTTTTTCTATGTATTAGAACATTCTTTATATTTAATTTCTATCAACACACATATATATGTATGTATATATAAATGGGCCAGCCTTACCTTTTCAAAATGAAGTTTTTTTTTTTTTTTTTGTGGTATTGTTTGTATGTTTGTGAACAACCTACATGACATTTTTTTATTGCAGAACTTGATAAAGAATACATTATGCTACTCTGAATTTTGTCACACCAAAATACTATACTAATATATTCAAAAATTATTAAAAGTGTAACCAAGCCCCCTGGAGACGTTAGAACAATTAAAATAATCGATAAACTCATTATGTTTAATTGCTCAAACCAAAATATTTAATATTTACTGCTATTTACTGCACAAACGATTCTAAAAAAATCATTTCATTATGAAAAAGTAGGGGGGGGGGGGCTATCTTGGCAAGTGTTAGGAGTATTCAATTAATTTCACCCTTCCTCTGTTAATTTAGTTTAAGAAGTTTGAATATTTTGAGGTTATACACTGTATATGTTCATCCCATGCATACTTCTTATTAATTTCTTTTGCCATGTAAAAATGTAATAAAAATATATTTCAAGAGTTACCGGTACCTAATATGTGGAGTCATCTGCAGCTAGGTGAATTTATTGCTGTTCCTTTTATCAAAATTAATCTGGAACAACAGGCCATATTCAAATAGGCATACTCTCTGTGATATTTATTCATAACTGTCTTTATTTTGTACTTTATCAAGCTGGTTGTTATAATTTCTATTAAAAAGCTTGTGTCTTTGCAGGATGGAGGTGGTGATGCCCATGAACTGCTCATGACACGGAGCCTTGACCCAGAACTGTTACTGCTCTCCAATGGTACCGCTGCTATTCATGGGGAGCATGCTCGCCCAACCCAGCTGTGCACCAACAATGGTATATCATATCATAGTCCCGTCCTGGAAGTATTCTGCGAGGACTGATAGATACAGTCTGGCTATAGCTATTGACATGGAGAGATTTCAAATTATTCTAATTAATCTAAATTACATCCTCAAGGCTCCTGTCAATATCAATGGCCTAAATTCTGTAACAGAATAGAACTCTTTTGTCCATTATTATCTTCTTCATTTTTCACAAGGCCTTTGTGGAGTTTTCTTCATTGTAAAAGTATGCATTATGCAAAATTATGCAAAGGAAAAAAAAAAAAAAAAAAAAAAAAAGTTTTCAAAATTGTTAAAAGATTGCTAATTACATTTTTATAGTAGGAATTTGGTTTTAAAATATATTTTAAAGTACAGACAAAATATAATATGCAATAACTTAAAAATCTGAATTAAGTAATTAACTTAAGCGTTTTTCACACTAGCTGCAGTGTATTTGTCAGTATTATTTTTTGGTTGTTAAGTAAATTAACTATCTTAAACTCTTTCTAGCTTTAAAATATCCCAAAATTGATTACTTTAATTTTATTATTATTATTATTATTATTATTTTTTTTTTCAAAAACAATAATGCTCCTATTTTATACATCATTAATTCTAATTCAGGTAAGACAGTTGTTGTAACAGTCAATAAAAACATGGTTTTAAGCATCGCAACGCTGTATATGGAAGGGTGTAGCCAGAAAATTTCCAAGGGGAAAGGGGTGAGGTGGAGGCAACCAACCTCTTAACTTTGCATTTGGCTTATACTGGGTGCCTATTCCCTTATAATATATACACATAGTATGCCATTGCATGAAAGTGCTACCAGTGTCACAATGGAGTGGCTGAAAATTAAGAAAAACATCACAACAATGTCTCAATAACTCAAATTCACACAGTGCCATAATTATTACCGGTAATAAATTAAAAAAATTAAACTTCACTTTTATCCAAATATATCAAAACCAGACTAGAGTTTTTGCTTTTTTTTTATTATTTTTTTCTTTTTTATGACTAATATCAATCAATCAATCAATACATACATATATACATATATTTATATATAAATAAACAAACAAACAAATACTGTAAATATATAAATACAGTAATATACTGTATAAAGATAAAAAAAAATATTAAATCAGCTATTCTCAAAAAGATCCATCTTAATGGGATTTTTTTATTATTATTATTGTTTTGAAGTCATTATAACATCTTAAAGATAATCCTGAATACAGCTGAAAAGCCAAAAATTCATCAATACTGAGAAAGAGGAATTTATGAAAGTGTGAATTAAGTTTGTGAGCTGCTGCCTACAGGTGAGTCTGCAGCTACTTCCAACTGCAACCCCCTGAAGGCTGCCTCCAAGCTGGTGCCTGTGCCTGAGACCATAATGAGCCCAGATTATCGGCCAGCCACTGCCCGACACCTGCCTGGTGAGATCTCTTACAATTGTCTCCTAACCACAGAGCAAAATATATGTAGCCTTTGCAAGCTAATTTCAACTTATTTTGCTGTACTAGAGCCCCATGTAACAGCATCATGTAACTTAATTGGCCTGCTAATTTAGGGTACAGTTCCCAAATTCTGCAAAATTTAGTCACAATATTATTTTTTTACAATGTTTTTTACCAACTTTGATGTATGAGGATGTCAAGTAAAGCATAGGAGTAAGTTGAGTGCAGTTGATATGAGTTTTTTAAGAAATATATGTGGTAAAATATATAGGCTAGATAGGGTGAGATATACATAGATTATGAACGAGTGTGGAGTAAATAACAATGTAATTGAAAAGTATGAATATATATATATATTATATATAATATATGCCTGACATTGTTGCAGGCTCTCCTGAGCATGGCAGTCGATTAGCCAAGACTCAGCGAACCACTGGTGTGCATGTTTACGCTGGGGTACGTACAGAGAAGGTACTGCCAAAAGCTGCATGTCGAGGGGGCATGTCTGCCTCGTGGTCTCCTTACGCTGAGAAGAAGTTCCACAAAGTGGCAAATGACAACCCTAAGGGAGCACCACCAGCTCCGGCCAAGAACCGGCTCCTTGCCTGGGGCAAGGATAATCCTGTAGCAACTACAGGAGCCACAGCAACGTTGCTCAAGAGCCCAAGGTACACAGAATTTAATAGTTACGAGAGAGCTAAGCTCTGAAGGGATTATTACCATTAGGATATAGTGGAGTTTATAGTGTTTATACTACAAATAATATCTTGTTGCAACTTAAAATATGCACAGTTAAACACTCCAGAACTTTCCTCTGGCACTGGAAGTTTAGAAATTTGTCTATGATTTGCATTTGCATCTTTTTTTTTTTTTGTTTTTTTTTTTTTTGTTTTTTTTTTTTTTTACCTTTTCTACATTGAATACTTAAAGGCCCTATGAACATTTCATAGTTATAAAACACAGTTTGCCTTACTATAGTGTGATAATTAATTACTACAATGTAATACTGTTGCACAAAAGTAATAGTTTCAGCAGCACGAATATCAGAGAAAGCCTGAAAGAATTTTGTTGGTGAGATGCATACAGTCTTGGTTATTAGGTTATTATGGTAGCAAGAGCAGCTTCATTGTTGTACGTATAAGAAAACAAGGTTAAAATTTTGCTCCTCTTGCTACTATCTTAACTCAGTCTGTGTGATAAAATAATAAAATCTTTCCAATTTACTTGACAAATTCTATCACGACTGCCCTGGTAAAATTTCAACATTCCAGAAATTCAATTCTTGCCGTGGTTTCAGATAGAGTGAACTTATATTTTACAGCATTTTACCTACATTGTTGCCGCTGAATGGGTAAGAGTGACATTACAGTTACTTTTTCAATTTATCTTTGATATTCGTGCTGCTGTAACATATTTTTTATTCAGCTGTACCACATTAAAGCAATGCAAACCATGTACCGTATTTGTACTGTGTGAAATGTTCATAGGGTCTTTAAATTTGTCAGTGAAACACTTCAGGGAGAAAATATTGATTGGCAATGTGAGTGAATAGGACACTTATTTTATGTGCAGAATGTTTAAGAAAGTTGTATGGTATGTCATTATATCCCACACAACTTTTGTGACAATACTTGTGTTATCATTGTGTGTAAATATTTTGAAATGTATTGAATGACATACAGTGTTACAGTACTGTCTCCTCTCAAAATTGTGACCCGCTGGTAATGAGTGTTTTATTTTTTTTATCTAACAATTAATTGCTAACTACTTTATGCTATTCGTGGGCATTTAGGAAGCGTAAGTGCCTGCATAACTTACAAAATATTAACATAATTTTATTTAAATAAGTTCAATCTGCTAAAAGGCGAAGAAAAGAAAATGTTTTTGTTCTTTTTTACATATTCGGGAACCATGCATAGAGTTATTTTGTTATCTATGTGCATCAGTATTTTCATATTATTCCTAGTGATCTTTGAAGTACTTTGAGAAATGAAATGACAAAAAATCTGATAGTTCTTCAGTCTGAACTAGAATTATTGCTATAATGCTAACAAAACTTTTTCTTTTCAAGTAAATGAAGCATAATTTTCTCAAAAGTACATATAAAAAAAAGTTAATATCCTTGACGCCATTTTACCCTTTCGGGTGTGGCTAGGTATTTAACCTTGTGTGTAAGAGTTATCTTGCGACCGAGCTGGGGCTTACCAGGCTCCCAGAACCCTTTCCTGCACTCTTCTGGGCTCGACCACCAGATCTGTGAGGCCTGCAGTATTTGAACTTACAGGGGGGATCACTTTCTTCAAAAGTACATACTGCAGAAATTTACTGCCCTATCATTTTACTTATTCTTAAGTGTAATATGAGTGAGTTGGTGATAAGAAGAGTGTTGCATGTGCAGGCGCAATGCAGCCATGTCTCGCTCCATGTCTGTGGAGCCTGGTCGACGTGGCTCAGTGCAGCGGCAGGCCGGGTTGGGGTTCAGCCACGCAGACAAAAAAAACAGCACGCCTTCGCCCCCTCGCAGGCGATGCACCACTGCCTCCTCGCGCCTTGCCAGGGACAATGATGACAGCAGTGATGACTCAGAAATGTCTGTCTCAAAGCTCGAGACTATACGTAATCTGGCTTTTGAGAGGAAGCAGCGTGGAGGTGAGCTGCAGTCAGATGTTAAGCCAGTAGTACAACAGAGCTGCCCCAGCCTCAGCACTGGTGAGTCATGACCTCCATCCACCCAAGGCCTAATGTTTTGAAATAAATAGCAATTTAATTGACATTCTTCATTATTATATTTTATCTTCTCTCCTATGGAATAATGAGCTATCTGCTAATTTGAGATCATGGGAGGCAGATAGCTCATTATTGCGGACGAGGGGCGATATATATATATATATATATATATTACAATTAATTTTAATTTTGAGAACAATAATTCAACATCCACAAGGGGGATAAAAAAATAACTGATCATTATTATTGAATGGTTTTTAACTAAATAAAAATTTTGAAATTAAATACATCATTGAAGAAAAATATTTTATTATTTAACTACTCTAATATGTTAGTACTTCATTAATATTAAATTTATTTCTTGTTTGTACAAGTGCTGCAAGTGAGAAGATAGAATAATGTAAGCTTTATGTGGCATGATTGACACAGAGGCTGCAGCTGCAGTGGCAATCCAGCGCATGTGGCGAGGCTATCACACTCGCAACTTGAGTCGTCATGGTGTAAATTCTCGCCATGAATTGCGTGCAACCAGGGTGGAGGACCATGTCAGGTGAGTAATAAAAGTGGTAGATCTTGAAAGCCCTTAAACGGCTTCAACATATGCACCTAAGCAAACTACACATACAACACACATCATGCAATGGGACACACAAAAAAGTATTATAACATTATATAGATCAATACAAGCCACAATTGCAGTAATCAAACTTTAGCATTAATTTAATTAGAAGTAAAAATTCTTTATAAAATGTCTCCTTTAAAGTAAAATTGTAGCTTCTTTGTTGGAAAAAATAACATTTGTGTATTCTTATGTTGATGTTTTATTATTATGTTTATTTAAGGTTAGTTTTGATTTTTCAAAATTTTCAAGGTTTAAGTCATTAATATTAATATAAAAAAGTAATACAGTACGTTTAAATTTGTTATATACATGTATATTTTATATTTGCACTCAAAATAAATTCCAAACTCGTAGCGCTTCTCCACTTCAGTCTAAGCTACTTTTAAGAAATGCAAGGCAACTAGCAGCTGGCATCTCACAGAGCCATCTCACAACTGCTAGTGTAGCTTCACCTCAAGGCACCGAAGATTTGATTTTAAGACAGGCTCAGAAATGCCCGCCTTCAATATAGGAAAAAAGTAAAGGTAAAGAGGTGAAAAGATGAAATATATATAAAGGATTTATTTTAATCAGACTGATACCATCTTAGAGCATACATTCAGAAGCAAATTCCAAAGTCTTGTGAAAAAGTGACACTGCTGGGACTTGAACCACAGACCTTTTGATTTGATCTCGAATGCGTTTACATTACATGACACAATGGCACTTCTCGGCTTTTTTTTTTTTTAGATTGGATTGAAAACTGGAAATTGCATTTACATAAATATTTTAATAAACACAGACATTAGACATAAACGGGCGCACTTCTCAAAGGAAGTTATCCAAGTTTCTCGCTAACCATGTGTTTAGTGTCATTCTAAATTACACTAAACTTGGTTAGTGACGAAGAACTACAGTATAATATATCTTTCTGGATATTCTCTTCAAGAATCGCGGCCAATAAATTTGTTCTATACTGTGTATGCTATTTTTTTTATTAATATTTTTCTTTGCTATGTTTTTATGTATGATTTTTTTTTTTTTTTATTTATTCACATTAAATATCAGTTGATACACTTGATACATTGTGACAACATACTATGCATTTAATAATTTGGATTTAGCTGAAAAAACAATAAAGATTATTGATACAAACATAGATATACATTCAAATTTTTACAAAAATAAATTAAATTACAAATTTTAATGGTCTCTTTTAGTTTGCTCATAACCTCTGAACTTTTTATGAATTAGATTAGACTGTCTAGTATTCGTCCAGTCACATCTTTGTTGCTTTGAAACATGTAATAATTTCTTTAGGCAGTTTACCATACATAATCATAAAAAAAAAAAAATACAAATATGTACTTGGGAAATTCAATATATTAAGTTGTTCCCATATTTTTTTTACAACTATGACCTTGAATCATGCTTCTAATTTTTTTTTTTTTTTTTTTTTTTTTTTTTTTTTTTTTTTTTTTTTGCTTACAAATACACTGTCAGCATGGGTAGACGAGCCCCACAAAAGAACGCCATAAGTAATTACAGAATATACATAACCATAATACACAATTTTTAAAGATTCTAAATTACAAACTTTTTTACGAAGATGCATCATAGCAAAATTAATTTTTGCCAATTTCTTATTCAATTCAGTTATATGTATTTGCCAAGATAATGTATTGTTAATAAACGTACCAAGATAGTTACAACTTGTAACAATATTAGTTAATGGCTCAAAACGTTTTTTTTTTAACAGAAGATCTATTAAATAGCGTATAGTTGGTCTTCAAATGGAGTAACGACCTCAAATTTTTTTATTACAGAAATGGATAGAGGGTGCAAAGTTATGCTACTCCGATTTTTTCAGATTTTTTAGGGACCGAGAAGTATTGCTAAAAAGTTTTGGCGAGGTCGGGTTCGAATCCACGTCCCTTTTGGGTCCTATCTTTTATTAAGAGAGGCGGCAGGATGCGGCACTTTTTCTGTACTTTCAATAATTTTTAAAAAATATTTGCCGGGCTCTAAAAAATCTGAAAAAAATCAGAGTAGCATAACTTTGCACCCTCCATTTCTGCAATAAAAAATTTTGAGGTCGGTACTCCATTATTCACATAACAAGACGGTTAGTATTGAGATATTCAATACAAAATTATTTTGCAACATGTTTGGGTGCATCCTCCAAATCATTAATAAACAGAACAAAAAGTAGGGGCCCTAATACAGAACCTTAAGGAACTCCAAAATTACAGTTCAAACTACACAAGCTGTCATGTAATTATTTATACAAATTAAATTTAAATTTCCAGTTTTCATTCTTAAAATAAACAAGGTATATATTATGAAAAATTTAATAATATTGAAAGAATCTTGTTTTTTAAAAAGAAGAGTAGAAATCTGAATATGGATATCATGCCTCAAATGTTTCACTGTAATGTGTGCCATCTTTTTCAGGCACCTCACAAGAGAACTGGAAGCCACCAAATCTGCACTTGACACGGAGCGAAAGCTGCGACTGTTGCAGATGGAAGCAATTAAGGCACTTTGGAAGGAGGTACATTAAAAATTTGTCCATTTCTCCTATTTTCAGTAAACTTATCTCTGATATAATATATGTATATATCGTCCCTCGTCGGGAATAATGAGCTATCTGCTTCCCATAATTTTCTGGCAATAATGAACTATCTGCTTTTTCAGGTGGGATATTGCACCTAAAAAAGCAGATAGCTCATTATTGCAAAAAAATCACAGTAAGCAGATAGCTCATTATTCCCGACGAGGGACGATATGTAGTGGAAAAATAATGTATGGCATCAGAATGTAACTACACCATACCACATGAATAATTCAATCAACCTTGACCATTCAAATTAATGGATAGAAGGAAAGACGAATAAAACATATTTTGTCCAACCTGAACATCAAAGTTAGGGGGGGTAGATTGGGGGGGGGGGTGGAGGCTGCAGCTTTCCCCTAAATTTTGGATTTAACTTGGACAATATAGGCATTTACCTCAGTCCATTTTTTTTTTAAACATTGGCAAAATTTGGTTCTGGATCCACGCCTGGTGATTGCACCTTCAATAACTGTTTAAAAGTAGTTTTTCTACAAAAAATAAATAAATAAATAAATAAATAAATAAATGAATAAATAAATAAATAAATAAATAAATAAATAAATAAATAAATAAATAAATAAATAAATAAATAAATAAATAAAAAATCAGAGCAAATATCAGAGTAACACAATTCTGTACCCTCTATTCATTTCAGCATTTAAGCAGCAAAAGAAAAATATACATCGAAAAGAATATTATATTATGTGTGTGAAAAATGCTGAGCCAAGGTGTGATGTTGTTTAGATTGTATAGAAAAATTTTCCTAATTAGTTTTATGCCTGAGTGGAGTAAGTTGCCCTGTATGATAAAAAAAAGTTATGCTAAATAGTTTCCTTCTCTTGTTAAAAACTAATATAATGTTAAAAATTGTTACTTAATAATTTTTTACTCTAGCTTTTTGCTATTCTTTATAAATTTGTAGGTCAGCCATTTGTGATATGGTACTTTTGGTGCCTTGCTTACTACCCCCACCTCATTACTTGTAATGCAATGTGTACTTTGGGTGAAATAAAGTAAAATAAATCAACCAAATAATTAATTAATAATACAGTATAATAATATAAATAAATTTTGTACAGGTACAGAGTCTGCAGCCCAAGTCACCACGCACTCCTCAGCCTTTAATTGGAGGACCTGGCGAGGGTAGCAACCGTGACAGTGGAGTGGACATGAGCCCCTTACCAAGTGCCCCTCCCCCTCCTGCAATTGCACCGACCGTAGCAGCCACTGGCTCTGGCGAGGCTGTCTTGGAGTTGTCGCGTACCTGTGCAGTGCTGCAGGGACAGGTAAACAAAAACATGTAAAAATATGTAAACAATAAGATAGCAAAACGGAAAAAATATCCTTGTTATAATTAACTGTTAAACCCCAATCCAACTTCATAAAGCTGGTATTACATGATACAGTTTTTATGACTATCACATAAAATTTTTCCTTACAAGAAAACTTGAACTCTATTTAGCCTATATTAAGCCGGTATTACACGACACAATTTTTATAACTATTGCATACAATTTTTCCTTACAAGAAAACTTCAGCTCCATTTGTTTGTGTGGAGATGAAATTTTCTTGCAAGGAAAAATTGTGTACAAAATTGTATGGTGTAATACAGGCTTTACACGATATGATTTTTCTGGTTATTGTATGCAATTTTTCCTTGCAAGAAAATTTCCTCTCCATACAAACAAATGGAGATTAAGTTTTCTTGTAAGGAAAAATTGTATACAATAATCAGAAAAATTGTATCGTGTAATACCGGCTTTTGTTTGTATGGAGATGAAATTTTCTTGTAAGGAAAAATTATATGCAAAATTGTATTGTGTAATACAGGCTTAATGAAAAATTACTTGTTGAAATGAATGAAGGATTTATACACTTTTATTAATTAACTTCAAAATTTAAAAAAAAAAACATACATAACCTATGACATATTTTGGAGCATTGTTGTTAAAGTTAGATTACAAGAGCTGTGTGGTTGCAGGTGCAACAGCTGCAGGACTCCCTGGAGAGCGTGGTTCGCTGCATGTCATCCTTGTGCCAGCTTTCTGCTGGAACACAGACGGTAGAGGGAGCCGCCGAACTTCTTGCTAAGGGAGCCGCAAGACAGGTGGGTCATCAAATCTAAACTATGGTGTCTTAAAAAAATGCCTTGCAATTTTACTTCTCTTCTCCGGCTTGATTGACATTATTATTCAATTTTGTTTCCTCTGAAAAAACAGACTGGGAGCATTTGTTCTTGTTGCTGTCATTAATTCATTCCTTCGTTAATTGAATAAGAAAAAAATGCGACCTAAATATATCCTATTATTATTAATAAAATGTATGACTTGTAAAGATTTTTCTTGTTCTGTATTTTGCATGATAAAATTCATCATGTCTTATTTTTACACAATACTTGTGGTGTTATGTGCAGACGTGGTCAGAGGTTGGCGTGCAGCCTTCACCAAGCAATGAGGTAGCTGGGGAGATCCGCGATGAGACAAGTCAGACAGAACTGACTGCAGTGACTGCCATTGTGCCTGCCAAGTCCCTGCTGGCCATCCCAGCACGGAGGCGAAGCCACGCCTCTATGACAGCAACAGCAACAACAACAACAACAGCAACAACAACAACAATAGTGGCAGCAGCTAAGTCGAGACCCTCATTCCTGCCAATATTCCACACCAGCAAGACCCCGAGCAAAGCAGCAGCAACAGCAAGTAGGCTTGCACAAGGCCAGCAACACGTGCCAGAGCAGGTCCATAGGTTTGCAAAGTCACTCGTTGAGTCACTTGTTAAAACTGCAATGGAACGAGCTGAGCAAGCACTCATCGAAAAGGATTGTCTTGTCTTCAAGGAGGGAGAGGCAACAAATGTTGAGGTGGTTTTAAACAGTAAAACTGGATGAATATCTATAACAACTTGCTTATAGTTTATATTTATAAGCCTGCACTATTTGGGGTTCTGTTGTTGCACACATTATGTCATTGCTCCTGTATGAAGCTGTGAAAGAAATCATAAAATTAGTTGAAATAAACTCTCTAACTTACTGCTGACTCAGCAAGGTAAATATTTTCTTGATTGAAGTGGAAAAATGACAACATTGTAAATTTTAATTATTTCCTACAAGTCAATAAACAAAATAAATTTTCTTTGTCTTCACTTTTTAATACGTTAAAGGGGAAGGTTAATTTTACTATCAGTTGTTAAAATTCTTCTGAGTAAATGTGGCACTGCAGCTAGCACATTTCATTGTCAGAAAATGTGATGTGCCTACTTTGACCCACTGGTATGCGTCGTTTATCATGAGGTGTAATACTGTATGTTATTGGTCAGCGTCTTACCAATTATACCTTGGAGCCATGCACGTACCAGGTGGGCTGAAACATCACATCTTCAGTTGATGAAATGTGTTTGCACCTAGACAGGAACAGTATTTGACATATTGCTTGAAATGCTCAGAGGAAATTTATTAACTGATAGTCAAAATGAATATTAAGTGATGTTCCCCTTTATTTCGACTTAATTTAACTTCCCTTTAGTTTTGCGTATACAGCAGTTGCATATTTATATGTATTTAAGAGCTGAAGGTTTAAAAATTAACAAAAATGTGTGAATTGACTAGGAGCAGGATTAAAATAAAACAATTAACCTTACATTTAATGCCAAAGATAAATATTATCGAGTCGTGCTATAATGTGTGAAATTTAGGCAACCAACTAGGAATGGCTCAATCATGCAACAGTATTTTTGCGTTATTTTTGTTACTCTTGCAATTGCACCAATTAAACTGGACATTCCTTGAAAAATGTCCCAGTATTGTTATATTTGGACTGTTTTATAAACCAATGTTGTTTATTTATTTTGTTGTTTGCTTAATTTTCATTTAACATATATTTACAATAATTGTAAACAATGCTGCTGATGTTGCCTATAATAAAGCAGCTTTTATTTTAGGAGGGGGGGGGGGGCACCCCATTATAACAATTACCTCTGTAATACTCATAATACTCATGTTACGCAAGTAACCCTAAGACTTGTTGAACTTTATTTTAGTTTGATGCAAACAGACACAGCAAGCAAAAAACAAAAAAAAAAAAAAGAAAAGAAAAGGAAAGGAAAGGAAAAAAAAAAAAAGAAGAAAGGGGAAGAAAAAAGGAGGATTTAAAATATGGGATCGACTTCAACTTTTATATTTTTATTAATTTATAATTGCATAATGACAAACTTATTAGTGCATGAAACTACCCCCTCTGCCTTCTAGGAGAAAGGGCGCCGAGGAAAGTGGGGCTTATGTCGTCAGACGCACATGCATCAACGCTGTGCTGGAGTCCTGCCGTGTGCAGACGTGACAGCATAAGGCCCACTCCACTGCTAAAACTCCTAGAAGGTATAAGGTGGTGATGTTTTTTTTTGTTTTTTGTAGTTGCCAAAATGTTTTTGACATTATTTATAAATTCATAAACATACTTTTCGTGACTTGGGATGGGTGTGTGTGGCTGTTTACTACATTATGGAGTTGATAAGAGGAAGGCAGCTTACGGCTGTCTGAACTCCGCTGCACTGTAGTATTGCACTGCCACTGCAGGCTGCACAGATCTGGTAGTAGGAGCCCAGAAGAGTGCAGGAAAGGGTTCTGGGAGCCTGGTAAGCCTCATCATGGTCACAAAATAACTCTTACTGACAAGGCTAAATATCGACCTGGCCACACCCGAAAGGGTAAAATGGCGTCAAGGGTATAAACTTTTTTAACTTTGATAAAAATTTAAAAGCTGAAGCTGTCCCCTCCTTTAAAAAGATTGAACTTAATTATATCAGCTTCCTCAGTATCAGTTACTGTATTTTGATTAAATTTAATTAATATAAGAAGCACATGAATGCTTGTAATATACATATTACCATATAAGTTGCACATCAATTTGTTTTAGATTAAAGACACCATGATCAATGATTTTACTTTTTGTATATTAGTCAATTTTATACCAAATAGCAAACTAACTTAAATATTGCTTGAAATAACTATGAAATACTTTGTTGCCACACGGGCCACAACTTTGAAGTAATTCATACAAAACAAGATGAGAGCATGCAAGTCATTTGTTCAATTTTATCGTGATTCCTCATCACTGTCTCAGAATGCAACATAAATATGTATACAAGTAGCATTGCACACATTTCAATTTGTGATGTGTTCTACAAGTTATAAATAACTTAATTAGGCTAAAAGACAAGTTCAAATTCAATTGCAGTGACTGCTTGTAACTTAATTACCAATAAAGTGAGCTGTTGAAAACCTCAAGGACTAAGTCTAGCTACTAGAATTTCAGTAAAAGGGATTGTTTGCTTGCACTGATGAAAAGATACTCAGTAAAAAAATTGGGCTTGTAACAAACTATATTCTTATATAGAATAGAATAGGAAATTACTTTATTGCGTCGAGGTTTAGGCAAGCCCATTCTTACACGCAACCTAGCTCTATAGATATTCTTAATTATAAAACTAGTGTCATCAGCAAATTGACACATGTCAATAATATATCATCACAGTTAATTAGGAGAGCATCTACATATTATAGACTTTTCCATTCATTTAATTGGGGTTTAACCATTAGTTGAAATATTTTTGAAAAAAACTGACTAATATATATATATATTATATATATACTATGTATATATGTGTGTGTGTAGGCCAAAAATTTAATTTATTATTATTATTTACATCTGGCCTTTAGCAATAGAGTTACTTTGGATAACTTACGTTTAGGGCATATAATATATGTTCCACATTTAATTAATAGATTCATAAATTTATTAAGACACAAAGGAGCTGCAAAAAGATTTGCACAATATTTGACAAGGGTATATATTATATGGGAATTTCATCGGGACCAGCTGCAGTGATTTAAATGGGTAAAGAATTTATAATTTAAAATGCTTTTTCAGCTGTTGTAAATTCAATACCAATAGCAAAAAATACGTCCCATTTTCCCTTGGTATCTTATAATTCCTCATTTCTCAGATCATCCCAGTTTTCTGTCAAAGGTAAATTAAGAAGATGTATTCTTAAATATTCTATGGTTAGTATATATTATATAATTTTTTTTTTTTTTTTTACTTTTTACCGTTCAATTTGTTTTTATTAATTTATTAATATCAACAATTATATATTTTTATGATCTGTAATATTTGTACTTCTTGTTAAAAAGTTTCAAAATGATTAAAATGATTACTTTTATTGTAATATTTATGATCAAGTAAAGTTGAGGAATTAACTCTTGTGTTTTTAGTGCTTTTACTATTCAAAATTTGTAAATTATATTATTGTAATATGGTATTACATATTTATTAACGTTTTAATTAATTCAATTTATATCAATGTTATTAGTGTCTCTTCAAGTCCTCCTTAAAGTATTATAATTGTATATGTAATTTATTTTTTTAAATATTTTTAAGGAATAATTCAAGTAAATCACAAAAATTAAAATTGTGATCCAAAGTATTATGATTTGATTTTGAAATACTCAATCTTATATTCTCATCATCTATGTATTTGATCCAACTGTATATAGATCGAATCAATATTGAATTCACTTTTACTATCAAGCAGCAACTAATCTTACATGCATACTGAAAATGTTAGAATGTTAATAATGTTAATAACCATAATTCAAGTCAGTCTAGTGTTTAATAGTGGTTACCAAAATTCATCACTATCATTGCAGAGGAAGAACTTTGTTATTGATTTAATTGCTAAATATGAGGAACCAGTGAATAAAAATTGTTCCGTGAACATTGCATTCTAATTTTGCTTCAATTGATATTGAGTAAATGTTGCATGTTTTGTGGCTGTGGCACCAGAACTTTAACTTGATCACTTTGTTAATGAAAAGATGTATTATGTCAGTTACATGCATGCAGTACTTAGCTACGTATCTTGACAATTTATATTTTAGCGTATATGATGAATTACATTTAACTCCAGCAGCAGTAGTTGTCTATATTACCTGCAAAAAAAAAAAAAAAAAAAAAAAAACTAGTTCTCATTGCTTTGCTTGTAATACTTAAGATTCAATGTAGGCTTAAGCCCTTGCTATATCTTTCAATTTTTATAGTTTGTTGTGCTAACAATAAATTTACACAAAAATTTTGCTTCTGAAACTATGTAAGTCACTTCTCAACACAGTGAATTAAACAAATTGTTTTCATCCTTTTTGGGTATTGAAATTATTGCTATGTTATAAATTTGTCTGAATTGATGTGCAATGAAAATCTGCTAACTTTCAATATACTTAAATCTTGCACTTGACTTTTAGTTTTCTCTAGCACATTGTATAATTTCTTTACAGTGATTTATTTAAATAATATGAGAGAAGGAAAAAGAGAAAAATTTAGTATAATATTGTTGGGATTCTAAGATTCACCAACTTTTAGCTGCATGTGAAGTATTTGAACTAATGTTATATAGCATACTATTTTAATTACTACTAAAACAAAGAGGGTTACAAGAGGTAACTTTATTTTTCATTAATATGCATCTCAACCATAACATTTTTTTTCCCCTCTTTCCGTAGCATAAGAATAATGGAAAACAATTTAATTATTTTTACCAAACTTGTTAACAGTGTAATGTAAACTACGTACTGGCCAATCATTAATTTCTGGGCGATAAAAAAGCTATGTGGAGCATCAGCATGCAGTGTTATCTTAGCTATTTTACTGTTGTAGCCAGGTGTTCAGAATGCTTTAATTACTAGTTAGCTCAATTCATACCCTATAGATGTAATAATATATTTTAACTATGTATGATGCAATCTATTATACAGAGTGGCTCATATATATATATATATATATATATATATATATATATATATATATATATATATATATATATATATATATATATAATATATATTGTTGATAATTGTTTTTAACCAATAATTGAAGTCTTAATTGCCTTGGAAACTTGAAAGTTGCTCATAGTGTGTCCTCAAAAACTTATTAGGTATATAGACTTTTTACTACATGGTATTGTTTTAAAATTTTAATGAATTTTATGAATGAGGTGCAAAGCTGCAATTAAGTTTGTATTTGTGACTGCAGTAGAATTTAATTTTAAAATCTAATCAAGTTAATTTCTTCTTCTTTGAGTTAGTTACAGGTCTCGATGTAATGTGTGTCTCGGACACGAGTTTATATAAACTATTCTGGGCCTGCCTTGACGCCTTCTCGGGATGTAAGGTGAAGGTAATGGGAAAAAGTTTTCCTTGCGGAAGGACGATTGTGAAGGTGACAAACGGCTTTCGCAGTAGTGGCTACTCTCCAGTCCTTCACCGAGAGAATGAGTGAAAAATGAGAGGATTATGGGATTTTACCGCTGTCTGGAGAGTTGGTTTTTAGATGAAAATGAAGGAAATGATAGATTCAATAGTAAGGTATTAATTTAAAGATGAAATCTATGGGTTAAAGGAAGACAGGCCTGAAAGATTTCAGGAGTGACATAGGAAAAATGATGTAACAGGTTCCAGCATGCCTTGAGGAACAGCCAACCAAGTTAAAAATAGGAACCGGCTGTCAGCTGATAATTAGCTTATTTGCTCGTTTTAAGTTAATAATTCAAATTATAATTCCCTATCTCTATTAATGCTAAAAACACACACACTGCACACACACAACACACTTCCTGCCCATCAAATGTTAGGTATATATATATCCTACTCCTTTAAAAGGACGTACACATTTTTAAATTAATCAAATTAAGTTGTAAGTAGAAATAACAATTATGGCATTCTGGCATTAAAGGAACAAAAATTAATAACTTACTTAACTATATACACATATTTATGGGACCTATAGCTGCAATATAAAATAGGGTATGTAAATAATTTTCAACTACAAAAATGCTGTGTTTGTTCTAACAATTTTTAAATGGCCCAATCAACATTTTATTTATTATTTTATTAATTTCTAATGTTTATTCATTTATTTCACCCAAAAATACAAAATATATATTTTACAGAAATTTATGCAGACTGCAGCAAAACACTATTTGACTTTTAATTGTTAGTGACTACAATCCTTTAATACTAAAGTATTAATAATTCTTTAGCTGTAGGATTGCGTCACAAAAAAATTAATTACAACAAACTATTTTTACACACACACACACACACACATATGTATGTAATCGCTACTTAATTTAAAACAATAGGAAACTGCTTTTCCCTCAGAGCCAATTTTAACTGGACCTGGAAGCCGGTTCCCCTCATCCACCGCTTGTATTACAAAACTATTTTTGCTATGATCAATCATTAATTTGCTTTCGCTGGATTGAGAAGAACTGCCCCATCTTGCCATGCCCTCTCATGGGGCGTCCTTGCATGGACTACGACAGAGTTTGTGATTTTTATTAATTTGGACAGTTATTTGACTCTTGTTAAAGAATTTAAGGTGTATAACTTCAATATAATCTTTAATATAAATATGATTATATAGGAGATTCTATTTGTCATACTGCAGTCAGGAATATTATTTTTGTACACGAATTTTAAGGCCTTTAAATCTTTTCTAAACTCTATTTTTTTCATATTAATGTTAGTGGACAGGCGCGGATCCAGGGGGTGGGCCCCCCCCCCCCCTCCCCCGAAATTTTGGATTTAACATGGGCAATATAGGCATTTCCCCCACTCCACATTTTTTTTAACATATATTGGCCTAATGGAGGCAGCCCCTCCCGAAATTTTTTTCTGGATCCGCGCCTGTTAGTGGAAGTAGTGGATATATCCTACTATAGTAGTGGATTAATTGCCAGCTTGTGCTGCATATAATATAATATTATATATGATATCACTGACCTTGTCAGTGCCAAATAAGCTATACACTTTACTTGGTGGTACTACCAAATAATTAAGTTATTAATTTTGTTGGAAACCTAACAATTTTGCAGCTTTGCACCTTATAGTTAGCAAATTTCATCTCACATACTGTAATTAATGTTTTCACAGTAAAATAGGATATTATTATTGACATTTATTTATTTATTTATTTATTTCAGTTGGTACATTATTGTGACTATACGTAATACATACTTCCCTGCTTAAATTATTGATAATTTATACATCCAATTTTTATAAATTTATAAGAAGTAACAAAATCATTGTTTACATTTTTCTTGTTGATGGAATAATAAATATTTTTTTATAAAATTTTTTTATAACAATTGTTTCTAAAAATGGGGCAAATAGATTTAATGATGTGTTCGTTACCTTTTACATTTTGCTACATTCAATGACATTCAATGGCGTTCAATTGTTCCAGCAAATAAAAAAATTGTTCAGATCATTCTGTTATAATGAGATATTAGAATGTGAAAATTTTAGTGTCTTAATCGAAAGAAGGGGTAGTGTCACGGGCGGCACTGCCCTATCCTTTTTCTTAAGGAGTGCCGCCGGTGACATCATCAAAATAGACTTTCAATCATTTTTAAAAATAGTTCCTGGTCTCAGAAAAATCTGAAAAAATTCACAGTACCATATTTTTACCTCTTCTTTCGATTAAGCCACTAAAATTTTCACATTCTAATATCTCATTGGTTGTCTTCTTCCGTTTTCGAATTCCCGAGTTCAACATTTTAACTTTGAATTTTGGCTGCCCTAACATTTTTTTCATTTTTTTATATCTTTGGTGAAATCTATATATATAGTGGTAAAACGATTTTTTTTTTTTTTTTTTTTTTAGGTACAAAATTTCAGAATTTTGTCAGCTTATAAAAAAATAAAGGTAACAAACACTTTTAATAGTTTTAATTTTTTAATTATATAATAATAACTTTGAGAATCATTATGCCATATGGTTTTTATCCCTGCCGTTTATGCTACTCTTAATTTGTTTTTAGGCCTGATTGACCAATATGTAATTTAACATGAATTTTAAATTATGAAATTTCATGTGATTAATCAAATACATCTATGGTACTAACACGACTTTTGACTTTGCACTAGATTCTTTTTATTTTCATACAGGCGATAAATTATGATAGCAATGGTCCCAACAAATTTGAGGTAAATAAAAGTTTTGAGTACATATTATATATATATATATTTATAATGTTGCTACATTTCAGATTTCCAAGAGAGTTAAAGATTCTTATTCAAAGTTCAGTATAGAAATGACATAATGGACAATTTGCATGACATTTTTTTATTGCAGAAATGGATAGAGGGTGCAAAGTTATGCTACTCTGAATTTTTTTAGATTTTTTACAGACCGGGAACTATTTTTAAAAAATTATTGAAAGTTGATTTTATGACGTCACGAGGAGTCTGTCCTTAAGAAAAGGATAGGCGCTAAACGCCCGTGACGTCATAAAACTGACTTTCAATAATTTTTTAAAAATAGTTCCCGATCTCAAAAAAATCTGAAAAAATTCAGAGTAGCATAATTTGGTACCCTGTATGGGCCTGTATCCATTTCTGTAATAAAAAAATGTCATGCAAATTTTATTGTGCTTTTTATATAATCCATATTTCTGTGTGTGTGTATGTAATATATATATATATATATACATATATATTATGCTGTAAATTATATAATATAATATAATTATAATATACTATATATATAAATATATATATACCTTCACGTATGTTACTTAAATTAATTTGAATTGTTAGAACCTTGAAATTTTGTTTTCAAAAATAGAAACACAAAAAGTGAATTTCAGGTGCTGCAATGTCAAATTTAATAAAAGGATTTATAGTTTATTATGCTTCCGTGAGCTGTTTTTCAAAATTGCTAATTAGAAGAGACGTGTATTTTAAAATATTATGTAAGACGCGCAGCGATCAAACGCAGAGGTTTAAAAAAAAATCATAACATAAAAGATTGTGAAACGAGATAAGAAAACCAAGCTTAATTACATGCATTGTTGCTTTATTATATTTTTGATTACCGCCAGGTCCTTGCATATCTATCACAACGACAGAAATATAAATATGCACAATATACATGGTATATATATATAATATATATATGGTATATATATATAGATATATATATATATGGTATATATATATATATATATATTATATATATATATATGCACGATGAAAGATATTAAACTATGTATATATATGATAGGCATGCAGTGTTCATTGATCGCCGTATCAACGAAGCTATAATACTATACTGGATGATGGAGGTAATTATATATCTGTCATTGAGGCTATATAATGGTTCATGGTTAAATATTTACTACAATTAAGACTTTTACTGTTTTTGCGCAAACATGGATTATTATAATGTGCTCAATATAATATATATTATTATGTGTATAGCCCTATAGAATTTTGACAAGAATAAATAAATCTACTTTGTTTGCTATTTAAGAATTTAAAAATGTCTTTTATTTTTTCCCATCAAAATTTTTCTCAAAGTTACAAAAAATTATAATACGGTTAATAACAATAACTTCGTAATAATAATAACATTAATTCATCCGCATGTTCAATTAATCCATGACCTTAATTCTATAGCTAGCATTTAATTCTTAAAGGTAAGATAACGCCACCAAATAATATATACAGTAATACTGACGCCACCAATGTTAAAAAAAATCCCTGGTATAAAAATTATGAAAAAAATTTAAAATGTTCTCCTCTACACCCCTATCATGACTAGCTAAAATATCAGGTATACAAATACGATCTAGTTTTTGAGTTATGAATTTTTGAAGTTGACTACTTTAAAATGGAGAAATGGAAATTCCATGTGAAATTAGTCAACATAAAAATTTGATAACTCAAAAACTAGCTCGTATTTGTATACCTGATATTTTAGCTAGTGATAGGGGGTGTAGAGGAGAACATTTTAAATTTTTTTCATAAAATTTTTATGTGAGGGATTTTTTTTTAATATTGGTGGCGTTATCTTACCCTTAATTGCAATGGAACATCGACCTCAAAATTTTTTCATTGCAAAAATGCATAGAGAGGGTGCAAAGTTATGTCACTCGACTGATTTATTTTCAGATTTTTCTAAGTCCAAGAGGTATATATTATACTTAAAAAGTTTTATCGAGGTTACGTTTGTAGAGCATGCTCATTTTTCGGCTATCCTTTTATTAGGGAGAGGCGGCAGTTGCCGACGGATATTAGCACTTTCAGTATTTTTTTTTAAAATACTTCGCGGTCTCTGAAAAAATCAAAATATATAGCATATAACTTTTCACCCCTAGTCTATCTATTTTTGCAGTAAAAAATTTGAGGTGGATGCTCCATTATAAAAAATTAGAACACCGATCAACTGTACATTTTAAGTTGTTACATGTTTTAATTCTTAATAGCTAAATTTTGACACAAATATTGTAATACGGTGTAATAACTTCATAATAATATTATTAACTCCACATGCACTTCTATAGCATTGAATTCTTAATTGCAATTATAAATCATGTGGCCGCTGCTATTAACATATTGTATAAGTTGCGTAAAACATGCATATTTTGCTATTTCGGGAAAACCGTGACGGGTGTTGTTTTTCTCCTTTTAATCTTGATGACGTTTAACGGTCTTGCTAGACGTGAAACATTAATATAGCAATGTTTTATATTATTTATATAAATATTTATATAATATATATATATTATATATATATAATATATAATTTTAAACTTCTATCGTGTTTAATTACTATAAACTTACTATATTTCATCTTTATATATACATATATATATATATATATATATATCACATCATTTTCATTAAAATTTAATTTCATAATGGACTATATATTTTATATAAAATGTGTTACATGCAGGTATATTAATTTTTATTTGAACATTTTGGGTACTTAATTAATTCTATATATTATATATATTAATTGCATATATGTACTATGTTAATAAATAACTTATTTCAAATCTTCCGAAATTCTAGCTAGCTCTTCCATACGGCCGGGGGTTCGGCCCCCATCGACCTTGTAATCCATCCTGGCATTTCACATGTAATTAATTAACATAGAGTGAGCGATTTCATTTTTTTTGAATATTTTATTTTCTAAAGATAGGTTAACTCGCCCTCTATTGAGAAATGAAAACCCAAAAAATTCCACCTCAAATAGCTTCACCACAAAAAATTCACAAAGTTGGTGCTTCGGAGGCCTTTAACATGCATCCTTATGGAACAGAAAATAGCTTTTTACTCCAACTTCGTCGGAACTATATATGGTACCAATTAATGTGTACGTACGTAATCTATGATGAATTCTTTAATGGATTTTCAAATAAAAAAAAAAAAAAAATTACGGAGCCGGAAAAAAATCTTGAAAATCCTTATGGGAACTAACCCGCAAAATTTAAAAAAAAAATCGGAAAAACGGCTCCATATTTTTTTTTTTTTTTATTTGAAAATCCATTATAGAATTCATCATAGATTACGTACGTATTTTTTAATTGTTACCAAAGTTCAGACGAAGTTGAAGTAAAAAGCTGTTTTCTGTTCCATATAAGCAGGATGCATGATGTTAAGGTAGAGATAACACGGATCAGCTGCAATGGCCCAATGCTAAAAAAATCCCATTCATAAAAATTATGAAAAAAAAATTAAAATATTCACCTCTACATCCCCTATCAGTAGGTAAAATATCAGGTACACAAAAACGAGCTAGTTTTCGAGTTATTAATTTTTTTAAATTATTATAGTCAACTTTAAAAATTAACAACTCGAAAACTAGCTCGTTTTTGTATACCTGATATTTTACCTACTGATAGGGGATGTACGTAGAGGAGAACATTTTAAATTTGTTTCATAATTTTCATGAATGGGATTTTTTTTAGCATTGGGCCAGCTGATTCGTATTATCTCTACCTTAAAGGTCTCCGAAACACCAACTTTGGGAATTTTTTGTGGTACGTATTAAAGCTATTCGAGATGGAATTTTTTGGTTTTCATTTCTCAATAGAAGGCATGCAGGTTCAACAATTTTTAGAAAATAAAATATTCCAAAAAATGAAATCGCTCACTCTACTTTAACGTGACGACTGTGATATTTGAAAACCTGGAAACCTCAGTCTAGATCACATCTAGATGGTTGTATATTATAGCTCTTTTCATCTGTCATGATCTGGAACTGTAATAAATATGTCTAAATATTAAAGCCTGCGAGGGAAAACAACAAATTGACCTCTGCGTGGGAGTTAAGCATTTATATATATATATATATATATATATATATATACCCTGCTCAAAAATCTTGAGCATGTCTTTGCAAGATCTTGACAAGATCTTGCCAAGTAAACACGAGAAGACCAAGAAAGAGGCGCAACAGGGTTGAGTGCTGGTCTGTAATATTATTATTGGATATTATCCTTCTAAAAATAATATTTTAGCCAAAAATGTGAAAAAAATTACAAAATAAGATATTTTTGTTTCAACAAGATCTTGAGCAAGATAATAATCTTATTCAAGACGTCATTTCTTACACAAGATCACAATCTTAACAAGAAACTCACTTGCGCAAGAAAATATTCTTTGCAAGATAGAAAATCTTGCTCGTGTTTTCGAATTTATCTCAAGATTATTTCTTGAGCTAGTTACCGTCTTGCGCACGATGGTAATCTTGTTCAAGAAGTCATTTCTTACGCAAGAACAACATCTTGGCAAGTAATTAACTTGCTCAAGAAAAAAAGTCTTAAACAAGTTATCATATTTTTCTCAAGATTATTTCTTGGAGAAGTTACCGTTTTGTTTAAAATGACAATCTTGTTCAAGAAGTCATTTCATAGTCAAGTTTCATATCTTGGGCAAGTAATAGACTTGAGCAAGAAAGGAATCTTACAAACTTTTTCATATTTATCTCAAGATTATTTCTTTAATTGGCAAGTTACCGTCTTGTTTAAAATGACAATCTTGTTCAAGAAGTCATTTCGTACTCAAGATTTACATCTTGAGCAAGTAATAGACTTGAGCAAGAAAAAATCTTACACAATTTTTCATATTTTTCTCAGTATTATTTCTTGGAGAAGTTATCATCTTGATTAAAATGACAATCTTGTTCAAGAATTCGTTTCGTACGCAAGATTTAATCTTGAGCAAGAAAAAATCTTCAACATGTTTTCATATTTATCTCAATATTATTTCTTGAACAAGTTACCATCATGTTTAAAATGACAATCTTGATCAAAAAGTTTTTTCTTACCCAAGATTTTTTATCTTGGGCATTGCAAGTAATAGACTTGAGCAAGAAGAAATCTTGCGCACGTTTTCATTGCGCAAGTGGACTGCGCAAGTGGACGATGTGAAACAAATGCAATGCGCATGACCGTTTTTTTATAACAGTTAAGATGGACGGTTGGTGAAAATTGAAGCTGGTGAAGAAACATTAAGATTTTGTGTGTATTTGTGCTAATTAGTAGTTATTACACAGTTCCAGGTAAGCTTTAAATTATGTATAGTTGTTTTTGTTTAATATATTGTTAAGCTCACACAAAATTGTCTGTTTTTTTAATGACATTTCGATGGCTTGACCTGCTTCCTGCTTGCTGAGCGGCTTGCAAACATGGCCGGGATGTGATGGATTCTAATCAAGGATTCGACAACCATACCAGATCGACAAAACTTGGATGTTGTGTGCATAAATCAATGGCATAGCAGTATTTGGTTTGTATAAAGTTGATAAAGGTATGTATACTAGTACTGTAATGTATGCATACTGTGTATGCATATTATATAATATGCATGCATCTAAGTTAATTAATGCAATAAATTGTGGCTGTATATGTATTAAATTAACATCGTTGTACAGTAGTGAAGTGTTTAAATTTGTTTTACAGAACAAAAATTGTTAATCAAGCATTTAAATATATACTGTATATAATGCATCCCTGCTCAAAATTCTTGAGCAAGATCTTGGGCAAGATTTGCAAAATACCTTTTGCAATTGTCTTGAGCAAGATCTTGCATGTCTAATTTTATCGAATATCCTTTAAATATGTCTTTGATCCCCAGGTTCCGCAGGCCTAGCCGTTGCGTACGTGCATGGATAGAGTGAGAGGATTCATTGTGCGCTGAGCGGAGAGATGAAGCAGGATGATGAATATATCCACACAAAGGAAACCAGCAAGACAACTGCCGAACTTATAACGAAAACTATTATGTACTAAGCATACCAGAAAAAAACTAACTCTTTATTTTTTTCAGATGATGGATAAATGTATGTGACGACTGTGAGGTTGCTACTTGGTATCACATCTTGCAACCAAATCTTGAAAATCTTGTCAAGATCTTGCATTTACTTACACAAATTTTTTCAAGTACAAATCAGTTGCAAGTCTTGTGAAAGATCTAGAGCCCCAATTATGTTACCAAGATCTTGCACAGGAAAATATCTTGCCAATATCTTGCACAAGATCTTACCAAGATCTTGCGCAAGATCTTGCCAAGATCTTGGCAAGATCTTGGTAAGATTATTTGGGCTCAAGATCTTGGGCAAAATTCGCGCAAGTCTTGAAGAAGTTTTGACCAAGATCTTGTGCAAGTCTTGGACAAGTTTTGAGTTTTGACCAAGATCTTGAGCAATAATCTTACCAAGATCTTGCCAAGATCTTCCACAAGAAAATATCTTGCCAAGATATTGCGCAAGATCTTGCCAAGATCTTGGCAAGATTATTGCTCAAGATCTTGGTCAAAACTTGTCCAAGACTTGTACAAGATCTTGTTCAAGAAATTTCAGCAGGGTATATATATATATACATATATGTAACCTCCTATATTAATAATGTTCCGAGTGAGATCGGTGACTCTGCAGATAAACGTGCAGACTCTGCATTCAGCCAACCCGGCAGTGCAGAAGTTTAATATGCAAGTAATCATTCCTACGCCAGCTGCCACGAGCGTGCGAGCGTCTCGTGCGTCTGCCGCCATGAGGCAGGCGTGGTTGTGTGTAAAAGTTATGGGAAATAAACTGTGATTTTTAATAGGTTAAATTACATTGTATAATTTAATCTAATCCCACTTCTGACACCAATGTAACAACTTTTTATCACTGTACTCTAGCTACTTAATCAATTGTGATTAGATTAAATTATACAATGTAATTTAACCTAAGAATCACAGTTTATTTCCCATAACTCTGAGCACGCTCATGGCTGGCGTAGGAATGATTACTTGCATATTACACTTCTGCACTGCCAGGTTGGCTGAATGCCATGCAGAGTCTGCACGTTTATCTGCAGAGTCACCGATCTCACTCAACATTATTAATATAGGAGGTTACATATATATATATATATATATATATATATATATATATATATATATATATATATATATAAATATATATATATATATATATATATATATATATATATATATATATATATATATATATATATATATATATATATATATATATATATATATATATATATATATATATATATAAATATATATATTTATATATATTTATATATATATATTTATATATATAAATATATATATATATTATAGCCTTAAAATTTTCTCCTTTATACATCCTCTGTCATCAGTTATAGCTAAAATATATATCAGGTATATAATATACAAATTCGATCATCTCTAGTTTTTCTGAGTTTTTATGATTTTTAAAGTTGGCTTATATAAATATATATATATAATTATATTAACATGGAAGTAATTAAGTCATTTATCAGTTTGAAGTATACTTTTTAATCTTTTTATCGCGTCAAAATTAATGCTAGAGGATGGAGTGTAACTTGAATTGAATAGCTGATGCTTTTCTTATTATAATTTTAATATGCCATATATGCGTGCTCTTTTTATTTTACGTACCCTCGAATCCCTAGAACTTATTAATAATATGATATATATATATAATATATATAGTCCAGTAAAGTTAAGTATTTTGGTGGGCAAAAATAGTAATAAGCTGAAATTTGGTACACACATGCCTGGATAGTACACGAGTTCCCAAAAAAAAGTCCCCTAAGATCCCTCTTTGAGGAGACAAAATTACGGGACATTTCCCGGAAAAATGTACTTTTTATCAAAAATATTTTTTTCTAATGCAATTAACGATCGTGCATGTCCTGAAAAATGTTGGAATAGAGATAATTGAACTAAAAATAGTTTTCAAAAAAATTAGCTTCTGTTTAATTGCTATCTGATAATGAAATAAAAGATAACTTTATAATATGAGCGTAGGTTTTATTTATACGTCTGGTGGGTACAGAGGTAAGAATCAGAGTGAGGATCGATAATCGATTATGATTTTATGATAATATCACATTAATATATGTCTATGCTAGAGTGCCTCTAGTGTAGATTCATTGAACTACATTCCTTAGGTTCACAATTAAAATAAGACATAATACATATTATGCTAGTTTACCACATCTCCCCCTTTTAAGCTTTGTGTTTACAATGCTTGATTAAACTGCATTAGTTTCTTTCTGCCCATCCAAAACGTTGGACGATCAATCACTTCATATTTAATGACAATTTAACGATAGAACTTGGTAAGCGCCCCGATTGCGACATTGCTATGATTTAACGCTTTTCCGTATGAAACTTAATTTATCTTTTAACGTTATTTTAACTTTACTTGCAATTATGATTAGAGTTTTCGGACTCTTTACCTTTTACTTATTTATAAGATATGTCTACACAAATCAAATTGAAAATAACATATCTGCTCTATTACAGAAATTATGAAATCTAGCTAAAAATCATTAATCCTCCATTACATACATAACACCCTTGCTAAAAAGAAGAACATTAGAAATACATAATACTATATATTCATTAAGTGACTGATCTTAATCAACTTTATAGATTTCTTAAATGTGTCACTTTATGATTATATTAATTTGGTGAATATATTATCTGCGCTTCATTTATGCACTTGTCCATGGAACAGAAAAAAACATATCTTCCACAAAAAATTAATACATGTATGAATATTTTATTAGTTACAAACAATGCTAAGATATGACAATGTCATTTAATTTGAATAATTCATATATTATTTTGTTTGTTTGTTTGCAAGAAGATTAATTGTTACAAAACAAAAAGAACAACATATATATTATATTGAAATACAAGGATATAACTTACAATGAAAATATATTTAATTTAGTACTTTACCATTACAATTATGTTAGGTCATTGACCTTTGCTTGAAAAATTTGCATTGCATAAATATGAGATGATGGTCTATCTGAATTAAATGCACACAGTTTGCATTCATGACATATCAAATAATAAGAGACTCGAGGTACACAGTCTGAATACTAACTATATACACATATTTTAAATATTTATTATGTCTTGGTATTTTGCATTTTGTCTACGTTTTTAAATATTTTTTTTAAAATACAGTAGACTTATTATTATGGCATTGACTATAATATTATTAGGTTATTGCTTAATTTAAAAATAAATAAAATGAGATGTTAGAATTTTACCAAAAATGGCTAATATCCAACTCTAGCTATGTAATTTTTAGTGCTCTAAATTTGCACCTTATTGAGCAAACCATACTAGATGTTAAATTTAACATTACTGTATCTATCTTCTCATTCCACTACTCTCTCTCCCTCTGCATACTTTGCTGGAGTTTGTTGTTTTTAACTTAAAACAATAATTATTAAATTTGGTTTTTTGTTTACACATTATTATTTTTTAACCCTTTAAAAATAAATATTAATTGAGTTAAATTTGACATTGAAATTAACCATTGGGTATTAGTTATGATTATTGCTGACATATGGCACAAATTATTTATTATTAAATTTGGAAGTTACAACTTTCTCCCATATCAAATTAAAATTATTCCCAACATTGTGCTAATTTATTGTCTTAATAAACTGCTTATTTGTTTACTGCTGCACATTATCAGATTTGACACAATCAAGATTTATGATTATTTATTGTGATTACTTATGAACTGCACTTTTGGAAATTTCTGATTACAATATCATCTTTGCTTCTATAATATATACAATCATTATTGTTTTTTTTCCAATTATGAATAATTTGAGCTTACATTTTAAGATTTTGCCATTATATAAGATTATTTTCCCCTTGTTATTTGTACATATTTCAAAACTTCAACAGTACAACTTGAGATTTTGTCAACACTACTATTGCAATATTTTCCCCTTTTGGGGGGGGGGGGAGAATTTATTTTACACATAGCAATTTAAATATTTTGGCATGAAGACTACCATATTATTTTTTGCATTAATGTTCACACAGAATACAAAATTATGTTTATTTCAGCTTATCTCAAATTAGGTATAACTTTTGACATTGATTAATTATTGGAGCTGAGTACTCATTATTATTATATGACTTTTGATACATTTGAATTGTATATTTAGTTAATTATATAACTATATCAAGTTATTTGCACTATGATTTCAAAAAACAACCTAGCTTTATTATTTTGAGACTTGAATTTCAATTTGCTGTTGCACAATTATTATTTACAGTAAATACAAAAATATTATTTTTTGAAATATTTTTGACAATTTTAATTATACTGCATTTCTTCCATTTTTTGAGATTTCACATACAACAATTATGGTGTATTATCATTAATTAGCACCCTTGGATAATAGTTTTGAGTTTTTTCTTATTGCATATAGGACCACAAATGATTCAACGGATTTTTGACGTTATTTGAATTTACTCGTCAATTCTAATACACCGTATTACTGTCACTCTCAAGCAGGATTTAGTAAGGTTTTTTTGACAGGATATTGTGTGATCAAGATGGATATCCCTTTTTACCTTGGGCTTAGGTTTTAGGTAACATTGGTAAAGGATTGATGAGGATGCAATTTTACAGCCCTTTGTGCATTTTATTTGACATTGTAAAATTTTTTATTACTGGTATGCCACAAAATTTACTACATTTGCCTTTGTTTTTTATTGCTGTGGCTGCAGATTTCATTGTTTATTGGGATTTACAACCTTTAGTTGTTCCTCTGTATATTCGTAATATTTTTTCATTTAATATTACAGGATTACAATTTCCTCTTTCACATTACGTACTGTATATTTGTAATATATATTTTTTTTTATTTAATATTACAGGATTACAATTTCCTCTTTCACATTACTGTATATTTGTAATACCGGTATTTGATTTGTATTACAGGAGAACAATTTCCTCTTTCATTTAAGCCATTTCAAGGGTTTTTTTTTATTTATAGGGCATTAGTGACTAGACGGTATATTGTTAGCAAGGGGTGGGGGGTGGCGCATGACTGTTAATGACTTTGCCTGTCCCTCGAACTGCTTGTCCTCCAGCCGGATTAGGGCCTCTGGTACCGGGTGTCCCCGATGTGAGGATTCCTCCTTGCTTTTTCCGTCCTCTGCCAAATGCACCCTCGAAAGCGGCACAGCTACCGCTCCGAAAGGGTGTGACAGGTCTTTTCCCTTGCGACTCTGAGTACGAGCCCGCTCGACTGCGTCTGCAAAACAATACCAGATTACGTTCTTACCAACCACCTTGTCTATTAACTTGCGGCGTTGGCTGGCATAGCTTCTCTATATTATTTATTGAAGGGACAGCCTTTATTACAACAGTATGATATGTATATATATTTTATTTATTCTCTCCTTTGAAAGATTTTATACATACAATTCCCCTCCAAAAGACACTTGCAAAATTAGCCATACCAGGCGTCCCCGATTCATGGAAAATATAAGCCTTGCTCTCTGGTAGGGTATTGTAATAGGGTGATTTATGAGACCTTTGTCTCTTGCACCGCTACCATTTTAGTGAACTAGTATCTCGATTATTAGTATTTGCTATTTGGACACAATAATTTCCCCATTTTTTTCTCAAGGCTTTACCATGCAATGATTAATGAATTTAATTTACATTGCACAATTATTGGGTATTTCACTGGATTTTTCATTAATTTGACTCGACCAGTACCCTATTCATCCACAGAGACTCTATCATTACTGCGGTAATGCCGCCAGTTTACAGGTATGCATATGATTGTATGATACTGTACCGTACTATACCGATTTTACAGCTTTGTTACCCTGCGCTGGAGTTCGACTGCTGTCGTGTGGTTCTCCGCTCGAGGTCCCTTGTGACCAACTCTTACCAATGTTTAGCGTTGCTTAGATGGTACGCGCCATGCCATATTTGTTGCGTGGCTTGTCTCCTCTTCAGAAGATTTCCTCGGGATGACTGCTGCTTTCCGCTTCTGTTTGCTAGGCTGCGGGTGATGAATCGACAGTATGCATACGGTCCGTGTATTGCGTCTCTGATGCGATGTTGCTAAACCTCGTGCTGATTCATTTTGACTGCATACAAGATTGTTGAAATGATGAAATCCAGACCTCTTCACTGGAGTATGCTGGATTCTTGTCTTCATATGCCGGTCTTGCCGATTTTTAGCGGTTTAGTTGTCGAAAACGAAGGTAGGCCAAAATTCGGGATGCCCAAACGTGCTAGTTACGTATTTTTACTTAGCTTTAATATGCAAAATTATTACATAAAATGGACAAACGTGGCTCTCACTCCCTTCTTTTCGTTGACTCTGACTCTATCCTTCTGGTTTTACTGCAGGGGGATGACGAAGATTTTTGCCGATTTTTGTAGTGACGATTGTCTTCAAAAATGGTGTGCACGTGCAGACTTTTCTTCGCGAACTTTTTTATCAGCAGACATCCGCTAACCACTCGTTATTTGACGTGTTTTTATTTTCTACTTTAACATATTAAGTATTTTACTACAATTCTGACACCATGTTTAATTGCTATCTGATAATGAAATAAAAGATAACTTTATAATATGAGCGTAGGTTTTATTTATACGTCTGGTGGGTACAGAGGTAAGAATCAGAGTGAGGATCGATAATCGATTATGATTTTATGATAATATCACATTAATATATGTCTATGCTAGAGCGCCTCTAGTGTAGATTCATTGAACTACATTCCTTAGGTTCACAATTAAAATAAGACATAATACATATTATGCTAGTTTACCACAGCCTCCTTTAATGAATAGTTTCCAAAATATCCCTGCCCTATTGGAAATTTACAATTGTAATATTCACAATTGTATGCTCCATAAAAATACCATTGCGTTTTGGTCCTTTTACAATGGTAATTTTTACAATTGTAAAGGCCTTAATACAATTGTATTTAACTACAATTGCATTTATTACAATTGTAATAATTACGATTGTAAAATTTACAAAGAGTGGTCACCAATCTAACTACTAACCCAAATCTGCGTTGCTGTACTTCGGTTACCACTGTTGATCATACTCTTACCATTGCGCTGCTACTGCTTTCTTAATAGGATGAAGAATATTGAGGTATATAAAATAAATAAAAGTTATGGGGAAATGACAAGGGGGCATTTCAATATAATGTCATATAAATTTCGATTCTAGGGTAAAATTTGATGGCGGTTCTAATAGTGACCCTTAAATTTGCGACCCTTTAACCCTTCAGGGTCAAAAGACCCTGAAATTTTTTTTTCTTAAAAAATTGCAAAACTGAAATTAGCAATCAACTTAATATAACCTAGAGTTCTAATTCACTAATTTTTAGGGTCGACCCTTGGGGTTTAGCGGGGGTCTTTTTTAAAAGTATGCAAATTTTAATAAAAAAAATTGACAAAATATGTGAGGACTACATACAGGTTCAACATTGAGTTTTTTTAATCTTAATGACCCTTTAAGGGTCGACCCCTAACATTTGATTGAAAAATTAATTTTTTTTCTAACCATTTTTTCATAATATATATTATATAATTTAACATACATCTCTGAATTATATTTTTACCTTTTTCAATGTGACCCTTTTAGGGGTCGACCCTTGATTTTTTTCAAATTCATTATATTTAAAAAAAAAAAGTGATATATACTACGAGACAGGTTCATGCAGCTATTAGTTAAGTGCTTTTGATGACATAATACAACCACAATGGCCTAGTAGGGGTTGACCCCTAATGCATTAAAATATAGCATAAATTCAAAAAAATTGTATTTTTTTATATTTTTTGTTACACTTTATATGTTAACATGCATCGATTTGATCTGACTTTTTTTTGTGACCCTCTATAAGGGGTCGATGGTCGATCCATGTGTTTTTTCCAAAAATAATTATTTATTTTAAATATATAATATCAATTAAAGCTTCATATAGTACCTTAATTTGTATCTTAATTAGATATATTACAGCCAAGTTACGTACTTAGCATAAAAAAAATATTAATTGAATGAAGTAATAAGAATTTGACAAAATGTACGTAATATAAATTAACAATGAAAATACCATTTTTTTTTAGTAATTATGTAATCCAAATACAATTGCAATCTAATTACAATTGTAAAAATTACAATTGTAAGCATAAAAATCAATTGTAATCTAAGAATTACAATTGTAATCTAAGAATTACAATTGTAATCTAAGAATTACAATTGTAATCTAAGAAATATACAATTGTAATCTAACAAATACAATTGTATCAGAACCTGAAAGCAATTGTAATCTCAAATAATACAATTGTAATCATGAACATTACAATTGTAATCCAAATGTTACAATTGTAACCCAAGTTTTACAATTGCAATCTTAATAGTTTTACAATTGTAATCAGTCAAATTACAATTGTAATTTGGCTGAATACAATTGTAAATTTCCAATAGGGTGAAATTTAAAAGCGTATGTTGCCAAGTGATTTTGAGTTTCAAATTGCATTGTAATTATCAACAATATTGTGATGATACAAAATAATTTTTACGAAACATGTAGTACAGTATAGTTATTTACTCAAAAGCGCTGCTTGTGCGTTTCGTTTTTGATTTGCTTGAATTTTGGGAAATTGGAACTCGCAAGAAGTGGGCGTGTCCCCCGACTCCTTGCACTGTATATACTGCGTTTATATGTGCCATGGAAAAAATTATGACTCTTTTTTGGAGAAATGGGACTTCCATGTTAAATTGGTCAACTTCAAAAATTAATAACTCGAAAACTAGCTCGTTTTTGTATACCTGATATTTTACCTACTGATGATAGGGGATGTAGAGGAGAACATTTTAAATGTTTTTCATAATTTTTATGAATAGGAATTTTTTAGCATTGGGCCAGCTGATCCGTATTATCTCTACCTTAACAACGGAACAAGCTAGGATAAAATATTTTCCTTGCAACGGAAGCTGGATTATGCATAAGATATTATAGCAAGGAAGTTTATAGATTTCAAACTTCCTTCCACAACTTTCCCGGTTCCGTCCTGTTCGGTCTTGTTGAAGGGAGTCAAGGGAGGGAGCGAGGGAGATACCGGAGAGACGCAACTGACTGACGGCACTGACGCAAGAGTAATCCTGGAGTGGCTGAAGCCTGGAGTAGTCTTGGGAGAGACGGAGAGAGAGAAAAAAATCATGTAAAAAAATTACAACTGTATTTCTTTGGACGCGCAGTTTTGAAAAACGCAAGTAATTTTCTGTACTGCGCATTATTCGGATGCAGCTTATTCGATTTTTGACTTTTAAGCTTATGATTGTGTTGATCAGTCAGGGTGGGCATATAGGTACCACTTCCATCATCACCTTGCATCCCACATTCCATAATCATCCTATCCATTGTTCGTCCATTATCCTTTACAAGACCCTGCAAAAAACAGTTCAACTATACAATTGATCCAAGTTACTCAGTACGTGGAATTATAGCCGTTTAGGCTCCTTCCAACAATTGTAAGAAGAAGAAGTTGATCAGTCAGTAGAGATCAGATCAGACTTGGATCAGATGAGATGAGTCAGAATTGAAGAAAAGAATAAAATAGAATACACTACAACTACAAACAACACCTGCAACGCTTAATTCTGAAATCTGAGGGATGGCTCTCAGCGGCTTTGTCGATTTCTTTCAAAAAGGGAAGGTATGTGTAAGTAGAATCGTTTTGTTTTATTCTTTAATTTCAAGAAGCATATGTATTATATGCATACACGTATATATGATACATAACTATATAGTTATGCATACAGTACAGTATGCTAGCTAGGCTGATTGATTGATATTTTGGGCAATTTAGTTGACAGTTTGACACATTTTGGTCATGTACGTACAGTACGTATGCCCCCAGTAAACAGTATGCATATCATTATTATTTTTATATTATTATGATGATATTAGGTCTGTCGTAAACCCTATGTATACAGTTTCAAGAGTACTGTATGCCTACACTTTCCACTCACCCGATCGACCTTATGCACTTGCAGGACATAAGGTCGATTGGGTGCAGAAAGTGTATCATAAACGTAAAACTTAAAAAAAAAAAAAAAAGACCCATAAACTGACTTTTTTAATCCAGAGCTTCAATTTGATGCACATTATGTATGTAGAAAGTGTAATTGCATGAGATTGATTTTATTAATTGGTTTTATTTGTGGCCGGATACAATTTTCAAGAATTTTAATTGTGATCACCCTGTAAATAAATAAGCACAGACAGATAGATGCCTCTCCCTATGAAATTTTTGTCCTCGCTTAGATAAGTTGTGTTTACATCTAAAACTGGACTGCCCGAGTGAGAAAGAGTATCGGTGGAGGGGATATATTATGTTAAAGAGATAGGGAAAGTCAGTATGATACTGCCATGCTAGCGCACTGTCACCAATAATACAAAGATTACAAAGAAATACTTGCATGTGATGCTGCTGAAGGAAAGAACCAAGAAAAAATCTGACAAAAATCCCATAGAGTGATGTGTTTTAACACATCACTCTATGGGATTTTTCAGACATCTGTGCTATAAGCTTCTTTCAACTATATACTATACTGTACGTAGTCAGTTTTATACTGTGTAGGCACTGACTGACTGCTGTACTTGTTTTATATGTAGACTTTCCGGCCTAAGAAGAAGTTTGAGCCTGGCACTCTGCGTTACTCCCTTCACAAACAGGCGCAGGCATCACTCAGCTCTGGTATCAATCTGCGCTCTGCAGTGCAACTGCCTCATGGTGAAGACTCCAACGACTGGATTGCAGTACATGGTTAGATCTCGTGCCAGCCCTATTAGCCTTGAAGTATTGCTAGTCAATAGAGAACTTGTCCTTACAGTGATCACCGTCATCTGTGAGTAGCGCCGCAATCCGCAGCACGCGATAGTGGTATAAAATTGTGACGATCGTGACATCATGCTGCCAAGTGATTGGTCGATTTTAAAAGAGACGCGAACTGCAAGTTGCAAAAATTTGCAGCGCTACTCACAGATGTCGGTGATCACTGTAAGGACAAGTCCTCTATTAAAGGGAAAGAGAACACCGATCAGCATTTGATTATGTTCATGTAAGCCTTAGCAGACACACAAAAATTCTTAAATTTTTTTTGAGAGATAGATTTTAGTATCTAACAGCCACAGAAAAAAAAAAAATCAAAACAATTATTTGAGCCAATTTTTTTTTTAAAATTATTATTATTATTTTTTTAATTTTTAGCATAGGGCTTTCCCATGGAGAGCTAAACTAAAATCTTAATTTAAAAAAATTTGCTCGAATAATTGTTTCGAAATTTTTTCTGTGGCTTTCAAAAAAATTTCAGAATTTTTGTGTGTCTGCTAAAGTTTACATGCTAATCAAATGGAACTAAAAAAAAAACAGCTGATCAGTGTTCTCTTTCCCTTAATCATGCAGTGCATAGCAAAACTGTGCATGCTTTTTACTACACTACTGTATTGTATTTATTACTGAGATTTCTTGACAATAGCTACCACCTTGCAAATTTTCAAAAGAACTGTTACATCTTTATTACAGTATTATCATAATTTAACTATCATGTCTAAATATTGTATATGATGGACTGAGAGTAAGTACAGTATTGCCTTTTTATTTTACATGGCTTCATCAAATTGATATTGGGATGAGCGCCCGGAGTTGAGCTGACCATTTTTAATCTATATTTTAGTTTTAGAGGAGTTAACTTTTCAAATACTTTTTTTAGTCCGTAGACAAGATGTTGCATTGGAATTAATTAAAAAATTAACTTTATGAGATTCCAAAATAATATAGAATTTGCAATTCAGTATATCGTCCCTCTTCCGCAATAATGAGTTATCTGCTCCACGATCTCGTTGCAGTAATGAGCTGTCTGCTCTTTCAGGTGAGAGTGCAATTTTGAGCCTTATTTTATACCGATTTATAGCTCAATATTGCGTTCATCTGAAATAGCAGACAGCTCATTATTGCAACGAGATCGTGGAGCAGATAGCTCATTATTGCTGAAGAGGGACGATATGTAGTCACAATCAACATCCATGCAATAGACACTTAATTAAATCTTCATAATGTCACTGCTCTGTAAACTAGTTTTGACTTTTTCTGTTTCACATGCATGTGCAGTTTGTGCACAAAATAATAGTCGGCCGGTTGTTAAAGGTTGTTCAAAAGTCATATTATTTGCTTCAAAGAGTTAGCAAATTTTTTCTTTCTCTTTAATAAAGCAAATGTTGTATTATATAAAACTGACAGAATATTATAGAAAAGTGGCATCTTTGTTAACAGATTTTTTTTTTATTATTATTACAGTATTAATTTATTAAAGTATTTTTTTTCCTCTCTCAAGTGGTGGATTTCTTCAACCGTATAAACCTGATCTACGGCACAGTGTGTGACTTCTGCAGCGAGACGTCTTGCCCCACCATGTCGGGAGGACCTAAGTTTGAGTACCTGTGGGCTGACGGCCACAAATACAGGCGACCCACGCCCTTGCCTGCACCCCAGTATGTGGCGCTGTTGATGGACTGGGTGGAATCTCAGATCAACAATGAGACTCTTTTTCCAGTAACAACAGGTTTGAAACATGATTCAAATGTTAAACTACCTTATAACAGCATTGTAAATTCAGTAAATGACAATTTAAGGCTAAGGGCTAAGGTAAATTTTGCCATTTTGCAGTAAATAAAGTATACAGTATATGCAATGACACTTTGCCAAAAATGAAAATGTTGTGAATATAGCTTTTAAATCTGTGTGATCTCTAGCCCCTCATAAAATTCAAACTGAAAACATGTAAAACTGTTCAAAAAATTCAAAATTCTTTATTTATCCATCCTCTCCTACAATCAAAACATCACACTAGACTTTTGTTGAGGTTAAAAGGACACGTCAATTGGCAATAATAGGTGAGGGGTAGATTTAAACAATATACAATATTATAATATTACTTTAATATGGGACTCGCGTGCTCAACTGAAATCATGGTCCATATAATTCTTGACGCTATAAAAACATTTATCCATTTTAACACTTAAGTGAATGATCTTGATGTTATCAGTACACTTTATTTCACTTACAGTTAGTAGCATATTTTAAAGACTCGAACACTTGAGAAATGGACCATGTTTATACATGTCTAATCTACACCAAATTGGGGTTATCACATTTGTAAAATTTCTTGTCTTGTATTTATGATTTACTTCATGTTGCCTGAAATGTGACATTTTTTTTTTCTTTCATAATAGACACACATAATCCAGCCTAAACAATTTCCTCTGATTCCATGCATATTTAATTTATTACATAAAATTGTATGATCCACCATCCATCATGCCTTCAATAAGTTTAGAAACACTCCAGCTGTTCTTTGTTTTTTATCAATGCTATCATTAATACTGTCTAGTCAAGTGAAACACTGTCGTCTCCGTGGACTTTTTTTTTACTGAAACCGTGTTGAGATGGGGGATATTATCTCCCTGTCTTTCTAAAAAACCCAATAGTTAATTAAAAAAGACATGTTCAAATACCCTAGAAAATACCGAGAGAAGACCTAAAATTTGACACAATATTTTTTGGTCCTTTTTTATTTAGAGGTTTTTTGCTATTGCATTTTTCAACAAAGACGGAAACTCACCGCATTCAAATTACTTATAATTTATTATTTCTGTGAGAACAGTATTTATCTCCTCAGCACAAGATTTTAACACAAAATAAGAAATATTATCAGAACTGTGAGAATGCTTATTTTTTAAGTTACTGAATTAATAATTTTAAATACCTGTGGCCTTGAAATTGGGGATAAAAACATTGATTTCTCATTTACTTTGTGTTTTTAAAAGTGTTGAAATTAGGATAAGGTGGACCTATGTCCTTCTTACAATCATTAATATATATTATACTTTTTCAAAATATTTACCAAAACTTTTTGCAATATCTTGTGGATCTCTTATATTTTTCCATCAATAATTGTGTTATCTACGCAAGTTTTTTAGTGTTTTTACCATGTCTACGTTTAATCAACTTCCACATTGCCTTTGACTTATTATCAGAATTATTTATAAACTTGATATTTATTCCTTTACTTGCAAAACGAATAAGTTTTTTACTAATATATTTATAATTCTTTACATCATTCCAAATTTGTGGGTATATATATATATATATATATATATATATATATATATATATATATAATTTTAATTCTTTCAATTTTTGTCTATAAATCACTTCAATAAATAACATTCAAAACCTTAATTACTGTAGTCTGTAGTCTACTAAGAAAAATAAAAATTTAAAAATTGATTGTTATTTTTATTTTATTTTATTATTATTATTATTATTATTATTAATTTTTTTGAAATAGTCATTAAATATGAGAAGTCAGAAAAAATACAGAGTAGTGATCTGTTATGTTCTTCTTGTAACCATGTAATCCTGTCTCCTTACTGCTCTCATCTGAAAGGTTGTCAGGCTTGTATCCTAACCACCCTCCGTCCTTGTCTATAGGTTCTAATCCTGGAGCATAGATAGGTTAGATATGAAGAAAAATCACTATAAAAAAAGTAACAAATTTTTGTATGTTGCAGATGTGCCATTCCCAAAGACGTTTCAAAGTTTGTGTCGCAAGATTTTAACAAGACTTTTTCGAGTATTTGTCCACGTCTATATTCACCATTTTGACCGCATTGTTGCAATTGGAGCTGTAAGTATACTGTAATCAATAAGTGAAAATTGAGTATTTTAACGTTGTGGCATGAAAGTGAAAAAGTAAAAAAAAAAAAAATGGTGAAGGGATGGAAGGAAGAAAAAGGTGGGGGGGGGGGGGAGAGATTAATACTGTAGCATCAAAGTTAGGGGAATAATTTGCCATTTTCAAGGGACCAGTTGGTTGAATTTATTAATATAATATATTATGCTAACAATTGCATCTTACCAGATGTTGGTTGCTTCAACTTTGATAAAAAAAAAAAAAAAATGTGACTTATGTCCATTTCCCCAAAATTGTTGAGTTACTGTTTTCAAAAATTAGCTCTGTTGCTCGGGTTACTCCTCAATATAATATAATATAGTATATGTGTGTATTATATATATATCAGGGGCGGCTCGTGCCCCTTTTCCGTGGGGGTGTTGCCTGACATGGGACCAGCAGAACACCATGGGGGGGTTTGGGGGCGGAGCCCCCCAATGGCTCGCCGCAGGCGCGATTTTTTTTATGGACACGCCCCTTTTTTAGGGTAAAATTATGACAAAATCATATAATAATGCTCTCAACAAAGAAGCAGAAATTATCTAAAAACAAAAAATGCATGCATTTTATTTATAATTTGTTAATGACATGCACTTATGCGAGAACTTTTGAAATCGTGATTGAATGTTTCAAACTTAATATAATATCCAATTTTTAATTATTTTTTTTTAATTCATAAGTCCTTTCACGTGGTAAGAAACATATATAAAAATAAATATTGTTTTAAGCCTTTTTTTTTTAAATAATAGTGTCAATCAAACTGCATTGTTAATATGAAACCTGAATGTCTGGTATAATTTTTACGCAATGTATATAATGAACATCAAATAAATCGATCATGGTATATACAATATGTACAAAATTAGGCGACAACCAGAATCTAATATAAATTTTTAAAGACAAAATTTAATAAAAAAATAAAAAATGAAATTTTTATAAGAAAAAATTGCATTATTAAACATTATTTCAATATTATTAGTATTTATTTAATTGAGAAAAAAATAATCGTAATCCTGTTAAGGTGGGGATAACACGGATCAGCTGACCTAATGCTAAAAAAATCTCAGTCATGAAAATTACGAAAAAAAAAAAAAATAAAATGTTCTCCTCTACATCGCCTATCAGTATAGCTAAATTATCAGGTATACAAAACTGAGCTAGTTTTCGAGTTATTAATTTTTAAAGTTGTTTTAATGTTGACTAATTTAACATGGAGATGGAGAAATGAAACTTCCATGCTAAATTAGTCAACATTAAAAATTAATAACTCGAAAACTAGCTCGAATTTGTGTACCTGATATTTTAGGGGAGAATGTAGAGGAGAATATTTTATTATTATTATTATTTTTTTTTTTTCATAATTTTCATGAATGAGATTTTTTTAGCATTGGGTCAGCTGATTCGTGTTATCTCTACCTTAACAGGATTACGATTATTTTTTTCTCAATTAAATAAATACTAATAATAATGAAATAATGTTTAATAATGTAATTTTTTCTTATAAAAATTTCATTTCTTATTTTTTTTTATTAAATTTTGTCTTTAAAAATTTATATTAGATTCTGGTTGTCGCCTAATTTTGTACATATATTATTGTATGTACCATGACCGATTTATTTGATGTTCATGCAGTTCTGATCACCCCAGGGTCGGACTGGGGATCACCCTATATTATAATTACGACACATCGGTATAATTGGCTTGAGCGCGCATATGAGAAACCTCTCGAGCGGTATAACAGATCAAAGATCCCAATTTTTTATTATTGTTTTATTTTTTTTTTTTTTAGCCATGCAATATTTCTTTGATTACTATCGCATATTTGCTGCTAAATAATGTACTGCCGGTACACGCAAACCCGGGAAATTAAATATTTTTCTCATCCTGGAGTAGTTAACGTTTTCTTATATTTTGTATACTCATACACTTTTACAACTTGTTTTTGTTTTATTGTTTTATTTTTATGTTTGAATTTTCACATTAATGGTATAAAATGCTGTAGTGGATAATTAATAAATAAATAGCTCCCATGTATATCGACTTGTTCCTGGTAAACTTATAATTTATAATAAAATACATGGGGGCGATTCACGAATGAATTAAGTTATCCAGATTTCTCACTTAATTAATTCGATCGACGTTTAGTGCCATTGAGTTAGCCTGGCGCTAACTGCGTGGTTAGTAAGAAACCTGTTGTTGTCGTTGTTCGAACGTGAGATCTCACGATTGTGTACATGCATGCACCACTTAATTTTCAAAAGACAAGTGTTGGTTCTTTTGGGACAGTCATATTTTTATTAAAGTAAAATAAAAGTGCTGGTCTTCATTCCTCAGATGCTTCAATATATTTAGTCAATCTTTGTTAGTATATTCACTGATTAATGTAATTAAAATTTTGTTAATCTGCTCAATGAAACCATATTACAGGAAATGTCTTCGAAGTGTTGTTCAAATTATTCCCGCATGTCAAATACCACAAGCTCATTGGTTCTGTTGAACCAATGAGATTGCGAGTACTGCCGATCGCACAATCCCCGATCGCTCCAAAATCACACGGCTTGAGTGGGAGTTGAAGAAGAGGAGAATGACACTGCTTTGGGCTACTGCTAGTAGTGGCAGTACCTTCCACTGGGCAGCGCTGAGGGAATAAATTTACGCGGCAGTGGCAAAAATTTCATGATTTTAAATGTTAGAACTGATAAAAATTTGCTGGAAAGTTCAGAAACATTATAGAATTATTTGATATTTCTAATTGTGTGTTTGTTCTCAAAATTTCTGGGGGGTCTGCAGTACCGCAGTACTATAGTACGAGCCGCCCCTGATATATATATATATATATATATATATATATATATGTAACAAATAAAATAAACATGGAATCAAAATAAAAAAGTTCTATCTTTCATAGTTTCTTCAGAAAAATATTCTAAAGTCAAAGTGGACATGTTATCTAACATGGGGCCTTACTTGGAAAAAAAAAAAAAAAAAAAAAACGCTAAATTTACTCCATAAAATTTGTGGAACCGTTATATAGAAAATATATTATGATATATCCGCTCTGTGGTGTAGTGATTAGTACCTCTGACTCTGGTCCGAGAGGTCCCCGGTTCAATACCCGAATCCAGCAGACTTTTCGTGACTTGGGATGGGTGTGACTGACTACTAGATGATGGAGTGGTAGGAGAAAGGCAGTTTACGACTGTCTATACTCCGCTGCCTTGCAGTCTTGCACTGCCACTGCAGGCTGCACAGATCTGGTAGTAGGAGCCCAGAAGAGTGCAGTAAAGGGTTCTGGGAGCCTGGTAAGCCCCAGCTCGGTCGCAAGATAACTCCTACTGGAAAGGCTAAAATATCGACCTGGCCACACTCGAAAGGGTAATAACGGCGTCAAGGGTATTTATTTTATTTTATTTTTATTTATATATAATGATAATCTGTGATCCAAGCTTTAACCAAAAAATGTTTAAAATAATTTTATTGCAAATCCAATTTTCTGCGAGAAAATAAAGAAATACTCTTATTGGATTTGACATTGAAAACTTTCTTTATTTTCTAACAGGAAATTGGTTTCGTGATAAAATTATTTTAAGGGTAAGGTAACGCCACCAATGTTAAAAAAAATCCCTCTCACAAAAAATCTTGAAAAAAATGTTCTCCTCTACACCCCCTATCAGTAGCTAAATTATCAGGTATACAAATACGATCTAGTTTTTGAGTTATGAATTTTTAAAGTTGACCAATTTAACATGGGAGTTTCATTTCTCCATGTTAAAGTAGTCAACTTTAAAAATTTATAACTCAAAAACTAGATCGTATTTGTATACCTGATATTTTAGGTACTGATAGGGGGTATAGAGGAGAACATTTTAAATTTTTTTCAGAATTTTTGTGAGAGGGATTTTTTTTAACATTGGTGGCGTTACCTTACCCTTAAACGTTTTTGATCAAAGCTCATGTTATAGAACGTATTTTTTTTATCCATCAATCTCGAACTTTATTTATTTATTTATTTATTTATTTATTTATTTATTTATTTATTTATTTATTTATTTATTTATTTATTTATTTTATTTTTTTTTATTTCTTTAATAATACAAAAATGAAAAAGTACAAAAATTGCTGATCCTTACTATATTACTCAATACACAAATAATCTTTAATGTAATAAAAAAGACTTGTACACAGTATATGGTATTGAAAAAATTGTAGGAAATAAGTAACTGGACTTGGTACCATGTTAAATCATTGCCTGAATATCAAACGGGCTTAAAGTAAAGATTATTTCTTATATCGTTTCACTGATAACGACCTGCAGTGAATATGGCCAGTTTGATCGCTAGGCCCTAATTTATGATGCAACTTTTCAATGATTTTCGTAGGAATATTATATATATCATTGTATTAGCGTCAAGTTCGCTGATCTCTGCTTGTTAGAATTTACTTTAATGAACAACTCATACAATTGTTTTTTATTGCAGAAATGAATAGAGAGAGTGCCAAATTATGATACTCAGATTTTTTTTTTTTTTTATTTATTCCAGTAACTATTTTTAAAAAATTATTGAAATTGCGGCCACACCCCCTAGAGGCGGCGTTTAGGCCCTTTTTTATTAGTTTCCAAGGTGGAGGGGGGAGGGGAGGGGACAAAAAATCATTTAGGTTGTCCATTGCCAATCTCTATTATAATTCCAGTATATGTATACAAATTATATCGGTAATTTAAGAAAATTCTACCAAGTTGAGATCGGCAAACTAGACGCTGCCTAGGACAATGTGCACTCTAAGTAAGTAAATATTTTTTTATTGAAATTTTTAACATCAATTGGAAGATATTAGCATGATCATAATTTTTAAATGACAATGAAGCCCTATTTTCGGGTTTATAATAAAGACTTATAGATCGTTTTGTCATAATGGACCTACTGAAAATAGTCAAGAGGGACCACTTGGTATATTATATAGTAAGGGAAATCTTTGTTGAGCATTTTTTATGGCTCTATATTGTAAACATTACATATTATTATTTTTAATAATAATAATACATGGTTGATGAAGGAGTGTAGATTGAAGGAAAACATAATTAACAAGTATGAACATACCACACTACACTACAGTGGTTTGGACATGTTGAAAGAATGAGTGAGGAATGAATTGCAAAACAGGTGTTAAAGGCAGTATAGAAGGAATGAAAGGATTAGGTAGAACAAAAAAGATTTGGTTAGATATTATTAAAGAAAGTTTGAAGAACAGGTGTGTTAGAAATATGTTTTGCAATAGAGAGTGCAAAAGTCAAAAGAGTATCATGGATATCTCAGAAGAAAGTGGAGTATACAAGAATAGAGTACAGTAGGTCCATTTGTTGACGGCCGAGGTAATAATGCTGCTGGCTTACTTCGTAAGGGATTTTGTATCATGTTGTTTATGTATTATTATTAATATATTTTAATTATTATTGTGCTTTGTGCAATAGAGAGTAGAAAAAAAATGCAAAAAGAGAATTATGAGTTTTTCTGAAGAAAGTGGAGTATGTAAGAATCAAGTGCAGTGGAGTATGTAAGAATCAAGTGCAGTGGAGGGCAATTTGTTGGCGATCGAGGTAATAATGCCGCTGGCTTACCATATAAGAAAAATAGTGTCATGTTATGTATGTATTATTTTTGAGTTAAATTCAAATCTGAAAATATTGAATATAATATCACGTCAATATCCAATTTTAAATTTGACTTAAAAAGTTGCATGAATTTTTCAACGTGCCTACTGTGAGCAACATTTTGTTTGCTGTGTGTCTATGCTGCGTGACTAAATAGAATTGTCATGTGCTTGCAGGAGCCGCATGTCAACACTTGCTACAAACACTTCTACTACTTTGTGCGAGAGTTTGATCTGGTGGGTGCCAAGGAGCTTGAGCCCCTGCAGGAGATGACAGCACGTATCTGTAAGGATGTGTCAATGCCCATGGGGCCCGGGGCCATGTCTGGGGCCCACTGTGCTGGGGCTGCCTCTTCTACAGCTCTGCCACCTTCAGGTCCATCCCCTCATTCGCCCAACCACCTGGGTGCACGGTGATGCCCTCCACCCAGCAGCCCCGCCTCTTTCTTGTGGTGTGGTGTGCCCAGCCCAGAGCCTCAGCCAAGAAATCAACACTGAGCATATAGATCAGTCTCCGGACAATTTAACCATGTGCTTGTAGATAGCAGCAAAACTTGAAACCCATCACATTGTTCTTGCCTCTGCAGCAGGCAAGCACCACAAGCCTGTGCCTATCATTGTACACTGCTATATGCTTCCATAATGCATCCTTAGTGCAAGTTGTCAATCACTTGAGGTTCAAACTTATAACCAACCATTCATATTTTCAAAGTAATGTCACACTAACCAAAAATTGGCACAACTTGCTGCTCCCTTTTCAAGTTTCAAGTTAACACATTTTCAGGGTGGAGCATGTTGTTTTTGTTTATTGAATATTTTAATGTGCAGTTTTATGCAGTTAATGTTGTAGCACTTTTTTTGTTTTTTGGTAGGTAGGAAGCAAATTGCTATCGTACTTTTTAGTTTATTGTAGGTGTCTGGCAGTGACAATGTGTCTTTTTTTCTTATAATCTGACAAATTTAAAGGCTGTAGTTTGAAGATTGTGTTCTAAAGTCACATGCACTGATTTTATTTGTCACAAGATCATGTAGTAAGTAGTACATTGGGCTTGAGAGCACTTCTAAAGAAAAAAACAAAGAGATTAAAAAAAAAACATAATTACTCTCGCCTACTCCCCTGCTGTGTCTGTGCAGTAGTTTAACCAACAGCAACAATAACAAAACGTGGGTAGGAATACATCCATTCATAACGAGGGGTGCCATAAGAAGTAATTGGGGAGAAAAAAAGGGGGGGGGCCCACCCACCCCACATGTATTTTCTCTTTACTGTACCTTAACCCATTCAGGGAGGGGGTAGGAAAAAAACTTACTATGCGTGCCAGTGAGTCTGTACTATGATGCAAACTTGCCTCCCAAATTTTTCTAGTGATTATAATGTTAATATAATTATGTACTGTTATGTAGATGTAAGTTAATGTCAGACTGAAAACTTTTGCTAGTCACTTGCTTTTTTGACTATAAACAAGTTGTAATTTTAAACTTAAGTAACATGTAATAAACTGATATGTAAAACATTTTTGGCAAGGGATATTAGTACTATCATTGTCTTAGATTTTGTGAAATGCTGTGCAATATTTGTGAGGAATGTGGATCTCAGTTTGAGATTGAATTAAATACAATTTTATTTGTTTTTATACATTACCGACTGTTTCTGACACTAAAGATATGTTTTATAGAAAATTAACATTTTCCTCAATGAAAGATTTTTTTTTTATTATTATTATTGAAAATGTATCATAGTCATGAAACACATAAACATTTTTTGTGTTGACTGCCTAATGAATTTAACTTAGCGTTACATATTTGCAACCTGTCAGCTGTAGAAAAAAATTTGAGATAAACTTAAGTGATTTCAGCTTACTAAAATATTACATACATTCTTCTGACTTATAACTAGTTCAATACTTTGTATATTTATGTAATATGAAATCTTAGCATACACTTTATAAAATCTTAATCAAATGTAAGGTATTTTAATGAAAAAAAAAAATAAATAAATAAATAAATAAAAATAAAAAAAGAGCCCTGGTGGCAAGTGTTACGTATTGTATTTAAATAAATAGAAGGCAATCTGCTTGAGGAATATGTGCATTGCCCTTTTTTGTTTTGCGTTTTAATGAGATAAAAGTATATTGCTCGGTATTAATAGCTACTGTCACATTGCTCTCATTACCTGCCTGTCAACCAGAACTGTTCAATAACCCGCTAAAATGAATTCAAACCATGTGATCTTTAAACATAAGTTTAAACTTGAACAGCAAGCAACAGAATGCTGAGAGCAGTGATGGTGACTAGTATGAAATTTATTACTGTTCTTCATGTGAAGTGTGTCATCAAATTCTTATTATCGTATTATTTTGTGTTTATGTTTTCCTTTTTGAGTGGTCATTTTGTTGGTAATGCAGGTTATGGGCAGTAAAATTTGCTGTGTGGAACATTATTGATTGATATTTCACTTACGTTAGATTTGTATTAAAAATTTATGTTTAATGATTCGGTTATGTAAAGAATTGGAAAATTAAGCAGAGTGAATTTGAGCAGTACTAATCTTATCTTTGTAAGTAAATTATTAAGTGTGTTAGTGACGCTAGCTTGAAAGTAGTTGCATAACATGTAACAGCCTGCATTTCAGTTAGAAACAAGAATCAGGCACACACTCTTCTGTTCAAATTGGTATCATCACACAAAAGACAATTAAATAGTTAATGGAATGGAACTTGTAATATAATTAACATTGTTTGTTTTTGTTGTTGTTATATTATTTTGCATTAACAGTAAATGGGTACAATTCCATTGTTTTAAAAAAACAATTGTTAAACACTCTTAAAAGTGACTGCAAAAATTCTTAAAAAAAAAAAAAAAAAAAACATCTAGGGAAGATTAAGTCTGGAGGTTGTTTGTGTATTGTGCCATTTTTCTGTTTTGGGGTTACCCTTTGACTTGCACCCATATTCAATTGCTACTGCCGAATTATTAATTTAGTATAATTTGAAATGATTTTGTTATTTTGTAATTAAATGTATGTGTGCAATACGAATAGCAAAAAGTACAATGTAGTAATTTGAATAAAATTTGACAAAAAATATATAATTTTCATTTTCATTGAGACCCTTTAGCTCCTATTCTGATTAAATTTGAATGTATAATTTAATAATGTGTTGCTAAGTTAATAACCTAATTAAAGCAGCACAATTAAAAACTGAAATCCTGAAACTCACAAAATAAATTATATGTGCATATATATATTTAAATATATTATATAATATAATTATATGTCCATTCATGACATGACGCCATATCCCTTGCTGTGGAAGTCAGCAGCATTATTATATACTTCGGTCGTTAATGTCCAAGGCAATTTATTCTTCTCTGCTTTTTAGTAAGATTTTATTTAAAAAAAAAAAAAATCATGGGGCTTACTACAGTATAACAGATCTTAGTTTATTTCTAGACAGAGTTCAGTCTATAAGACTAAATGGCGCCAGACATCAGCCAATGAAAAGTCTAGAATGACTGCTGGCCACCTTTTCATTGGCTGCCTAGTGCCGTCTAGTCTACTGAACTGTCTAAAGGTAAACTAATCTGTTATACTATAGACCTAGTCACATAGGCGTGGATCTAAGGGGGGGGGGGGGGAGAAGGTTACAGCCCCCTCTGAAATTTTGGTTTTAAAATGGGTAATATAGGCATTTCCCCCCCTCCAATTTGTTTCTTTTAACATATTGGCCTTATGGAGACAGCCCCTCGAAATTTGCTTCCGGATCCGTGCCTGACCATGACACGCGAGAACAATTTGCTAATGGCTTAATTGCCTTGCTAACCACACTTTGAGATTAAATTAATTTAGTATTGCGTTACCCACAGAGACAATGTACTTGTCATATATGCTGCAAGAATTAACTGCCTCAAGGGCAGAGTCAGTATAATTAAGTGCTGCCAGTTGTCACCATGCATATATATATGGTACTATATATTATAATATATTAAGGGCTGGAGCTAGATAATAATGCTCTGTGCATGATTACACTTTTGAATATATATTATTGAATTAACATTATGTTTTATTAATATACATTTATTTATATAATAACAGTGAGGTATATATATATAAATAAAATATAAAAACCACAAATTTATAATTTGTAAATTTTGTATGTATATATATAATATATATATATATATATATATATATATATATATATATATATATATATATATATATATATATATATATATATATATATATATATATATATATACATGCAGGCCGGGTGATCACAAAGTTCTTGAAAATTTTAGCCGCAAATAAAACTAACAAAGTCATGAAATCTCAATATACAATTTCTATACATCAAATTGAAGCACTGGATTCAACATTTTCAAAACTTGATTCAATTTATTTTTTTATAGAGTGGTTTTCTCAAAAGTTCAAACAATTAAGATGAAAATTGCGTTTTTCACCTCTTTTTCTTGATGATTTGGACAGAGTGGTGCACCTAAAATTAATGCATCAAAACTCTTACTTATTGAATTTTTTTACCTGAGAAGGTTTCTCCACATATGCCTCATTACCTATATTCGTAACACGAAACAATTAAACACATGTAACCGCACCTCTAGCTCCCGCCAAAGGTTGCGTGAAATCGCAATTAAGATTCGCATGACAATTAAGTGCAATGTGGTTGATTGAAAGACGCTTCTGATGGGCTGCTTGAGCTGCAGTGTCTTGAATGCTGTGTTCTTATGTAACTTAAAAGAAGAATTTGAGTGTAATGAGATCAGGGGACCTTAGGGCCCAAGTTGTGGGACCGTCATAACGTCTGTTCAAGTGTCCAAGTAAGACTCCGTACAGACAAGAGCGCACGTCGTTTCGTGACAGAGCGCATGACATCATTGTCTGAACGAGGTCTTCCCCGGTAATTTCCTCAAATGTGACGGTCCCACAATTTAATGTGAGTCCCGAGATCCCCTGACCTCACTACAGTCAAATTCTTCTTTGGAGAACAACGTGTTCAAAACATTGCATGGATATGCGCTCTTGATCGAGTCCACAATTAAGCTGCGCTTGCGAATCTTGCGACGCCACGTAATCTTTGGCGAGAGCTTGTGAGGTGCGGTTACATGTGTTTTAAGGTACGATGAGTGGGGTCAATGTGGAAAAACCAGTACGTCAGGCTCAGACTAGCCATAAGAGTTGGTGAGCGATCGCTCATCAGTAGGCCCCCTCGGCTGGGAGACCCCTACAACGTTAAAAGTAGGCCCCCACAGGGTCAAGTAGGCCCTTGATATGGGTATGTACTAGTGTTTGCTCAGTAGGCCCTTTGAGCCCAGTCCAACCCTGAGAAACCTTATGGTAATGTGGATGAAAAAATTCAACATGCAGGAGTTTTGATGCATTAAATTTCAGGTGCTGCAGTCCAAAACATCAAAAGAGGTGAAAAAACGCAATTTTTAACATGTTTCAACTTGTGAAAAAAACATTTTGACAAAAATAATTTTGAATCAAGTTTTGAAAATGTTGAATCGAGGGCTTCAATTTAATGTATAGGAAGTGTACATTCAGATTGCATGTATTAGTTAAACTATTGTATAAATTATAAATTAAAACGCTCTCTCACGTGTGCTGCACTTTCATTTAATTGGTTGCTTCACGCGATGCAGACAAAATTTTACAAAAATAAGAGATAAGCAATTTAATTTTTTTTTACAATATCTTAATTAATGATGTAAACTTGGATTATTTAATAAATTTTAAAAATCAAATTCAATTAAATGACACGTACACTGATTTTATAAAAATAATATAGAAGTAGTGGTTAAATGAATTACTTGATTTAATTAAAATGATTTACTCAAACCTTTATTTATTACGCACATATTGAAAAATGGGGTGAAAAAAATAAAAAAATGTTAAAAAAATTGCATCGGGCCATATATTTTATTCTCTAATGTAATATAGTATTTTTTCATAATTTTACCCTAAAAAAATGGGCGTGTCCTTAAAAAAATCACGCCTGCGGCGGGCAATTGGGGCTGTTCTCAATCTTTATCCTGAGGAACCCCCCCTTCCCTTGGGCGAATCCTGGCTACGCCACTGCAGTGATATGTGTAGTACATGCGAGTGTTATTATAGTGACGCGTGCACGATGCACGAACACTAAGTGACCATCGCAACATGCTACACACAGAAGGATTACATCGAACACCGGCAAAGGCAAAAATCCGAAAAGTGAAATAACATTCAATATGAATATCCTTTGCACGAAAAAGTTATTTACTAAGATTTATTAATTTTATTATTTTTTTAGATTTTTTAAATCAAAGAAATATTTTTATTATTTTTTTATATATATTTTTTTAAATATCTATATATAGGTTCATACTGTTTACCGGGTATACTATTTTATCTTCAATTTTATATGAAGTGGTTATCGTTAGCACTATTTTAAAATTCTAACCTTTCATCTTTTTGGAATTTTTTGTTAAGTTAATTTTTGAGACATTTAAAACAATAATTTAATTATTTAAAAAACATTTATGCAACATTTATTAAATTTAATAAAACGTTTTAAATTGTGAAACAGTTAATTAAAATATTTTTATTGTATTAATTATTTATTATAACACTGCTGCTATACATAGACAACGAACATCGAATTAAGTGCTTGTTTGTGATTTTCTTTCATATAAAAGTCATATTTAAATTTTCATTAGCCCAGCACAGGAAATGTTTTTGTATATTTTTTTTATCAATTTAATGTGACACTACATTTTTTTTAGTCGGTTAAAAGTTTGAATTAAATTTAATTTTACTTATTTTTTGGGTTATATAATTCCCATAAGGATTTCCAATATTTTTTCCGGAAAAACCAATATTTTATTTGTAAATCGAAAATCCATTAAAAAATTCATATTCATTAATAGATTACGTAGGTATTTTTTAATTGTTACTATAATATAGTTCAGATGAAGTTCGAGAAAAAAGTAGAAATTAAGCTGTTTTCTGTGCCATAAATTTGCATGTTAAAAACCTCCGAAACACCAACTTTGGGAATTTTTTTGGTTTTCATTTCTCAATAGTGGGCATGCAGGTTAAAATATTTTTAGAAAATAAATTCTTAAAAAAAAATGTAATCGCTCACTTGACTTTAAATATTGTAAATCAATTTTCGTGTAACTTTTCAATAAAACAAAAATAAGTCACGCCCCTATTTCCCAAAAAATCGCGCCTCCGGCGGGGGTTGGGGCCCTTCAGGCCTCTATCTGAAGCGCACTGGTAAGAAATTGAAACTACTTTCACCACTGATGACATGTATTCCACATAATACCACATGAAAAAAATTTATTTCTCTGCTAAGCTATTAATTGCTGTAGGAATATTGTTGAAATTTACCAAAAGTGGTGACGTTTTCAAGATTTCAAGCTTTGTAGATTATTTCAATTAACTAAATAGAGACTCCTATATGCTCCTAGCTGTGTCTTTTAGTCAAATCAGCATATTTTTCACACGAAAAAAAAAAAAATTATAATACTCAAAATCTACACTTATTTTTTTTAACTCTGCAAATTAACAGATATATTTTTTTTAACAAAAATAAAATTATGCCACCCACTGAATTTTTTTAATCTTTATTGTGAGGAAGATCTCTCCTCGTCAGAGCTAATCGGATTTATTCCATCTTTATTGTGAGGAAAATTTCGGTGCATGGTTGGCTATAGTTAATCCTCTATTGAACGCTCCTCACTGAGTTCCTCGTGATAACGACAGAAGAAAAATATTCCACCGGGGGGTTGGGGCACAAGCCCGCTCCCCCTCCCCCCCAACAGTTCGCCGATCGAGGGCGCAATATTTTTATGGTCACGCGCGTGTTTGTTTTGAAAAAAGTAAAATTATGAAAATTTTATAATGAATGATCTCGTTATACAAATTATAAATTATACAAAACCTTAAATTTAATGCACACACAATTATATACCTAGCTATTTTTAATGTGATTGTGTTTTGCTCTATTTTTCCAATATTAATATTTATTTAGCTTGATAAACAGAAAATATTTTCAGTGCATTAAATAAAGGTCAAAATTACAAATATTTATTTGATCATTATTATGTATCAATTGACTGATATTTAATGTAAATAAAAAATAATAAAAATAATATAATAATAATAAAAGATCATTCGGCATTGCAGTATACAGTGATTGAATAACCAACCACACGTACAATACAAACATAGATATTGTCACAACGTCATAACAATTAAAAAAACAATAAATTCGGTAATTAATTTGAGTAATTAATTTTTTCGTGTGAAAAAGATACTGATTTGAATAAAAGTCACAGCAGTCCCCATTTAAAACAATTAATATTAATGCTAATCTCACCAATACTGATGAGTATTTCGATTACCGAATTTGGTCAAAAATTTTTTCGTGGCAAATTACTTCATGGTGTCAGGAAGATTTGCTGAAATTTTCAGAGTGGGGAACTTGTAATCATGGGGAACATCAATTTCATCCATTTTAACTACATAGCACTTGACAATTTACACTGCATAATTATAAGATCGATGTAAAAAAAAATAATAAATAAATAAATAAATAAATATATATATAAATAAATATATATATAAATAAAATTGGGGTCTATATATATTATTGTACAACTATTTTGTAGGGCTGTAAATTTTAACCGGTTGATTAACCGTCCGGTTAAAATCCCACGGTTAATCGTTTTCATAAAACACTGTTACTCGAAGTTACGGTTAATTTAACCATTTAACCGAACTTTGATTAAAATTGAAAATTAACCGATAGTCAATTTTAACCGTTTCTAGCCGTGTCATAATTTTAAGCACTTGTAACCGCGGTTAATTCTTTTTATGATGCAAAAAAAATAATTGACACGTGAATTCCATTCAGGATATAAAAGGTATTTGACCATCCTCTCAAACATAACAATTTATTATATATACATATCATTTACCTATATTTTTGACAATGTAAGTTGAACTATTGTTCAACTTCCGTTTTTAGGTAATCAACTAAAAAACATATTTTATGAACTATAACAAAGAAGAAAAGGAATTCGAGTGTCATTCTAAAAAAAAATATATTATAATATGATATATAGAGAACAGTTCAGAAAAGAATTAAATTTCTCAATTCATCCCCCCCCCTCCTCCCCCCCACACACAAAAATAGAATGCAATCGTGACACTGTGAAAAGTAACCATATATTCAATAATGCATGTTAAATAAACAATGTCAATATTAACAACAATAATTGATTAAAGATATTTATGTTATAATTTTTAATGTTATACTATATACTTTATAATAATAAAATCCATTAGCTATTATTTTAATTTTAATGTTTTTAATTAATTAATGTATGAAGTTGATAAAAGGATCAGAATAATATTCTATATTCAGTTTTGTGTATGCAATATTAATGGTATTTGTATTAAATATATCTTAATTTAACGTGATAATTGCCAAAAAATAACCGATGGCGCAGAGTTAACCGTTTCGGTTAAATTAACCGATCAAATAAATTCAAATAATTAACCGATCGAATAAAATTAACCGATATCGATTAGACGGTTTTTTTAATCGATCAAACATTTTCAGAATTATTGGCGGTTTTTATTCGAACTTCGGTTTGATTAAAAACCGGTTAAAAGTTGACGGTCACCGGTTAAACATTTTTCTCGGTTATTTACAGCCCTACTATTTTGTACCCTATAGTAAAAATTTACAATTGTAATTAAATTACAATTGAAATAATAACCATTGTAAAAATTACAAAAAGCGGTCACCAATCTAACTATAATATATTTTTTATTTTAATTTGACCACTGGCGGTACAATACAGTAACAAACATTGTTATAATACAGCATTAGTCTTGTCAATTTAGGTATAAATACTAAAAAATAAACATAAAAACAAACACAATATTTATAGATCTGAAGTAAATATCAGACTCGTCATGCAGAAGATACAAAAATATGTTTTATAAATATTAATCCATAAAATTTAGTGTTGTGCTTATTATTTTAGGCTCCCTATACATATTATGTATATAATTTTATGAATAATTTTGAACATTTTTTAATGATGTAACTTTAAGGATATTTTTTTCAACAATTTTGGTTTCATTATGGAAAAATTGTTTTACATCATAGTACTCCTTACTTATTAATATTTTCTTTAATACATTTTTAAACAAAGTATCATTCTTTATATTTCTTAATAATTAAGCTTGGGATATAATCATAATATTTAGCCGTTTGAAAATAAGCACTTTTTTCTGTTAGTGATTTACAATGTTTCAAAATTACAACTTTTGAATTATTTCTAGTATTATAAGAATGAACTTCTTGCTGTATTTTGTATAAATGTGGATTTTTTTTTAAACATAATACAATTATATATATAAATGGACGGCAGTGTCATTATCCCCAGTTCTTTGAAATGAGTTTTGCAAGATTGAAATTGTTTTAGATTTTTTATTAGCCGAACTGATCTCTTTTGAAGAATAAAAATGCTATTTATGTTAGAATCAATGGCAGCCCAAAATATAATATTCAACGATATTAGGGAATAAATATAAGCATAGTATATTGCTAACATGGTTTCTATTGAGACTGATTTTTTAATGGAAAATAAGGCAAAATTTGCTGAGTTTAATTTACTATACCCTGACTCCACGGCACAGTAGGGCACAGTTAGGTGCCAAGTTCAATCTTGTGTTCTATTAACATTGTAATTTGAACTTGGCAGTCCGGTTGTTAATCCCCTTGTGGCTAGGCGCAATTGTGAATATCACAGAGGTGCCTAGTCAAAGACCTTTGGTTGAACTGTGATTCTCACAAAATGGCCGAACTGTGAAAATCACAGTTCGACCCAGAGATGCAAAACTTCGCGCGAAACATGGTGCGCGAAACTTTCGCGAAACTTTCGCGCGAATATTCGCGAAACTTCGCGAATATTTCGCGAAATTTAAAAAATGACTGTCGCAATGCGATTTTTCATATATTCATCAAAAAATTAAGAAAACAAGATAAAATGGCCCCTTTCATGACCTGTCTATCCTCGAATGTGTTAAATGATTTTAAAAATAATTAAAAGTAATTTTTAAAATTAATGAAAAAGAAATATTTATTTTTATATCTAATAAATTAAATTGAACTCTTTTTTAATTCATTTATGCAATTAAACCTGTCATTAAAGCAAAATTAGGAAGAAAACGGCGTATTCATTAAATATACGATTCGAAAAAGTAGAGCGGTAAATTCAAATATATCAATTTCGCGAAGTTTCGCGCGAAACTTGGCTTGCGAAACTTCGCGAATATTCGCGAAAGTAGCGAAATTTCGCGCGAAGCTTCGCGAAGCGTTGCATCACTGGTACTTCGACCAATGGTTTAGACTTGGTAGCTCTCCCCCGCCACTTCTCCTTATTAATTTTTTATTTTTTCATTTCATTAAAGCTAATTAAGTTAACGTATTACTAAAAAAATGTAGTTTTTTAAATATTTTTATTTTATCATGGTAATTAACAGAGTACTCTAGCATAAAAAATTAAAACATTGATGCTAGCAGCTGCAACTCTTTTGTCTCTATCCCGCATATTGGCGGCCATGATGTCTGGTGATAGAATCCACTAATCAGCATTTCATGCAGCAGAGTTGAATTCATTGCCTGTAAAATTATGAAAATGAGATTATAGCACACATATGAAAAGATTTTGTAAATATTTAACTCACCATGTGCACATAAGTAGCTAGCCTGGGCATAACTTCCTCAGTGTTGAAAGAGAGAATTCAAGGGGGCGGGCTGGGCTGTAGAAAGAAAAGCTATGATAGGGCCTCTCATGATGTTAGAATTTGTAATAATCACTGTAAAAAAGAAGCAATTTATTAGAAAACAAAGAACTTTGCTATTTCAATATACTTTTTAATATATTTCTTACCTTCTTTAAAGACTGCAAAGCAGACTTTTCCAATAAAAAAGAGACAGCATCTCTGTTTTTGTTGACAATGACACCCATATCATATCATATGTTGTATGTTGCTTTTTTTTTTTATCTCACTTCAATTTTTTAGAAACAGATAGCGCTACCATCCGGGTATAAATTTTTTCAAAGTCCAAAATTAATATATAAATTTGATAATAATTATAATAGATATATTGCCAATGTAGTTTATTTAATGAAAAAAAATATCAGTTGGATATATATATCAATTAAAGCATCATTTAAGCCCCTTCTAGTTCATAGTCGATACAACTTCAAAGAGTGTATTCAATGTGCCAAGTTACGCCAAGTTTAGAAAGCTAGGATGCTCTGGGGTACCTAATATAAACACTGTGCCCTACTGGATACTCATGGGCATTACAGCTTACGTAACTGTGAACCTTAACTGTGCCCAATTGTGCCCTACTGTGCCGTGGAGTCAGGGTACTTATGTGCTTTATATGAATGTCCCATTTAAGATTTTCTTGGATATTTAATCCCATAAGTTTAGTATTTTCGGCTCTTTGTACTGTAGTTTTTTTCAATTTTAAATAAAAGACTATTATCCGGAGTATTAAAATTGGAATAAAATTGGATATATTTCGATTTGTTTGGATTTAACATTAGTCTAGTTTCTTTACACCATTCTTGAAATTCTGTTAGTACTTTATTTACTTTTTCAATTAATTCTTCCTTTGTTTTTGCCTGTATAATTACACTCTTATCATCTGCATATTGTATAAGCAAACAATCATTTAATTTTTTATATAAGTTATCTGTTGTAATTCCATATAGATCTGGTGACCACCCTGCACCTTGTGGTACACCTAAAACAACCCCTAATTCTGGGGATTGTAATGTCCGTTCGACTTCATTTTCATCTTTATAGTTAATTTCGACATATTGTGATCTATCAGTTAAATACGATTTGAATAATGATAAAACATTATTTTCACAACCAATTTCTCTTAATTTATCTATAATAATGTCATGGTTTAATGAGTCGAATGCTTTTTTCATGTCAAAAAATAGGCCAACACACAAATCTTTGCTTTCTATTGCTTGAAATACAGCATTTAAACAGTCAAAAGATGCAGTTGTAATTGATTTGTCTTCAACAAAACCATGTTGACATTTACTTATTAAATTATTTGTTTTTCTGAATTCATTTAATTGTGGTTTAATCACTCTCTCAAATATTTTTGAAAATACTGACTGTAATGATATGGGCCTGTAATTTGACATATTTTGTTTACAACCAGACTTATGTATTGGAATTACTTTGGATAGTTTAAGTTTTTTTGGGTAGGTTCCTGTTATAATAGCTTCATTAATTAAGTAGCATAGAGGTGCTGCAAAAATACTGTCACAATATTTAACAAGACCCTGACTCCACGGCACAGTAGGGCACAATTGGGCACAGTTAAGGTTCACAGTTAGGTAAGCTGTAATGCCCATGAGTATCCAGTAGGGCACAGTGTTTATATTAGGTACCCCAGAGCATCCTAGCTTTCTAAACTTGGCGTAACTTGGCACATTGAATACACTCTTTGAAGTTGTATCGACTATGAACTAGAAGGGGCTTAAATGATGCTTTAATTGATATATATAATATCCAACTGATATTTTTTTTCATTAAATAAACTACATTGGCAATATATCTAATTATTATCAAATTTATTTATTAATTTTGGACAGTGATGTTAGTCCGCGCATATTCGCGGCGAATATGCGCGCATATTCGCATATTCGCGCATATTCGCGGGCAATCTGCGGCCGCATATGCGCGCATATTCGCGAATATTGAAAATTGACTTTCCCGCCACAAAAATAGCAATTTAAAACTGGTTAAAACTACAGTAAATGCTACAGAGAGTCTTTTCTTATTTTTCTTGGTATAATCCCTTGCTTAATTAGTGTTTGGATTAAATTAGAGTTAATTAATCATGGAATTAAAGCAATCGGCCTTTCAGGCTGCCGAGGTGCTCACGTGATTTTAATTGCGCGCGGCCGCCATCTTGAAAGTATCTTTCGCGCATATGCGCGCATTTGCGCGCATATTCGCGCATATTCGCATGCGCATATTCGCGGACCAATCTTCGCGCGAATTTCACATCACTGATTTTGGACTTTGAAAAAATTTATACCCGGATGGTAGCGCCATCTGTTTCTAAAAAATTGAAGTAAGAAAAAAAAAAGCAACATACAACATATGATATGGGTGTCATTGTCAACAAAAACAGAGATGCTGTCTCTTTTTTATTGGAAAAGTCTGCTTTGCAGTCTTTAAAGAAGGTAAGAAATATATTAAAAAGTATATTGAAATAGCAAAGTTCTTTTTTTTCTAATAAATTGCTTCTTTTTTACAGTGATTATTACAAATTCTAACATCATGAGAGGCCCTATCATAGCTTTTCTTTCTCCAGCCCAGCCCGCCCCCTTGAATTCTCTCTTTTCTTTCAACACTGAGGAAGTTATGCCCAGGCTAGCTACTTATGTGGTGAGTTAAATATTTACAAAATCTTTTCATATGTGTGTTATAATCTCATTTTCATAATTTTACAGGCAATGAATTCAACTCTGCTGCATGAAATGCTGATTAGTGGATTCTATCACCAGACATCATGGCCGCCAATATGCGGGATAGAGACAAAAGAGTTGCAGCTGCTAGCATCAATGTTTTAATTTTTTATGCTAGAGTACTCTGTTAATTACCATGATAAAATAAAAATATTTAAAAAACTACATTTTTTTAGTAATACGTTAACTTAATTAGCTTTAATGAAATGAAAAAATAAAAAATTAATAAGGAGAAGGGGCGGGGGAGAGCTACCAAGTCTAAACCATTGGTCGAACTGTGATTTTCACAGTTCGGCCATTTTGTGAGAATCACAGTTCAGCCAAGTGTCTTTGACTAGGTACCTCTGTGAATTTCACAATTGCGCCGAAGCACAAGGGGATTAACAACCGGGCTGCCAAGTTCAAATTACAATGTTAATAGAACCCAAGATTGAACTTGGCACCTAACTGTGCCCAACTGTGCCGTGGAGTCAGGGGAGTATATGGGATTTCATCGGAACCAGCAGCATTTTCATTTGGTAGAGACTTTATAATTTTTAATATTTTTTTATCCGTTGTTAATTCAATATTGAATTTTGGGGTTTCATTTTCGTTATTTTTGTCAAATTTTGGAGTACTTTTTGAATAGGAAAATTGTCTTGCACCATATTTTCTACAGTTTTTACAAAAAAATTGTTATATTCACATGAAATATCATATGGGTTTTTTATAATGACATCATCTTTTATTATTTCATGTATGAGATTTGATTTTTTTACTTTAAAATTACAGTCATTATTAATTATATCCCATACTGCTTTTATCTTATTTTTTTCTTTTTTATAGCTTATGTTATTTTCATTTTTCTTTGCAATTTTGATTTTCCCCTTATATTTTTTATATAAAATATTATATTTAGTCATCAACTCAGGTTCCCTGTTTTTTGCCTTTTCATGTAGACGCTTTAAATAATCTGCTTCTAACAACAAATGTGGATTATTTTTTAACCATAATGGTGTGCTATGATTTTTTTTTAACTCTCTTTCTTACTTTAGGGATGGCATTGTTTAAATGGTAATGAACAATATCAAAAAACGCGTCCCATTTACCGTCTGTATCTAAATCATCATTTCTAAGTTCATCCCCCAGTTTTCTGTCAAAAGCAGATTAAAAAATGCATCTTTATTGGATTTATTAAATATTCTGCGGTATGTAAAATTTGATATACTTACCCAAACCTGCATTGCTGTATATACTTCGGTAATCACTGCTTATCATACACTTACAATTGCACTGTATTGTACTTTAATATTCATTAAAATGTTAGTCGTTCTTAATAAATAAAATGTATTACATATGTATTGGTCTTGTAATTTGATGATGTGTTTTTAAAGTTTTAATATTTAATTGATGGTACTATATAATATACCTGCTTTATCGTATTTAACTGGAATGCGATCGTTACGTTTTACGTTTATACATATTATATCGAAGCGCGCGGTTTTAATTCGTAAAATATAAAAAATGACACTTTAAAAAAAGTTCTGATCTTTTAAGGAATATTATCATGTAAAAGAACATTTTCACAATGACAGTAAAATCACTTGCACAGTTTACTTAAATTTGTTTCCAGAAAAAATATTGAACAATATTCATAAGACAATTGCGTGTAATGGAAATGTGATATAATAATATTATAACCATATATGTGTCAAAAAATAAAGATTACTGTAAAATTTAAATATACATATAATTATAATAATATAATAGTATAATACAATGTATATAATTATGCTGGTTTTGAAATACTAAAAATGACAAAATTTATGTTAAAATTCTTATTTCAGTTAGATTATATTCATGTATAGAATATATGATGTGACAATTAAGATCTATATGTTTGATATATTAATTGTATTGTGATTTTAATTATAATCACTGTATTAATTATAAATTATAATCACTGTATACTGTATTAATTTTTAAGGCTAATGGTACAGTAAAAGAGGTTGAATCTTGGTGTCTAAATAACAGATTAATTTTAAATACCAATAAAACTTTTTTTATCCAATTTCACTCGCAAAGGAAGGAACTCGATCATAGTTGTCGCATAAAATCAGAATCAGGACTAATTAAAAGGGTCCAGTATATTAAATTTCTTGGGCTAAACATACATATGAGTCCATGGATTGGAGTATTCATATTGAAGAAATTTGTAAAAAAAATCAATCAGGCTACTTTTGTTCTTTACTTGCTAAGGGATAGTGTATCACAAGATACATTACTTTCATTTTATTATGCTCATATGTTTACTCCCATTTGGCATATGGAATTATTTTTTGGGGTAGTTATCCAAGTCATCTAAATAGACTTTTTGTCTTACAAAAGCGTGCTCTTAGGACAATTTTGCGTTTTAAAAAGCATGATTCATGCGTCAGCCATTTCAAAAAATTTCAAATGTTAACATTGCCTAGTTTATATATATTAAATTGTGCTCTTTTTAAAAAAAAAATACCCAGAATTATATACACATAATAATGAATTGCACTCTTATAATACAAGAAATAAAGAAAAAATAGCTTTAGAAGTGCATAACTTAAGTTTTTTTGGAAAAAAGTTCTGCTTATCAGACATCTAAAATTTATGACTTTTTACCATCGTGTCTGAGAGAGGTGGAAAATATTAATTTATTTAAAGAAAAATTAAAACAAATACTTATTAACAAAGAGTTTTATTCTGTAAAGATGTTTTTTGCAATAAGTTGCGCGCCTGAAGATATATTGTCTAGTGTGATTTTCTAAATATTTTTGTATAAATAATTAATATTAATTATATTTGCCAGGTTATTAGTGACTGTTAGTATTATATTATGTTTGTTGTAAAGTGTTTTAGTGTTTGTTTGTTATATTTTGTAAAATGACGTAATCCATGTTGTACTTGTACATCCAGTGATTAAATAAATGAATTGAATTGAATTATACTGCCAAATGATCAAATAAATATTTCTAATTTATTGTAAAATTTTTTGACCTTGAGTTGTTGCATTAAAATATTGACTTTGTTTTTAAGTTTAAGATACAAATACTGGGTGTAAATGTTTTACATTAATGCCTCCTTCTATATTGGGATATGAAAATTTCATTTGTAGTCAAAAGAAATTTAATATTCCTGATCACAAATATGTACTGCTAGGAGTACATAAAAATCCTGATCTATTATAAAATATTGATAGGTATTTTAATAGTAAAAAATAAATCTATTTCTTGCTTCCTTAAAAGGAGTTTTTGTCTATAATTAAGGCTGATGTAGACGTGCAGACTGAGGGCCCGGCATATATATTTATATATATATATATATATATATATATATATATATAGTTATTGCTTGAATTAACTTTTAGCTGTCTCTGTGTGTATTATAGCTATAATATTTAAGTATAAGAGCCTATATATATCTATATAACCTATGTATGCTTATATAATAGTATAATATATAATAATAATATAATATATGTTACTATAGGAGGTTTAAGTGCATGCAGGAAGTAGGAATTTAGTACATTTTGATTAAAGGTATTAAAATATATGAATTAATTCTTCATTCATATCATGTTGCAGTTTAATATTTTAGAGCCAAATATTTTAGAGATACACCAACTGCTACAATGCTTTAATTCTTAATATTAGAGGTCGGTATATAAATAATAAAATAAAAGTTAATGGGAGAATTACAAGAGGTTTCACTTCAATGCAACGATATATAAATTTCGACCCTAAGGTAAAATTTAATGGCGTTTTCACTGATGGACCTTAAATTTGCGACCCTTTGACTCTTCAGGATCAAAAGACCCGGGAAATGTATTTTTCGTAAAAAATTGCAAGACTGAAAATAGTATATATAGTAATGTTCCTAATTTCCTTTACAGCTGTAATTCACGTATTTTATGGGTCAACCCGTGAATCCTTAGGGTATAACAGGGTTCATTATTAAAAGTTTATATGCAAACATTTATTAAAAAAATGTGACAAAAACTGCGATCGAGGACTATATATATTATGCTTTCAGGTTCGATCAGCATCGAGTTATTTTGATGATGTTACCATAATTAACCCCTAAAGGTCGACCCCTCTAGCGTATGATAAGATAAATTAGTTATTTTTTTTTTACTATTTTTTACATCTTAAATTAATATATTTTTTGGCACCCAAAGCCGAATTCGACCCAAGACCGAAAAAAATGCGCAGAACTAGATTAGAGCATCGCGCGATCGATGCTCCGACTAAACCCGAAATGAATTCGTTTTTCAGCTTTGGGCAAACCACGATGCTCCATATAGTTCTGGTCAAATCGAAATGCTCCAAAACCGAAGTAGAAGTCTCCATCGGCTTTGATTTTCATTTGACCATGCCAGGCGCGGATCCAGAAAAAAAATTCGGGGGGGGGGGGGGGCTGCCTCCATAAGGCCAATGTTAAAAAAAAAATTTGGAGTGGGGGAAATGCCTATATTGCCCATGTTAAATCCAAAATTTCGGGGGGGGGGGGGCTGCAGCCCCCCCAGCCCCCCCCCTGGATCCGCGCCTGGACCATGCAGATCTAGATTGGAGTATCGGCCGGGGTTTGACCCAAATTCGAAATGAGATTTTTTTCGGGTTTGGAGCAAAATTTGACAACATCTATAATATTATATAATATAATATATAATATATTGTATTCTGCGCATTTTGCAGAGTTTTTACGTTATTTATATTCTTTGATCAGTTTGAGTATATACTGCACGCCAAAATAAAATAAAGCAAATTACCATTGGTAAGTATCCATCAGAAAAATTATATAGTCGCCATGTTCGTTTGCTGATTTTGACTCCTGCTACAACCACCGTGCATGGTCGGCGCGCAACCCTTCTGCGCACGTTTTTACGGCTCGAAGTCAAAACACTGCTTCCGCGAAATTCTTTAGATGCTCTTTAATTAAACTGACCCAAGGCAAATAATAAAATTTTTATAGCAGCAAACGTAAAAGGTTAGTGCCAATACGTAATTTTAAATTTCAAACATAACTTATTTAGAGGGTTAACACAATAAGCGATCGAAAAATTGCTCCGTATAGGATCTTACGTGCGCCCAATCTTTTTTTGTAAGTAAATGGGAGGACAAAGGATTGGTAGTGATGTCATCATGGATGCTGCATGACCATAAAAACATTTATTCAAAAGAGACGGATTATAAGTGCAGCACATTATTTTAAATTTAATTCAAATATTTTATAACCTAAAAGAGGAAGACAGTAAAACTACAAGTTTTTTCATTAATTGTTATTGTTAAAATTGAAATAAGGGTGGGAAAAATTTTTCACTGACAGAACACAAAATAAAGAACCCTCGACTACACCACTGTGTCCACTGTGCGAAATTTCAAGTTTCTATACGAGCTCTTTTGCAATTCCTTTTACGATCGAGGTACATTAATTTGGGATACGAATTTTGAAACACGTACTCTAGCTGTATAATAATATGTATATTATTATATAATATATATATATATAATATGTATTATATAGCATCCCTGCTGAAATTTCTTGAACAAGATCTTGTACAAGTCTTGGACAAGTTTTGACCAAGATCTTGAGCAATAATCTTGCCAAGATCTTGGCAAGATCTTGGCAAGATCTTGTGCAAGATCTTGGCAAGATATTTTCTTGTGGAAGATCTTGGCAAGATCTTGGTAAGATTATTGCTCAAGATCTTGGTCAAAACTCAAAACTTGTCCAAGACTTGCACAAGATCTTGGTCAAAACTTCTTCAAGACTTGCGCGAATTTTGCCCAAGATCTTGAGCCCAAATAATCTTACCAAGATCTTGCCAAGATCTTGGCAAGATATTTTCTTGTGCAAGATCTTGGTAACATTATTGGGGCTCTAGATCTTTCACAAGACTTGCAACTGATTTGTACTTGAAAAAATTTGTGTAAGTAAATGCAAGATCTTGACAAGATTTTCAAGATTTGGTTGCAAGATGTGATACCAAGTAGCAACCTCACAGTCGTCACATACATTTATCCATCATCTGAAAAAAATAAAGAGTTAGTTTTTTCTGGTATGCTTAGTACATAATAGTTTTCGTTATAAGTTCGGCAGTTGTCTTGCTGGTTTCCTTTCTGTGGATATATTCATCATCCTGCTTCATCTCTCCGCTCAGCGCACAATGAATCCTCTCACTCTATCCATGCACGTACGCAACGGCTAGGCCTGCGGAACCTGGGGATCAAAGACATATTTAAAGGATATTCGATAAAATTAGACATGCAAGATCTTGCTCAAGACAATTGCAAAAGGTATTGTGCAAATCTTGCCCAAGATCTTGCCCAAGATCTTGCTCAAGAATTTTGAGCAGGGATGCATTATATACAGTATATATTTAAATGCTTGATTAACAATTTTTGTACTGTAAAACAAATTTAAACACTTCACTACTGTACAACGATGTTAATTTAATACATATACAGCCACAATTTATTGCATTAACTTAGATGCATGCATATTATATAATATGCATACATAGTATGCATACATTGCAGTACTAATATACATACCTTTATCAACTTTATACAAACCAAATACTGCTATGCCATTGATTTATGCACACAACATCCAAGTTTTGTCGATCTGGTATGGTTGTCGAATCCTTGATTAGAATCCATCACATCCCGGCCATGTTTGCAAGCCGCTCAGCAAGCAGGAAGCAGGTCAAGCCATCGAAATGTCATTAAAAAAACAGACAATTTTGTGTGAGCTTAACAATATATTAAACAAAAACAACTATACATAATTTAAAGCTTACCTGGAACTGTGTAATAACTACTAATTAGCACAAATACACACAAAATCTTAATGTTTCTTCACCAGCTTCAATTTTCACCAACCGTCCATCTTAACTGTTATAAAAAAACGGTCATTTTCACATCGTTCACTTGCGCAGTCCACTTGCGCAATGAAAACGCGCGCAAGATTTCTTCTTGCTCAAGTCTATTACTTGCAATGCCCAAGATAAAAAATCTTGGGTAAGAAAAAACTTTTTGATCAAGATTGTCATTTTAAACATGATGGTAACTTGTTCAAGAAATAATATTGAGATAAATATGAAAACATGTTGAAGATTTTTTCTTGCTCAAGATTAAATCTTGCGTACGAAACGAATTCTTGAACAAGATTGTCATTTTAATCAAGATGATAACTTCTCCAAGAAATAATACTGAGAAAAATATGAAAAATTGTGTAAGATTTTTTCTTGCTCAAGTCTATTACTTGCTGAAGATGTAAATCTTGAGTACGAAATGACTTCTTGAACAAGATTGTCATTTTAAACAAGATGGTAACTTGCCCAAGAAATAATCTTGAGATAAATATGAAAAAGTTTGTAAGATTCCTTTCTTGCTCAAGTCTATTACTTGCCCAAGATATGAAACTTGACTATGAAATGACTTCTTGAACAAGATTGTCATTTTAAACAAGACGGTAACTTCTACAAGAAATAATCTTGAGAAAAATATGAAAACTTGTCTAAGATTTTTACTTGCTCAAGTCTATTACTTGCTCAAGATATAAATATTGCGTAAGAAATGACTTCTTGAACAAGATTGTCATTTTAAGCAAGATGATAACTTGTCCAAGAAATAATCTTGAGAAACATATGAAAAATTGTGTAAGATTTTTTCTTGCTCAAGTCTATTACTTGCTCAAGATTAAATCTTGCGTAAGAAACGATTTCTTGAACAAGATTGTCATTTTAAACAAAACGGTAACTTCTCCAAGAAATAATCTTGAAAAAAATAAGATAACTTGTTTAAGATTTTTTTCTTGAGCAAGTTAATTACTTTTGCCAAGATGTTGTTCTTGCGTAAGAAATGACTTCTTGAACAAGATTACCATCGTGCGCAAGACGGTAACTAGCTCAAGAAATAATCTTGAGATAAATTCGAAAACACGAGCAAGATTTTCTATCTTGCAAAGAATATTTTCTTGCGCAAGTGAGTTTCTTGTTAAGATTGTGATCTTGTGTAAGAAATGACGTCTTGAATAAGATTATTATCTTGCTCAAGATCTTGTTGAAACAAAAATATCTTATTTTGTAATTTTTTTCACATTTTTGGCTAAAATATTATTTTTAGAAGGATAATATCCAATAATAATATTACAGACCAGCACTCAACCCTGTTGCGCCTCTTTCTTGGTCTTCTCGTGTTTACTTGGCAAGATCTTGTCAAGATCTTGCAAAGATATGCTCAAGATTTTTGAGCAGGGATATATCTTTTTTTTTTACAAGGATATACACACCCCTAAGAGCTTACAGCTCGCGGCGGGGTAATGGGTATATAGGGATAAGGTAGAGGGAACGGATAGTGGCCACGGCCTGTTACGCGTTCCTGCATTCGCTGAGGTGAGACTGAGGGAACCGTGGAAAACCTTAGTCAGGACGTACGGACACCTCTACTTTTTCTCAATGGACCGGCCAAATTAATAAAAGCGATATATGTCCCCGGCCATCAAAGCCTGCGATAAGGAACCATATATTCGACGTACTGCAAACAAGCGCATCACTGCACTGGGTGGAAAGCGAAATGAATTTACCCCAGGGAGGGAACAGCGTATTATTTACTTGAAACTGTCACCCATCCGAGTACTAACCACGCTCGACGTAGCCAGGGGCGGATCCAGCCCGCGGCTTTGGGGGGGGCGGTGCCCTATCCCGCAATGTTAAATTTTGGAGTGGGAGGGGGGGGCGATGGGTGGGGGGTGGTAATACCTTCAATGTATTTTGGGACCTTTTGGGGGGGGGGGCGATCGCCCCCCCCCCCCCTTGGATACGCGCCTGGACGTAGCCTGACTTCAGTGATCTAACGATCGAGGACCGGTCAAATGCACTGCGCCACGCTCGACCTAATATATAACGTGTGTATTACCCATTTTACCCCGGCCTTATATAATTAAGCTATATAGCTCCAAGCTCATAAAAGGGTTGTGTCCTTGCAAATAAATAAATATTATATATTATAATTATTTAAATTTGTTATTTTTTTTATATTTTTATTTTAAAATGTAAGTAATAAAAGCGCATATTATATTAGTAATAACACATTGCAGTGGCGCACGCATACAGTGTATATAATATATATATTATATATATATATATATATATATATATATATATATATATATATATATATATTATATATATATATATATATATATTATATATTATATTAATTATATGATATTAATTGGATCATGATACGTATATATAAACGTACAGGATATTTTATATGCTGCATCAGGGCAGTAGGAGACTGCCCTGGCTGCATGCATGACGTTAATTTTAAAACACACCATCCCATAGAGACGGTATGGTAGGTATTTTAAATTAATTGTTGCAAGAGTATATATTGTGTACGTAAAAATAATTAATTATGATTCACATATATTCATATTATATATTATAAATTTGAAAAAAAGTCTAGATCGAATAAAATGGTTTTAATTAATTTATTCTAAATTTGGGTGTTTGAAAATTTCGTGCATATTCTGGAGAATCTGGAGGAGTCACTTAAATTTAATATTCTTTCATCCTATAAACCCACAATTTCGGGAATGTATCGTGCAAACTGAACATTATGCGTTCAATTAAAAACATTATTGAAAATTATTTTGTTCTTGTAAAGCCTTTTGCTTTATAATTATTATTATGATACTATTTATCATACGGTAGACAGTGTTAGAATATCCTGCGCGTAGTAATTTGAGTGGAGCAGCGGTTTCGTAGTGGCAAGGCAGGACAGACACAATGTCGGACCGAGAAAGTGGTGATGAACAGCCCCAGGGGCAAAGTACGTATGGTATTTTTGCTATTTTCTTCAATTTAGAATATTGATTAAGTGATTCTTAGTCATATTAACTGTGATCCACTCGAACTTAGCACATAAACTTGAAATTTTTGGTGCTCACTTTGGACAAGATGGCCGCTAAACATTGTATTATTTGTATATTTTAGTATATTTACAGCTCATAATTAACTTTATATGTCATGCGAATCCAAACGATAATTAGAATATTATATAGTTATATATTCCGAGTGTTGGCGTTGTCTCTTAGTTGTTTTGATGCTGAGAAAAATTGGTTAAAAGTTATGGTGTCTCTTTGGTTCTCATTGGTTCACTTATTTCTCCCACGACCTACTATAGGCCTACGTTCTCCAGCAGAGCAGACACCTTCCAGACAAACACGTGTCATAATTTAGTGATAAAAGCTGCTAAATGCTCTGACAGGAGAAGAAGCTCGTCAAATATTAGCCACTCTAACGTCGCAATCATTGGTGTTCAGACTTCAGAGAGAGGATATGCCCCAAAAAAACACAATATTTATGTACAGTATGCATACATACTGTATGATACTGTATACATACTAGACTAGCACAACAGATGATCTTGTCTGCTGTGAGCTAGTGAGTGAGTGAGTGAGTCACAATTAAAGTTATTATGAAATGATGACAACTTTCATTATTGTCATTATTGTCATTTTTTTTTTTTTTTAACATTTTGCTTTTTACTTTGTTCCCTGAAATGAAGTTTTGAAGTTTACATTTTGTTGCACTATGCATACAGAAAATACTCTATGCAATAATTATGCTACTTATAACTGTATAATAACATTTTTCTTGTTTACGAGGAGATCATCTTGATTATTACAATTAAGGTTACTATAAAGCTATTTATTTTTATTTTCTAAATTAAAATAGGTAGTAGTTATAGAGTGAATACATGTGGATGTTACCCAGTATAAAAGATAATAGCAACTGCTGATAAAATATTTATATTTTTTATGAGCTTGATACATTCTTCAGCTTGTGATCAGAATTTGACCCTTGGAGCAAAATGAATCGTCCTCATTTTGACAACAAAAAACAATAAATACACTTCACATCACAAATTTAATTGTAGAATAGAAATTTGGTTTGTTTTTCTTTCATGACAACTGTACATAGTATTAATACACAGTACACTACTGAAATTTTGCTGGTAATTTCCTATGAGCTACAATGCAGTAGGGTACTGCTGAAGTTACACTGCCTCTTAGATAGTTTTGTTCGAGTGCCATCACTCTTCACTGTTGAAAAAACATAAAACATGCAAGCCTTGCATCCACTTTTCATTGATTACATGGTTGTTAATTCTATTATGATTCCTGCTTCATATTTCATGCATACTTGCTGTTGATATGTAGAAATATACGAAATAATAATTAGAAATATTAAAAGTATTCTTGGCAGTGAGGATTAACGTTTAACTCTGACGAGATTATTGATCCTCTCAGGTAATGAAAATTTAGTGCGCAAACTGCGAGTGACAATAACATGTTCTCTTGTTCCCAATCCTTTAACCCAGCATTATCTTGTTTTTAATTTTTCCCGATGGTGCTAATGAAGAGTAAGATTACTAATTCATACGAGCCAATGGAAAGATCACTTAACATGAACAAAAAATATTCAAGAATTCCTGCAGCATAGAATTTGAATGAAAAAATAAACCAGATTTTTCTCTAACAAACTTTACAGAGCGATTTAAGAACGCTGTACTGCGGCATTTACAAGTTGAAGATTTGCATTGATTACTTATTTTCTGCTGGAGAATAATAATGGAGAATAATGGTCAGACATGGATTTGTTTGCCAGTGAGGCATTTGATCACAACACTCATATTCTTTTTGCTCGTACAGCTTTGCTATAGATATGTAAACAATAGAAAAAAATTGAAGTGTAGGGCAAAGGCCTGCACAGGTCAGATTTTAAAGGCTCGGCTTGATCAGGTGGCTGCTGTTATGTTCCTGGCTCGGGCTCGTGAAACCTGCTTTACAGCTTGGCCCTTTGTTTGGTCCATGATTCACCCTCAGTCCGCTCGAGGTTCACCTTGCCGTCTATTGTTTTTATACTGCAAAGTGAAAAAGCTCGAAGCAGAGAAGGGCGGGGGGTACGTTTTCTTGTTAGCACTTTGTCTAGTATATTCAATATTATTGTTTCATACTTTTTTATTGTGACATTTGTGAGTCTTTTTATGTTAGTGCTATACAACCCACTATTAAACTGACAACGAATTATATATATTTTTTTCTTGCTTACTTTTTACTTGCCTCTAACCCCCCTCTCTCTGTCTCTTGTCTTTGCCTCTCTCTTATTAAAAAAAATTCACATTACCTTTAAAAATTCAAAGAATAGGCCCGACCAGTTCGGCAGGCCAGGCCCAGGCCCATGTACACCTCTAAGGCAAACAGGGTTAATTTTTATTTAAGTAGGGCACAATGTATTGTAACCAGTTTTGTATTAATCCTTATGACATTATCATTATCGTTTGGCTGGTATGAATAAGCTTGAGTATGTTCTCATCCTCTGAGAATAGAGAATCTACTCAAAAGTACATTCTCAGGTTTTCATAGAAAGTTTTCAGTCTGGTGAAGAGAAAATGTAATTAGAATATGGGGTATTTAACCCATTAACTTGAGAACATTCTCAGATTGTGAGAATCTACTTCATTTTAGGCTGCGTATGTTCTCAACTTTAAAGAACCTTCTCACATTTAAGAACTTGTAGCTGAGTCTGCTGTTTAGCATTCTCAAGAGAAAGTTCGAATGCCGGAAAAAAATTATCGGTGCACAAATAATTTGCAAAAACATTAATTATTGATACAAAATAAATCAATGACAATGTTTTTAACCCATCCGGGGCCCTCACCTGAAATTAATTTCTCTGATGAGATAAAAATTGAAGACTGATGAAACATTAATTAAATATTATTAGTTGATTTTATTTTTATACTATTTTGATTTTTTTTTTAAAAAAGATGCAATTAAGCCATGCACCAGTTCTTAAGTATCAGAATGCAAAAATTTCAATCTCCCAAAAACAACCCTTCAATGCAAACTCCACAAACAAAAAGAAGATGTAAATTGTAAATCAACCATTATTTTAATAACTTATATATCAATCCATTCCCCCCCCCCCCACCACCACCACCACCACCACCACCACCACCACCACCACCACCATCACCACCCCCCATGGTAAAGAACATAGGGAGGGAATAGAAGGTGCAAGAGTATTTTGTTAACAAATTTGGGATTTTTAATTTGTATGATTTGAAAATGTGATGGATTTTTTTTTTTAATACAAATATTTTAACCAAATGAAGAATACATAATATACTGAACACTGAACATTGTATACTTTAATCTTATTTGTGTAATTATATTATAGAACCCCATTTTTATGCCCAACAGCCCTGTAAATACTTAATCAGGTAAAAAGTACGTTCTCAAAGGCTGAGGAGATGTACTCACTGAAGGTCAGCAGGTGAGAAGTTCTCCAACCTGAGTAGATTCTCAACCACTGCTGGAGTAAATTCTCAATATTGAGAAGGTACTCACTAATTAGCCTGAGAATCTACTCAATATTCTGAGAAGGTTCTCCGAGGATGAGAACCTACTCAAGCTTATTCATACCAGCCTTTGTAGTTCTGTGGATCAACAATAATTTCCTGCAGTGAGTACATACAACTTTATAACAGAACATTCCTACCTTTACTTAAAAAACAAGCTCAGATATACATTGTGGGATGAATGGAATTAATAAAGAATTTTCAATTTTCAATAACTTATTAAATATATATTGCCGGCCCTCTGATACATTATTAGCACAGTCTTTTAACGAAAATGAGTGAGACAGGGTATACTTTCAGCAACAATCACTCTACTGGTATCCCATTATTTATTAAAATTATTATTTATTTAGTACAGTATGGTAACTGTCCATCCAGTTTTGATAAGGCTTAGTGATTTAACACAATACCTTTTATTAATTATAAATTTAATTACATGATGCATTATTTGTGTCTCTTATTCTATCTTAACTGTAAAATTGGATGGAAATAGATAGTCTGTGTTTCATAATATACTTTGATAAAAATATAATTTCTTTGTTGTGAATGAAAGTATAATTAAATGTGTTTTAAAAACTTGAATTTGTATCCTCATGCTACTTGTTTATGTTTCTTGCAGAGTATGACCGAAGCAGTGGAATGGAAGGTGCCGGCAGTTCTGAATTTGAAAGTGGTAAGTGCTTATCCTGCTGAACCGTTGGTTCATAAATGATTTTAGACATAAGAGATCAGCTCTCATTTGAGTACTTGCCTCATGTACTCCACTCCACTCAAGCTAACTTCTGTATTCCCAACAACTTACAACATCTAACACAAGTAAAATCTTGCTATTGATTACTATACTTATACGACAGCGTTTGATGAGAATTTGTTGGGACAACTTTTAATAGGTCTAATCATAAACTCTGAACAGTTTCCTTTTTTTTTTCTTCCTTTTGTACCTAGTCAATGAGGTTAAAAATAATGTACACCAGGCGTAAACCAGGCAAAGTTTATGTAAAGGCCTAGTAATAACAATAATTAGTTATCGAAGAATTTGCATACCAATTATGTAATGTGGTTGGTTGGTTATCAATGGCGGAACTTGTTCACAATACTCTCTGGGGCTCCTAATACCCAGTCTGCACGCCAGACAATAAAGTACCTTTTCTAAGTGGGGCACGCTTGTTGTTTGCACAACATTCCGTGGTCTTAATCACCCCAGCGGAGTATAGGCAGCCATAAGCTGCCTTCCTCCTACAAACTCCTTCATCTAGTAGCCAGTCACACCCATCCCAAGTCGCGAAAAGTCTGCCGTGTTCGGGATTTGAACCGGGGACCTCTCGGACGAGAGCCAAGTGTACTAACCACCAAAGAGTTGGTGTAATTATGTAATGTAAAATTATTCCTTATCTCTTTGAGATAACCTTATTTATGAGGAACTAACATATTATATTGTGCAGGAAAAGTTGATATTTACCCCAGAAAATTTTGAAAATGGCTTAATTTTGATTCAAAGTTAACCTCTAGCATGTAGAGGAAAAGATAAAAATTCCTCTTCTGGAGCACGCTTGCTTCTGATGGACAATTGGAAAGTGCAAACAAAAAGATAGCTGGAAAGAAAATATGCTGGCCATACTGTACAATACAGCAAGACAATTTTTTCAACAAAGCATTCATACTAGGGGGGGGGGGGGGGGGGGACAATTCAATCTTAAAATTTTAGAGCTGCATAAATGTGCTGCAAAGAAAAACTGCTTTAAATATGCAAAACGCACTTCTCCTGCAAGTTTCACTGTTAATAAAAATAATACGGTGTTTTGAGTTATTATAAATAGTAATTGCAGTGATTTGATAGATTGTTTTTTGAAGTCGTTATCTGCACATACGATGACAACAATGCTTAATTATTTACTTGCTGTTTCCTACTTTATTAAAAAAAAAGTGGGGGATTGGAACACATATTTTTCAAATTGCTTACTTTAAAAGTTAAATTTTTTTCATGAATTAGTTCAATAATAATTGCTTTCGTTGCTTTTTCCTAACTAATTTCTTAATTTAGCTACTAATTTTGTGTTCTTTTTTTATTCAAAAACTTCAGACAATATGCTGTAGGCATTGTTTTCAAATATTGTTTACGTATATTATGAAATTCAGATAATCATTTCTGTTGTTATATTGAAATTTACTAATTTAGTCTCAACAAAGACTACTAATTAAAAACATTACAGTAATGCTTGATCATTATTACATGTTGTAATTCCAAGACAGATAATGTAACTAACATTTAACATAAAATTGAAAAGCCTCCATATATTGTATTCAATTAATTCAGCAGTTGTTCATGTGGTAATGTAACAACATTGATTTGACATATTAGTGGCATTAGTGCATACTAATTAAGGAATGCTGCATGCTTGATCAACTATCGTTATGATTAATGGCCGGATTTTTCAGCTTTAACGAATTTTAGAAATACGTAGCACATCGCACATAAAAAAAAAAATACAAAATGTCTACGTTTCATGCATTTTCATGGCCAAAAAAAGCAAATTTTTTAAAAGAGCTTGATTCAAGGATTACGGCTTAAACGTTCAAAAATTGCATTTTTATAGGTTTTTGGGGCTTGAAATGAATGTTACTCTCACCAAGCAAAATGCTGCCAATAAAAGAAAATATTAACTAAGAAAATAACTTCAACTGTGTTGGAAAAATGCATCCTTATATCTGCATAAGATTTTTTGGCCTAAGTTCCCTACATTCATTTAGCACTATGAATATTGAGAAGTTATTCTGTTTACAAACAAGAGGTTCAGCCTCACTACCGGTATTGACAATATTCAGCAGTTAGTTGCATTTTAACTTACTGTTTCTAAATTTTATTTTGGTCAGTATAACACACTCTTAATAAAACAAATAATTATTGCTGCAGAAAAACCCTTGACCCAGAAAGAAATTAAATAAACAATTAATTGGATGCATGATTTTTTTTTAATTGTAGTGGAGTATCGACCTCATTTTTTTTTATTGCAGAAATGGATAGCAGAAATGGATAGAGTGCAATATTTTTTTCTTATTTTTTTCTTATTATTATTATTATTATTATTTTTTTTTTCAGATTTTTTAGAGTCCGGGAACTATTTTTAAAAAATTATTGAAAGTACAGAGTGATGCCTCTTGACATCTCTCTTATTAAAAAGCTAATTGAAGCTTAATGTTAAATATTTTAACATTGGATACAACATTCAAATTTGATTAGCATAAATATCATATAAGCAACAGTTAAAAAATTCTGGAAAAAATCAGGACCAATGAAAAGTGAAAAGACTTGTAACCTACGGTCTAGTAAATTTAAAGAACATCCTGTGTTACTATTTTTTTTTTTTTGTCCCAAAACTCAGGTTAAGCCATAAGCACTTGAAGGACCTATCCGTGGTTCCAATGACCTATTTTTGACCTACACCAATCGGGAAACTTAACAAAAACAGTGAAATTTTCATGTGCATAAGTTTAACGTCGAAAGAGAAAATAGTTTTATCTTGTTAACTACTACGTAGTGGTTAACAAGGCGATGTTTGCTCTCACACAAGTATATAGTGATGGGTGGAGCCATCTCTGTTATGATATTGGATGTTAACTGTGACGTCACATCCCCACTACCACATGGTCGGCTTGTCTCTTCTCCCTGTCTTGTGCTATAGTGGGTCGTCGTCCGTATTAATGCAGCAATGAAAATAATTTTTTAAATATTTTCATGATGAGGTAGTGGAGAAATACAATGATATTAGCCATAATAAATATAGTGCACATTTATTCGGACTAGTTTGAATGAGTTCCGGCCACTGCCTTTAAAACAAGATTTTTAAAGTTTAAAAATCCAACCACTAGTTGATCATACTTGAATGTACTTGATGGTTCAAGTTAATATTACTTAGACTAAATTTGGAAGAAAACTATTACTTAAATCCATAATTAACGCCCAATTAAAGTATGTATAACTTGTATATATATACATGTAGTTATCAAGATTTTAAAACTAAAATAATTAATATTTATTTTAATTGAGTGTTACAATTTAAAAAAAGCTAATAATAATGGCCAGGTAGCATAACATTAGTTGAACACACATGCATCATACATTTATTCAATAATTTGTAAAAACAATGTGTTTACTTAACTATATAATTAATTGCTAAATTAATTGGTTGCGAGGTTTTAAAATACATTAGTATGTTTAATTTTGTTCGATTTTAAGGAAAATAAACTTTTTAGGTCGTGATAAATATTTGAAAGAAAAGGATAGAAATAACCAACTGTCCATCTACTGAAAAAGCCTCCAACCATAACGTTCCGCTAACTGCCAAATCTCAAAAGACTATTATGTCGGACAGACCCCACACCAAAATCACCTTCCTCAGGCTTTTATACATGCAATAATGAAGGGAAAAAAGGCAACAGAGGGAAAAAATGTCAACCCCATGAAATACATCTCCCTAGCACAATACTCACAACATATATGACATACCCTAACAAGAGCCATGACACATGTACTGCAAAAAATGTGCTATAATGCAATAAAAAAATAGAGACTAAATTACTAATTAACAACCAGAAGAAAAAATGGAAAGCTTTGTACTTTACGTAGGCCTCATATCACAGGCAACCCAAGACCACATGAATGGACACAGGTCTGATATACGGCACCACTATGTGAGCAAGCTGGTCTATGTCCAATACACAATATCAATGGTTGTAACAAGTGTTTTGCAGTCCAAATAATGAAAATATTTCCAGGATTTGTTACTTATCCAATGTTACATCAATATTTAATTTTGTTTACATTATCTGTCTTGGAATTTCTTATATGATGATCATGATTTGGTGGTGCTGTAATTTTTTAATAAGTAGCTTTTGTTGAGTCTACATTTCGATATAACAATAAAAATATATAATATCCAAATTTAAATGTTGTAACAATAATTGACAACAACTTTGAGTTGTCTGATATGAAAAATAATAATATACAATAAAAAAATAGCTTGGAAAAAGGAAGCAAAAAATGATTGTTGTTGTTTAATTGCCAATTGTGGAACCCTAAAACCTAGTTGCAGGCAGTGTATGTGTGATATTGCACCAGTCTGCATGCCAGATACTCAATACCGTTTCTTAGTGGGGCGCTTATGTTCTATACAACTTTTTGTAGTACAGAGTTCATCCCCAGCAGAGTATAGACAGCTATAAGCTTCCTTCCTGTTATCAACTCATTTGGTGTGCAGTTTTAATTAATAAGATTAATTAATATATGAAGGCTTGCCACTAAAAAAAATTAGTGTAGGAATCAGTTTAGGTGTATTGTTTTTAATTGATGGACGGTACGGAAAAACTTATAAAAACCAGCTCTATGGTATAGTGCAGGGGTGTCAAACTCGTAGCCCGCGAGGTTGTTTTCAGTTGCCCGTCAACAGATAAAAAAAATAATGAAGTTCAGTGCCATGCCCCCTTTTCTAAAAAAAAATCGTGCCTGCGGCGGGCTACTTGAGGGCTGGCGTCCCCCAGACCCCCTAATGTTCCCATATTCCGTGAGCAGTGTGTCGTCTCAAAAAGTCTGATGAGAAGCCCTGCACTACCTCGACTTAGAGAATGTACCCCCCCCCCCCCCCCCCCCCCCCCCGCAAAAGGGCCCCACGGCTCGCTGTCATTTATAATTTCTCCCATGTGGCCCGCCACTGGAAATAAGTTTAACACCCCTGGTTAAGTGTTTGAGCGCCTGGCTCTTGTCCGAGAGGTCCCCGGTTCAAATCCCGAACACAGTGCTCAGACTTTTCGTGACTTGGACTGGGTGTGACTGACTACTAGATGATTGAGTTGGTCGGAGAAAGGCAGCTTATGGCTTTCTACTCTGCTGGGGTGATTAAGACCGTGGAATATTGGAATGTTGGGCAAACAAAATTCATACTTGCCATACTGAGAAATGGTACTGAAGTGTCTGGCGTGCAGACTGGGTATTAGGAGCCCCAGAGAGCACTGTAAACAATTTTGAAAAACAAGTTCCTTCATTGAAAACCAACCAATGAACCACAAAAAACTTGCGTTTAACTGGTTATCACCAGAACCCAAAGATAGACAATAGGTTTGTTAGTAAATGCATGATCAATTCATGAATCAATAATGGACAACATACTTGAAAATTTGTTATTGCAGAAATGAATACAGGGTATCAAATTATGCTACTCTGAATTTTTTCAGATTTTTTTGAAAACCAGAACTATTTTTAAATAATTATTGAAAGTGTGGCCACGCCCCCCTGGAGGCGTCAATAGGCGTCTCGGTCCTATCCTAGCTTTATATTAAGGATTCAGGGGTGCCACTGTAACTTACAGAACTTTCAATAATTATTTAAAAATAGTTCCGGTTCTCAAAAAAATCGGAAAAAATTCAGAGTAGCGTAATTTGGTGCCCTCTATTCATCTCTGCAATAAAAAATTTTCATGTATGTTGTCCATTGCAGATGAACCATCTGCACAGGTAACATATAATTAATAATATAATTAATTATCTTCCGATTGTGTATTTACAAACAGACCTATTGATTGATTTTTTTGACGATCTAGTTTTGGTTTAATGCTCTAAGCACTTTCACCCACACCTGATGTAAGGAATATTCAATGTCAGCAGTGTTTTATTTTGATCAAAATAGTGTAAAAAAGTTATCAATGTTTAAAATATTTGCTGACTTTGCAAACAAATAATTATAAGAAATTTATAAGATTAACTGAAAGTTAAGTAATTAATAATATCTACTGTTGACTAACAAATTATCAGCATTCACATGTTTATTGTACTGTACTGTATTTATCTTTCACTGTCAGACTTTTTTATTATATGAGTAAAACTGCTCTTCAGCAGATGTAAATAGCCCAAAGATCAAATTAAAAGTACCCCCTCCCCCTCACCATTTTTATGCCTACACAAGAAGTTAGCTTGAGAATATAGTCCTCACCTCACCTCTAGCTTTTCTTCCTTCCATGTGCATGATATTCTGCAGACATCACAGCACTAGCATAATTATATGCTATTGCCAGGAAAAAAAAAAAAAAAAAAAAAGAGAATAGTAGAGAGTGGGTTTGTTATCCGCATGTAGGGGCGAGTGGCTGCCATATGAAATTAATTGAAGTGGGGTATAGGTGAAAAATCCCATTCTGCAAACCACTTTCCATGTATTTTGTCCTTCACTAAGTTAGTTTGCTTTGTAACCTGACTCTCCTCTCTAAATCGCGTTCCTTGTGACTTTTGTGACCATGCCAGTCCATTACAGAGACATCAAACTTGACAGAAAAATTATGTTTTAAATGAAGGTTAAGAAGATTGAAATAAAAAATGTACAGTATCTATGTATTTCTAATTTGGTTGAACATAATTACGTCTTACCGGCTTAATGGGCTTACATATCTCAAATTCACAAGAGAAGTTAAATCTGGCATTGCGAATGCATATGTAACATATACACTCTTTGCCACAGTCTCTTGCCGCTTTGTACATTTCCAAGAAAAGTAATTTTGCTAGACAAAGAGAGCAGTCATGCAATATTTGATGGAATGTGAAATATTTACACTACTATATATTATATATAAATATATAATTTTTTTTTTTTTTGTTCTCTCCATCTCCCTTTTATCTTTCTTGTGCTTTGCTAAAAACAAACAAAAAACTTTGCCCGTTTCACTCTTGGGTGTATGTACTGTAGTTGGAAAAAACTATGTGCCTTAAGTGTCTCACTTCTATCACTGTGATAATATATGCAACAATGGCTTGATTTTCTGCATGGACTCTTCTTATGTCACACTTGAATGGATGCAATGTAGTTAAAAATATTACGTGCCACAAGTGTCTCATTTCTATCACTAAGATAATGCAACTCTGGCTTGATTTTCTGCATGGACTTCTCCACAATTATTGTAGCACAGTTTCACTAGAGGAATGTAGTGAATTGATTTAATTATGGACAATACTGCAATATTTTTACTATTTATTGTTAATAAAATTGGAAGGTAAGTGGCTATACTTCTAAAGACAGTCTATTTTGCCACGAATGCGTTCCAGCAAGTTACAACTCTTGAGAAGTGCAATTACATTTCTTTCTTAATTATAAATGAATTTGTCCCTCATGCTTAATGAAAAAATGTTGCTTCTTTTTTCATTCTGGTCCTGTATACAATAGACAATGCGTCCTCTCAAAATGCAAGTCTCTTAAGTACAAAAACTTTTGATACCTTTGACATTGTATTGAAATTAGGTTCAAACTTGCTTCAAATTTTTTTGTACTTACGCGACTTGCATTCTGAGACGACGAATTATAGACTGGTAAATGGGTATTCCTAAGCATCACGGATATAATATTTTCATCACCTCATTGGTTACCAGTGTTTTGTAGATAACTTTTTTTCTTGAATTATCAATTAGCTAAATCTGCATAATAATTTAGACAAAAAATATTCTCGATTTAAATTATATTTTTTATGTGTCTCCTGCAAATAATCATATGTATATTATATGATATAAATGGTTCTGCGAAGAAAGCACTAGTTTGTGTTTTGCGGATGTCACAAAATTAACAGTTTGCTTTTGCAAAAAGGTTATTTTCATCCTTTGTTATTATAATTTTCAACCTTACTGAAACAGCACACCCGTTATTTTGTATTCCGGAAAATGCACTAGCTGGCACTTTCTCCGCAGAACTATTGATATATTATAATATATATCGAGGATTCCGCGTGGCAGATCGGACTAACAGCAAATGTTACAAATGAAACCTGTTAGACGTTTTTGCATGTTAATTATACTTGTATATAATATATATATATAATTATACACACATACATATTATATAATTATAACTGTATATAGACCTAATATTTGAAGAAAATCATACTGTATTGGTTTAATAAATCTTTGTGCTGCACACGATAAAGCTTTTATATTTATATAAGGCCTATTCTGAAGCCGTCTTAGCAGGTGATTTAATTTGTATCATTGTAGTATTCATTTGTCTTAATGTCTCCTCTTGGTAAAGTATGTTATAACCTGAACATTAAATAACAGCAATATTTCATGCAAAACTGTAATTAGCTAGCTACTTGTTGGCCGTAGTTCTGTGCACACCTTTTGTGAGACCTTTAGGGAGAAAGACAAAAAGAATGTACGTATACAGTAGAATTACTATAGTATATATTTTTTAAATGTATACAGTATTGCCACAAACAATACAGTGGAAGCATTATTTTTCAAGACCTATAAATAAATATTATTTTATATACATTTAATATGTATGTTTAAAAGAGTAATCATGACACAGAATTGTTATTTCTTATAAATAAGAAATAAACACAGTTAAACACGGGCAACACTGACCCGGCCCTAATGTGCTCAGTCAGTACAAGGTGGCTTTATGGCAACTGGAGTCTTTAAAATAATAATAATAAAATGCTTGTTAGACATGGTGCAAAACTTGACTGGTACTTCTCATTAGCTGCAGTTTAATGTTCTTCAGCTGAATTGATAATATAGGAAACTCACATACAAAATTGTAGTATTAAAAATAAAAATTAATTGTTAAAAACGAATTTACTTTATTTTGTGCTTTTATTTTTAGTTCCATTCGTATCTTATCCATAGTCATTTTGAATAATTATGCAAAAGTTAATGTTTTGCGGCTGGTTAGATGTGTATTGGGTATTCTAATATGATTTTTTTTCTCATACATGCCGGACTTATTGAAACCTGAACTCTTTTGCAATAGATTTGTGTTTTAATTGATAATAATATTAACATAATGGAGTATCGACCTAAAAAAATTGTTATTGCAAAAATGGATGGAGGGTGCAAAATTATATACCAATCTGATTTTTTTCAGATTTTTTAGAGCCCGGGAAGTATTGCCTGCCGAGGTTAGGTTTGAACGCATGCCTCTTTTAGGTCCTATCCTTTTATTAGGAGAGGCGTCTAGAGGTGGCACTTTCTCTGTACTTTCAATAATTGTTTAAGAATAGTTTCCGGACTCTAAATAATCTGAAATAAATCAAGGTAGCATAACTTTGCACCCTCTATCTCCATTTCTGCAATAAAATTTTTTAAGGTCGATACTCCATTATTATATCAATTGTATAAATTTATTAGTTATTCGTCAGTGGGGTATTCAGGATTTGCTCAAGAAGAGGAGGGGAGTCTCAGGATAAAGATTAGGAACACCCCACTGGGGGGGGGGGAGGGGGGTTGTGAGGCATACCCCCCAATAGAACGCCACAGTCATAATTTTTATTTTAAAGCCATGAGAGTAAAGTTATGAAAAAATATATTTTATAAAAAAAAGTGAATGATTTCATACAAACCATTATACTTATTCTCACCCACTATGTCATTTATTTGAACTTGTATATTGTCAATTTTTTTATGCCTCTTATTTTATAGTTTTGTTTATATATTATATCGTACGTACATTGTGAAGTGTTCACAGTATATTTATTTTAGTTATATACAGACGAAAGTGAATTACATCATACTAAAAATATCTAGATTCATGAGAGTTCTTTTGTCGCAGTTTTAATTCATGATTAACTGACTTGTAAGTCTCGTTTAATTCTTTTAATATTATGCCTGGGTATTTTTTTTTTTATATATTTTTCATATTCATTTTTATGAGAAAATAATTTTCTTTATTACTTTGGTCAAATCCAGGAAAAAGCGCGATGCTCATGTGTTGAGCGGCATTGCCTTAGGTCACTTAAGTTTATATGTATTTTCTTGGTTCATACAAATTATTATACCAAGCAAGACCCTCTGAAGTCAAAGGTTTTATAATATTATTACAGAATAGCAGGGGGGAAAAAAGTGGCTCATCGAAAATTATTATTAAAAACTGAATTTCCAATGTGAATTATTCTCGGATCAAACGTGCAATATTGTAACGGATTATTTTAAAGGTGTTTATTCATTATTATTCATTATTCATTTTTAATTATTTAAAACATTATTTACTTATTAAGTTTAGCTTGGCTGCGAGAGGTTATCCATTACTTTTAGGGAATCTTTTACTCCATTATTAAATAATTAACAAACATATGGGTCAGACAGAGTTTTATTTATTAAAAGTCAGAATGAAAGCACTTTATAAAACATACCAAATAATGCCGTGTCGAAGATTCAGATTTGAGGCGCACATAAATTACACATAATAGAAAGTCATTATGAACACAGAGGAGCGGTGTCCTCATGATGAGCTGCTACTCGATGTAACTAGAGCCCAAGACTCTCGTCGGCGACGGCCGATGGTGTCGCTCCTGGTGTCTTGTGTTGCGTCGCACCTAGTGTGTTCCTTGTTGTGTCTCTGTGCTCGCACCCTCTGTGCTCGCACCTTCTGTCTTGTCTCGCTCTCTGTGTTTCTCGAATCTCATCTCACTGAATTTATAGTGAGATTAACAATGACGTCACATGACGCTTGCTTAATTATGACATAAGGGAAGGAATGCATGATGCACCTGCATGTCAGCTGTCAGGTGTCAAGGCGACATTGAAAACAGTGTGAAAAGATTCACATGTACGAAGCATTCTGTGAATTTAGAGTATGCGCGCAGTGCTGACCAATTAACACTTGCAATGAAAGTGGTGGGGGGAATCATATGTGAATACTTGCATAAAGGAAGTAGTGGGGGGTATCATGCGAAACTAGGGTGTAGTCCGTGGGTGCGATCCGTATATCGGTAAAACCTGTGATACTGGGGAGTAAAATATGGACCATCTTTCACCGGTTTCTTGTAGTTCACCGGTTGTAGATACGGAACGCTGTTCTCACCAGATGTTAAATTTTTTGGCGCGCTTTACCAGCCATTTTTTGAAATCGCCATAGAATGTGTGATGTATAGTAGGTATCACGTCAAAACCACGAAAACAAAAATCGCGAAAGCATTTTCAACGAATGACTTTATCCCGAAAACAATTACATCGAAACCAAATATAAACGAAATCATTTACCACGAAATTAAATTAACACGAAACAAAATAATTACGAGATTTACGAGAACAATTAAAAATCACGAAAATAATTTTTGTACGAAAGTAATTAATTTGACCGAAATAAAAAAGGACGAAAGTAAATTAGAACGAAATTATTTTAATACGAAAATCACGAAAACAATTTGACCGAAAGTTATTTGAACGAAAACATTTAAAACGAATGGAAAAATCGCAAATACAATTTGAGCGAACTCTATTTGACCGAAATAAAAAACACCGACGAAGAAAAATATTAATAAAAATTATACTAATATTATTTAAAAAAAAAAATTGTAAATTGAAACGAATGCAATAAAGAACAATACAGACTGAGCCAGAAATGGTGTTCCGAACCCATGCTAAAATTTGGGCAGGTTAACTTTGAGCTAGAAATTTGGCATATATATACACGTAAGGCCAAGGGTTCTAAATTCTTTTGACATGTGTTAAACAAATTTTAAAATTGATATTTCCTACCGTTTTAGGGGTGGATTCCTTATGGGATATATCCATGTTAAATTAAGTTGAAAGAAAAATTTTGGCTGATTTGCACCAAAATTAGTTTTTAAGGTTTTCAGAGCACGTTGAATTTAATGGTGTAATTTAAAAAGTGATGAAAACAACTCCTATAATGAGATAATGACCCTTACTACGTGAAAAAATGATGCTATCAAAATTTTGATTATGCCACTGAATAAACGAGCTTATTTTTTTACCTCAGAAACGATTTTTGAATTTTTTGAATCGGAGCAAGTTAACGATTTAATTTTTAGGGGTGAAACACGTACCATTAAATACAGCGTGCTCTGAAAACCTTAAAAAATAATTTTGATGCAAATCTGCTAAAATTTTTCTATCAATTTAATTTAACATGGAAATACCATAAGGAAGAAAAGCAAATCGTGAATCCACCCCTAAAACGGTAGGAAGTATTAAGTTTAAAAATTGTTTAGCACATGTCAAAAGAACTTAGAACCCTTGTTGGCTTTAGGTATGCCAAATTTCAAAATTCAATCTCAAAGATAACCTGCCCAAATTTTAGCATGAGTTCGATCGGAACACCATCTCTGGCTCAGTCTGTATTGTTCTTTATTGCATTCGTTTCAATTTACAATTTATTTTTTTGTTTAATTAATATTGGTAATTTTTATTAATATTTTTCAGGGATCGGATGTGGATGCGGATGCAAGATGCACACGGGTGCGCAAAAATGGGCTTGCATCCGCATCCGTGCATCCCAGATGCACGGGGAAAAATGAATGCATCCGGATGCGCATCCCAGATGCATGAAAAATAAATTTGCATCTGGATGCGCATCCCAGATGCATGAAAAATAAATTTGCATCCGGATGCGCATCCACGGATGCACGAAAAATAAATTTGCATCCATTTTTAACTTTTTTTTTCTCTTTTTATCAGGTTTTTTGCTAATGGCCTCTAAACCAATTTTGAGTCTACGTCAAAAGAACGAAAAATAAAAGAACGAAAACAATTTATATGAAAAGCATTACACCGAAAACAAAAAGGACGAAAGTAATTTAACACGAAAACATTTTAAACGAAAGTATAATTAACCGAAATGCGGAAAATATGCGAATGCATTTATAACGAAACTTAAAAAGCACGAAAGCATTTACAGCGAAAACATTTTAGCCGAATTCAATAATTACGAAAACCATTTGGCCGATAGTTATTTGAACGAATTGAAAAACAACGAAAGTAAATTAGAACGAAAACATTTAAAATGAAATAAAAAAATAACGAAAACAATTTGCCCGAAAGTTATTTGAACGAAAACATTTAAGACGATTAAAAAAATAACGAAAACAATTTTACCGAAAGTTATTTGAACGAAAACATTTAAAACGAATGAAAAAATCACGAATAAAATTTGAATGAACGCTATTTGACCGAAATAAAAAACACCGACGAAGAAAAATATTAATAAAAATTTATGACAATAATTAAAGAAAAAAAAAATTGTAAATAAAATGAATGCAATATATAAAGAAGTATATACAGACTGAGCCAGAAATGGTGTTCCGAACCCATGCTAAAATTTGGGCAGGTTAACTTTGAGCTAGAAATTTGAAATTTGGCATATATATATATATATATATATATATATATATATATATATATATATATATATATATATATATATATATACGTAAAGCCAAGGGTACTACATTCTTTTGACATGTATTGTGTTAAACATATTTTAAAATTAATATTTCCTACCGATTTAGGGGTGGATTCACGATTTGCATTTCTTCCTTATGGGATTTCCATGTTAAATTAAGTTGATAGAAAAATTTTAGCCGATTTGCACCAAAATTAATTTTTAAGGTTTTCAGAGTACGCTGTATTTAATGGTGTTTCACCCCTAAAAATAAATCGTTAACTTGCTCCGATTCAGAAAATTCAAAGGTCGTTTCTGCCATGCGGTAAAAAAATAAGCCCGTTTCAGTCAACGATTATATACAGTGTACTATATACAGTATATAATTCTTGCATTTCAGTGGTATAATCAAAATTATGATAGCATCATTTTTTTACATAGTAAGGGTCATTATCTCATTAGGGGTTGTTTTCACCACTCTTTAAATTACACCATTAAATTCAACGTGCTCAGAAAACTTTAAAAACTAAATTTGGTGCAAATCGGCTAAAAATTTTCTAATCAACTTAATTTAACATGGAAATCCCAAAAGGATGAAATGCAAATCGTGAATCCACCCCTAAAACGGTAGGAAATATTAATCTTATTTTTTTTTTTAACACATGTCAAAAGAACTTAGAACCCTTGGCTTTACGTACGTATCCCAAATTTCGAATTTCTAACTCAAATTAAGTTAACCTGCCCAAATTTTAGCATGGTTTCGGAACACCATTTCTGGCTCAGTCTTTATTGCATTCATTTCAATTTACAATTTTTTTTTTTTAATAATATTGGTATAATTTTTATTAATATTTTTCTTCGTCGGTGTTTTTTATTTCGTTCAAATAACTTTCGGTCAAATTATTTTCGTTATTTTTTTATTCGTCTTAAATGTTTTCGTTCAAATAACTTTTCAGTCAAATTGTTTTCGTGATTTTTTTATTCGTCTTAAATGTTTTCGTTCAAATAATTTTCGGTCAAATTGTTTTCGTTACTTTTTTTATTCATCTTAAATGTTTTCGTTCAAATAACTTTTCAGTCAAATTGTTTTCGAAGGGTTTGTATTCGTCTTAAATGTTTTCGTTCAAATAACTTTCGGTCAAATTGTTTTAGTGATTTTTGAATTCGTATTAAAATAATTTCGTTCTAATTTACATTCGTCCTTTTTTATTTCGGTCAAATTACTTTTGTACAAATTGTTTTCGTGATTTTTGTGCTCGTTATTATTTTGTTTCGTGTTAATTTAATTTCGTGGTAAATGATTTCGTTTATATTTGTTTTCGATATAATTGTTTTCGGAATAAAGTCATTCGTTGCAAATGCTTTCGTGATTTTTGTATTCGTGGTTTTGACGTGATACCCAAATCTTATAACACGATCGAGGCACATTTTTTAAATTTATTTGCCATTTGTCGTTTAAAATTGCAAGAAACAAAGTGTATTATAAAAACCAAGGATCGGATGCGGATGCAGATGCAAGATGCACACGGATGCGCAAAAATGGGCTTGCATCCGCATCCGTGCATCCCAGATGCACGGGAAAAAATTAATGCATCTGGAAAATAAATTTGCATCCGGATGCGCATCCCAGATGCATGAAAAATAAATTTGCTTTCGGATGCGCATCCATGGATGCACGAAAAATTAATTTGCATCCGGTCCCTGAATTATTTTTCTTCGTCGGTGTTTTTTATTTCGGTCAAATAGCGTTCGTTCAAATTGTATTCGTGATTTTTCCATTAGTTTTAAATGTTTTCGTTCATATAACCATCATATATTATATGATATAACTTTCGGTCAAAATGTTTTCATTCAAATAACTTTCGGCCAAATTGTTTTCGTGATTTTTTTATTTCGTTTTAAATGTTTTCGTTCTAATTTACTTTCGTTGTTTTTCAATTCGTTAAAATAACTATATCGGCCAAATGATTTTCGTGATTATATTGAATTCGGCTAAAATATTTTCGATGATGTAAATGCTTTCGTGCTTTTTAAGTTTCGTTATAAATGCATTCGCACATTTTCCATTTCGGTTAATAAATATATTTTCGTATAAAATGTTTTCGTGTTAAATTACTTTTGTCCTTTTTGTTTTCGGTGTAATGCCTTTCGTATAAATTGTTTTCGTTCTTTTGACGTAGACTCAGAAAATCAAATATGTTTTGTAAAATATTTAAACTTTTCCCACCAATTTTAAACAGTGACGTCACACGGCTGGGCTGGAAGCAGCCTTGCGCATGGGGATGTAGCTTTGCCGGCGGCCCAAATATTTGTATTTTTGGCCCCCAAGCGGTAGTTTCAGGAAGTTATCATAAAACTGTGCGTAATATTTTATGAGCTTTGGTGAAAAAACTCATGTGACCATTGTTAATCGGCACGGCACGGTCTAGCGCGGTAAGAACCGGCAATGCAGCACCCGTCACGGCACAAAATAACGATCAACGCGCTACTGGTGGCTATTTCAGAAAGCTTTTTCACACGTTTTGTAAGTATTTCGTTACATAAAGAAGATACATCGCCTTGGCCTTGCGTCTCTCCGCGCGCCAACTGATGACTTTTGAAACTTCGGGAAACTTCGGATTTTCGCTTCACCGGTGGGAGCTGAATTATGGACCAAAGCACAACCGGTTCTCACCGGTTTGCCGATATACGGATCGCACCCCGTATTATGTTCTGAACGTTCGGAACCTTCGATTTGGCGTCCCGTAATTATGTTCTGAATGTTCAGAACCATTTCCGAGGTTACCCGAAGTGAGTCAGCTGACTTCAAAAAAGAGGTTCCGAGCAAGGATTTTGAAAATCCTTGGTTCCGAGTGTTGCGAACTTCCTCCGAACCATCGGAATTCGGAACTAGAGTCAGCTGATCACAATTTTTTGGGGGAAATTTGAAAAGTACGTAACAAACCTGTGCAACCTACGTGAAAACTGTTTGATTTGAGGTAAATCTTTGCTTAATTGGTGATCAATAACTGTTACGTGAGTTTTATGTTAAAATTTCTGAAGTCAGTGAACAGTTCTCTCTTTTTCGTATTTTTTTTAAACTGATGTGTATTACCGCGAAAAAGAACGTTCTGAAAGTGGTCCGTTATCTGATGTTCTGAAGTCAATGTTTTTGTTCAGAGTCGGTCCGTAATCACTCATATGTTCTGAACGTTCGGAACCTAAAACGGACTACACCCTAAGATGATGAAGAGTGTGAGAGATGCATCATCTTCATGGGAATGTGGTGAGGATGGGAATGTGCACGTGCGTGGTCCAGCTGCACAATGACGTGATACATAACATAAACATAAAAACATGTTTATGTAACAATATTTTGTTTATATATACATATATTATACACATAATTATATACATATTTATTAATATGAATTATTGTAGGTAAAAAAAAGTATGGTATGGAATGACCATGCAATTAAAAAAAAATAATTTAAGACATTTGAATTCTTACTACTTACTATACTACATCATTTCACTATTATACTTCCAAGCTGGGAGTCTTCAATGCTTCTTTGCTCGGCTGTAAAATTGTTGCTGCAAGTTTATTTAGTACAAAGATTGCAATTTGTATAGTTGCAATTTTGTGAAATTTATAACTTGCATTTATAATTAATTAAGGAAAACGACTGAAATTTAATTAACTATGTCTAATTATTTTTTTTTAATCCAGAAGTATAATTTATTTATTATAATTTACAATATATACTTGTATAATATATATGTTAATACGAGATTTCGGAGACTTAAATACTATAGTCAATTATAGTTTTTATGATTACATTGTCTCGCTTGGGCCATGCCTTTTGAATATCTTGGATGTAAGCTATTTATACAATTAGGACAAAAATTCCTGATTTTTTATTATTTTTTTTTTCTTTTAGTTTTACTTGTTAAATTTTTGCAGTTAGTTAGGAAAATTGACAAAATAGTGTTTGTTATGGATGAATGGCATCGTTAGGATAATATATGGTTTTGTATATTTTAGTGCAAAATAAATGTCTTTCTGACGTTTTTAATGTTGTCTTGTAAGACCTAAACTTTGAAAATAAAATTATTTATTATTATTATTATTACACCTATAGTAATTGCGGCAACATTTCGGTTTTTAGCCGACCATTAAAGGTTTTCTTGACTGAAGATATATATATATATATACACACACACATATATATATATAATATATATATATATATATATATATATATATATATATATATATATATATATATATATATATATATATATATATATATATATATATATATATATATATATATACACACGGTATATAAACGCATCGACATTCACAGAACTTATTGTTCTGCAAGTTTTGTTCAAAATATTTTCTGAAATGCTTAATTTTCATTATGTAATATTATTTCATTATGCTTATGTAATCTGTGGTGAAATAATAAATAAATAAAATAAATTTTCCTTGCTCTAGTGAGTTTTTCCGAAAGAGAGTAGTAATAGTAATTAAATTGCAAAAACAAAATGATTTTTGATTGAAGTGTATAATTAGATGCCTTTTGTAAGAAATAAGGCTAATTTGGCTAATGCACAACTTTTCCAGAAGAGATCTTTTGAATATAGCTTGTAACTTCGTAATGTCATGATTTACAAATTACACGGTGATCAAAAGAAAAATTGCGTGACCTAATTTTTTCCAGGGTCAAACCTGAAACCCTAAGAATCCTGTATTACAAGAGCACAAGTTAGCGAAACTTCGGGGGAGGGGGGGGGGGGAAGACTGCTGCCCCCTGGATCCGCGCTTGAATATTTAACCATGTGCCAGAGTGTACTAGTACGCTCTGCATGTGCGATGATCGAGGATGTTATATAACATTATTACTGATGGAATGGAGTATCTATAGGGAGGGTAGAAGATATAAAGAAAATTAATTTGCTTAAGGGATGAGGAAATCACCAGAAATAAGGGTGAGTGGTAAGACACTCATCGCGAAGTCAAACGATATTTTATAACTATGTTTACTCTTTGAACGCTCGGACGTGAATGACGTGACTCCACCTACTTGGCTGATTCAAAGGCGATGCAGCTGAGCGGTGACGTATCTCAAGATGTGGTCGTGGTCCATGACGTAACGTAGCCTACAGTCTAAGCGTTTCCTTGTAATGCTTTTATTGCTTGGCCACCTTGTTCAGTGGTTGCTTACAAATAAGCATGACGTGGCTCTTAGCTAGCTATAGTGACCTCACAACCAACCGTGATGCGTTCTTCTTGGCTGCAGCATGATGACTATACGGTACCGAAAAGGGTTTTAAATGTGTCTATACGCAGGCCTTATGGGTGACGTCATAAAAGACGTTTGGCATCCCGGTATGAGTGATAAGAAAGGCATCATTGACTGACTCCACAAATTAATACACATTGTTGCCGTAAACAACAAGACACTTGTAAAACCCTCTTGGGTACATCACTTTTACCAGATTCCAGAAATTGCAATATGAAATCCGGTTGATGACGCATTTCGTTGATTAATTCATTCAATGAATGGTCAATAAATCGCTTGTAGCTCATCCGCGTTCGGATTGGAGATCTTCACCTTCTTAATGAAAGCACGATCGAACAGAAGTAAAGGAAAAAAAGGGGAGGGGTAAATGTAAAACACTTAAAGAAAAATATATTTTTTAGTACTTACTAATGAAAAATTAATATGAAACAAGAAATGGTTGAGGATAAAATGTCGTTGATTAAAATTTGTTTTAGTTTTCAGTGTGAATTTTTATTTTGTGATGTCACTGATATTATTAGCGCGAATGATGCGGCAGGCTAATAATATTTGGTCTCGCGTGAGAACGGCGGGGGGGTTGAGCGGTGACGCCCAGCCGTGAGTGAGTCAGCCAGACAGCAGTAGCGGCGGTAGCAGTAGCACAAGACGCGCACATTGTATGTGATGGCCCGACTCGCCGGCCAGTGCATTGCACGCTGCAATGGTGAGCAGAGGCAGCAGCCACGTGACATCAGTGAGCATGCAGCAGAAGCAGCGGCCCGACCAAAACATTTGCGAGTACGAGCATCTTCTCCTCGAGTCGTGGGATCAACTGGACCACATTCAGTACTGGTCACCTCCCGGTAAGCAAGCAATAACAAACGAAATAAAGAAGATACACTGCAGAAGTACAGAAGTAACTTGTCTATATGTGGAGTTTAGGTTGGTTTTACTTATTTGCTTGATTCTTGCTTTTGACATTTTACAAAGAGATTAAGAGATTCGAGATATGCACCTCGAGACAGTGGCGGATCCACGAGGGGAAGGGGAGAGGAGATGGAAGTGGTGAATGATCCATACGCTCCCTGCTAAAAGGTCCCGAAATACATTGAAAGTGTTACCACCATCCACGTCTGAGAAATAGCATATATTGTGAGATTTAGGGTGTAGTCCGTATTATGTTCCGAACGTTCAGAACATATGAGTGATTACGGACCGACTTTGAACAAAAACATTGACTTCAGAACATCAGATAACGGACCACTTTAAGAACATCTTTTTCGCGGTAATACGCATCAGTTTAAAAAAAAAATACAAAAAAGAGAGAACTGTTCACTGGCTTCAGAAATTTTAACATAAAACTCACGTAACAGTTATTGATCACCAATTAAGCAAAGATTTACCTCAAATCAAACAGAGTTATCACGTAGGTTGCACAGGTTTGTTACGTACTTTTCAAATTTCCCCCAAAAAAATTGTGATCAGCTGACTCTAGTTCCGATGGTTCGGAGGAGAAGTTCGCAACACTCGGAACCTCTTTTTTGAAGTCAGCTGACTCACTTCGGGTAACCTCGGAAATGGTTCTGAACATTCAGAACATAATAACGGGACGCCAAATCGAAGGTTCCGAACGTTCAGAACATAATACGGACTACACCCAGAGTAACGGTACCCCCCCCCCCCCCTGCCCCCCGAAACCGAAGTCTTGATCCACCAGTGCCTCGAAACTGCTGTCCTGAGCTCCAAATCATCTCCAAAAGACAAAGAGGTGCAGTCCGTGCAGGTCTAATTCCAATTACAATCTTGGGAATGATAAGAAGAGGTCCAATTAAATTCGTCTCTGAAGTTCAAAATGCCTGCATAGAAGACTTGTACGTGACAACGCTCGCAATTAAACGTTAATTTTCTTAAAGTCCCGAGGAGTATGTAAAAAAAGAACAATATCATATAATATGGGTATATGGGTGGTATCACTGAGGAAAAAAATAAAGCTTCAAATTACTTTGGTATATAATCAAAGCAATTATTTTTAAAATGCAACCGTCTTCTACATAAAATTTTAAAGTTTTGCTGCTTTTTCGCTGCTTAGGTCGGTGAAAGGTTAAACTTATAAAGTTTTAAAACATTAAAGAAATTTTAATGCAACAAGTACATAATGCTTTAAGACTCAACTCTGTTATTAGTTAGTTATAAAGTACATAATCTGGAGACTTAAGTTAAATAATTTAAATTCAATAAATGTAAGTATATAATAAAGTATCGACCTAAATGATACTACAATATCTAATCATTTTGTATTTAACATTATATGTGTTGCTCTTGTTTGTTTATTAACTTACAATGCTCGATGTATAGCATTTTACAGTTTGAACTTTTAAACTCATAGCTTTTAATATTTAAAAACATTAGAATCAAATAAGTAAAAGTTACTTCATAACGCCATAAAATATCAAGTCGTATAATGCTTAAAAAGTTAAAGAGTGCAGCGTAATATTTAAAGTTACGGAATTCTTACTTACAAAGCGCATGCGCACCACATGCGCACAGCGATGACAGTTGGTCAGTCGTTCATCTATCTTTGCTTGCCGTGTTTGCGGCCATTTATATTCGACAAGTTATCTACAAACATCGAAGTCATCTTTAGTACTATCTTTTTGAACTAAAGATTTTTAGTTAAATCCATTAATTATTTATCTATTGTGTCAAAAAGTTTAGTGATTTATGTCATATTTTCATTAAAATAATGTGTTTGAAAGTTCAATTTTTTTTTTTACCGAAGACAGCATGGCATCCAACTCCCGGAGGGGATCATCAGAGAAGCTGATGATAAAACTGTAAGTATGCTAACATCGGAATCAAACCCTTTTTAAAAGTTTTGTTTTATAGTTGTTAAGTATTATTTTTGTTTTAATTTCCACGTTTCTACAATTGCCACTACATACTACATATGTGGGCAAACCCAACTTCGGCCCTATGGGCAACTTTGCAAATCTGATCGGTGATTCGGTTCGCATGGGCAAATATAAAATCCGGGAAGGGTGACTCCCCCCCCCCCAAATTTTTTTTTTCACTATCTTGATTGTTGACGACGATGGGACGGTGATGTGAAAAAAAATACCCCCCCCCCCTCCCTGGTCATGGGCAAAGTCAACTTCAGTTCTATGGACAAAACTGCAAATTTGATTAGTGATTAATGTTATGTGGGCAAAAAAAAAAAAAAAAAAAGTTCGGGGCGTGGGGAAATTTCCATGAAAATATTATATGAAATTATTGAATATTATTTAAATTTTTCAAATAATTTTATTCACTGAAAATTAAAATGTGCCTTTTTTTTTTATTCGTCATAACAAAAGTTTTATATACAGGAAAACTTTTAAACAACGGCATTAAAAAACATATTTGTGAAGCAGCAACGTATGTCCATAATTTTTTCACGCCCCATATTTTTAATAATTATGAAATTGCTATGACAATGTTTTAAAGCATGATTTTAATGTTACTTTCAGGTTCCAGGAAACCTGTGCACGGAGCTGCAGCGTCTGCAGAATAGAAGCTCCGTGTAGATAATGTTTTCATATTTATTAAATTGTAATTTCAACACATCATGCAACATCATATAATACGCTGCTCTGATGTTATGTTAAATAAGCAATGTTTATTATGTATGCTATTTCTATATGTCCATTTATTTCAATAAATTGTATATTGTAATCATATTCATTTTTTTCATTGATTAAGTTATGATGTAGTTATTATTTTTATGTCTTTATTTATATTTACTATTTTTAATACAACGATTCCAAATCTGTTGTAACTGTGACTTTTTTTGTAGCAATGTGGAGTAGGATCAATTTATGTATTGACACAAAGCAAAAGCATTGAAGTTTACTTGGAACAGTACTTTAATGCTTTTACTTCATGTTAGTCGATGAATGAATCCAACTGAACAATATATTCATTTATGATTTAAGTTGCTACACATTTGCCATGAAAATAGTAAATATTTAACATGTTAAGTTATTGCATGCATTGAAAGCAAAAAGATTAACAGGTAGCTTTCTATTGCTTAAGTAGATAAAATAATATAGTTTACTCTATAATAAGTAATGTAGATACTTCTTGAAAAATAATGGTTTGATACATTGAATCTTATCCATTATGTACTTAAAAATAAAAAGTATATCCAATAAAAAGTAAAGTAGTATTCTACTTTTAAAGTAATGTTATTACGCTTAAAAACCTAAAGAGTTTACAGCTTAACAAAGTAGCACTTGTGACAAAGCCATAGAGAGCCCGCTGCTTACAATTTTAAGGAGTAACTACTTAGAATTTTATATTTAAAACAGTGACATTCTAGGCATTGCAGCTCATACAATACTACACCGAAGTCGCTAGCATTTTATCTTCTGACTCTTTACTTTCTGATATATTATACAAGGTACATTTCAATGTACTTGAGTACTTAACTTTTAAAAGAATTTGGGGCTGGCATAGATCCACCAGTGTTAAACTTTTGATTTCAAAAGTTACTCTTTAAGGGTAAGGTAACGCCACCAATGTTAAAAAAAATCCCTCTCACAAAAATTCTGAAAAAAATTTAAAATGTTCTCCTCTATACCCCCTATCAGTACCTAAAATATCAGGTATACAAATACGATCTAGTTTTTGAGTTATAAATTTTTAAAGTTGACTACTTTAACATGGAGAAATGAAACTCCCATGTTAAATTGGTCAACTTTAAAAATTCATAACTCAAAAACTAGATCGTATTTGTATACCTGATATTTAAGCTACTGATAGGGGGTGTAGAGGAGAACATTTTAAATTTTTTTCAGAATTTTTGTGAGAGGGATTTTTTTTTAACATTGGTGGCGTTACCTTACCCTTAACTATTTTTCTCAGTGATAATTAATATATAATAATTACCTTGATACTGGACCTTGAAACCGTCGCTGAAATGTTGTTCACTTTACACGATGTACTTAAAACACACATACAGTTAAAATGTGCTTAGAATTAGTTAAAATATATAAAAAAAAACTTTCGGTAGTTTACTAACGGGCCATATATTAACGCTGTTTAGTGTACATTCATTAACAAATATTGTGTTGGGAGACAGAAAAAGTTGATAAATTTTATGGAAATAAATGAAAAACTTAAATTTAAAAGGAATGGGGAATTCTCCTACATGTATTTTAATTTTTTTTCAGATGCTCTATGCCTTGAAAGTAAATGTCCCAAAACAAAAAAGTTTCAATTTTCAAAATTGGTGACAAGGGAATTTTTTAAAAATCTTCCTTCTTTTGAATTTAGCGCCAAAACGTGACGTAGAAGCTGCCTAGCAGGCGAAATTTTCCTGCAATAAATTTATATTTTCGATTATCACTCTTAAAGTAAACTGATATTAGGGACAAAACTATTAATATTAGGGTAGAAAAACCCACTGATTTCGATCGTGTTACTAAAATTTATAGCCAATCACTTCTTGACGCTCAAACTATGATATCAGGCAGTTGTTGTGTGTTAACTTGGGAGTTTCTACGTCACAATTTTCAGGTTTGCACGCGGGTTGCATACTTTGCCCCTATTCTAATAATCCCTTCAGAGTCCCCAAATTTGAGTTAAAAAAGTTGAAACTTAAGTCAAACTTATTGTTAATATGTACCCTATCATTATATAGTAGTTTAATTAAAATTTGATTTGTAAGAGAATTCCCCATTATTATAAAAATTGGAAAATTAACTTTCGAAGTGATACTTTTTTATTCATTATATTTTAAAATCTCTTTGATTCAGCTGTGTTTTTTTTACAACATTTTAAGGGTTTGGGTTTAGTCGGGTTTAGTAAAAAGTTTAATTGCATGCATTATGGAAAACAGTTCACCGGCCCATGTGTGCGCACAGTGGTCGGGGTGTTGCAGACCCTTTATATATTATTATGAAAATTTTTGCAATTAATTACATTATATTACTCAAATTCTTGTTAAGAACAAAAAAGTAAAAAAGGGGGCGTGGCTGCCCCCAAAAACTCGCGTCTCCAGCGGGGCTGGATTTTGGGCATTTCAGGCCTCTATCTAGAGGGCATACATGTATCGTTTGGAACCTTGTATATAATATCTGATCACCCTAGCCTACTCCATTAGTATAATACAATTTTTTTTATTTCAGCTGTGCACAGGGCAAGATTTAAGATATGTCGAGATTTACCACAATTGTTTTTAGAAAGCACTGACTCGATTTTTAAAAAAAAATATATCCGAATTACAGGGATCTAAAATACTATAATATAAAATTTGTCCGAATATAGTTATGAAACTAATAAAAGTTGTTAGATGAATTACTGATTTAATGAAAATGGTTTAGTCATAGCTTTATTTATTACGTTAGTAAACGTGTTGAAAAGATATTAAAAATGTGGAGAAAAACAAAATAAAAGGTTTTCTACCAGGCATATTTAATATTAGTAATTTTTCATAATTTCACTCAAAATGTAACGTGACCTAAAAAAACAAAAAAAAAAAAACACGCAGCTCAGCGATCCTCATCATGACAGGTCAACTACCCAACGCGATGGACTTCGTTGTTACTGGCATTAATATCCGAGATTGCAAAGAATTTGTAAACAGTTGTTAAAATGTTTAAAATATTAAACATTTAGATATTAGTTTAAAGTTTCAAATATGCATATATCTATATAATTCTATAATAAATTGTCTTACAAAAAGAAATATAGAACAAAAACAAAAGGACAATTCGATGTCCATTGTCTTTTATTTTATATATATACTTTATATAATAGTTTCCTTGTTTTTAACACTACCTTAGCTAGCACAATATCTTGTCGACCTCCCCAATCGTGCACGTGCAAGTAGCTCACACCTAAGAGTAAAATTTAAAGAATATTTATCTACTCGACAGCTTATTCTATAATATTGCTTTTTATAATGATCGTGAATTTTTTAATAAAAATTAGTCTAGGGTGTCGAAATAGTTTTTCGTTTAAGTTCAATTTTTTAGTATGAGCTTAAAATTAAACAAAATTGTATCAAAATAGCAACGTGGTGTGCGTATTGTAAAAAATGTAAAAATAATAATAATAAATGCCAAGGAGGGTGAAAATTAAAAGATCCAACTTCCAACCGGATATGGAATCGGCTTGATGTGCTCACCTTGAGATAATTTCTAGGGTGTCCCGCCAAGAAGACTCTGTTTTCCCTAGTAAATTTCACTAATATACGTACTTATTCCCTGCAATATTTATCGTGCAAGACATATTTTGTGATTTCCCTCCTCCTCCTCTCCCCTATCCATCGATGGTAATGTTAGAAGGTGCATCATGGGTGGGCAGGCGCACAATATCCTGGCGCGGTGGCGCACATCTGAGAGAATTGCGCACGCCCCCCTGCTAGTCGCAGTCGGTCGCAGCAGCTGTGGCCAGCACGAGCTGCACGAGCTAGAAGTGGAGCGGCAAGCGAGCTGTCGACATGCGAGCAGCAAATAGATGACGAGACAGGAACTTAGATACCTCAAATAGTAGTAAATGTATTCGTGTAACTGACATGTGTTAGGTGGGTAGTATACAAAATTGATTAGTTGGTACGCATCATGTACCGAAGCCGTGTATTTCGTGGCGAGGATAACATGCTACCCCCAGCTCCAGGCCCTACGCTGCTGCACTCTGTGGCGGCGCTTGACATGGGGCTCGCCCTGCCGCCAGGTAAGCTTATCTCGGGAACTCGGGAAGAGCATACAAAGCTAAAAACAGTTGTCTCACACAGCAGGCCTTACTGTTGTGCTAATTGCCTATTAAATTTTATGTTGATGTTATCAAAATAGACGATCAGTTCGAAGCCTTTAACAACAGATGAAAAATCGTCAAATTTCATGAATGGGTTAAGTGCTCGAATAATAATTGATTTTGTTGCAAGATTAAGATTAAAATGAACTCTATTGGTGGTGTGGTTCGCTCTGGGCTAGCGCGCTTGATCGCGGCACAGAATGCAGGCAGCAAACGGGGTCTTGGGATCGATTCCCAGCAGCAGGCTGAGCAGGTTCGACTGGTATGTTCGTGAGCTAGAACCCTCCACTCCTCACCTGCAAACTGGCCCATGCGCCGCAACATTGCTCTCATACCATTCTGCTTAGGCATGGTTCGTATATTCCGATATACCTCTCTCCCCCCATCAAACGAATTTTATGACCTACGACAACGGCAAAGTACGTTGTGCTTCAGTGAGGGACCTGCACATTTGTTGATAAGTGGTACAGTACCCTTCACGGATTCAACTATATATGTATAATATTCTACTCTTCGCTTTTCATTAAGTTTTGAAATGATTGGCTGCTATGCGCCTGCTAGATTGAAATGTAGGCTAATTTCTGTGCAGGATCCCATTCGGCCAAATTGAAATCCATGTAGTCTGCTAATTTCTGTGCAATATTTTGTCTGAAGCTGAAGGAAAGTGTGTGGCGCTAAAAACGCATGGTAGCAGCTAATTAAAATTAACCTTTTTTTTAAGTTCAGAGTACATACAGTACTGTAAAAGCACTAAGCAATATCCTCAATTCCCAGCGCCAGGTTCAGTTCAAATTTGTTAAGCATTGAAAGTTTTGCAACACATCAAGAGTGAAGAAATGTAAATTTGTCTCATGCATCAGCGAATAGTATCTTTGCTTTGATTTGGCCAAATTAGGGTATAACCCGCATAACTATGTGGACAACTACAATATCCACTTCCGGCTACTACCGGCAAAAATATCAAATTAATTTGAGTTGTCGGATTGAGTTCGTCACTTGGCTGCTTGGGGCTGTTCTGGCCTAGTCTTAATACCAATTAACGTTCCCTGAACATTTCTTCGTTGCTTAAGAAATCTTGATTAATAGAAATACGAACGCGTAAGGTCGCTAATATTGATTTAGTCCGCTTGCTTAGGACATCTCTTTCACATAGGTAAATTTAATATAGGACGCCATCTTACTTGTAAGATTTATAATATGTTAAAGATTAAGGATTGACCTCAGTTGATTTGGATCTCGGAAACGGCCCCTTTGATTCTAATGAGACTGTCAGGAGTCTTTCAGCTCGCCACAATAAGGTTGCTTAATTTTTTTGAAGTGGATCTGTTCGACCAGTTTTGAGAAAACTGAGGCAGAAGTTAAACATTGGCCTTATGGACGGAAACCGGAAATGGAGCTGTTGTGAGAAAACCGCCCGCTTGAATTTGCTCAAACCATTAGCGATTAAGTTTTAGAGCATCCTCGATTTTTTAAAACTTATTTCATTCGATTCCGTTCGACAGAAATTTCCCGTTTCCGGTTTGTAACTGAGGTCAATCGTTAAGGTTTAAGACCTATATAGTGTTAATATACTTAAATGTATGGTTAGTTTTGACGGCAATTAGACCTCCCTAGATTTTTAGATACATTTTTACTATTACTTTGCTGTGAAAATGTGTTAGTTTAGTTTCATATCACTAAACAACCTGGATGAAAATGTTTTATTGCACAAATGAAAGGGTACCAAATTATGCTTTTCTAATTCTAATTTTTTCAGTTTTTTTTTAGAGCCCGGGAAAAAATTTGTTGAAAGAGAGACGCAAGACGAGGAGTCAATTCATGCAGATTGTCAATTTCTATAATACAAAAGCAGGATGCACCTGGAAAATTGAGTAAAATCCTGGAAATAAAATAATAATAATAATAATAAATAAATAAATAGACAAATAAATAAATAACCTAAATTTTTCATATTTTAATTTATAGTATCTATTTGTCATGCATGCTATGATATCTTGTCACTTTTCCTTTTTTTTTAAATTCCTTTACAAGTTCTCATTAACAAATTAATTGATTTATTTATTTGTTATTCACCAAAGTACATATGTACTGTATACAACAATGACAAAAGCAATTGAGGTGAAAAGGATATACCACACGGCACAAACAGCACCATAACACAAAGTATGTGGTATATTCCTTTCTATATTACATCCATATTAGCAAACCAGAGAAAACAAAAACAAACATTATTGTAATTAAAAATTGAGAAAATAATATATAATATATTAAGTCAGTTATTATTAACATTTTCAAAATTTAAAAAAAAAAATTACATAAAGAAAGCACACATCTTGATTCACAGAGTTATATATTTTATAATATAGTGTTGGGAGTTGAAAATGGGGGAGGGGGGAATACGTATATAAAAGCACTGTATAAAAATATTGCGATTTTCGAGAGATCGCGTATTATAGTATGATGATGACGTCAATAATATCGCAGAAGAACAGTAAATATTAAAATGAACATGATTTTAAAGTTAATAATTTAAATATTTATAATATTTAATTATAAAAATAAAACACTTTCCTAATCAAAACGTTATAAATGATAAAGAAACAAAGTTGTGTTAATTTTTTACTGCGCCGCCGTGTAAAAAAACGTAAATTTATGTGAATAAATAAATTTATGTGAATTTATGTTTGTTTCACATTTTAAACGGTTGCGAATGTTGACGTTGCCATGTATGTATTTAATTAATTGTTGCATGTTTAAACGCAAAAATCCCGAATACTTTCTTAATAATGAAAACTTTCATATGTATAATACTAGAAACAAAAATCATATTAGGGTTGAGAAACATAAATCAGCTTTTTTTTTAGAAGAGTTGTTCATATCAAATTTCAAAAATTTATGATTTTTTGCCTAATAGTTTAAAATAGATTCAGAGTGACAATAGTTTTAAGAATCAACTTAAAAATATACTTATAGACACAGAATTTTATTCTGTTAAGCTTTATTTTAGTAATAAAATGAGAGAAAATATAACTAGTATGCATAATATACAGCCTTAGATTATTGTCATTATTTGAAATGAATAATAAAAATGTAATATTAATTGTATGTCCTGTTGATAATCTGATAATGTGTGTATGTATATGTGTGTGTGATTGTCTTTTTTTTTTATATATATATATATTGAATATTTGACGTGATCCATGTTGTTAATTGTACAACCAGTTGTTCGAATAAAATAAAATAAAAAATAAAAATAAAAATATTAAAGTACAGTGAAAGATTGCATTTTTTTTAAATATTTTAATTTCTAAAAATAGTTTAACCTGCCCTCTATTGAGAAATGAAAACCAAAAAAATCCATCTCAATTAAATAGCTTCACCACAAAAAATTCCTAAAGTTGGTGTTTCGAAGGCCTTTTATTAACATGCAGCCTTATGGAACAAAACAGCTTTTTCCTCAAACTTGGTCAGAACTATGGTACCATTTAAAAAATACCTGGCTGTAATCTATGATGAATTCTTTAACGGATTTTCAAATATTTTTTTTTTTTTTACGGGGCTGTTTTTCCGGAAAAAAATATTGAAATTTTTTTGAGTTAATTGTTAAGGGTAAGGTAACGCCACCAATGTTAAAAAAAATCCCTCTCACAAAAATTCTGAAAAAAATTTAAAATGTTCTCCTCTACACCCCCTATCAGTAGCTAAAATATCAGGTATACAAATACGATCTAGTTTTTGAGTTATGAATTTTTAAAGTTGACCAATTTAACATGGGAGTTTCATTTCTCCATGTTAAAGTAGTCAACTTTAAAAATTTATAACTCAAAAACTAGATCGTATTTGTATACCTGATATTTTAGGTACTGATAGGGGGTATAGAGGAGAACATTTTAAATTTTTTTCAGAATTTTTGTGAGGGATTTTTTTTTTAACATTGGTGGCGTTACCTTACCCTTAATTCCCGTTTATTTTCAAGATTTTTTCCGGAAACGGCCCCGTAAATTTTTTTTATATGAAAATCCATTAAAGAATTCATCAAAAATTACGTGGGTAGTTTTTAAATGGTACCATAATATATAGTTCGGACCAAGTTTGAGTAAAAAGCTGTTTTCTGTTCCGATACAGTCATGTCCTCCGAAACACCAACTTTGGGATTTTTTTGTGGTGAAGCACCTGAAGCTATTTGAGATGGAATTTTTTTATTTTAATTTCTCAATAGAGGGCAGGTTAAAATATTTTTGGAAGATTGAAAAAAAATGCAATTGCTCACTCTACTTTAAATTAATTGTTTGGCTATATATAATGAAAGTTGATCGTTTGATGGGAAGAGCAAAAATGTATGAGAGTCTAGGTCTTATGAGAAAAAAATATATAACTTAATTTAGAATTTAATCAATACTGCTCAAACAGCTGACGTAAAATGTAATAAAGCCATAAAGCAGAGGTACAAATTTTGATGATCACTGGAGTACAAACTGTGAATGCGACGCTTATAAAAACATAGCGTGAAGCAAGGCATGCTCTCTCTATTTAGTATTTTAAAGCTACTACTTTATGTAAGGGAAATATCAAATTACGAATTTACGAAGAGTTCAAAAAATCAGTGACAATACTACTAATGGCCAACTAATGACATTTTTACTGCAAAAATGAACAGAGGGTACCAAATAATGCTACCATGAATTTTTTCAGTTTTTTTTAGTTAATTATTGAATGTTCTGTAAGTTATGTTGGCCCCCCTGGATTCTTAATATCTTAATAAGAAAAACAGGACCTAAACACCTGTTAAGGGTAAGGTAACGCCACCAATGTTAAATTTTCCACTCTCATTTGTTCCTCCGACAATATTTTATAATATTCTCCTCTATGTCGTTCATTAGCTCTTAAAATATCGTCAATACAAATACGATCTAGTTTCCGAGTTACGTGTATTGAAACTAAACCCATTTATTGAACAAGCATACGCTGCATTTCAGTGACATTAGAAAAATTCTATAATCCAATCGTCCGATTTTTAAAAAAAAACTAGAAACAAACTTAATGCACTAGGACAAACCTTCACAGCAAAAAAAAAAGACAATTATGAGAGTGGGAGCGACGTAAATTGATAATAACTGCACGATTTTTGACACTCGCACGTCTCACACACCCCTTTTTGGTCGGCCATTAAACAACTGGCGAATGAAACAGGCTGACTAATGAACCAAAACAACGCTTATAATCCACTCACCTAAAGTAAAAACTTTCCAAAAATGTTTTATAGTAATGAAAAAAAAGTTTTATAAATAAAACAACCATAACAGTTATTATTTAACTCATTATTTATAAATAAATTGAATATAAAACTGCCGTGACTTGCGTGGTATCTTTAGAGTGGGACAATTTGAATATTGATATAGAGGCGCTGCGATCGCGGCGCAACTCTAGCGTTCCCTATCCCTTAACGCCTCCATGGCCGTATTTTTTTTTTTTTTAAATAGGTCCCCATGGGCTAAAAAAAATGTGAAAAAATCCGAGCATCTTGTGACACCCTCTATTCTATTAATTTCTGCAATAGAAAGATTGGGTGTAGCACCGGTAGTTATCAACACTTACGTATCTTCACCATGTTAATTTTTTTCCTTGCTCCTCGGAGTAATTTTTATGCTAGAGCTAAGCTGATTGCTGTAGTATCAAGATAATTAGTAGCCCAAGTGCACAATTTGGCTAAATAAAGCCTGATTTAAAGAAAAGTAATTTTTTTATATTTTAGAAAAATGCATGTAAATTTAAAAAATTACTAAAAAATACTTTTCTTTAAATCAGGCTTTATTTAGCCAAATGGACAACATACATGAAAATTTTTTATTGCAGAAATGAATAGAGGGTACCAAATTATGCTACTCTGAATTCTTTCTGATTTTTTTGAGACCCAGAACTATTTTTAAATAATTATTGAAAGTGTGGCCGCGCCCCCTGGAGGCGTCCAGTCTCTATCCTTTTTATTAAGGCTGCAGGGGTGCCAACTGAAATCACAGGACTTTCAATAATTATTTGAAAATAGTTCCGGGTCTCAAAAAAATCTGAAAAAATTCATAGTAGCATAATTTGGTACCCTCTATTCATTTCTGCAATAAAATTTTTTCATGTATGTTGTCCATTGTGCACTTGGGCTACTAATTATCTTGATACTACAGCAATCAGCTTGGCTCTAGCATAAAAATTACTCTGAGGAGCAAGGATAAAAAATTAACATGGTGAAGATGCGTCAGTGTTGCCAACTACCGGTGCTACACCCAATGCCCTTAATGGCTAGCTTAATTACCGTACATTGAAAGAGGTCCTTTAATACTAAGTTCACCTCCTGCTTAGTGATGAAGTTATTGTTTTTTGTTTTTTTTTTTCCCATCTTATAAATCTTAAAAAATTTTAATAGGTACACTTAAGTATTCTTTGCATTCTTTTATATATAGTAAAGCATACACATATAAATATATTGGCAAGGTAGGGGTAATGTTGGTAATATTCCTTTCTCTGTAAATTTAGCTGAACAATGAAGTCTCATCCATACAGCTGTTCTGACTGCTTTCAAATTCAAATTTTTATTTCGATCATAGGCTGTACAGCATGGATCACGTCAATTATTACATTAAATATGTAACATACTTAATTCTAATTAAAATTAGCCTAAATTTAATAAATTTAAACACATATACCCAAACAATATTTAAAATATATATAATCTATAAAATTAATACAATAATTAAAATTGTGTCCTTTTCAACATCACATTAGCACCACAATATATTTAACACACAACTTTTAAATTCAATTAAAAGTCTATACATCATGACAAAATAATTGGTTATTTTAACAATTTACTAGTAGTAAATTAGTTATTTAAAAAGCACTTTTGCATAAATTGTCATATATTCACATAATTTATTTCTTCTTTTCACAGAACAATAAGTTTTTTGATGCACTTACTCTTCTTGTATGAATTATTATGAAAATTATTTTTATATTTTTATCAGTTAAAGATAAGATTTTAATATGAAAATGTAACCACAATCACATGTTTGATGTTATTTTTCCCTTTTTTTTTTTGTTTTTCTTCACTGTATCACATTATCTTGATGATCTTAATGGATGATAAGTTTTACATTAATATATTGGTTTTCTCACTATAGTAATTATTATGCTGTGTCAGCTACGTTCCAGTTTGCTACATCTCCATCTGTTATTTTTGTGTCCTCTGAATAAAATTCTTTAATATTGTAATACTCTTTTTTTATTAAGATAGTTTTCAGTTTATTTTTGAATACATTATCACTACTTTCATCTCGCAATGATTGTGGTATAAAATCGTGAATTTTATGCGTTTGGTAATTTCTTTTCCAATACAAAAATACACACGGAGTCTTGAGTAGTTCCTCAAAGCATTATACCATTATAGCGAAATGAATTTACCCCAACGAGGAAGCAACGTAATTTCTACATGAAATATTCATCCATCCAAGTACTAACCACGCTTGACGTAGCTTGACTTCGGTGATCTAACGAGAACCGGTCAATGCACTGCGCCTCGCTTCACTTCATTACATTTTACGATTAAGGCCATGATCATCGTACAGAGAAATGAAAAATATCACCAATACAATCATCGCACCTTGAAAGCTCGCAAGGCTCGCATAATATATTATAGTATTTATAACACAAATTTCAAAATACTTTCTTCAGGCTTTTGACATCACATTTGGTCCATTTATAACATGTAGAGGTCTCCGTCCTGACGAGGTTTTCCACGATTCCCTAAGTCTAACCTCAGCGAATGTTGGGCGCTTAACAGGCCGTGAACACCATCCTTTTTCCTCTCCCTTATTGCTATCCAATTCCCTCCCTCCCTTCTTGAGCTGTATGTTCATTAGGGTGTATCCTGTAAAAAAAAAAAAAAAAAAAAAAAAGCCCAAAAAGAAATGGAAATCAGAGATAGAGATAGTCCGCCCACTCAACATGGTGGTTCATCCAGAGAGAATATATTATGCACATGTATATATTATATAAAATATTTAATCTATATATACTAGTAATTAATTTAAATTCTCTGCTTGTATTGTGATTGCGGGAATTTGAGACGCAGATCTAGGAAAAGAAAATTTATCCTTTCTCACTCCCGTCAAATTTGAAATGGACAACATACATGACAATTTTTTTTTATTGCAGAAATGAATAGAGGGCACCAAATTATGCTAGTCTGAATTTTTTCAGATTTTTTTGAGACCCGGAACTATTTTTAAATAATTATTGAAAGTTCTTTAAGTTAAGTTGGCACCCCTAACCCTTAATAAAAAAGATAGGACAGAGACGCCTATTGACGCCTCCAGGGGGCGTGGCCGCAATTTCAATAATTTTTTAAAATAGTTCTGGGTTTCAAAAATATCTGAAAAAATTCAGAGTAGCATAATTTGGTACCCTCTATTCATTTCTGCAATAAAAAATCATGTATGTTGTCCATTGGCAGCATAAGATCTTTCCCATTCTCATTCTATTTAATAATGCTCCCACAATTATTTTTTTATCCCGCACCTTTAAATAATTCTGAGGTCACGTATTTGGGAATAAAATCGACGATAATGATGTGAACACAAAATTATATTATAGTTAAAGCAGTTTATGTTATGATCTGTCGATCTAAACAGTTATGATTTGTCCAGGGCATTGAAAAAAAAGAAATGCATCTTTGGCATCTTCCAACCTATTGTTAAAATTAAAAGGATTTGGCGCCCCGATTGCAATGACTTAAATCATTTTTGACGATAAGTCAGGGTTCGATACTAGGACTCTGAATATTCAATACACGTAATTATGTTGCGTGGATTGCTATAGGAGTGTTGTAATGCGTTAGACCAGTTTTTGTTAGATCACGAAAATCAAGAGCAACACAAGCGTGATTAGTAGTTCGATAGGTGACCATTTTCAATGAAAATCACGGTTCTCAACAGCAGGGGTTCCCCTAGAAGTGTAATGTTACACTTCCAGTTCATTGACAAAAGCTGTGGCGTCCATCCTGACAGGTTTCCACGTTTCTCTTAGTTCTTTTTGCCTAAAAAAATTTTACGTTTGCGTTGCTTGACTTTGATAGTGATTTAACGAGAACTAGTTAAACACAACACTCCCATGCACCAACTTTGCAATCGAGCTAGGAATTTAATATGAATGTTTGCATAGAACGCCATAGAATAAAACTAAATAATAAGCATATAAGTTTACATTTACTTACAAACTAAGAATATGTGGCATTAATTTTGTGTAAAATAAAGAACCATTCATGGATCTAGCGTTAAGATCCCAAGGTAATGACTTCCAGAGAGAACAGACTGTTACATAAAATGATCTTTGATGAGCCTCTAAGCTTGCAAGCTTTAAAAAACATTTTATCAATACATCTCTTGAGAAACACAATAACAATTTGTATTAATAGATTTTTTACTGATAAAAGTTTGAATCAAGAGATTTATAATAAATTAATATTTAGTACATCCATATACAGGCGCGGATCCAGATTGCCCCCCCCCCCCCAAAAAAAAAGGTCCCAAAATACAATAAAGGTGTTACCACCCCCCACCCATCGCCCCCCTCCCACTCCAAATTTTAACATTGCGTGATAGCCCCCCCCCCCCCCAAAGCCACGAGCTGGATCCGCCCCCTGTCCATATAATAAAGAATAACGTACATCGTTGCCCGAAGATAATGCAAAAAGGAAAAAAATAAAAATAAACAACATTATAATACAGAACTTCCTGCCCGCACACATTAATTGAATGTGAATAGTAATTATAAAATTCATGGCTTTAATTTCAAGCGGACAGAAAAATTTCCGAAAAAATTTGGCAGTAATTTATACTGCTAACCCTAAGTTCAATCAGGCGCGGATCCAAAACCAAATTTCGAGGGGGAAGGGGGCTGTCTTCATAAGGCCAATATTAAAAAAAATGGAATTGGGGAAATGCCTATATAAATTGCCCATGTTAAATTCAAAATTTTGGGGGGAGGGTGGGGACTGCAGCCCCTAGTCCATTCCCTTGGACCCGCGCCCGAGTGCCAACACAGTGACGCGGTTGTTGTTGCCACCAATGAAGGATCAACCGGGGGCCGAGCGATAGATGCTTCAGGCAACAGCAACGGTGGACGGGCGCGCGCCTCATATTGATTGCAGTGTGGCCGTGTGGCGTCAGCGAAACCATGCTCGTAGTTGGTGGGCTGGCGACACGTTGTCCCAGACCGTGTTGCAGCCCGGCTGCTTGGTACGTCGCCGCATCATCTAGCGACGATGCCACAGTCGTTTCGGGGTCATTCACCGTCTAGCCACCGTTGTTCCTCTCATACCTTGTGGAACCACCACGTGCTTGTGATTACAAGCTGGAGCGGGGGTGAAGCTAATACACGCAGAAAAGTCCCAACACACTTACATGTGTAAAGACGGGTTTTACACTTTTTGCTTAAGAATCCAACGAAAAAAGTGTTAGATCTTAAGCAAAAAGTGTTAGAATTTACGCATTGTGTGTTGCGTTTTCAAAATGTGTAAGAGCTAACACAAAGGTATTAAAAGTTAAGATTTCAATGAGTAGTAGTCTACACATTAAGTGTGTAAGATGTATGGCTACGCCCAAAGTGTGTAAGATTTTAAGATGAAAGTGTGTAAAAAGTCAGTATAAAAGAGTGTAACGAGAGAGGTAAAACTATGTTCTTAAAACTCAACACCTTTGGTGAGTAAAAGTTAAGCAACAAAACTGTTTAAAAAGTTGTTTTACACACCAAGCTAGTTAACTTCCTACACATGCTTCTTAAACAACAACACACGAAATGTGTTAAGATGGACTTAAGAATAAAACGTATTAGAATCAACACATTGGTGCTTAAAATCTTACACACCTTCTTTTAAAATCCTACACATGCAACTTAAGCAGCAACACACGAAATGTGTTAAGCTGTTTTTTAGAATAAAACGTATAAGAATCAACACAGTAGTGCTTAAAATCTTACACACTTTGTTTCAGTTTAAAGTCCTACACAGTTACACATCTGCGCAAAGTTTGATCGCTTGTGTGTTAGTTCGCATCAATATCTGGATTTGATGAGGTTTTCGTTTCGTGATAGTTTAAATTTTGTAATATTTTACTTGTGAATGTAAGTGCATGTTGTAATCGAGTTTTAGATAATGCGACAATAGTGTGTGAAGTGTGCGAGTGTGTAGCAGTGTATTGAAACTGTAGATTTGATTAAACGTTCGTTTAGGCGCGGGCAAGAAGCCGGGGAGTCGCCATGGCATAACATTGTGTGCATTGAAAACTCAATGAAAACTCGAGTATTTTAGTGCAATATGTGCAAGAATGCTTTCAGCATCAATTTATGTGCCGTTGTATTAATGAGTGTTTCAAGAAATATTGTCTAAAATATATTAATATATATGTACACCTACAAATGATTATTAAAGTGCGTACGAAATTTGTCTTTCTATTGAACTATAGAACTGCACAAAAAGTTTTTGTTTAATATAATCTACTTTTTTGTTACTTGCATCATTATTTTTTTTAATCATGTGATATCTGTGTTCTTCAGTAATAAAAAAATTGCATTTATAAAAAAAAAATGTAAATTTTAATTATATTTTATCCATGAAACCACCTTTTTTTAAGCAAATACACAATTATCATAATATAATTTATTATAACTATTTTTTAATTTTAGGATACTTAGGAGGATAGAAGTTTTTTTAAAAAATACGGAAGAAAATTATAAATATAAGAGGAATAAATAATAATTCGAATAATAATTAGGCAGCTAAAAATTAGAAGATGTATTTTAATTTATAATATTCAATATATTATGCTATCGTATACACTTATAAGTCTTCGAAAAGTTAAGAGACATAGCTATAGTATAATACTAAAATATATAAAATCATAAAATCCTACACTGCAGGTGCGTAGAAAGCTACGCACAAAAGCTTAGAAAACTAAACACTAGGTGCGTAGAAAGCTACACACAAAAAGCTTAGCAGCCTACACTCTTGGGGCGTAGAATCTTACACCAAGTGTGTAACATTTTATGCAGTTCTGTGTAGAACTTTACGCTCAAGGGGTGTTGGATCTTACACTCAAAAATTTAGAATCCAACACACTAAATGTGTAAAAATTTAAACATCTTGATGTGTTGAGCTCTAAACTCCCGTGTGTGTAAGATTTAAGGATTTTTCCTTTGAGGTACAAAAACAACACAGTAAATGTGTTGCTTTTTAGGATATTTGCTTTAAATATTTTCTGAGTGTACACATAATGACTACAAGGGCAAAAGTTAGAAGTTATTCATCGCTTCTTTTACAATGAAAGCTGCCCACTGGATTGTCACTTCTAAATTGTCTTCTCAAATGTAATTGAAAAGTAGATGAAAAATCAGCTGTTCGGTTAATTTGTAAAGTAGGTAACCTGCATTGCAGACAAATTTTTTAACTTCACTTTTCAAGCATTATAGAGTGCGTTTGAATTCACGGGCCAGCCCGGGCTGGCCCGGGCTGGGTAAAATGGCGGTGACCTTGGTCGCCTGGTATGAAACATGAAACGTCATAATTTCGTCATAATTAGTTCCCAGTCTGTCCGCTAGGTCTCAGGCGCACTGTAGAGTCCGCCCGCGTCAGCCTGGGCCAGCCAGGAAGTGACGTCTTGAAAGGAGGAAAAATGGCCGCCGGGCTGGCCCCACTTGACGACAAAAAACGCTTCAGCCCAGGCCAGCCCGGGCTGGCCCGTGAATTCAAACGCACTCATAACTTATTAGAAAATGTTGATTTTTATTTGACAAATAAGAAAATTAAATTTAGAAGAGAAAACTGTCACCTCAGTTTTCTCATTTAATTTTTTTCCAATTAATGCGTAGTTTTTTTAAAACAATTTTGAACAATTTCAAGATGGCTGCCCTGAAATCAAAGTTTATTATGGGCTGCTATCAGATTAATATCTTCAAAGTTGATTAGCAAAAAATAATATTGAGTCGGCCCTATAGCAGTAGTTTACAATACAAAGCTTGGAATTTTTACTAATACATTCCAAAAGAAAAATATATCAATCTCGAACAGGATTTCGAGCTATGAGTACTTTTCTGCAAAAATTCCAAGAAAAATATCAGTTTTACATGTTAATCAAATGGGGGAGCAAATGCTTGATTATCTCAAAATATTATTCAAATTTTTTATTCAATCGTTTAGTTTAGGTTGTACATAGACGAACTTAAATCATGTCAATGGGGTACTGACCAAAAAGAAAGTTGCAAGTTCTTGTCAATATTTCAAAAGGCACGAGAATTTCATGAAGAACAAGCCCTATTACAGCATTCTACGACAATTTCCTGATTTTATATGAATTTTTGAATCCTCTCAAAAATGACGTCATAGCATTGAATCTTCAATGGGAAAATAGATCAGTTAACATTGCCAAAACCCATACTTAATATTGAAATGTAACCAAACTTTGATTTGCAAGGGTTTTGGGTGCTAGAATCACGATAATGAAGGTTTCAATTTCCTTCCTCAATAACTTTTCATTTTAGCAATGTTAACTGATGCATTTTCCCATTTAAGATTCAATGCTATGACGTCATCAAAAAAGTTTTAAAAATTCATATAAAATCAGCAAATTGTCGTAGAATGCTCTAATGGGGCTCGTTCTTCATAGAATTCACAGTATTTTTTATTAGTATTGCTAACTCAAATACCGGTCAGTACCCCATTAAAACAACAACAACAAAATAATCACAGTCCACATAAATGACATACAATTACATCTCAACTATAATCTGAACATTATATATTTATTACTATGATAAATATATTGCGTTACCTACCCTGAATTTTATTTGATAATTCTAATTGGCTAAAGGGGGATAGCTGGTAAAAATTTCAGGTGTAGTTCTGCGTTATCGAAAGAGTTTGTAATGTTCCATGTACTTTAAGAAGTATAATATATATATATATATATATATATATATATATATATATATATATATATATATAAATACATATATATAAATATATATATATATATTTATATATATATATATATATATATATATATATATATATATATATATATATAGGAACTGAATCATTTGATTTTCATACTCGAATCTTCATACGCTGTCATTCAGCAGATCAACAGTCCCATTCAAACTTTGGACAGATATTAAGTACAAAAAGTACAATAAAAAAATAAAATACAGGGTACGTCTCTTTTCTTCAGGTTTTCGTTGTGTCTGTCACACCATTCGAATAAAAGAATCCGATCCAGCATCTATAGTTTGGCATGGCTGGATCGGTCATTTTTATTTGAATGGACTGTACAAGTGTTTTTTGGCTCCATCAATGCACCAATAAAAGGATGGTTTAACAAACTATGAAAATCAAATTAATTGTAATGGGGAGTTAGGGGAGATGCATATACAAAAGCTTTTTTCTGTAAAGACTGTCAAACAAATCAGAATATATAGTTTCTGTTAGTGCTTAATTGTTTTGACCATTTAACATCATCCCTTTCTCTCTCGGCATTCTCGGCAATGTCAATTAAAACAGTATATATAACATACCGATAACCCATACTGTATGCTTTACACAATGTATACCGTCACCACGAGGATGGTCAGTTTCAATTACTATAAGAGCGACTCGGTTGACAGGGTATGTCCTTGTGAGCAGGGAGAAAGATCAGAAGGAGAATTGCTTTGAATATAATATAATACTATATACAGAGTATTTATTTTATTTTACAAGATACTTACAAAATATAAAACTTTGTTCAATAGAGAGTGCAGAAGGCAAAAGAGTATCATGAGTGTATCTGAAGCAAGTAGATGGTCGAGTATGTAAGAATAGACCACGGTGGAAGTCTATCTGTCTGTCTGTGGACGGCCGAGGTAATAATGCTGCTGGCTGCTTACTCCCCCCGTAAGGGATATGGGGTCACGTTATGTATGTATATGATAATTGATGATATAATATAGTTTTAGGGGTGAGAGGGTGACGTCGCTTAAAGTAACATTTTCAAACAGTCAAATTTACAAGGTATTCCGTTTTAGTGATTTCCTGCCAAACAGTATTGACGTCAAAGGATATCCACCCCAGCAGGAATTTATTAAGAGAAGCGGCAAGAGGCGGCACTTTTTCTGCACTTTCAATAAATTTTAAAAAATAGTTGTCAGGCTCTAAAAAATCTGAAACAAATCAGAGTTACTTTGCACCCCCTATCCATTTCTGCAATAAAAAAATTTGAGGTCGGTACTCCTTTATAATATCATTTTCTCTGGTAGTGAAGAAATCATATGAATGGGGAATTCTCCTACATTTATTATTATTTTTTTTTCAGATGCTCTATGTCTTGAAACTAAATGTCCTAAAACAAAAAAGTTTTAATTTTCAAAATTGGAGGCATGAGAATTTTTTAAAAATCTTCCTCCTTTTGAATTTAGCGCCAAAACGTGACGTAGAAACTGCCTAGCAGGCGAAATTTTCCGGCAATAAATTTATATTTTCGATTATCACTCTTAAAGTAAACTGATATTAGAGACAAAACTATTGATACTAGGGTAGAAAAACTTACTGATTTCGATCGTGTTACTAAAATTTATAGCCAATGACTCCTTGACGCTCAAACTATGATATCAGGCAGTTGTTGTGTGTTAACTAGGGAGTTTCTACGTCACAATATGAATATCCTTTGCACGAAAACGTTATTTACTAATATTATATAATTATTGAATGTTTTGGATCCCCTTTTTTCATGAAGGGTAATTTTGGTTAATTTTAAAATAGCACCAGGCTGTCAATCTACCCGTTAAATAAAAATTTGATACATATCGAATAACATTTTTTTTATCACTTTTATTACTTTAATCCAATTTAATAAATAAAAAATATGATTTTTGAGTTTGAATCCTCCTGAAGGGTTTGTAAATTCAGCGCAAATTCAACTCTGGGGGGTCATGCACAAAAGAATCTTATCCGCCAGCTTTCAAAGTACCAAGTTTCAAAGCTCAACAACAAACAACATGCGGATTTCATTGTGACGAATTTTGGCTCGCTCTATATAGAATGTACACTTTCTGTGTTTAATAAAAGACTAATAATATAGAATGGAAAGACATTTTTAACCATTTAATAGAATCTTGTACAGTTCTGTTATAGGAGTATAAATTTGGAATACATTGGTTGCATAGGAATCATAGGAGACACGATTTTAGGTCTGTAACTCGAGTGTGTTAAAAAAATAAATATAATTAAATTAAATGTATTTAAATATATGAATGAAATGAAAAATATTATTTTATATCTTTTGTGTTAGAGTTAATGTTTTCCTCCACCGAGTTACACTTTACATCTAAATTTAAGATTTTAATAGAATATCATCTGGTTATGTCTTTCTTCCTATATAAACTAACCATTCTTAACTAATTTAAGTTTATCAGGGATCGGATGCGGATGCAGATGCAAGATGCACACGGATGCGCAAAAATGGGCTTGCATCCGCATCCGTGCATCCCAGATGCACAGGAAAAAAATGAATGCATCCGGATGCGCATCCCAGATGCACGGGGAAAAATGAATGCATCCGGATGCGCATCCCAGATGCATGAAAAATAAATTTGCATCCGGATGCGCATCCACGGATGCACGAAAAATAAATTTGCATCCATTTAACACTTTTTTTTCTCTTTTTTATCAGGTTTTTTGCTAATTGCCTCTAAATAAATCTTTAACACGAGGCATATTTTTTAACTTTATTTGCCACTTGTCGTTTAAAAATTACAAGAAACAAAGTGTATTATAAAAACCAAAGATCGGATGCGGATACAGATGCAAGATGCACACGGATGCGCAAAAATGGGCTTGCATCCGCATCCGTGCATCCCAGATGCACGGGAAAAAATTAATGCATCCGGATGCGCATCTCAGATGCATGGAAAATAAATTTGCATCCGGATGCGCATCCCAGATGCATGAAAAATAAATTTGCATCCGGATGCGCATCCCAGATGCATGAAAAATAAATTTGCATCCGGATGCGCATCCATGGATGCACGAAAAATTAATTTGCATCCGGATGCGCATCTCGGATGCACGAAAAAAACGCGTGCATCCGGTCCCTGAAGTTTATATATATATCATAAATTATTTTGTTTTATTTACTGTATTTTAGTATTTAATTATGTAATTCAGTCGTTTAGAGTTGTTTAAAAAAAATAGCAATAGGGTACTGACCCCAAAAAGAAAAGTTTTTGTCAACATTTCAAAAGTCACGAGAATTTCATGAAGAACGAGCCCTATTACAGCATTCTACGACGATTTCCTGATTTTATATGAATTTTTATAACCTTTTAAAAATGACGTCACAAATTTGCGTCTTAAATGGGAAAATAGATCAATTAACATTGCCAAATCTCATACTTAATATTAAAATGTAACCAAAACTTCATTTCCAAGGTTTTTAATTAGGTGTTAGATTCACGATAATGAAGGTTTGAAATTCCTACCTCAATAACTTTTCATTTTAGCAATGTTAACTGATGCATTTTTCCATTTAAGAAACAAAGTTGTGACGTCATCAAAAAAAGCTTTAAAATTCATATAAATAAGCAAATTGTCGCTAATAGCTAGGGCTCGTTCTTCATAGAATTCACTTCACAGTACTTTTAACTAGTATTGCTAACTCAATTAAATACCGGTCAGTACCTACTTTTTTTTATTCGGAGTCTTAAGGTTATGTTATCTTATTGTTGTCATAATTTTGCTATACACATGTGCTATATATATTAATATATATATTTTTTTAATAATCGACCTCCGCCTCGTGACGTCACAAAAAGGACTTTCAATAAATTTTTAAAAATAGTTCCCGGGCTCTAAAAAATCTGAAAAAAATCAAGGTTGCATAACTTTGCATCCTCTATCCATTTCTGCAATAAAAAAATTGAGGTCGATACTCTAATATATTTTGTCATAAAATTGATGATATTGACGGGCCTCGATCACGAGTTTTTCAATCTCTTGGGGCTTACAGTATATTTGTGTGTAATAATTATGTCTTATATATATTATAAATCTGTTTTTCAATAAACGAATTAAAAAAACAAATGTAGCTGGTAGCTGCAGGCAAGCGGAGCAGGGGCTCTGCTTTGCGCTTGCTGCGGCGTTGCCAGACATTACGCTAGACGTGCGCCCAGACGCTGGCTGACCTTGCCTGCTAGTTAACAAGGGCGCCGCATAGATAGCAGCAGCAAGGCCAGCGAGCGTGACGTCAATACCGCTAAACTACTTGCATACTTGGGTTGTTGCTCATGCAGTCAGTATAGCAGTGCTGTACCTGCTGTACAGTACAGTTATACAGTTTGCTCCACAGTATAGGCAAGATGGTGCAAGCACTTGTAATGCTCAGGACTATACTGAGATCGAAGTAAAAAATGAAGCTCATCAAATGCTTGTTTGTCTGCCACCATGTTAAAATCATATAGGAACCTTATATTGTGGCATCCTGCCATGTTATAGCATGTTATAAATATAGCGGAATATTCTAAATCTACTATAATCCAGAAAATACAGTCAGCTTAACACAATACAACAATTAGGCACGGGGGGAAGGAGGGGGGGGGGGGGGACTGAAAGCGTTCAACCCCTCAAAATTTGGTATTTTATAATGAATATAAACTTTAAAAATAAAATTATTTACACAGGTGATTCTATGCCTATCCCAAATTCTTTTAAATTTAATGCACTGACATGTATGGAATTTTATGCACTTATATATATATATATTCGTAAGAAATTATGTAGTCTAAATTTTAAGAACTCTAATTATTATTTATATTATCATTAACTCTTTAAAATTTGAAGCTGTAAAAGCTAAATTTCTATATCTTAATAGTTTCAGGTTGTTTAGTTTACTGTTTTATATTCTATAATTTTATTTTAGTTACTACTTAATTTTCAATGTTTTTCTACTAACTTTTTATGTTTTTCTACTTAAAATATACTAATCTATTTATTAATTATATTATACCACTTTTCATACTGCGCGCGTATACTTACACATATATTATAAATGATGATAACTTGATTATTATATTAAATATTACTTACATTCTGAGATGATAAGTAATAAAAATCATGTTATCATTTATACATATAAGTACGCAGTATGAAAGGTGTTAAAAAAACATAATTAAGAAGTGTGGTATTTTCAGTATATAGGAAAACATGGAAAAATCAGAAAATAAAATTATATTTAAATAGAATACAATTACTATATTAAAATATTCATATAGATTAAACTTACAATTGTTAGTTACTATATATCTATATATACATATATATATATACATATATATATATATATATATATATATAATATATATATATATATATATATATATATATATATATATATATATATATATATATATATATATATATATATATATATATATAGGTTAAAATTATGTTAAACAGCAAATAAAAGAGATCATTAATTTAATATAAAATGTATACTTTATTTGAATATCTGATACAGTTGAGAGAAAGGGCAGCAGTTAAAATTTTCTACTAGTAGCCTAGTAGCATACCTGCGTGGATGCAATTAAGTTTATGATTTTTAAGAGAGAAAACAAAGGAAATCTTAATTGAAAAAATGCCAGACGGGAGTTTGATTAATTACAGTATTCTACGACAATTTCCAGATTTTATATGAATTTTTGAAACCTCTCAAAAATGACGTCATAGCATTGAATCTTAAATGGGAAAATAGATCAGTTAACATTGCCAAATCCCATACTTAACATTGAAATGTAACCAAACCTTAATTTGCAAGGTTTTTAGGTGCTACAATCACGATAGTGAAGGTTTCAAATTCCTACCTCAATAACTTTTCATTTTAGCAATATGTTAACTGATGCATTTTCCCATGCATTTAAGATTCAATGCTATCAAAAAAAGTTTTAAAAATTCACATAAAATCAGCAAATTGTCGTAGAATGCTCTAATAGGGCTCGTTCTGCATAGAATTCACAGTACTTTTCACTAGTATTGCTAACTCAAATACCGGTCAGTACCCCATATATTGATAGTATTTATCAGTCATCAATATCATGATTGTAAATAAAAACTCGGCAGTAAACACAGCATGGCAGATGATGCTGCATGGCATCGCGATTTCCTTGCTTGACCGTCCAGTAGACGCTTGATTTCCGCGTCAGGGATGGTGTTTAATGATGACACATAAGCCCTCCGGGTCGTTCGGTGTGTTTCACCGTGTGTTATCTGCGACCGAGGTGCAGAGGCTTACCAAACCCCAGAACCCTTTCCTGCACTCTTCTGGGCTCCTACTACCAGATCTGCAGTGCAGCCTGCAGTGGCAGTGTTATTATATTAATAACAGTAGTCATAATATAATGTAATTTATTTATTTTGCAACATAGGTTTTAAAAGACAAACCATATAGCAACCATATCGTCCTATAATTTCAGTACAGGTCGCTTTCGACAAGCATATGTATGTTATAATCCGGATTTAAAGTAAAGTGCGCGCTAAAAAAAAAGTTGAGTTAGTATTTTCTAAAAATAGTTCAAGTAGTCCTCCATATCAAACCAAAATTCAAAAAATTCTATCTCAAATAGGTTTGCCAGAAAAAAATTCCAAAGTCAGAGTGAACGCGTCGCTTAACATGGGGCCTTACCTGACAAAAACCCTCGAATATCTCGAAAAAATACACCGTTAGGTGGTATGAAAAAAATATGGTGATGTTCTATGACCCAAGCTTTAACCAAAAACCGATTAAAAAAAATTTCTCTCGAATATATCCATTTTTCGGTAAAAAAAAAATAATAAAAAATCTTATGGGAATTAACATGGTAGATTTTCTTGATTTTTTTACGGAAAAATGGATTCGAGAGAATTTTTTTTTAATCGGTTTTTGGTTAAAGCTTGGGTCATAGAACATCACTATATTTTTTTCATACCACCTAACGGTGTATTTTTTCGAGATATTCGAGGGTTTTTGTCAGGTAAGGCCCCATGTTAAGCGACGCGTTCACTCTGACTTTGGAATTTTTTTCTGGCAAACCTATTTGAGATAGAATTTTTTGAATTTTGGTTTGATATGGAGGACTACTTGAACTATTTTTAGAAAATACTAACTCAACTTTTTTTTCTAGCGCGCACTTTACTTTAATATATTATATTATATTATATTATATTATATTATATTATATTATATTATATTATATTATATTATATAGTATTATGTCACGTCATTTAAATTTCTATCACGTACGTATACGTACTAAAAAGTTCTAAAAACATAAAATGAAACGAAAGAAACAAACAATAACATCACATTGAAAGTAGTAATTAGTAGTCTAAAAGAGTACAAAACATACAGCATTCAAATAAAAATGTACGATTCGGCTATATTTTAACATGACCGGATCAGACATTTTTATTCGAATGGAGTGTAGGTAGTCATAGTCATTTGTTTTGTGAAAAAACAAAAATTACACTTGTAAGAATATTTTCAGACATTTTATTACTGTGGAAATAGATTTTACCATTTTACTGAAAAAATTCATGTTTTACTATAAAACTTGTTTTTTGTTTAAATAATTTCAGACTGTCAATAGATCTCAGTACATAGAAAATATAAAATATTAGGGGATTGGTACAAACTTTTCCGGTTAAAAGTGTTAGAGCTAAGTTTGTTATATAATCTCACCGTCCTTGTGTCATACAATCATAAAAGAAGCGCATTCACAAAGGCCCAATATTTCATGTCAGAATCGAGCCTTACCGCCTTAAGCCTTTGTGAATGCCCCTTATAATTATCTTGTAATGATCCTTATTTTCCATATAGAGATCGACCGGGGTTTCATTTTTTAAGCACTTAAAAATAAAAAATAGAGGGAACAGTCAAAATATTTATTTAAAATATGTAAAAAGCTTGTCACCTCTTTTGACATTTTAAATAGTTTTAGGCTCACATTTCTGTAGTACCCTGCTGCAATCGGCTGCAATTATCCTAATTTAAGTTTCGGTATGAATGATGCGGGTAAATAATGGCGTGTAATATAGACAGCAAAAAGTGTTTCTCGTGAAACAGAATGGGGAATTCTCCCACATTTATTATTTTTTTTTTTCAGATGCTTGAACCTAAATGTCCCAAAACAAAAAAGTTTCAATTTTCAAAATTGGAATCATGGGAATTTTTTTAAAAATCTTCCTTCTTTTGAATTTAGCGCCAAAACTTCGGTCAAATAGAGTTCGCTCAAATTGTATTCGTGATTTTTCCATTCGTTTTAAATGTTTTCGTTCAAATAACTTTCGGTCAAATAGTTTTCGTTATTTTTTTATTCGTCTTAAATGTTTTCTTTCAAATATAACTTTTCAGTAAAATTGTTTTCGTGATTTTTTTATTCGTCTTAAATGTTTTCGTTCAAATAACTTTCGGTCAAATTGTTTTCGTGATTTTTGAATTCGTATTAAAATAATTTCGTTCTAATTTACTTTCGTCCTTTTTTATTTCGGTCAAATTATAATTACTTTCGTACAAAAATTATTTTCATGATTTTTGTTCTCGTAATTATTTTGTTTCGTGTTAATTTAATTTCGTGGTAAATGATTTCGTTTATATTTGTTTTCGATGTAATTGTTTTCGGGATAAAGTCATTCGTTGAAAATGCTTTCTTTATTTTTGTTTTCGTGGTTTTGACGTGATACCTACTATACATCACACATTCTATGGCGATTTCAAAAAATGGCTGGTAAAGCGCGCCAAAAAATTTAACATCTGGTGAGAACAGCGTTCCGTATCTACAACCGGTGAACTTCAAGAAACCGGTGAAAGATGGTCCATATTTTACTCCCCAGTATCACTGGTTTTACCGATATACGGATCGCACCCACCTGACTGCCTACGCTGCCTATAACAGGCGAATTTTTCCTGCAATAAATTTATATTTTCGATTATCACTCTTAAAGTAAACGGATATTAAGGAAAAAACTATTGATACTAGGGTAGAAACCCCCGCTGATTTCGATCGTGTTACTAAAATTTATAGCCAATCACTCCTTGACGCTCAAACTATGATATCAGGCAGTTATTGTGTGTTAACTAGGGAGTTTCTACGTCACAGTTTTCTGTTTTGCGCAAGGGTTGCATATTTTGCCCCTAATTCTAATAATTCCTTCAGATTCCCCCAAAAAAAGTTGTGTTAAAAAAAACTTGAAACATAAAAGTCAAACTTATTGTTAATATGTACCCTATCATAATATAGTAGTTAAATTGAAATTTGAGTTGTAAGAGAATTCCCTATTCCCTCTTGCTCCACCAACAAAAAAGGATCCCGTTGACAATTAAAGCTCGTTCATCCGGCTTCATCGTGCTTTAGAACGAGAACAACTTCAGTCAAACCTATAATAGCTAATATCAATAATAATTTTTTAACATCTAAATTGGGAAGAAGTTTCGCTACATTGCAGGGTCACAGTTTGGAGCATAAACATAAAATATTTTGATCGTAGGCCATACAGCGTCGATCGTGTTGATTTTTGTTACATAATAAAATTAATTTTACACTCTTTACAACTTTGTTACTTTTTAAGCTACAACTGAATTGTTTAAGTGTAATATAATTTGTATTTGTATTTATTTAATTATCACACATTAAGGACCGTAATTCGATTAAGACAAGTGACGGTATAAACATAAAGACAAATAAAATATTTATAAGATAAACTGTAAGAAATTTCGTAGGCAATTTTTTTACGCAACTTTCAATATACTATTACAATTGTGTAATGTTTTATGTGCACCCGGACGATCAACATTTAATTTATTCATGCATGCAAATAAATGTATAATTTTTCACTATCATGATACATTCTAATTTTTCCTAATAAACTTAACGAAAATGGAAGACAAAATGAAGTAACGCTTTTAATCGCATGATTTCGCAGCGCATTATTTAAAAAGTATTAAAGGTGAACTGAAGGGATTGCTTTTTTTTTCCATTAGGGAACCTTATATTACCTATCCCATCCATCTGCACTAATTTTTTCATGGCTGATACTTATTGTGCTGCTGTAGGACAATTAGTGAAAAAGTGAAGTTGTGACGTATCAGTGACGGTTGGTTGACTTAAAACTCGCCGCCGTGAAAAAACACACGAGCGACCGCGGAAACTGCCGAGAGAGTGGCGATCGCGAGCCGATCGCCGCTCCCTCGGCAGTTTCCGCGGTCGCTCGCGGTCGCTCGTGTGTTTTTTCACGGCGGCGAGTTTTAAGTCAACCAACCGTCACTGATACGTCACAACTTCACTTTTTCACTAATTGTCCTACAGCAGCACAATAAGTATCTGCCATGAAAAAATTAGTGCAGATGGATGGGATAGGTAATATAAGGTTCCCTAATGGAAAAAAAAAGCAATCCCTTCAGTTCACCTTTAACTTATGCGATCAAGTGTAGCCCGCGCACACAGCTTCGTATCGTATGCCTTCGTATGATGAGAAATTTAAAACTTGTTCTTTATACTGTTAAACATAATATTAACATGCATGATAGACCGTTTACCATATATTTTTAAGCAATTAATAGGGAAGAGGTAAAATAATAAAAATGCTACGACATTCCAAGGATTATCAAAATGATAAATTTACACTAATAATTTTTAATAATTCATAATTCCCCATGGTTTTTCATGTTATTAATATATTAATTTAAATTGTCAGCAATATATCGATCCAATACTCACAACTATAAGTTACAATCATTGTTTTAGAGCTTTTGTTTTTCACGAATTTGTTTTTTATATTGCTTTTGTTGCTGCAATTCAAGAATTATATATATATTCTCTGTTCTCTGTTTATTATAAATTAAAATTATTTGAAATGTTTTAAGTGCCTGTTTTTTTTACGGGGAAGTGTACCAATATATATATATATATATATATATATGTTAGCACCCAAAGCCGAATTCGGGCAAAAGCCGAAAAAAATGCTCACATCTAGTTCTGCGCATCACGAAATGAGCCAAAGCCGAAGTGAGTTTTTTTTTCGGCTTTGGCGCATTTCATATTGAACAAAACTAGATCTGCTCAAATCGAAATGGGCCAAAGCCGATATGAGATTTTACTTCGGCTTTGGCGCATTTCATTTTGAGCAAAACTAGTTCTGCGCATCGCGGTTTGAGCAAAAGTCGAAATGATATTTTATTTCGGGTTTGGAGCAAAATTTTGAGCACATCTAGTTTTGAGCAAAATAAAGATGATTTTAATGACGAGATGATGATTTTAATTTTAATAATATTAATTTTAATTTTTAAAAAGAAAAATAAAAAACTAAGACACTACAAACTTATAATAAATATTAATAATGTGACCTAATAGCTTTCAAGCGCTGTTTAAAAATAAATTTTAGGAAAAAAATAATGACTTTAAAATGTAATCATATAGCGCAGTATACGTACGTACATATACCTTATAAAAAATATTGTAGAATCTGTTGTTTTTATAAAACACTCCAATATTTTTGTCACTTAATTACTACTTGATTATGTTTTTGTTAAATTAATAAATTTTTTGTTTTAAGAACTGCAGCTCAAATAAAATAGACATGTACGCCACACGTTTTAAAGTATTCTTTAGATTCACTCGCTCTCACCATTAGAAATATTGTCATGCACGTACTTGTAAATTTCATAGTTCTATTTCTTTGAACATTGTTATAGCAGCCACAATACATAAACATATATACGGCAATCAAATGGGGTTAAACTTCATTGCAGAGGTAAAGGCTTCTTTCTTATCTCGTTGTACCGATAACAACCTGTATTGCATGATAACCTAATTTTAAGACATATAATAGAACTATGAAATTTACAACCTTAATTCTCCTTGTATGAACCATTCTACAAAACTGCGGTCACTTTGAAACCATGTTGTGTTCATCATAAATGAAGAATCAGATTCTTACTAAAAAGAATCAATTTTAGCTGCTTACTGCAGCAAAAGCAGAATTTCCGAACAGAGCTAATTCTACCTTAATCAGCAATTCTGTTCGGAAATTAAATTCAATATGGCGACTGCCACTTACCTGACTAAGCTCCCTATTTTCCCCAACCCCACGGCACATATTTGATACGTAGGGGTTATCTAAAGATGCTATCCACCTTATAAAATCACGATCTTTCTATTTTTCAAGTCCAAAATAGCAAAATACACCTCTTCATAGCACGTAATTTGAAACATTTGAAATTTTCCCGCTAGGCCGGTTAGTTCAGCCAGGGCAGTCTCCTACTATAAATAGTATAAATAGTACAAGGAGGTAGCAGACTGCCCTGGTTCAGCCTCCGAGCTGCTGATTCTGCTGAAATTTTTTCAACAATCAATTATTTAATCAGAATAACGAACACAATAATCAAGACGAACACAACTCATATATATTATTAGCTGGTAAAAAAGTCTGTTTGCATTGCTCAGATATGTTTCACATGTTTTTAAGCATGCAGTAAATTAATATATGGAATTTTTTAATATGTAAATAATTACTAAGTATGTTAATTTATTCAGAAAAACAATATATTACCATTTACCAGAAAAACTTAATACCAATAAAAAGGTGCTCAAATGCAAGCAAGTGATGGTGCCATAAGAAAAAAATATATATTATATAATATAAAACACGAAACTATCCATTAAAAAAGTAAATCAATAATTAAAAAAGTCACTATAAGAAGTCATGCTGTCAGAGGAGCATTTTGTTTCATGTGTATTTCTTTTTACGTATTTGTATTTGTTATTATTTGTTACCTGAACTGTCCCAAGCAGCCATAGTCCAGCTTGTATGTATAAAAAGTTTTGTTGCACACTGATGACTTAGCTTGTAGATCAGTGCTCAATGACACTGAGTTACAGCCATAGCTGTCAGTTTCCCAGAACTTTCCTGTTGCCCATTATGATGACTGTTGCTATTTTCATAAATTCTTATCAATCTGCTTTTAATTTTGATTTATTTTGTTTCAATTTTTTATATTTTGATGTCTTGTTTGTCTTTTGCATCCTTATATAGTCATCAGTACATGTAAAATGTTTATTTTCATTGATTTTTATTAAAAAGTTTGTAAAGTATAATAATGAAGACTGCTGATGTGACAAATAAATTATTATGTTATTTAAATTCAATATTAATAATTGTGTTGTACTTTTTTTTTTATACTTTGAGTATTATTATTAAGTTAAGGCATATGTTTCAGGTGGGCAGCAGCAGGGCGAGCAGGAGCTGGCTACCAAGATGCTCCAGATCCAATCAAAGCGTTTTTACCTGGACGTCAAACAAAATCGCAGGGGCCGCTTCATCAAGGTGGCTGAGGTGAGTCACATTCATTACATTGATTATGTATACCCTTGTAAAAAGGAATTATACTTATTACAAATTAATAAAGTATAATTCCTATGTTTAATTCGCCTAATTTGGTATAATTTCTGAATGATTAATATACTAAATTACATGATTAATTATACTAGTTTAATTTTATTATACTAAATTATAGAAATAGTATACCTCTTTAAATCATTTTGAGGCAATCATATAGGGTTCAATATGTCACTTATTTTTTTACTTTGGAAAAATGTTATTTTTGGAAAAATGCTTTTCTATAATTTAGTATAATAAAATAAAAACTAGTATAATTTATCTGTAATTTAGTATATTAATCATTCAGAAATTATACTAAATTAGGCGAATTAAGCATAGGAATCATACTTTATTAATTTGTAATAAGTATAATTCCTTTTTACAAGGGTACTCACTGGTGTATTATAGTTCACACATCCGTTATAACGTTCTAAGTAATAGAGTTAGATTTTCAATATTATTGAATATTTCAAAATATTATATACGAGGGTCGTATGATAAGTTCCTTAAGTCGTATAGAAAAAAATCCAGCGAGATAAAATTAACAACTGTACCGACTTAAGTGATATTTCAATAGGTCAGATACAAATTTTTACCCCGATATCACTTATATTAATTTCTGGGGGTCAATTTTCGTGAAGCTCCCTCAAAATTGACTAAATTTGAACTTTGAACCGGTATAACACCCACTGCTGTGATATTCCAGGGATGTTTTTTTATCTTTGGTATTGCGCCGTGATCCAATGATCTATTCTGTGCCACCAGACACCGCAAATAGTTTGATTTTTGCTTTAAAAACAAGCAATTATGAAATTTCATGGACCGTCACCACCCTTTTTTTGGGCCTTAAAAAGCTCATTTGCGGCACCCCTAACGCGGCAAGTTTTTTCGTCGTAATTTTTCATTGGAGATGTAATATAATTATATCATTAGAAAGCCCATAATCTCTGCTATTTGCTGATGTTACATAAGACTGTCTGTATTCAAAATTTTGTGTATTTTTTTAATGAAATCTTAAATGACATGATTTTGGCCAAACAGTGAAGGGTACACTTCAGTGAGGCATATATCCTATTAAAAATTTAGGTAACAAATAAACAGCACTAGAGCCTGATAGAGTAAGGTTTTCTGAAGTTTTCACGAGATTTTCATGAATTTCCCATGCATCAACTTTTTTCTGCAACAGATATTGAAACTGGTAAAAAGTACTAATTTTTGGTCAAATTTTAATTTCCCGACCGTGCTTCACGAAAACTGACCCCCAGAAATTAATATAAGTGATATCGGGGTAAAAATTTGTATCTGACCTACTGAAATATTACTTAACCTGGTACAGTTGTTAATTTTATCTAGCCGGATTTTTTCTATACGACATAAGGAACCTATCATACGACCCTCGTAGTAAGTGAAGGTGTAATTAGTAATTAAGTATCTACAGTATACAATAAAAACGAACTCACTATCATATATCAGGTGCAAAAATATTTCTTGTGACATACATTATTCAATTTAATTTAATTAACTAATAGTTTTACCGCAAAAAAATATGTTTTTAATGTGTAATTAATTGTGTTCCTGAAAAAATTAAAAATATAAACAAACATTCAACACAAAGTAGCAACCAGCTCTATGGAGATTACTCTTCATAGAGAGTCTCTTTGAAAGAGGTCCACGGTTCAAATGCCCAACATGGCAGACTTTTTGTGACTTGGGATGAATGTGACTGATTACTAGATGATGGATTTGGTAGAGGGAAGGCAGCTACAGCTGTCTATACTCTGCAGATGAGCTTGCTGTACCACAGAATAAATAAAACTAAACATACGTGACCCACTAAGAAGCAGAGAGTATTGGGCATCTGGCATGCAGACTGGGTATGAGGAGCCTCAGAGAGCACTGTGAACAATGTTGATAAATACAAGTTCATCTATTTGACCAACAACAAACAAACATCAAATAAACAATATTAATATCAATTCATTTTACTATAAAACAAAGTACCACTCAATAACCGAAGCTCCAGAGGCAAAAAGAGTTCCACAATAAGCAAACTCTTATAAAAAATTATTTGAGATGAGCCTCGTCAGAACTAGCAAATAGAAGGTTAAACAATAGGCCCTTATTATGACCTCTACCAAACTGCAACACATGGTCATTAATGGATATCACATCAAGCGGTTTCAGGTCTTGATATAAAATATATTGTAATTTCAAAAGAGACTTGAATTTTTTAATTTATTTCATAAAATAAATTAATTTTCTCCTGAGACAGAATATATTTCAATCGAAAATGGCTCTCAATGTTTAGCTCATTAAATAATTCATATCAAGAATAATCATATGATATTTATATATGCCATCCGGCCATCACTCAGTGGTATATAATATGATATGGGTTCGATCGTCACTATTATATATACAATGAAAATAAAAGTAAGTAATATAATACATGTATATGTGTAATATATATGTTACCACCAAAAACCGAATTCGGGCAAAAGCCGAAAAAAATTATCAAAACTAGTTTTGAGCATCAAGTTAAGCTCAAAACCCGAAGTAATCGATTATTTCGGTTTTTGAGCTTAACTTGATGCTCAAAACTAGTTTTGCTCAAGTCGAAATGAGCAAAACCCGTTGAAGACTTTTACATCGGCTTTTGTTCATTCCCATTTGAACAAAACTAGTTTTGCATATCAAGTTATGATCAAAACCCGAAGTAAGATTTTATTTCGGCTTTTGAGCAAAATTTGAGCAAAACTAGTTTTGCTCATTTTTCAAAGACAATTCAATAATTCAATAAATTATTTTTTATTTTGAATTTGAGGATCTGATGAATTTGAGGGGGAGGGCGCAGCATTGGCCTCAAATTCAAAGCAGGTTTTATATTTCGTAACTGCAGAAAAGGGTGTCAGTCTAATAGGTCCTGTAGCTGATGTCTAAAGAATAAACTAAAATGTAATTCCAAGTGCCACAACAGCAGAGCCTGCAGAAACAAGTAACGACAGAAGCAGAATTACTGTAAGCTAGCACACACAGACTATTATCTTACAGATAATTATTTACTTATTGATGAGTTGCATGCTTAATTTGACTGCAACGCAATTTATTTTTATACTGGAATAAGTTAAAGCTTGATTATGTAGACATTTTTGGTCTGATTAGCAATTACAATAATAAAGGTGAAACAAATAGTAAACAATAACTCTTTTTATGAACACTTTTCAACATTTTATTTTTATGTTTTATTTTTAAAATGAGCAAAACTAGTTTTGCTCAAATTTTGCTCAAAAGCCGAAATAAAATCTTACTACGGGTTTTGATTATAACTTGTTACGCAAAACTAGTTTTGTTCAAATGGGAATGAACGAAAGCCGATGTAAAAGTCTTCATCAGGTTTTGCTCATTTCGATTTGAGCAAAACTAGTTTTGAGCATCAAGTTAAGCTCAAAACCCGAAATAATCGATTACTTCAGGTTTTGAGCTTAACTTGATGCTCAAAACTAGTTTTGCTCAGTTTTTTCGGTTTTTGGTGGTGACACACACACACACACATATATATATATATATATATATATATATATATATATATATATATATATATTAAAAAATGCAATGAGCTAGTGATGCTAGTTGAATTACATGTAAAATTACATATAATTTTTTTAATCCATTACAAAAGATAAACCTCTATATAACATTTTCATCTAGATGATCTGCCTGTTACTGTTCTAAAGTATTTTAAAAGTTTGCAATTAAACAGCCAGCCAGGCGCTGTGATTTGGCACCTAGGCTCTGTCATCGCCGTGATTGGTCTCTTAACATGCTCCGCAGCGGCCTCTACTAGAGTCTGCTCATTTCACAGACACACATTCATCACTGAGCGTGCATACCGAGAGAGAAATTTGCCGAGATAGCGCTACAACGTGAAAAGTGAACTGCAAGCTCCTACAGTTTCTTTCACAATTTTTAACTTTCTGCTTCAATTTCTGCTTTCTACTCCCTAGGACTCCTAATACTCAGTCTGAATGCCAGACACTCAAGTACCATTTTTAAGTGGGGCACTTACTACGAGCAACATTCCGCGATAATAATCACCCCAGCAGAGTGCTGATGGTTAAGCTGCATTTCTTCTACCAAGTCAATCATTTAGTAGTCAGTCACACCTATCCCATGCCACAAAAGTCTGCCATGTTCGGGATTGAACGGAGAGCCTAGCTCTCAAACAAGAGTCTGGCGCTCCAACTACTACAGCATAGAGCTGGTTAGTTCTGTAAAAATAGTTCCCAGGCTTTAAAAAATAAAAAAAAAAATAAAACAGCGTAACACCCTCTCTCTATTCATTTCTGCGATAAAAAATTTTCATGGAGGTTGTCCATTCACTACAAATACTGTCAGTCATAAGTATCATTGTGCAGATATAAATCAGGGTGATTTTTTTTAAGCAAGTAAAACTTTAAATATGTAGATTTATTTGAATTTAACATATTGGGCACAACTTAAAACGGAGGAAATAAGCAGAAAGATCTATCGTCGTTGAGTTAAACTGTGGTTTTAGTGTTAGTGAGGTTTTGCCTGCACCCAACCTTTCTTTCAAAATGTGATGTTCCAAAATCCAGAGAGTAGAGTTTTAAGGGTAAGGTAACGCCACCAATGTTAAATTTTCCACTCTCATTTGTTCCTCCGACAATATTTTAAAATATTCTCCTCTATGTCGTTCATTAGCTCTTAAAATATCGTCAATACAAATACGATCTAGTTTCCGAGTTACGTGTATTGAAACTAAACCCATTTATTGAACAAGCATACGCTGCATTTCAGTGACATTAGAAAAATTCTATAATTCAATCGTCCGATTTTTAAAAAAAAATAGAAACAAACTTAATGCACTAGGACAAACCTTCACAGCAAAAAAAAAAGACAATTATGAGAGTGGGAGCGACGTAAATTGATAATAACTGCACAATTTTTGACAATCGCACGTCTCACACACCCCTTTTTGGTCAGCCATTAAACAACTGGCGAATAAAACAGGCTGACTAATGAACCAAAACAACGCTTATAATCCACTCACCTAAAGTAAAAACTTTCCAAAAATGTTTTATAGTAATGAAAAAAAAAGTTTTATAAATAAAACAACCATAACAGTTATTATTTAACTCATTATTTATAAATAAATTGAATATAAAACTGCCGTGACTTGCGTGGTATCTTTAGAGTGGGACAATTTGAATATTGATATAGAGGCGCTGCGATCGCGGCGCAACTCTGGCGTTCCCTTTCCCTTAAATTTTTTTATCAAATTTGTCCGCAGCCTAATTTTTACCTAAACCAAGTTGATGATATTTCGGTTTGCATGTTTAAAAGACTAGAGAATTCTTTCTTTGCAAGAATAGTTTTTTAAATGACACTACAATATACATTTTAATGGTTTTTCTCTTTCAGAGGACCCAAGCCGTTAATGCATTTTACTAATGTTTGTTGTAAATGATTTGTTAAAAAAAAAATGTTCCTGTCACAATTTTTACTACTATACCACTGTAATGTTGTTAGAACAACATTTGCCCAGTTATTTATTTATTTATCCATTTATTTATTTATTTATTTATTTATTTATTTATTTATTTATTTATTTATTTATTTATTTATTTATTTATTTATTTATTTATTTATTTATTTATTTATTTATTCATTCATTTATTCATTTATTCATTTATTTATGTACTTATTTATTAGTTATTAGTTTTCTATCATTACATGGGTGCTAGAGTCACCCTGCCAAATATCACATTGCTGTGTTGTCAAATCGGCCCTGCAACATAACTGGATTTGCATTTGTGGGTTATTTGCAGTTTATTTGCAGTGTCCTAATGGTTAAAAAAGTCAAACTATAGTAGGTTTTGAAGTTAACTTGCACCGACTGCCAAATGCTGCAAATATAAAATTGACGATACATGTACAGATTGGCGCTGATGGCAGGCGCAGCCAAATCTTCCTGGCGCTCTCAACGGCAGCCGAGTTTAGGGACCACCTCTCAACCTTTAGTGACTTCTATGCCTCTTTGGGTGAGTGCCTACAACAACCTCATACACTCTTCTGCAACATTCATTGACCCTGAAAGGATTAATTCACCCTTAATTAATTCATTAATTTGTAGATCCTTTACTGCAATTTTTTTACAACATTTTTGGATTTTTGTCAGGCTTAAGGTAATCAGGCTTGAAAAGATCAAGTAACGCATGGCACGGCTTTGAAATGACTTTTGTTTGGTCAAGCTGTTTTGATTGAAACATAGTAGTCTAAATTTTTATTACCTTATTTAAACTAGTTCATAATGATGATTACTGTATTACCTAACAAACTAAAAGATAACAATACAATGCTTATATCACTAATTTTATTGAAGGTTGTAGAGCATTGAAGAATAAATTTGCATTATTATTGTTAAGGCCTGTGAAACGCTTTCCAGTGGTAAGTTATCTGTTTGCATTAATGTGGTATGATACATGTATAGAGGAAAAAAGATATCCCTGCCTCTTGGTTTCTCATAGAACGACTTACAAATGGTATGTTCTCTTTAATTGCAACCACGCAGGCGCGGATCCAAGGGGGGGGGGGCGATGGGGGCGATCGCCCCCCCCCCCAAAGGTCCCAAAATACATTGAAGGTATTACCACCCCCCACCCGTCGCCCCCCCATTCCACCCCAAAATTTAACATTGCGGGATAGGGCACCGCCCCCCCCCCAAAGCCACGGGCTGGATCCGCCCCTGCAACCACGTGGACGTTTTTCTTTCTATTTTGCTCATTTTTTTTAATAGCCTGAAAATGTATTTAATAGCCTGAAAAATGTATTTTTATTATAAAATAACAATTAGGGATTTAGTTATCATATATCATTGTATCATTGTAACAAGTAGAGTAACAACTTTTTTGTATTTTGACTTCACAATATAAAACATTTTATCCTCGCCTTAGTACTGTGATAATTTGTATGCTAGCTAATATATATATATATATATATATATATTATATATATATATTATCAGGCTATTTGACAAATTTAATATCCTCAATACTGTTGCGGTTTAATTTTAGGGGGTGGTTCAGTGAGAGAAAAGCATTGCCGTGAATGCCAAATACATTAAACTTGAACGTACCTTTGCTGTGATTACTCATATTGCCTACTGATTGCGTGAGAGCAAACATCTTCTAGGGCTTCTTGCTATGATATATGTGTTGCATGGATACCTTTTTCCTCCAAAGGTATCACACTGAATCAATGTTAGCTGTGTTTGTAATGCTTAGAAAGTATTCACAAGCCTTTAATACTTAAAAAATATTTTACTCGGTAAGTGGTCTGCAAACAGTCAGCAGGTTGTAAATATATAGCTCACACAATCTGTCAATATTTGTATTAATATAACTCCAGTAGTATTTTTTCTAACATACATATAAATATCATTAAACTCTTCTCGTCTAATAAGGAGATAATTTTTTTAATCTTTTTTTTTTTTCATTTTTATTTCATTTTTATTTCAATGATACTTGTTTGTTTTTAACTAAATCCTGGTAATTGTTATGTTTTATTGTCACATAATTGAAGCATCTGTCATAAAAAGAAAGAGAGAAATTAAGAAGTAGTAAAAAAGTAAAACATTTTCCTAACTGGTAAAAAAAAAAAATAAAAAAAAGGAAAATAACATATAATCATGTATTATATATTGCCTGTTAGACATTGTTGAGCATTATTGACTGATTGGAGAAATATTGTTAACAGTAAGCAGTTATTACATGAGGTTTTAAGATAGTAGAAAACATATTCTGTTTTGTGGTGTGTGCAGGCCCTCCAAATCCAGAAAATGTTCCTGAGGATGGCAAACTAAAATCAGAGATGATGATTAAGGACAATCGAAGATATTACCTCGACCTCAAGGAGAACTCACGTGGCCGGTTTCTCAGGGTGAGTTTTTCAGCAAAACGTATGCTTATTTTCTTTCTTATATAATAAATTTTTACAGCAGCGACATATTAGCATATAATTATTTAAATATGTACATATTAATTTAGTTTTATATATACTTTTTTTTATGGGGGAAAAATTGCAAGAAAACATGCAAATATAAATAACACTCGCAAAGGCAAAACACCAACCAATAAATATGCTGCATTATGCTAAATGGTGAAAATAAAAATATAAAACATTTCGATGGTGTTCCGTCAAAAACGACTATCTCATTTTATCGCGTCCTCTCAAAAACGACTAACTCATTTTATCGCGAGCCGAGATGGTCGCTTTTGCACTATGGGTTTCCAGGCATACATTTTTTTTTATACCTGGAAACCCATAGTGCAAAACCGATCATCTTGGCTCGCGATAAAACGAGTTAGTCGTTTTTGAGAGGACGCTATAAAATGAGTTAGTCGTTTTTGACGAAACACCATCGATTTGGAAGATGATTAAAGAATTTGCCTTTTTTTAGTGCCTTTTACTTGGATACTATTTAAGTAACCAGAAACTAAGAACCACACAATATGTTAGTGTTAGTCATAAAAAATGGGACAGAGCAAATCATATATGCTATCACAAAGTTTACAAAGACTATCAAAACAAAAAATTTATATGTTACAGATAGGCTTATCAGTGGGATATTTTTTGGATTTTATTATTGTGCAACAAGTTAATTGTTATATGTGTTAAAATACAGGTGTCGCAGACGATCACTAGGGGTGGGCCGAGATCACAAATTGCCATCCCAGCGCAGGGGATGATTGAGTTCCGTGACGCACTTACTGACCTGCTTGAGGAATTTGGAACTGATGATGGTGGCTTCAAGGGTGAACTACCTGAAGGCCGGCATATGCGTGTTGAAAATAAAAATTTCTACTTTGACATCGGCCAGAACAACCGTGGCATATATATGCGTATCTCAGAGGTACTGTAGACCTTATTGATATTTTGAAATAAATGTAGCATTTATTTATTATATATCCCACATGTTACATCTATTTAAACTATAGTTTAACAGTTAGCAGGTGACACTAAAATAGTTCTATGAAAACGTAAAAGATCATCAAATTTAGCAAATTGTGCAAGTTTTAGGGAATTTTTTATTGTATTTTATTATATAATGCATTTTTTTTAATCAAATGTATTATATTTAAAGCTATAACATTTTATCCTTCTTTAAAGGCAATTTAGTTTATGTAATGAAGTATTATCCTCAATTTTTTTTATTGCAGAAATGGATAGAGGGTGAAAAGTTATGCTATCCTGATTTTTTTCCGATTTTTTAGAGCCCGGGAAGTATTTTTAAAAAATTATTGAAAGTCCTATTTGTGACGTCACGCGGCGTCAAGTCCTATCTTTTTCTTAAGGAGCGACGTCTCGTGACGTCACAAAAAGAACTTTCAATAATTTTTTAAAAATAGTTCCCGGGCTCTAAAAAATTTGAAAAAAATCAGGGTAGCATAACTTTTCACCCTCTATCCATTTCTGCAATAAAAAAAATTGAGGACAATACTTCGTTGTCTTCTTGTTGGCCATGCATCAGCCAATGTTGGCTATTTTGCTGTTTATGTTTGCTTAAGAGCTTTGAAGAAGAAGAACACTGCAAGGAAGGAAAATGGTCAAAGAAAGTTACCAGCAATGAAAAAACAAAATTAAATTGTGCTATAGTGGTACAATTTTTCTACAACATGAATCAAACCTTTATTGTTACAATTCTTTAAACCAGGTGTTTTTTGTAAAGTAAAGTATAATAAGAAAAATTGTCCTGTGTTTATATGCTGCTTTATGCATTCAGTCCCACTGCATCACAGCTAGTGTACTTACAGGGGCATGATGTCACACAATATGCTCATTGAAATACTTAAACCCAAATCCTCAATAAAATATTAAATAATAGTGTAGGTATAAAACATATTGATATATACATTTACTGCTAGTAATGATGCATTTTTTTTTTTTTTTAACATCCTACATCTTTTTTTTTTTTTTTTTAACATCCTACATCAATAATTTTATTATTTTATTTTATTTTATTCGGTAAAATATAATAAAGATTATACTATATGAGGCAGCAGCAGTGCTGAAAAGAAGGGATGAAGTAGCAACATTAGCTGAAATTTGTGGTTATATAATTTACGCTTTTATTATGAATCTTAACTTTATTTAACTTACTGTAAGTTAAGCAACTTTTTTGAAGATGTATCCATTTCAAAATGTATGAATTCATCCTTTTTCCATTATTTGACATTATTTCCATTGCAACTATTATAAAAATCGGAAAAAATCATTTGCCAAATCAAAAGATTTTTATTTATTCAACATAATACAGATGGGTCCAATATTTGTGTGTCATTTTGTATTTTGAACTTTGAGCCAATGATGTTGTGCAGAAAATTGAGTAAAAAATTGTGTATGATCGAGTAAACCTTCTATGCCTATGACAAATTGCAATCTCCTAGAGAGCAGTTTTTGAGAAAAAACACTTGTGTATGTGATGATCGCTTGATTGACTCTATGAGAGCAAGATTTCTAGAAAAAGCTCTTGAGAGTTTTGTTGCTGCCATGCTCTTTACTTCTGAATTGGAAGCTTACAGACTGGGTGGCAATAATAAGTTAATGCTGAACCCATCAACCCTCAAGTGAAAAGTGCCATCAAAAGTCTTTCAGTAGATAGGATGCAATTAATGCTCACAAAAACACTGTGATGAAATTTCTCAGTCATCACATTTTTGTCTAACAGCAAAGATCAGAAATATCCAATGAATTTAAAAATCGTAGTGTTTTTAACTGTACAGTACATGTTATAACTATATAGTTTTAGAGATGATGTTCACTCCATTCGAATAAAAATGTCTGATCCAGCCATGTTAAAGTATAGCTGGATCGGACATTTTTATTCAAATGGAGTGTACTTTTCATTTTCATTACTATCTAAAAATTCAGACTTGAGTAATTGTAAGATTTCTTATCTTATCCTCTAGTTGGTGCAGCACTTGCTGCAGTTAAGATGCTAAATGAATTAAGTGTTAATTTGTTTATAGTAATTCTGCCGTAATTAATTCAATAAAATAATGTAATCCTAAATTCAGGAAAGGATAAAAACAACAGAAAAGGGAACTAGAATTATTTGAATAAAACAAATATCATGCCTTTGCTAGCTTTTAATTTGACAAACTTTTGACAGTGCAGAATGGTAATGGTGTAGTGCCAACTAACTCTGTTTTTGTATGCAGGTGAAGACCAACTTCAGAACAGCAATCACCATCCCCGAAAAGTCATGGGTGCGTTTCCGTGACATCTTCTCGGACTACGTAGAGAAGATGCGAGATGGAGGAGGTGACAAGGCATTGTCAGGCTCGATATCGGGCTCAACGGCAGGCGAGGGTGGTAGCTCATCGAGCAAGTGAGGTGCGCAGGCAGCCTCTCACGAAACACCCCTTAGCCAGCAGCACGGCCACTCAGTGAATCTCTGCAACTTCAAACAAGTGTTATTAGTTGTTTTGTTCTTGGTAAATGATAAAAAAATTCACCTTTTCTTTAATATATTTCATAAAATTAAGCTTATGTATTTTCAACTATCACATATCGACATTTACCGGTGTTTTCTAGTTTCTTTGTTCTATACATTTCTTTCATTAAAGTATTAAGCAAATGCAAGGGGTTAAATGAAATAAAAACATCAAACAATTAAAAACACAAAAAGAGGAATGACTCTATGATAATTTCAATTAAAAAATTGTTTATTAAATTGTAGGCAAGATTGTTGCCACTTTGCCAATTTGTCACCAAGAACACTGGTGTGAAGATTTAGCTAATTAATTGTGTTGCCCTCAAGAGGGGCCAGAGAGTTGCATGCATGTCGTCCACTAACTATTTCCTCCAGCTATGGTAAATGAAAGAAAATGTTGACACTTCACCTGGATGGTGTGTTTTTGAGAGTGAAAACAAATGGTGGTGCTTCAAGAAAAGCAAGAGCATAATTCTTTATGAATAATAATATTTGGCAGCTGTGAAGAAGAAAAGATAAATATATATATATATATATATATATATATATATATATATATATATATATATATATATATATATATAAATATATATAAATATAAAGTGGAAAAATAAGTTAAGAAACAAAAAACGATGTTAAGATAATACTGACTATAGTGATCCCTTTTGTTTGATGCCAGATAATATTTGTCTTCGTTAGGTTTGATACAATTCAAATCAATATTATTTTAGACTGTAAATTTTATAAATAGCAAGGGCCTAGATATTTGGTATGAAGGATTTATGTAAGGCATTGCAAAGTTTTATTAATAATTACTCTTCTTTGTATAGACAACAAATGTACAAGCTTGTGTTTAAATGCTTTAGGTTGAAAAAATGATATATTTGAGTCTGGAGGTTTAATTTGTCAAAGTAACCATAGAATTTTTGTTGGAAAATAAAAGTTGAATTTGTTATAATACATCCAAATTTTCTGCAGTGCTTAATTGTTTGCTTGCTGGAATGTCACTTGCTACAGCTGCTGAAAACTTGCAAGCACATGAAAGCACCTGCAGACACCCCATGACTCAAACAGCTTGGATTTTGGTTGTCTTAAAAACAGCTAAGGATAATCTTAGTTTGTTGGTAAGCCAGCCTGTGATAGATATGTGACAAGGAAAAAATTATGTATTGTCTTGTCTGTGACAAGATATGTTGTTTAATGAAATTTTTATTATGAAATGATTATGTATGTATGTGTGCGCGTGTGTGTGTGTGTGTGTGTGTGGTAAATGTTTCTTCTAAGTTTGATATTTATTACTTGGAGAATGTTTTCACTTTGTTACGAACTTGCACAAAATGCTTGAAATGCTTCAGCTATTTTTTTAAATAGAACCTATATATGAAAAATAATGAAATTAGAAAGAATGTTGCACCCTTGGCAAAAATAATGCATTAGGGGCAGGTGTGTGTTCTTGCATGCAGCAAAGGCCACAAACATGTTGTCATCTACTAAGTTGCTCCATTGAAGGGGGGAGAAAAAGTGCTGCCGTCAAACAGAAAGCTTTCTAGAACAACAAATTGTGTTTAGTAAAAGATTATTTAAACATTCATATAGTCTACATAATTATGATCATAAACTTAATAATGTATGTGAAAAAAAAATGACAAATAAAAAAAATAATAACAATTACAAGATAGTCAATTTCATGGTGGATGTAAATGCACCATTAGTATTGAGGTACAGTCATAGTAAAAAAACTGGGATACTTTGCTTTAATGATGCTTGAGTATTCACTATGAGTTTGGAGTCCAAGCTCATCTAGCAGGAAATGCAACACAGCAGTGTATGGGGTAGAACTGGTAGCAGGCTCAGAGGAGACTGAGGGGAATACCTGTAAGTCACTTTACCTGTGCTCCGACTGTGCTTGCTTACTGCAGTGTTGCTATTTGATGCTATCCAGCTTGACCTCCAAACTAGACACTCGTGCACTCACTCAGACAAGGTGCCCCAGTCTTTTTTACTGTATGACATTCAATATGTCCTGAACATTTTTTGTTCCTTGTCTTCTGCTGTAAAAACTTTTAAAATACAAAAAAATGCTTGGATTTGCACAATATTTGTTAGTGAAATTTGCTGGACCCATCAAATATGTATTTTTACCCCATTCGTTTCACACACTAATCATTGAAATACATTTGACAAGTTAAGGTAGAGATAATACGGATCAGCTGGCCCAATGCTAAAAAAATCCCATCCATAAAAATTATGAAACAAATTTAAAATGTTCTCCTCTACATCCCCTATCAGTAGGTAAAATATCAGGTATACAAAAACGAGCTAGTTTTCGAGTTATTAATTTTTAAAGTTGACCAATTTAACATGGAGAAATGGAACTTCCATGTTAAATTGGTCAACTTTAAAAATTAATAACTCGAAAACTAGCTCGTTTTTGTATACCTGTTATTTTACCTACTGATAGGGGATGTAGAGGAGAACACTTTAAATTTTTTTCATAATTTTTATGAATGGGATTTTTTTAGCATTGGGCCAGCTGATCTGTATTATCTCTACCTTAATAATACTTTTCATGTTTCAAGTAAATTTTGTGATTTTGCTTCTTATAAATTGTTGTATGGACTTTAACTGCTCTTACTGTTGAATTTTATATAGAGATTTATTTATTTATCTATTTATTTATTTATTTATTTATTTATTTATTTATTTATTTATTTATTTATTTATTTTGTTTATTTATTCCTATAATTACTCTAAAAAATTAATGTTACTGTTCAGATCCCCATGGTTAATAGACTTAATATTATTCATTGATTTGCTTCTCTGCTTAGACTTTTTAATTGATCTGGTATGCGCTTTAGGTTTTATGTGTTAATTTGGGTTCCATATTTTCATAATCTTAACAACTTTACTTCGTACTATTTGTATAATATATATGAAAGTCGCAATTATAATTTTTTTGGTTCTTGAGATCATTTCATGTTACGCACCTGTGTGTATTATTTTATTTTAATTAAACATCTATAAACCAGCATCTTGTTTTAAATCTCATGCTATTTTTGCTATATAAAATATATATATATAGCTTGCAAAGGATGCAAATTTGATATGTTGTAGTCTTCAGGCAGCTCCAGTTGGAATAAAATTGACAATTAGAGAACAGAACCTCTCATATATGCTTTTTCATGCACCACACACACTTGCTGCACGTTCACTAAAATTCGGGGGGGGGGGGGGGGGGGGCAGAGCATTCCCAGATTTTTGTGCAAGTATAGCTTATAATCATAAATTTAAAATTTATAAATTTGAATGAAATATATTTTTACTGACTTGGCAGGCCTCAAGTCTCATTAAATTCAATTGTACAATATTTTATTTTCATTGACTACAATAAATGAACAAAACTATAAACATTGTATTGTATTTTCAGCATTCAAGAGAATTTGATCTGCACTGTATTCCGCTTATCAAGTCTCAGTCAATTAACAAAATAATTTTAAAAATTATATGTATTTTACAAGTTGAAACTTTTTTTAAAGGTCTGCTTTTGATTTTGCATCAATGCAGAATGTTGATTGTATGAGTTTGTAAATTAATAAGGTTTAATAAGTCAGATGTTTCGTTACTTTTTAAAAATATTTTAGAAAATGTGTGTGGTTGCAAATGTCATAAGCTTTAACTGGATGTGAAGCAAAGGAAAACAAATTTATAGGAATAATGAATGGCAGAGTGATGTAACTTGCTTGGAGAGGAGGAACATAAGGAAGAAAGTGTCATCTTTATTCTCTCACAGACTTTCCATTGGTTACCTGGTTTCCCCCCTCTGGTGTAGGCAACACCCTGTCTTCTACACTATAGCTATTGCATATGTTGACAGTGAGCATATGCTTTCACCAGAGGGAACTAGAATGTATGATTATGGGATCACGAGTGTTGTGTTCTCTCAGAAAATTATCATGCAATTACATTAAAACTGCCATCTGTTAGTTTGTTCTCACACTAACAGAAAATCCTTTTTAATTGTAACAAGTAGTGTAAATAATTGAAATTGATGTTCCATTTTCTACAGTCTCAAGCATATAGTTAACTGGGGGTTACTTTTGAATTGTAACTAAAGCTGCAACTTGGAGCTGTGTTAAGTGCATATATTAATCCAAATTTTGTTATCATCTTGTTCAGAATAAAAAAAAGTAATCATATAACACTTATATGCACTGATATTTTGACCAGTAACATAGTGACATCTGTAGTTATTGAATTGTTATGCTTTTGTGTGCATTAAAAACTCATTCTTCATCAGCCCACACAGCAAATTTATTATGATTACTCAAAAATCTTGTCACAAACATCAAAGTTAAAGCTAACATGCACTACACAGCTAATACGGAGACCTGCATTGCAGACTGCACCACTTTATATATTAAGTGCATTGCAAATAAAACTGCAAGCAACTATAAATATTGACCAATTGAAATTGTCAGTATTTTTTAAATGTTGCCTGTGCACTTAAATTTAAAAAAAAAAAAAAAAAAAAAAAAAAAAAAAAAAAAAAAAATCAAAATTATAATCTATTTATAGTATAAAAGCGTTACAGACCATTTCATAACTTGGTTAATGAGGCACTGATTTTCAGCAAATGTAGTTAATTTTGTGTTAATTGCTTATCTTTGTTGATGTGTTTATTTTCTACATCAATGTTGTAATGCCATGTTACAAGTTCATTTGTGACTTAATATTGATTCATTTATAGCAAGATGTTTTTAACACAGCTGTACTGACTTTATGTGTCAGTAGGAAATCAATATGTATGAAATTAGCAAGAAAACACTCCACGCATTGAAACTGTTTTCTTGTTTTCTCTTTCTTTATTATAAACAATATCCTTTTTTTCTGTAGCGGAAACACTGCCATTATTAAAGGAAGAAAATTATAAGTGATTGCATAAGTGTTCTCATTTTGAAGTAAGTGTGCGTATGAAAAAGATAGAAAAATTGAAGGGCAAGGAGATTTAAAGTTTTAAACAAATGAGCGACTTGTACATGGGTGTGGATCCAGATTTTTTTTTAAGAGAGGAAGAAGAGGAAGGGGTGTCCTAATTCCCCAAAAATTGTAAATCTTATCCGGAGACAAAAAGAAATGAAACTTTCCCCCTCTCCCTTCCTATCACATTGTGTTCTTGTTCCTTATTAGTATGTTTTATCCATTAAATTTTTGACCAACTTTTTTTTCCATGTTATTATGTGCTATATATATATATATATATATATATATATATATATATATATTATACACCTAAGTTCCTATAAATTACTCAAATTACTCGGGCCATGTATGAGTGCTCTAAGTATGGTGAGAGTGAGCTCTGTGAGTGAAAATTGAAGCAACCAGTAAATAATGTATGTAAGCATCTTGAACAAAGTTAGTGTGGTGACAGGTGACCCTTCTTTACCCTCCCCCCTTTTCCTGATATTCAAAAATTGGATTCAGCTGGCTTGTTTAACTAACCATTATGTTAAATTTGCTCAAGAACTTCTGTGTTGATAGATAATAAATCTTGTTGACGAATTGTCATGTCAAGGTACAATTCGGACACCACGAACTTTGCTCCTGCTTTGCTTGTAGGAGTTGCTATTCAGTCTATTAAAGTGAGGTGAACTTTAACACTTTTGGGATGGCTAGAACAAGTGCTCTTTTTACATCTCTCAAAATTTTAAAGCTACATCTCTTTGTGACCTTAAGTTGAAGCTCCAGCAAAGCAGATGAGTAAAGTCCTGAGTTGCACAGTCAGCACCTAGCTTGGAAATTTCCTTGGCCAACAGTTGGCTATAGCATCAATGTATTGTTCAATTAGTACATAAAAGCAATGGCCTTATGTTGCTCATTAAAGTTTCCCAGGGAGGTAATGTACCAAAATGAAACTTTTTCTTGCAAGGAGTTAACCAATCATCGGACCATTGCATTACATTCTATTTAAATGTGAGACCGTCTGCTTCATAATCGGCTCTTATTTGACTTTCCGATAACAGCTATATTCCTTATCACAACATCTGAAAGGCAGACCTTATCGGAAATTCAAGGAGTCGGTTTTGAAGCAGATGATCTCACACACACACACACTTGGTTGTTTATTTTTGTATTGTAAATAAAATATTGTTTTCATTCAGAGAGAGTAGAAATGACAAATAGGAAAATAGGTGTATAAATTAAAGGTCAATTTTGATATTAATTATTTTTTTAGGGAAATGTATCTTCTTTTTCCTTTTGGTTCTTAGAAGGAAATCATTGTTAGTCATACTGTTTACTAGTGATTGAGTGTTGAAACAATTAAAACTATGAAATATTGCTTATTAAAATATTGTTATAATTATAATACTAAAGATAATTTAGTTGTTATTACAGTTTAATTGTGGTAATGGCAGTCAGCAAAGTAAGAAAAGGTAATTAAAATAGTGATTTTTTTTTTTTTTTTTTTTTTTTAAGTTACCTTCTTACACACTCACGCAAATAAAATTAATCCTTATAAAATGAGGTCTTATTAGAAGTTTTAATTTTGTAAACATTTTGTTTTGACAGTACAGTATGTCTTCACTATTAAGGGCAAGGTAACGCCCAAAAATGCTAAAAAAAATCCCACGTACACATGAAAATTATGAAACAAATCTTAAAATGTTCTCCTCTACATATCCTCTATTAGTAGCTAAAGTATCAGGTATACAAATTCAATCTATTTTTTTTATAGTTATTAATTTTTAAAGTTGATTAAGGTAGAGATAATATGTATCAGCTGGACCAATGCTAAAAAAATCCCATTCATAAAAATTATGAAAAAAATTTAAAATGTTCTCCTCTACATCCCCTATCAGTAGGTAAAAAATCAGGTATACAAAAACGAGCTAGTTTTCGAGGAATTAATTTTTAAAGTTCTCTAATTTAACATGGAAAAATGGAACTTCCATGTTAAATTAGTCAACTTTAAAAATTAACAACTCGAAAACTAGCTCGTTTTTGTATGCCTGATATTTTACCTACTGATAGGGGATGTTGAGGAGAACATTTTAAATTTTTTTCATAATTTTTATGAATGGGATTTTTTTAGCATTGGGCCAGCTGATACGTATTATCTCTACCTTAATTTAACATGTAAGTTCCATTTCTCCATGTTAAATTAGTCAACTTTAAAAATACATAACTCAAAAACGAGATCGTATTTGTATACCTAATACTTTAGCTACTGATAGGGTATGTAGAGGAGAACATCTTAAGATATGTTTCATAATTTTCACTTGTAGGAATTTTTTAACATCGGGCGTGTTACCTTGCCCTTCAACATCAAATGTTCACCTCAGGAAACCGCAAACTTTCCCCATGCATGCACTGTATGAGGGCAATACCATGTAATCTATGGAGGCGTGGTGAACTAGAACTTTTGTTCAGTTAGACTAATAGGGGTACTGTCCTCACTTCCCCCAAAATTGCAAATTTGTATCTCCTTTTGTGTTTTGGAGATGTATCTCCAGAAAGTAAGGCAGGGGTTAAGTTTGTGCTGTTAAATTATGACATGCAAATGTAGCTCTTATTTAACATTGGTCTTAATTTATAATGTATATTGCAATAGAATAATTTACTAATAATTTTCACCACTTGATTTGTCATAGAATTTTTTTTAAAGCCAAATTGTCCACCATAAGGCTTTAATCCAACAATCCCTTTATTTGTAGAAAGCATCATCGCGTCCTGTAATTCTTTGTTTAGACTATATATGTGTTGCTTCATAAAACTGCCTGTATAATATTCAATGCTAAATTTTCAGTCATGAAATCTCTCAGATTAATGTATAATTAATTTGATGTACACTAAAATGCATTATTTAAAGATAAATATATTGTCTTGGTTGTACCTACTTTGCCAAAGTCACCTTGGTAGAAAATCACTAAATTGCCAATGTCTAAACTAGCTAACATCACCAATTTAGAGATTTTCTGCTTACTTAGTTGACTTTGGCAAACTAGACTCTATATACCATATAATTAATGATGACGGTATGTATATTGATGGTGCCGTGTCAATTTTGACTAACAGTGAATGACGTAAAGATGCAATACAGATTGGATTAACATCAGCTATTGAAGCCCACTGACCGAAGTGACCAACGGCTAATCTTACTGCACTGCACATAGTTATGTACTGTGGCTACTGCACGGCAAAAGCTGTTATGTTTATAGCCTGTTTTGCAGCTTTATGTCATTCACTATTAGTCAGAATTGCCCCCCGGTACCAATGATATCTTACATAATTATAGAAGACTATATACACACTTAAGTATTTAATAAGCAGATCATTATTTAATTTCAGTGATGTACGTATATACTAAATTCAAAAATATTAGTGAGTTAATATGAATATAAATTTAGCATTGAGTTATATCAAATGCACTCCATATATATTTCATGAACAAACGCTCTCATTAGGTTCCATGCAAATTTTTAAAAAAATCAGTGAGCTAGGTAATACAGGTACATAATCTGTTATTTTAATTTTATAATAGCAGCACATGGAACATGTAGAGAATGTGCAGAGAACCTGATAATGCAGAGTTTATGTACCTTAGGATGAGTGTGAAGGATTACTTTCTAGCACCTTCACATGTAATTATGTCCACCAACACATATATACAAGAGGAGCTTTAAATATAATTGCGATCACACCATTGAAATTTTTAGACCAAATAAAAAAAAAAAATCTCTTTACAATAAATTCTTTTTGTAACTGCTATTATTATATATACTGTATAGATCAATGTTAAATCTGACAAGCTTCCATCCCTCCCTTCATCCCTTCCCTCAATAATTATAATAATAATAAAAAAAAAAAAAATGAAAATTCACTGTTCTAATAATTGTGGTTATACTGCATATATAAATTTATTAGATATACTATATTTAATGAATATAAGTAATATATTTTATTGTTTTTAAGATTTATGTACTTGTACCATAAGTATGTTTGCAGCTGTATTTTTCTGTTGGGCAAAGTTACTTGCAGGGCTTAATATCTTGTGCTATTTTACTAATGTTTGACATCAGAGGACAATTTTATATACTAAGCTTTCTTGTTATTTTTTTATCAAACCACAATTTATGGGAAGTATCCGTCTTGACGTCACCAACCCCCTATTTACTATTTAAAAAACCTGTTTACCCCCCTACTTATTTTTGTTGTCCTATTTACTACTAAAAAAACGATTGAACTCGCGTAACATCCTATACGGAGCAATTTTTCGATTACAAATTATTAACCCCCTAAAGAAATTATGTTTGCAAATTTAAAACTGCTTATTGGCACTAACCTTTTACGTTTGCTGCTATAAAAATTTTATTATTAGCCGCAGTTCAGTTTAATTAAAGATCGAGCATGTATAGAATTTTGCGATGGTAGTTTTTTTACTTTGAGCCGAGAAAAGGGTTGCGCGCCGATGCTCGGTGGTTGTAGCAGAAATTAAAATTAGCAAACAAACATAGTTCAGTTACAACATGGCGACCAAACTTCCTAGTGGATGCTTACCAATGGGTACTTCTACCTCAAACTTCCGAAACACTAACTTAAGCATTTCGCGGGGGCGGCCACGGCCTTGCAATCTATCCCGGCATTTGCCTGCGACTGAGGGAAACATGAAAACCTCAGCCAGGATGAACGCTACAACTCTTGTCAATAAACCGAAAGTGCAATGGTCCAAAAGTCAATTAAGGGAATCACATACTAGAAAAGACAATGATTTACCCCTGAGTGGAAAACATGTTTTTGTTTGAAAATGGTCACTTCCAACCTCGGTGTTGCTTGACTTTGGTGATCTGACGAGACCCATCAGACAAACGCAATTCTATTTTACCAAGAGAAATTAAAAAAAAAAAAAACTTAATCTAAACAACTAAAAATCAATAAGAAATTTAATTTTTAATTTTGCAACACAAGCTCCCAAATTTGAAGTACAAATTCCAGCAATGTCTGGCTGGTTTGGCAAGTGACATTTTCTTTTCTGTTTTACACTAAATAAGTTTGTTGTAACTTTTAAGATTAAATTTAAAGATGTAATATGGTCTTGAAGAATTATTCTTTATAACAATTTGTATCAACCAGTAAGGTTATGTTGTATAACCTTGGTCGATCTGTATAACTAAATGACAAAAAAAAATAAAATAAAAATAAAAAAAACATTAAAACAATATATAATATAATATATATATTCATATATATATCATTATATTGTCAAGAGGTGGTAAACATATATCATCTGTCTGTAACCACTTATTTTCTCCGTGTCTGTGGTAGGGCTTTTTAATTAACAACCAGTTGATGATGTCACCTGACCCCAGCTCAGCTGTTGAACTCCCCCTGTGATTCAAATTTGAAAGTTTGAAGAATTAATTTAAAAAAGTTAATAATAAAGGTGAATTATAATAATTTGCACACTTTTTGTGTTTAATAGAAGACTAATAATAATAATAATTTAATTTCCGTACTAATCTGATATTTGCTCAGTGTTATGAAAATTTAATTCAAGATTTTACCACTTTAAAGCTGCACCCAAGAGCTTTCAAACAAAATAAATAAATATTTATAATTAAATAAATAAATAATATAAATAATAATATATTTTCAAGATGAGTTAAAAAATAGGATAATCCAAACTCAACCACACGGCGGAAAAAAAAAACACTAAAATTCGCAGACCAATCACAGCGCAGTATTAGCACCTTTTGGGTGCACCTTGATACATCCTGATTCAATTCATATACTTCCAGAAACACTCACATATACATAATATAGCAGCATAATCTCAAACTGTGGGTCCAGTAGCCGGTGTTCAGTTTCATGTGGAACAGCAATAAGGAAGGGAAGTTTGGGAGGGGAAGACCTAGCCGCCGTCATTTAAATTATTACAGAGTCATAACTTGATGAATTTTATGTTAATGAAGTGCAAAAAAAAAATTCATTTATATCTCTGGAATGAAGTTTTTTTGGTTATCAGTCCCTCCGGATCGATAGAGTCAATTAGGTCCATGAACCCAGAACCAGGCTTTTATGTCCATCTCTGCTGTAGTTATGCCCCTTTGTGTGAGTCCACTTTCAAATGCACTTCTTCAATTTTCAAGGAAGTTTGTTGTTGAAAAAATACCGTTGAAATCAAAACCTAAAATTAAAAACTGATCAAAAATGTGAGAAAAGGGGTTATTTGGAAATATATAGCAGACATATAATGAAGTAGCAGTCTGTCAAGTGTGAACAATGGATGTCTTTGCTGTCACGCTGCTCTAATTTGGGTTTTCTTTCCTCTATCCATGTAATTACTTTATCCTACTCTTCATTAATCTTTTTAATTTCCCCCTATCCCAGCTAGGTTACCCAATCCACATTGTTCATTTACATCCTTACTTCTACTCTTCTATACTTGCAATGGTTGAAAGTTTTATAACAAACCATTGTTTATAATGTCTGTCGCATGAACCCTCTTTCATTGTTAAACATGAGCCGATGTAGTACCTTATTTCGCCCACCATAGTACAGAACGTAATGAATGACATACGCATTGTTGGCTCTAGATAGACACATTTATTTTTTATACTGTCATTTTCCATAAGTTAACATGTAAATCAACAACTGTTCCATGTTTTTCGCTCAGCGGGCAGACATTAAACAACAATACTTTGTTTATAAACTTATTTTTAAAATAATAATAATAATAATAATTTTATTTCGATACTGGTTGTACAATACAACATTGATCACGTCACAAAAAACATATTAACCTGAAAATACACAATAAAATTCATTATCAACGTAAGGAATGTCTTATATCACTATAAAATACTTGCACATTTTTTAACCATCTTGAAGACACTGTTCTGAGAGTTTATTTGCAAAAAACATTTTAACTGAATAGAATTCTTTCTTAATAAGTACATCTTTAAGCTTCGTTTTAAACAGAATATCACTCTCAATATTTCTAATACATGCTGGCAAAAAATCATAAATTTTTGCCGATTGGTAGAGTGGACTTTTTTCTAATAATGCAGATTTATGACTTACAATAACAGTTTTCTTCTTATTTCTATTTTGGTATACATGATTTTGATGTTCATACAATTCGAAATGTTTTCTTTTAAATAATGCACAGCTTATTATATACATACATGGCAATGTGAGCATATTATTATTTTTAAAATGAGTAACGCATGAGTCTCTCTTTTTAAACCTTAACATTGTTCTCAGTGCTCGCTTTTGAGCTATAAATAGCCTGGAAATAGATTGTTCATTTGATCCATAAAAAATTAAGCCATATGATAGGTGCGAGTAAACGTACGCATAATACATCGAAAATAATGCTTCTAATGATACATGCTCCCTTATTGAGAACAAAATTGCCTGAGTTTATTTTTTTTACAAAGCAATGTTGTATTGAGTATGAGACTTTGCTCTTTTATTGCACTCCCACAAGCCACTACTCACAGTTGGGTCGCAGGAACCAACACATTATGAATATCAAACTTTCTGTACCTACTCGTACTTTGCATGTTGTCGCCTGCATAATCAACCTATATCTCGATGCTTCTGCTGCGAATTGCTCACTTTGCAATTTCCAGATGGCAACAAAATGCTCACTTTGCATTTCAAGAAGGTCTATTGTTACTGTTCCAGGTATATATTTTACAACCTTCTTCAAATGCAAAGTGAGCATTTTGATGCCTTCCGGAAATTGTAAAGTGAGCATTTCGCCGCGGAAGCATTGATATATTCTTACACCCCACGGCCCATGGTCACTACTTTGACCATCCCTTTGGATGTTGTCACTCTTACCATCACCTTTCCATTCTGCATAGCACATCCCATAGTAAAAAAAAAAAAAAAAAAATCATTTCCATTACAAGGCTCTCCTAACAATTAATTAGTTAATTACTTGAAAAATATACTTTGAAGGTGAATGCCAATGATGACTGTTTTCATAAAATGAAGAAGATAAAAGTAACAGACATAATAAAATTATGTTGGCTTTTGGTAAATTGGTGAAATGAATTTAAACAAACGTTAATTAAACCCATGTTAAAGGTCAGATCTTGGACCAGTAACCAAAATCAAATTTTATAGAAAGCTTAGTATTAAAAATACATTATATAGGTCTGGGAATGGCTTTTACATTGTAGTTGGAGTGATGCAGATTTTTGTAGGTGCAAGGTACCAATTAATATGATTATAAAATTCTTTAATTTTTTGTAATTTACTTCTTCACTAGACTTTTTTTGTCTTAACTTTCTTTTATTTCTTCTCTTGAAATACAGTGAAAATTTTATTAATATTTGTTTTTAAGGTTCGCAGAGAAAATTGCTTTACCCGTAATTTTAAATGTAGCCCAAATTCGAGGCAGATGCTTTTAATTCTGGGAAGTCTTTATTGTTATTATTATTATTTTGGAAATTATTGTGAAGAAAAGTTTGAACAATTATCTGGTATGAATTTTCACTGCCAAATCTCATCTCTTGTTTTAATAAACACAGATCGATGGGTACTCTTTATTGCATTGAGAGGCTTTAGGTTTGTTATAAGCACACTAACTGTAATCAAGTTTCTACACACACACATTATGTACTGTTTGCAGTACATGTCAATATCCCATAGCATTTGCTATTATCGGAATGATCAATGATTTGGGTTGTCTTCAAATATTTGTATGTTTCTAACTTTTTGTTTTAGTACATAGTTTATAATATATTTAGGACTAATTAATATATTTCAGTTGATTGAGATCTCAGAGTCAGCCCCCTAAAATTCAGCAAGATTTACAGGGGGACTTAATTTGAACTTGCTATCAATAGGTGGCATACAAATTTTGAAGTGAATCTGTCTGATTAGTTTTTTGAAAATTTAGGTAGAAATTTAATATGGAGCCTTGTGGTTGGAAATTGGAAATTGAGCTGTTGTGAGAAAACTGACGCATTGAATTTGCTCAAACCATTACTATGGTTCCACGGAGAAAGCGCCGGTTTGCATTTAATAGACTTTTTATAAAATGACAGGTTTGCTTTTTTCATTAAGGTCGTAAATTACAATAACGATCAGAGGAAAAGCAAACCCGTCATTTGTTAAGTTTTGGAAAATGCAATTAAGCTGGCGCTTTTCTCCGTGGACCCATCGATAAGCCAATTAAGTTCTAAAACATTCTTGATTTTTTTTAAAACTTACTCCATTACTCATTACAATTATGTAGTTTCCTTCTGACAGAAATATCCTTTGACTCCAAAGTAACTGAGGTTAATCATTAATACGTACACCATGCATTAAGTTCTTTGTTTAATGTATAATATATATTAAACTTTTTAGTACTTAAGTATTAATGATTAATAATTTTTTTAATAGTTCACAGTATTGCTCCATATAAAAACAAAATCTGCCAGTATTTTTGGAAATTTTATTTTTTATTAGTATAACACATACACTATTAAATCATTAAACAGGCAGAAATATATTTCATAGTATTATAGTTTTTCTTTCTCTACTTGAACAAAATCATTATTTCATATAAAATCCAGATAATTCAAAATATTACCTATTATAACAATGCATTTTAACTGTAAATTGAAGGCCAAGCTAAACATCCTATCAAACATATGAGTGCCCCAATAAAATAGCATAAAAACAAGTGTTGTTGCCAAAAAGTGTAGCTATTGTTGAGCTCCAACTATGCCTGCGCCACCAAAATGGCAACACCGCACCTTATTCATTGGTTCACGGCATCCCTTAGATGTGACATTTAGCTTTGGCCCCCAGTGTATGTATATTGCAAAACAAAACAAAAATAACATAAAAAAAAAAATGTGCTAATATAAGAGATATTCCAAATCAATGATTGCTGATATTGCTAGGTTATATGTGAGGCATATATATGATTCTTAATTGATAAAGAGAACACATAATTTATTATCATGCTAAACAGTGGCATTGGTTGACTTTCAACGAACGTCATGCTAGCCAGTCTTTGTATGATGATGTTTGCTGGCAGGTGCTGCATTTTTGAAAGAAACCTGATGATAGCCTGAATAAAAAGCATTTCTAAGATAATGTCTCTTTGTTTTAACATTGGCCCAAGCTGTGAAACATATGGACGGTGATTTATGATAATGTTTTGAAGATATATTATATATGTTAACAATCTTTGCTATAGTCATTCACTGCCCAAAACATTTTTTTTTAAATAAAAGTTTTTTATTTAAAGCTGTTGCGTCCTTTATATTATAAATATAATACTGTTTCCATGAACACATATATTTTTCCTCTTTTTTTTTAAAGTGGTTTGTCATTGTATTCTTTAATGGGGAATTCTCCTACATTTATTTTAATTTTTTTTCAGATGCTCTATGCCTTGAAACTAAATGTCCCAAAACAAAAAAGTTTCAATTTTCAAAATTGGAGACGTGGGAATTTTTTAAAAATCTTTCTTCTTTTAAATTTAGCGCCAAAACGTGACGTAGAAACTGCCTAGCAGGCAAATTTTTCCTGCAATAAATTTATATTTTCGATTATCACTCTTAAAATAAACTGATATTAGGGATAAAACTACTGACACTTGGGTAGAAAAACCCGCTGATTTCGATCGTGTTACTCAAATTTATAGCCAATCACTCCTTGACGCTCAAACTATGGTATCAGGCAGTTGTTGTGTGTTATATAACTAGGGAGTTTCTACGTCACAGTTTTCAAGTTTGCGCGTGGGTTGCATACTTTGCCCCTATTCTAATAATCCCTTCAAAGTCCCCAAATTTGAGTTAAAAAACTTGAAACGTAAGTCAAACTTATTGTTAATATGTACCCTATCATGATATAGTAGTTGAATTAAAATTTGAGTCGTAAGAGAATTCCCCATTTTGTATTATTTACTGCACAATTATTTGGTGTGCTTATAAATTGATATGAATTTTCATTCAAACTGCCATTGGTTTTGGAGAGAGTTAGGGTGTGTTGCTATAGTATTTCAATAAGGAGAAACTGCCAAATAAAAAATAAATTAAACAAAAAGAATAGAAAACATGTTATTATGGTAAATATTTAAGGGACGAAAATCATGTACATAGAAAAGTATAGGTTAAATAATTTTAAAAAGATTAAATTATTTGTTAGATCAATCTGGATGTTTAGGGAGTGATTGTCTGGAATATAAGAATATAATTTAAATTGATTGTAATATATATTTGAATGGATATATTATATAATGTACATTTTATATCACCGGTGGCTATTGAGGACGTGCAGGGCTGCAAGACCCACACAAATAGCTGTAAAATTTGAGAACAAAATATATATATATTATATACTGTATATTCCAATATTATTTGATGATATGTAAAATGAAACACAAAATTGACAAAAATTTCCCAAAAGTATTAAAAGTGCTGCAGTCTCCGCAGCCTAACGAACTGCCACTGATAAATGTAACTACATTATATATTTATAGTTCATATAACGCAGGCCCACAATCAAATGGGTTGATTAGCTCTGTAATATATATTCTTCTGAATTTACAAAACGAATAATATTTTCAAGTTGTTTTAATTGAAATTATATATTTAAGAAGTAACCTTTGTTTGCAATTTATGCTTTAAAAACTAGCTCATTTGATTGCAAATCACTCATATATATCAGTAGTGTCACTTTTGAGGTAATTAAAGGTCTGCATCAGCCTGATTTCCAAGGTTCATGGCCCGCAGGTGAGCTATAGCTCGTATGGTATGGCTATTGTACCCAAATAAGGGAGGGAAAGTGAAAAGTTATAGGTTATAGATCTTATCACAACAATTTTTCCTTTTTTTCCCCCCCTTCTTCCATTTATTTGTTAATAAAAATGATGCCACGTCCTCACAGATACTTCAAAACATAAGCTTCAGTCTAAGACCTGGTCCAAGCTGTGCAGATCTCTATTGCTATGAAGAATATGTTTCGGTCTTATTAAGGGGAAGGTAACACGCCCAATGTTAAAAAAAATCCCACATTAAAATTATGAAAAAAATTTGAAATGTTCTCCTCTACATTCCCTATCAGTAGTTAATATATCAGCTGTACAAATTTGAGCTAGTTTTTGAAATATGAATTTTTAAATTTGACTACTTTAACATGAAGAAATGGAACTTCCATGTAAAATTAGTCAACTTAAAAAATTCATAACTTAAAAACTAGCTCGAATTTGTATACCTGATAGTTTAGCTACTGATCGGGGATGTAGAGGAGAACATTTTAAATTTTTTTCATAATTTTCATGTTTAGTTCTTTTTTTTTTTTTTTTTATCGGGCGTGTTACCTTACCCTTAAGGCAGAGATAATACGTCCAATGTTAATAAAAATTCAATTCATGAAAATTATATATGTATAAAAAAAAAATAGAATGTTCTCCTTTACCTAATGATAAGGTATTTAAAGGAGAACATTTTAAATTTTTTTCATCATTTTCATGAATGTCATTTTTATTAACATTGGGCGTGTTATCTCCACCTTGAAAGAGAAAAAAGAGTTAAAATGTTTCTAAATATTAAGGGTACGTGTTGCAGAGTCCTGCGTCCCTTTGAGTCACCACTGATGTATATTATATAAATGAGGTTGTGGGCTTTATATAAAATGTAAATTCTCTTCTTCTTTTATACCCCTCCCCCCTTTTGAGACATATTTATAATTATGCAGTGTACATTATGATCAAAATTGCAACAATAATTACTTCTGTTTTTTTGTTACATAATATATTAAGCATAATTGTATATGTGTATGTATGTATATATATATATATGGATCAAATGGGATTAAAGACAGAACCATTTTCCAGATCGTTATCTGTGAAACAGATAAAAAAGAAACTAACTTTTACAAGTGCGTTGGATCCGCAGGCTCTCATATATATATTATATAAAAAAAAAAAAAAAAAAAGATATGCATTATATAGTGTTTTATAATTTATAGCAGATATCTATTAGTGGCATATGGCTAAAATTGGCGGGACCTTAATTCTTAAATATCGTAGTTAAAAGTTATTAGATCGAAATAAAGTTTTATGGGCGAGTAATTCCTTAATGACACCAATTACTGAACATAATTTTTTTACACATGTGAATGGCAATACATATGTGCTGGAGGTTGGTAAAACATTGCAGCTCAGTAGTTGGTGCACCCTTTTCCTCTTCACAGAATTTAGGAATTGGTTCTGTGACTATTTGTATATTTAATCTTAGCGTCCGAACTATTGAGAATGGATATAGTTTTATTTCAGATGACTAATATTTTAAATGTGTTGAATTTAGTCAAATGGGTATACCATGTCCTATTTCTCAAGGTTTGATGTGTGATATTAATTGGTACTTGAAGTGCAGTGGAAAACATGATAGTTGCAAGGCCACATCATTCTGTTTTACCTTAACATTTATTCTACCTAGCCAGTGCAAGTTTTGTTAATTCTAACTGTTTTCTTTGTTAACAAAATGAAATAAAATTCTGGATGTGTATGTGTAATGAAAACATGACAGAAGCAAAAACATTGTCCATTAATATATATTTATGTATCTTTACTATATATAATTAATATTATTTATTGGCCACCGTATTTTTATGATTCAAAGTTTTGTAATACCACATCAATGCTATGTCAAATCAAAGAATGTTTCTCATTTTCCTAATTTTTAAAAACCAGAACCTGCATGGTTGACTTATGTTGATATTATGTAGCATCAGTAGGTGGCAACACTGAATTAACTTTACAATGCTATTTTTTCATTCCCATTCTTTTGGGTAATTTTTACCCTAGAGTGTTGCTGATTGCATGAATATGTCGATATAATTATTTTCTATCTACGCAGTGATATGGCTGTTGATTAAGCCCTCATTTTAAAACATATTATAATAATATATGTATTAACATTTTTCAAACACTAACAAAACTTAAAAAATGTTAAAAATACTTGTTTTCAAACCAGGGCTTAGTAATTAACCATATATTGCTGTGTGGATCGAGAAATTAATTATTTTGCCATTCGTGCATGCAGTCGGCAAAGCAATGTAGGGTCAAAATAGTACAATGATATAAAAAATGAAACATTAGCATTGTGATGATCTGATGATATGTCTCTGTGTTGCCACGTACTGGCGTTACACCCAATATATCATCACTTTAAGTATCAAACTTGGCTGTAAGAACAATAATTACAATTTGTAAAGATTTTAGCCTGGAATATTTCTATAGATATTTCTCAGTTAGTGGCATTCATTCAATTTAATGTTATTAATTGAATGAGTGCAATTTACATAAATGCCAACAACATTTGTACAGTCTGCAGTGTACAGTCTGGGTCAATAAACTAAGAAATGGAGCCAGTGGTGTAGCATCCCTTGCAAAAAAAAAAAAAAAAAAGTATGACAAATGCAGCCAATTTGCATAATTCAGTATAATATAGTCATAATTATTTTAAATAAATTTACAATGCATAGTTTATTTTTTATTTTTTAGGCAACATAATTATACATAAAACAAGGGCCGGCCCATGCTTGCAGGAAATAAAGGGTTTTATAAACCGTTGCAATTAAAGGTTATATAGTTTCTACTCTCATAATACCTGTTGAGAATATATTAATATGGCTTTTAAAATCCCGTTTGATTTCAGGACTCATCATGTGTTGATATATAGTTTAATTTTTGCATGACAACCCAATGAGAAGCATATATATATATATAGATGGTTCTCTCTCTTCTCTACACGGAAGACTGCTATATTTAAGAAGTATATTATTTTTATTTATTTATTTATTTATTTATTTATTTATTTATTTACTATATACATCATATAATAACCACACCCTGCAGTGGCCTGTTATAAAAGTACTGGTCATGCACGCACAAGTGGCTTCATACTTAAATTGCCTGGCTCTTCCCTTGTAAAAAAGTCCATAATAAAGCAAAATTAATCATAAATTAATTTATGATATATTATACTTTATTACTTGCCTTTTTGTTTACAAGGGTTCCTGGACCCAACACGGCATTGCATTGGATTCTGTGAATTCCTTCCAAAGCCTATATAGTATTCATTCCAACATTTGTAAAGTTTTGACTGAGAGGGAACTTGAAAACAGTGTATGACCATAAGTTTCATTCATGATCATTAAAATTATATTGTACTGAAGTCAACAATTTACTGTACTTGTTCTACTTTTAACGATATATATATATATATTAGGAAAAAGGTAAAGATTGGAGGAGAAAAGATGGCAATGGAATATGGATAATATTTCACTCTAACTCACACCATCTTATAACAGCAGCGGTATATATTGCCTTCACATGCAGCATTGTTTAAAATTATGTTTCTTGGACTGGATCGAGTGATGAACTGGCCCTCTGTGCCGTAATTGGGTAACATAGTGAAGATCAACTCCATAGATCTGTGTTCGACTTCCAGTGGTGCTAGCTCTTTACAACAGTTTGAAATTTACTTTTAAGAGTTCATGTTACAAAAGATGGTGTAAGCCAGCTAGAGTAAAATATTTTATATATATATATATATATATATATATATGTGTGTGTGTGTGTGTGTGTGTGTGTGTGTGTGTGTGTGTGTGTGTGTGTGTGTGTGTGTGTGTGTGAGTAATTATTAATAAAATTACCTTGAGTGAACTGGGCTGTCACCCTCGCTGATAGTTTAAAATTTTAACACGATACACTTAAAACACTTGCACACACAGAAACACGTGCACAGTTAAAATATAAAATCACATTAGCACTTTCGGTAATTTTATTAATAATTACTCACACATATGATACCTCGCTTGAAATCATCTTTTCCTAACTTATATATATATATATATATATATATATATATAATATATATATATATATATATATATATATATATATATATATATATATATATATATATATATATATATATACGTATTACAAATTTTAAAGCTTGCTCACATTTCCCACTAACAGCTATTAATATGTTGATTATCTATGTGCATATATATATTATTGTATATATGTCATGTCCTACATGTTACATCAGAGATTTTTATTGAAATACATTGTTATATATCTGTTTGGATCTTTTGTATATAATTTTATCCACATTATACAATCAAATAATATATATATTTTTTTTTACATAATCATAACAGTGACAATTAATGTAATACTTTTTATTTATATTATTATTCATCAAGATTCTTTTTATGTTAAAAACCTGATTAGACTTTCATGAATAAGTCAACTTAATTAATTGAAAATTGTTCCATTAATTTGCTTTTTAAAATGAGTTAATTGTGTTCTTGAACTTACAATCAAGTCCCTTTTAAGACATAATCTAAAGCCTGTATAGATGCCACTGCCATTGTTACATAAAATAATATTAATGTATAAAATTATTGGCTTTATTTGGATGAATGAAATTTGTACAACACAATTAAGGGCAAAAAGAAAGATGAGTGTTATATAACTATACTTCTTATAGTTGGAATAAATCAACATTTATTAGACCTTGAAGGCCGTAGAAATTAGTATTCCACATATTTGATGATATGTTGTCAAATGAATTGTTGGATAATAAATTTATTTGGTACCTTTCTTTGTTGGAGAAAAAATAAACAATTTATACTAAAAAACTTCAAATTGTTGGTATAATTGTCACGGATCATAGATGTAGAAACCAAACAGTAATTCATGTGTATCTGAGTGTGTGTCTATGTTGGCACCAAATACAGCCCGAATTCGGGCAAAGCACAAAAAAAATGCGCACACCTAGGTGTGCCCCTAGCGATTTGAGCAAAGCCCGAAATTAACAAATATTTCGGGCTTTGCTTATATATTTAAATTTGAACATTTCTAGGAGCTAGTGCTCAAATCGAAAAAAGCAAAGCACGACGAGAAGTTTTTACTCATTTAAATTTGATCATTTCTAGAAGTGCTCAAATACATAAAATAAACAATTGAAGTCCACAACGAGAAGTTTTATTTCGGGCTTTGACTGTTATGGTCATTTATTTTCTATAAGTGCTCAAAGCGAAATGAAAATTAATAACTGAAAATTGTGCCATATAATATATAGTAATAAATAATAAAACAATAAATGTAAATTTAATATTATTTTAATTGTATCACATTTTTAATTATAATAATTGATAAACAGACGAATTTAACATAAACATGTCCATATTTTTATTAAAAGAACATATTTTATATATATTTCTTTCTGTATTGTTCACATCATTTTAAAAAATACGATTTTGTCACACTGAGAGACACTAATTATTTTTATTATTTAATAGAGGGTACAATGACAATTATATCTAGCAATGAATTCCAGGTTGCAGATGAACAATTTCTATAAGTATATGCATGTTGTTGTGCAAAGAACAAATAAAATATAATTCTAAGTGTCATGATAGTAATCCCTGCAAAAAGACGTATTTTAATTAATAATCAGGTTAAATCAGGTAAAAATTATTTACTTCGTATGCTTAAATTTTAATAATTGTACTCGATAATATCTTGAGGAGCTCTTTACTTATTACTCGATCGAATCTTATTAGCAAGTTCTGTAAATTAAATTAAAATTATTTTATAATATATCGTATCTAATAAATTTATGCAAATTAATTAGCATGCAATGCACTGGAAGGTGTGGCGCAGTGCGCTTGACCGGGCCTTGTCAGATCACCGAAGTCAAGCAACGCCGAGCGTGGTTATAGTAATTGGATGGGTAACATTTTTTTTTATTTTTCATTTTTTTTTATTTTTTTTTACGTTTCTCACTTAGAAGTAAATCGTTAAAATTGCGCTTTACTACCATGTGGTTCCTCTGGCTTTCGACCATTGCACTCCCGGTTCATTTGCAAAAGCTCTGTAGCGTCCATCCTGACTGAGGTTTCCACGTTTCCCTCAGTCGCAGGCAAATGTCGGGATGGATTGAAAGGCCGTGGACGCCTCAGTTCCGGAAGGACCCGCGAAACGCTCAAGTTAGGGTTTTTAAAGTAGTATGTAATTAGAATTAAGTGTGCAATAGGGTTTGATAAAAAATAATAATAATAATAATAATAATAATAATAATAATAATAGAAGTGTGACAAAAAAGTATTTTTCAATATTAAATATTACATGAATAATACAGAAAGAAATGTGTTTCAATTAAAAAAAAAAAAAAAAAATGCCGTGCACATTCTAATATGTTACATTTTTTTTATCAATTAATTAATATAAAAAAGTGATTATAATTAAAATTTTATTGTTCATTGCTATAATACGGCACAATTTCTAATTTTTATTTCGCATTGAGCACTTCTAACAGTGAACAAACTAAGCCCGAAATGAAACTTCTCGTCGGGCTTTATTACTTTTTTCGATTTGAGTATACTTCTAGAAATTATCAAACTTAAATGAGCAAAGACTGAAATATTTGTTAATTTCGGGCTTTGCTCAAATCGCTTTTTGGGGCACACCTAGGTGTGCGCATTTTTTCCGGGCTTTGCTCGAATTCGGGCTTTTTGTTGCCAACATTATATATATATATATATATATATATATATATATATATTTATATATATATATATATATATATATATATATATATATATATATATATATATAAATTATATATATATATATAACCTCTGACTCTGGTCCGAGAGGTCCCCCCGGTTCAATACCCGAATCCGGCAGACTTTTCGTGATTGGGATGAGTGTGACTGACTATACTAGTTGATGGAGTGGTAGGAGGAAGGCAGTTTACGACTGTCTATATTCTATATACTCCGCTGCCCTGCAGTCTTGCACTGCAGGCTGCACAGATCTGGTAGTAATAGGAGCCCAGAAGAGTGCAGAAAAGGGTTCTGGGAGCCTGGTAAGCCCCAGCTCGATCGCAAGATAACTCCTACTGGAAAGGCTAAAATATCGGCTTGGCCACACCCGAAAGGGTAATAACGGCGTCAAGGATATTTATTTATTTTTATATATAAGAAAATTGCAAGCGAGGTGAGATGATGAATGTAATATTTTTTATACTTTAAAAAAGGTGAAAAGGTAAAGAGGGAGAAGATGGCGAAGATATATATATATATATATATATATATATATATATATATATATATATATATATATATATATATATATATATATATATATATATATATATATATATATATATATATATATATATATATATATATTATAATTTTATAATATAGTGATCACAAAATTCTTGAAAATTTTATTCAAGTAATAAATCAACAAAATTAATGTCAATGTTCACTTTTATAATACATCATACTGAAGCCCTGGATTCAATATTTTTATAAATTAATTTAAAAAAAAAAATGACAAATTAATTTTCTCACAAGTTAACAGATTTTGGTAAAAAGTGCGCTTTTGCGCCTTTTTTTCTTTAAGTTTTATTAAGACTGCAACATCTGAAGTTTAATGCATGATCAGAACCTACTCTTGCTTGTTGAATTTTAAACCATGTTACCTAAAGGTTTTTCCACATAAGCCCCATTTGTAGCACAAAAAAAAAAAGAAAAAACATGTTACCACACCTCGAGCTTTCGCCTTTCGCCAAAGGTAGCATGGCATCGCAATTGCTTTTAAAAGCATGGTGGATTGAAAGGAAAGGCAGTCCTGCTGATGGGCCAGCTGCTTGCGCTTCAACACGCTGTTTCGAACTCGAACACGTTGTTCTTATAGGTAACTCCATCAAGGAATGAGAGTAAAGTGACTCCTCTTGGGGCTTACGTTGTGGGACCGTCACATTTGATGAAGTTACCATCAGAGATGACCTCACAGGGGCGGATCCAGCCCGCGGCTTTGGGGGGGGGGGGGGGGCGGTGCCCTATCCCGCGATGTTAAATTCTGGGGCGGGAGGGGGGCGACGGGTAGGGGGTGGTAATATCTTCAATGTATTTTGGGACTTTTGGGGGGGGGGGGCGATCGCCCCCCTTCCCCCCCTTGGATCCGCGCCTGTGACCTCATATAGACAATGAGTGCTCTAGCTGTCGCAATTTTAAAACGTGATGCGTTATTGTCTGTGTGAAAAGTCTTTCTCAGTTCCTCGGCCACTTGAACGGATGTGGTGGTCCCAGAACGTATTATTGGCCCCAAGGTACTCTGGTCTCATTCTACCCAAATTATTCTTTGGACTTACATATATAAAAACAACAACGTGGTGCGAAACGACGTGTTTCAGGAGCCTGCAGATCAAGCAGCGGCAGTGAAGCAGCCCATCAGGACCGCCTTTCAATCTACCACGCTTGCAATGCCGCGCAATTAACCTTTGGTGGGAGCGAGAGCTCGAGATGCGGTGACATTTTTTCTTTTCTTTTTTTTTTTTTTTATGAATGGAGAAATCTTACGTTAATGTGTGGGTGAAAAAAATTTAAGGGTAAGATAACACGAACAATCGATTGTTGTAGTCCTATTTGATTAACATGTAAACCTTAATAGCAACCTCATAATGATTCTGATTTTTTTTTTTTAGAGACAGTTCTTGGCACCAAAATGATATGGAAAAAATTTCAAAACAATCGGACGATCCAATTTTTTTAAATGAATTTTTTAAATTTTCAGTATAGCTAGGGCTTTCAGGGCTTTCCCATGACCTAAACTAAAAAATTGGATCGTCCGATTGTTTTGAAATTTTTTTCATATTTTTTTGGTGCCAAGAACTGTCTCTATAAAAAAAATCAGAATCATTATGAGGTTGCTAAGGTTTACATGTTAATCAAATGGGACTACAACAATCGATTGTTCGTGTTATCTTACCCTTAAATTCTGATATACATTAAATTTCAGATGCTGCTATCGTAAAACTTAAAAAAAAGAGGCTAAAAGAACAAACTTTTCACCATATTTCAACTTTTAAGAAAATCACTCAAACAATGTATTTTTTAAATTAAAATTTATACATGATTTTACTTAACACAAATAGTGTACAGATACAATTAATTAAACATAAACACAAAAGAAATAAAATATAGTTAACACAGTAAAATAAATAAATAAATAAATAAATAGGTAAATAAATAAATAAAGAACAAAAATATTAAGCATAAATCATTTAAATGATAAATATAAAAATAATTAATATATATATATATATATACTCAAGTAAAAAAATTGTTTAGGAATAGTATGTGAAATAATATGGGATATTGTATGGGCATACCCACACTGTTCTTATACCAAAAGTATGTGCATAAAGTATGGGGAAAATGACCGATTTTCCTATACTTATGCCTACACTCTTCTCCTACACTTGTGCCTATACTTTTGCACACACCATGGTACTATAATGGTACCCATACTTCTGCCCACACCAAATAATGGTATAGGCAAAAGTATGGGTAGAAAACTTATTTCCACTATCCTGTACTCTAATTAAATAAAAATTGCACAATTATTTTATTTTTATTAATTAAAATTTATTGGTTCATCAAAAAGGTACAATTAAACAACATATAAACAAAACAGATAACATAGTAAAATTAATCAACATAATTCCAATATAGAAATAAAATTGTCAGTAAAAACAAATATTATAATTTATTATATTATGAAGAAAAACATTATTTTTAATAAACAATACTTTATTTCTTATATTTCCTTCTAAGCATAATACAATAATCGGTAGAAACTACAGGTTCTGGGTAGACTCCCGGCAGCTTGGCTCTGATGATTCCAACGGAAGAGGTTTGCCATACCATATCCACAATCAATCTGTAATGACAAACATTACGTTAAAAAACATGAAATAAAATTACACAAAGTTACGTCCGATAATTTATTTTGACGTAAATCAAACAATAAACATATGTGTTCTATAATGCAGCTACGAGTCAGTACTTGACCAAGAATTAGCCTCAGGGACACATTTCTACCATAACAAACTGAGGACACAATTTAGTTTTGTGCGGTAATAGTATTTGTTACAAGGCAGCCATCTTGGTTCATGATGTAGCGACGACTCCCGAGTCAGAAGTTGACCAAAAAACAGTCTCCGGGAGACATTACCATGATAACGTGCTGAAAATACAAGTCAGTTTGTGTCTGGTAGCAGGTTACTTTAAATGGCAGCCATTTTGTTTACAAAATTCAACGATGAGTCAATACTTGACCAACTAACAAATTCAGAGATACATTGCCATGATAATGTACTAAAAATACAAGCAAGTTTGTGTCTGGTAGCAGTTTACTTTAAATGGCAGCCATGTTGGTTTTATAATGTAGCGACTAGTCAGTACGTAACAAAGAAACTGCCTCCGAGACACTTTGCCATCATAACGTACTAAAATGCAAGTAAGTTTGTGTCTAGTTGAAGGTTAAGCTGAATGGCAGCCATCTTGTCTAAATTTAATAGCGACTAGTCAGTACGTAACAAAGAAACTGCCTCCGAGACACTTTGCCATCATAACGTACTAAAATGCAAGTTAGTTTGTGTCTAGATGAAGGTTGAGCTAAATGGCAGCCATCTTGTTAAATTTAGTAGCGACAAGTCAGTACGTAACAAAGAAACTGCCTCCGAGACACTTTGCCATCATAACGTACTGGAACGGAAGTGAGTTTGTGTCTAGTTGAAAGTTCCGCTAAATGGCAGCCATCTTGTTAAATTTAGTAGCGACAAGTCAGTAAGTAACAAAGAAACTGCCTCCGAGACACTTTGCCATCATAACGTACTGAAATGGAAGTGAGTTTGTGTCTAGTTGAAAGTTCCGCTAAATGGCAGCCATCTTGTTAAATTTAGTAGCGACAAGTCAGTACGTAACAAAGAAACTGCCTCCGAGACACTTTGCCATCATATCGTACTGAAATGGAAGTGAGTTTGTGTCTAGTTGAAAGTTCCGCTAAATGGCAGCCATCTTGTTAAATTTAGTAGCGACAAGTCAGTACGTAACAAAGAAACTGCCTCCGAGACACTTTGCCATCATAACGTACTGAAATGCAAGTTAGTTTGTGTCTAGATGAAGGTTGAGCTAAATGGCAGCCATTTTGGTTAAAATTAGTAGCGATCAGTACGTATCAAAGAAACTGCCTCCGAGACACTTTGCCATCATAACGTACTGAAATGGAAGTGAGTTTGTGTCTAGTTGAAAGTTCCGCTAAATGGCAGCCATTTTGTTAAATTTAGTAGCGACAAGTCAGTACGTATCAAAGAAACTGCCTCCGAGACACTTTGCCATCATAACGTACTGAAATGCAAGTGAGTTTGTGTCAAGTTGAAGGTTCCGCTAAATGGCAGCCATCTTGTCTAAATTTAGTAGCGATTAGTCAGTACGTAACAAAGAAACTGCCTCCGAGACACTTTGCCATCATAACGTACTGAAATGCAAGTTAGTTTGTGTCTAGATGAAGGTTGAGCTAAATGGCAGCTATTTTGTTTAAAATTAGTAGCGACTAGTCAGTATGTAACAAAAAAACTGCCTCCGAGACGCTTTGCCATCATAACGTACTGAAATGGAAGTGAGTTTGTGTCTAGTTGAAAGTTCCGCTAAATGGCAGCCATCTTGTCTGAATTTAGTAGCGACTAGTCAGTATGTAACAAAGAAACAGCCTCCGAGATATTTTGCCATAATAACGTACTGAAATGTAAGTTAGTTTGTGTCTAGATGAAGGTTGAGCTAAATGGCAGCCATTTTGGTTAAAATTAGTAGCGACTAGTCAGTACATAACAAAGAAACTGCCTCCGAGACACTTTGCCATCATAACGTACTGAAATGGAAGTGAGTTTGTGTCTAGTTGAAAGTTCTGCTAAATGGCAGCCATCTTGTTAAATTTAGTAGCGACAAGTCAGTACGTAACAGAGGAAGAGCCTCCGAGACACTTTGTTATCATAACGTACTGAAATGCAAGTGTGTTTGTGTCTAGTTGAAAGTTCCGCTAAATGGCAGCCATCTTGTCTAAATTTAGTAGCGATTAGTCAGTACGTAACAAAGAAACTGCCTCCGAGACACTTTGCCATCATAACGTACTGAAATGCAAGTTAGTTTGTGTCTAGATGAAGGTTGAGCGAAATGGCAGCCATTTTGATTAAAATTAGTAGCGACTAGTCAGAACGTAACAAAGAAACTGCCTCCGAGACACTTTGCCATCATAACGTACTGAAATGGAAGTGAATTTGTGTCTAGTTGAAAGTTCTGCTAAATGGCAGCCATCTTGTTAAATTTAGTAGCGACAAGTCAGTACGTAACAAAGAAACTGCCTCCGAGACACTTTGTCATCATAACGTACTGAAATGCAAGTGAGTTTGTGTCAAGTTGGAGGTTCCGCTAAATGGCAGCCATCTTGTCTAAATTTAGTAGCGACTAGTCAGTATGTAACAAAAAAACTGCCTCCGAGACACTTTGCCATCATAACGTACTGAAATGGAAGTGAGTTTGTGTCTAGATGAAGGTTGAGCTAAATGGCAGCTATCTTGTTAAATTTAGTAGCGACAAGTCAGTACTTAACAGAGGAAGAGCCTCCGAGACACTTTGCCATCATAACGTACTGAAATGCAAGTGTGTTTGTGTCTAGTTGAAAGTTCCGCTAAATGGCAGCCATCTTGTCTGAATTTAGTAGCGACTAGTCAGTATGTAACAAAGAAACAGCCTCCGAGATATTTTGCCATTATAACGTACTGAAATGTAAGTTAGTTTGTGTCAAGTTGAAGGTTACGTTAAATGGCAGCCATTTTGTTTACAAAATTCAGCAGTGAGTCAGACCAGCTAACAACCTTGACAAACATTGCCATGATAACGTACTGAAAATACAAGTTAATTTGTGTCTGGTAGCAGTTTACGTTAAATGGCAACCATTTTGGTTTTATAATGTAGCGACGAGTCAGTACTACTTGATCAAGGAACACCCTCCGAGAAACACTGCCATAATGACTTACAGTAAATAGTGAAAACAAAAGTTTGTGTCTGGTACTCACCATTCTTTATGACTACGATGAGGTCCTGCAAGGAGGCGTAGCTGCCCTCTATGATCTCACCCCGCATCTCTCGCCTCCCTTCCAGCTGCAACATCCGCTTCACCACCCTCACGCCAAAGTGCAACCTGCAAGGTTGGATAGGATTATTGTAATTACAATAATGCATCAAACCAGTAGAAATGTTAAATTTGTCTGCACGTACACCACGTAGCTCGGTAACGGATCCCCTTAAGACATTTCGCACTTTTAACAATTTTTATCTGCCATATTTAGGGTTCTTAAATTTTTGAAAAAATATTAACATGTTCAATAGAATGTAGCAATTGAGTTTATCCATAATTTTAGTTCCATATCAGAGCATCTCTTGAGTAAAAAAAAAAATTTGTGTGGTGGGATATGAAAAAAAAATAAGAAACAATTTTCTTTTTTAACTTTTTTTGCCTATAAAGAGCCTAAAAGCAGTTCGGAACCAAAAGAGAGCTAAAATCCAAAACTGGGCTGTGCACTGTACAGTACAGATTATGTAATGTGTTATGGTATGCATACAGTAAACATGCGAGTCAATATACAACAAGCACATAATCGTTTTTGATACATTAATAATAAAGAACAAGATCCTATATAGACTTACCGTTTATGTGAGCAAAGCTCCACTCGCTGAAGCTGTATGCATATCATGCAGTTTGGCCGTAGTTGACATCATCATCCAGGAGACACCTGAAGTGATTGAAAAAATGAAATTATAATGTGTCCCATGAATACTCAAAACAATATAATATGAAGTATGAATTAGTAACTTACCGATATAACGAGCCAGAATGCAGTTTTTAGCATTTCTTTTCTCATAAATAGACAGAAATTCACGACAAATTGAAGAACAGACGCCATCTCAAAACTTTCTCTTTGAGAGCGTTACAATAACAAATAAACAGCTGACGCATCTGTAGCCAATCACAAGACAGGGAAAAAAAATTCAACTCGCGCGGCGCGGAATATATGAAGTGGTAGAAAACAACTAAAATATAAGAAAGATTTTGAGTTGCGGATTATTCATTAAATCGATCGAAATTATATTAAAATAAAAAAAAAATAAATAAAAAAAAAATAAAAATTATAATTACAGAAAACGATATATAAAAATTTGACATAACAAAAGATAAATATATAAACATACGATTTTATTATTCTCGCAATTAAATATATAATTAAATTAGTTGCAAAAGGCATGGGATAAATTAAATTATGTTTTATTTACTAATTCAAAAAAATTATACCAATTAAACATTAATTAAGTACCGTGTATACTAGAGAAAATTATTCTAAGTCCAATATTGGACTTTAAAATTTTTCACCAACCAATGATGGTATAGGCAAAAGTGTAGGCACAGTTTTGATAATTTTATAGTATAGGTAAAAGTGTGGTCACAGTTCTCACAAAATAAAATAAAGGGGTGCCTATACTTCTGACCACACCATATTTTTATCAAATATTTCGTGCCTATACAATACCTATACATACTCAATGCATTTACCTACCTCTTTCTATCAAATCCCATACTATTTCCTATACGTCCCATACTTATACCTATACATTATTTTTACTTGAGTATATATATATATATATATATATATATATATATATATATATATATATATATATATGTTAGAGAAAGATAATTGCAAGCGAGGTAACATAATGAATGTGTAATTACAATAAGCAATTACCTTGTAACTGGGCTATTTCCCTCGCTGAAAATTGTTCACTTTACACTCTATACGATGCACTTAAAAAACACTTGTGTGTGTTTTTTAAGTGCATCGTATAGAGTGTAAAGTGAACAATTTTCAGCGAGGGAAATAGCCCAGTTACAAGGTAATTGCTTATTGTAATTACACATTCATATATATATATATATATATATATATATATATATACCTATTGTATTAATAGATACTGTGGGAGCCAAACAACATCTTCCTTAAATGGAATAATCATTAATAGATTTTGTTCTAGCTTCTAGCAATACATTGCAGACATTCAGATATGTTATTGGCTGCAAATTTAACCTGAAAGCATATTATAGTTTCATTAGTTTACAAATACAAGTTGAGTCGGTATAAAATTAAGAGTTTTACAAATGAAATGATGATCGAAAGCCATGAACTGCTTTATTTTATTGGTTTCAAGGTAGAGATAACACGGATCAGCTGACCCAATGCTAAAATAATCCCATTCATGAAAATTATGAAAAAAAAATTAAGATGTTCTGATCCTCTATATATATGTTGGCATCCGGACGCGAATTCGCTTCGGACGCGAAATTTTTGTTCCCAACGCGTTGGGATCATTCGAAAATTCCAAGAGGCGAAATTCGCGTTCGGAGCATCACAATTTTGATCCCAACGCGTTGGCCACTTCAGCAAAATTCACAACGCGTTGGGATCAAAATTTTTTGATCCCAACGCGTTCGGAACAAACGAAAATGATCCCAACGCGTTGTGAGCAATGTGAAAAACGTCCAACGCGTTCGGAACAAGATTAAGATGTTTTTTAATGATTTCCATGACGTGAAGTTGATGGCGAGAAAGTCAAACTCATTGAAATTTGAAATAGAATGAGTACCCACACTAAAATATAGCTGACTTTGGTTGCTTTTTCTCTAGAATTTTAACTCATTCAAACTCTGAGCAGAATATTCTCCAAGCTTGATTTTTATGCATAACATATTCAAATTCATTATAACTAAAACAGTTGGAGGACAATTTTTTAACTCTCTACAACTTGAATCGTACAACTCATTACAACGCAATGTATCTCAGATTAACGAAAATAAAAATAACTCATTGTAACCAATTATAAATGTACTTTCCCACAATGGAAATTAACATAATATATCCCATATTAACTTTGAAGCATCCAACATAATTAAACTTTGACAAACAAAGCATTTTTCTAACTTACAGCAACTCGATTCAATAGAAAAATGTCATTTAAAAATCAATTCAAAGCAACTTCAATTAACTTAACTTCTGAGTCCTCTTCTTCAAAGGATTTTATCTTCTTCTAACTGCAGATTTAAATTTAAAAACAATATAACCCAATGCATGTCAACCAAAGTGTTGAATAGAGAAATGAATGTTATATAACAGAATTCAACAAAGGTAGGGCCATATTTGTCTCAACAAAAGGCAACACTCTTGCAACAAAACTCAACTATAAATTGTAGCAATAGGAGACCATGTCATTGCCAACAAAAAACAACCCTTTTACAACAACACTTAACTAAAAATTCACCAAAGCCACAACAATGATGGGATCTATTAATTCCAACAAAAAGCAACTCTTTTGCAACAACACTCAACTAAAAAATCGCCAAAACCACAGCAATGATGGATTATTTTAGTTACAACAAAAAGCAACTCTTTTGCAACAACACTCAACTAAAAATTCGCCAAAACCACAGCAGTGATGGATTATTTTAGTTACAACAAAAAGCAACTCTTTTGCAACAACACTCAACTAAAAATTTGCTAAAACCACAGCAATGATGGACTGGTTTACTTCCAACATAAAAAACTCTTTTGCATCAATACTCAACTAAAAATTCGCCACAACCACACAGCAATGATCGATGGGTTGTTTTTATATTACAGTTCCAGCTAAAAGAAACCCTTATGAAAAAAAAAAAACTTTACAAGAAATTTAGCAATGAGAATGAGAGAGACAATTTACTCCTTTAAATTGTGGTAATTAAAGTAGAGTGAGCGATTTAATTTTTTGGAATATTTTATTTTCTTAAAATAGTTTAACCTGCCTTCTATTGAGAAATGAAAACCAAAAAATTCCATCTCAAAAAGCTTCACCACAAAAAATTCCCAAAGTTGGTGTTTCGGAGGCCTTAAACATGCATCCTTATGGAACAGAAAACAGCGTTTTACTCCAACTTCGTCTGAACTATGGAACTAATTAAAAAATACGTACGTAATCTATGATGAATTCTTTAATGGATTTCCATGTAAAAAAAAATTTTTACATTGCCGTTTTTCCGAAACAAAATATTGAAATTTTTGCGGGTTAATTCCCATAAAGATTTTCAAGATTTTTTCCGGAAAAACCACTCCGAAAATTTTTTTTTTTATTTGAAAATCCATTAAAGAATTCATCATAGATTACGTACGTATTTTTTAATTGGTACCATAGTTCAGACGAAGTTGGAGTAAAAAGCGGCTTTCTGTTCCATAAGGATGCATGTTAACCCAGGGACCGCAGGTGTATCCCCGGGGCGTTCCAGGGAGACCCCTCAAACGTCCCTCCGGAGTGCCCCAAGGTGTATCCCCTATTTCCATGCACAAAAGGGTACCCCTTGGGGACATTCCAGGGATACACCCTGAAGTCATTGCAGGGATACATAGGGTTATATAGCAAATATGCTTATAATTACCAATTAAAAAATGTTTTTATCAATTATAATGATGTTATCAAAGAGAAAGAATAGCAAAAAAAAAATTAAAAAACTGGCATAGGTAAGACTCGAACTCGGGACCATCAGAATTGATGTCTGGTGTCTTTACCACTAGGACACATGTCTTCATACTAAAATGTAGAAAACTTAACTTTATAAACTATAAATTATGAAATCGACGTATATTTTTGATACTTTAGGATATTTTACAATCTATGGTTTCTTTTATAAATTTTAATAATAATAATGAGAAACTTCCAATACGGCACATAAATAATGTTTATCTTCAAATTTTAACAATTTTTTATTTTTTAATTTTTTAGAAAAAAACTACGTCTCATGAATGACCCCCAGGTGCACTTACGGGACATTCTGTTTACTAATTAAAATTATTCAAAATTGTGATTAAAAATTCAATCAGCTACATACTTAAGCAAAGAAAATTGTTATTTTACAATTTTCGACAATACCCCCCGTGTGTCCCACAGAGACACCTGCGAGACATTCATCGATAGTTATCAAATTAATCAAAATCTTCTCGAGATGAAGCTATACGTTTTAAAATACTATAATTTAAACAATTAAAACCAATATTAAAAAAACAGTAACGTCCTAGGAGTGCACCTGCGGGGCATACATGGGATACCCCTGGTGTATCCCTGCGAGACACTCAAAGGACGTTTGATCTAAAAGTTCAATAAAATTGCGTTATTTTCTTCTGTGTCCCTTCTACACTATAAGTTAAGCAATTCCTAAAAATTTTAAATTTTAAAAAGCATTAAATTAATATAATATAGACCACGGGACATTCGCGGGGCATTGCAAGGACGTTCCGCTGTGTCCCGGGGATACCCATGCGGTCCCTGGGAAAGGCCTCCGAAACACCAACTTTGGGATTTTTTTGTGCAGGTGAAGCTATTTGAGATGGAATTTTTTGGTTTTCATTTCTCAACAGAGGACAAGTTAAACTATAGTTTAGAGGACAAGTTAAACTATAGTTTAACTTGTCCTCTGTTGAGAAAAATAAAATATTCCAAAAAATGAAATCGCTCACTCTACTTTAATAACTGTTTAAATTCACTATATATAACAGATATGGAACAATTTGCAAATAATTAAGATATGCTAAAAATAAAAAATATATAATATATATTTTATATGCAACGGCAGACAGATGGGAAAAAAAAATAGTGTTTTATACATATACCCAGGGACTGCATGGGTATCCCCGCGACACAGCCGAGCGAACGTTCCGAGAAATGCCCCGTGAATATCTGGAATTGCTTTACGTAGGATGTAGGAGAGACATATAGGAGACAAAATCACAATGGAGTATCGACCTCAATTTTTTTATTGCAGAGAGGGTTCCCTGATTTTTTACAGACCGGGAACTATTTTTAAAAAATTATTGAAAGTCCTTTTCGTGACGTCACGAGACGCCGCTCCTTAAAAAAAAATAGGACTTGCCACCTCGTGACGTCAAAAAAAGGACATTCAATAATTTTTAAAAAATAGTTCCTGCGGTCTCTAGAAAATCTGAAAAAAATCAGAGTAGCAACCCTCTATCCATTTCTCCAATAAAAAAAATTGAGGTCGATACTCCATTTTATTGAACTTATATATCAAATGTCCCTTACGTGTCTTGCAGGGATACATTAGGGAGTATCCCATGTATGCCCCGCAGGTGCACTCATGGGACATTAGTATTTTTTTTTTTAATATGGTTAAATTATGTTATTTTAAAACATTTAATTTAATCCTAAATAAAAATAAATTAATTTGTTAAATATCATTGAATATCCCGCATGCAGGTGTCTCTGGAGGACACACACACGGGGCATTGTCGGAAATTGTAAATATTTATATGTCATCATATATATATATATATATATATATATATATATATATATATATATATATATATATATATATATATATATATATATATATATTGATTAAGCATGAGTCTATTGACTTTTTGAGCACAATTGAGGTTAATTTTTATTATAATTATCCCGATAATCCGAATGTCCTGTAACTGCACCTGGGGGTTAATTATTCATGGGACATAAAATTTCTTCTCATGAAATGATATATATTTTAAGCTACTGAAGATATTCTTTTAATATAATATACAATAATGGTTGGATTTTTTTATTTCATAATTACAAAAATTTATACATAAAATTATGCTTTGCTGATTTTTTTCAGATTTTTGGAGTACAGGAACTAATTTAAAAAAATATATATTTAATAAATCTGAATTAGGGTGGTACAACCTGATGGGACAACCATGATGTCATCAATAGCCAATCACAACAGCAACCGTATACAATAATTATTCTAATTAGCATTCACTATTCTAAAATTAGTTAACTTTAAATACACGCCGCTTATATGATGTCCAGACAAAATTTAAAACCATTTTCTTTGAAATTAAATATACAGTATAATAATATTATAAATACCTAAAATGGGGTATCGACCTCAATTTTTTTATTGCAGAAATGGATAGAGGGTGCAAAGTTATGCTACCCTGATTTTTTTTTTTTTATTTTTTAGAGCCCGGGATGTATTTTTAACAAATTATTGAAAGTCCTTTTTGTGACGTCACGCGGCGACAAGTCCTATCTTTTTCTTAAGGAGCCGCGTCTAGTCACGTCACGAAAACAACTGTCAACAATTTTTTAAAAATAGGTCCCGGACTCTAAAAAATCTGAAAATATCAAGGTAGCATAAATTTGCACGCTAGCTTTATCCATTTTTGCAATAAAAAAAATTGTGGTCAATACTACATTGTGTCCCTTCATCATCATATTAATTATTTCATATAGCATATTAATTAGCATGGCACAATAAAACTTATTATATAATATATTATTAGTATCTAGTATAGAAAGTTATAACTTTCAATTAGCTTGAAGTAGAGTATGAGCGATTTCATTTTTTGGAATTATTTTTTTTTTCTAAAAATAGTTTAACCTGCCTTCTATTGAGAAATATGAAAACCAAAAAATTCCATCTCAAATAGCTTCACCACAAAAAATTCCCAAAGTTGGTGTTTCGGAGGCCGTTGACATATTATATATGCATCCCTTATGGAACAAAAAACAGCTTTTTACTCCAACTTCGTCTACTATATGGTATCAACCAAAAAATGCGTACGTAATCTATTATGAATTCTTTAATGGATTTACAAATAATTTTATTTATTTACGGAGCCGTTTTTCCGAAAAGATATATTAAAATTTATGCGAGTTAATTATTCCCATAAGGATTTTCAGGATTTTTTTCCGGAAAAACGGCTCCATAAAAAATTGTTTTATTTGAAAATCCATTAAAGAATTCATCAAAGATTCTATATGTACGGATTTTTTAATTGGCACCATATTTCAGACGATGTTGTAGTAAAAAGCTCTTCCATATTAAGCTAGGATGCATGTTAAAGGCCTCCGAAACACTAACTTTTGGAATTTTTTGTGGTGAGGCTTATTTGAGATGGAATTTTTTGGTTTTTATTTCTCAATAGAGGTCGAGTTAAATTTTTAGAAAATGAAATTAAAAAAAAAAAAATGAAATCGCCTAAGGTGGATCCACATGGCGATTTCCAACCTGCGACGCGAAGCGAATAATGCGCACTTGCTGTAAAATCCATTGGCGGCCGGCCATATTTGGGGATTAAAAAAAAAAGTATAAAAATTAATGCGATATATTCGCCGCCGCAATGTCGAATTCGCTTCCGCATAGGATTTCACAGCTTGTGTGACAAAATCGCGTCACATAGCCCCGCGTTGTCACCATCTGAATTCGCCTTTACTCTACTTTAAGCTTCATCCTTCTAATTATAAATATATATGTAAAAAAAAATTTTTTTCTCTAAATTTTATTTTCTATTGATATCATTGCATGTTCATTGTAATCTATCGTATTTAAATAATATAAATTATAAAGATATTATAATTATAAATTATGTCACTTTTTTTAAATTTGTCGTTAATGAAAATTATAAGCGCAGGTGTGGATCAGCTATAGGGGGAGGGCAGGGCTATTCTTCTATTGGTGGAGGGGAGCTGCCCCCACCCCATTTTTGGATTTAACACACATGTGCAACATATATATAATATACAGTATAATAATATATATTATATAAAATCATTTTTCCCATTCCAATTTTTTTTAACATTGATCTTGTACGGAGGCAGCCCCCCCCCCCGATTTTTTTCTGAATCCATGCCTGTTTAAGCGTGTGCGTAGGGATTAGAGTAATTAAAATATGGAATTAATTTATGCATGCTATTCTTGGGTGGGATCTATCATATATATAATTTTATGAGGTGATCGATCGAGTGTCCCATTATGTATAATATATATTTAAACAATAAAGTGCACTAAATTAACTCTTATTAAACAATTATAATAAACTTTTTCCACCATAAAACACTATGAATATCACTTGAAAGGTGAAATGATTTCATTTCGTTTAAATTATGCAATTAAAGAATTAAACTATTTTCTGACATAACTTTTTCAAACATTCCGTGCGCCTTGTAAAAAATATTTCTTATCGTTTCTGATTGGACAAGTTCAAAATTGTAAGCCAATCAAAATTTAGCACCGACCGTTGATCGATAACGATCGATAATCGATATGATTTTTTTATTTTCTAATGGCGGCGAAGAAGAAGTGATGTCGGTGCCAAATTTTCGTTAATAACTGCAATTAAATCTGTGTTACGATGTTTTGTATGATATATTTATTGAAAATACATAACGAACTGTGAGAATAAGGTATGTTTTAGTGTATGTATATTGCGTCCTTGGTTAAAATTGTGTTTTTCTGATCCACGATTTGTTTTGTTTATGTCTGATATCTGCAAACGAGTGGACCTCGAGTGGATTATCTGTTCTGTAAGTTTCTTAAAATTGAATTTCCAATCGTCAGCATCATTCTATATGGAAATACCGGGTATGTATAATACCATATTGTTTATATAGCAAAGTTCCCAAGCGTATATTAACGAGAAAATTACAGTAATGATGTTTGAAAATAAATTAAATTTTTCCTTCTATGCATAGGTGTCGTTGACTGATTTCAAGTTTTTCAGTTCCCATTTAGCTTAAGGTAGTTAAGGTAGAGATAACGCCGAACAGCTGATTGACGTAATGCCCTTTGATTAACATGTAAACCTAAGCAAATTGACAAAAATTCTGAAATTTTTTTGACAGTAAGATGCCATGGCCCAAAAGCCATAGCAAAAGTTTCCAAAACATTTAACGAGCCGATTTTTTTAAATTAATTTTTTAGATTGGCTCTCCATGGGAAAGCCCTATGCTGAAAATTAAAAAAATTAATTAAAAAAAATCGGCTCGTTAAATCGTTTTGAAATTTTTTCTATGACTTTTAGGCACTAATATCTGCCTCTCAAAAAAATTTCAGAATTTTTGTCAATTTGCGAAGGTTTACATGTTAATCAAAGGGCATTACGTCGATCAGCTGTTCGGCGTTATCTCTACCTTAATGTGCATACAATAATTTTTATCATAAATAAATAATCTATTACAATTATTTTAACACTATATTATAGCAGTATGCACACGGTATGCCATACTGTACAGTACAGTATCTAAAATAAGCATGCATACATAATATAATATATGCTGTATGCATATCATATTTATAAATATGCTGATGAACGATACAATGGTTTCAAGGTTCTTCTTCTACCTGCATATAATGCAATCCCTATGCCTAGACAGTACATTTGCCTTGGATTGTAAAGGTGCTGTCACATATGGTCGAAAATTACTACCGGAATAATAATAATAATAATAAAATTAACGCGGCAAATGTGGCTACGGAATCATGCCGTAGCAGCCGCAGATAAACGATAATGTACGAAAGCTTGCTGTATACGGCATGCCATGGCATAAATAATATTTCTGTTGTTTGAAAGCTCTTAAACTTGCCACTAACCTATAAGTGTCATATAAACCCACCTATTTTTAAAATTAAACTTAAATTATTTATTGTGTTCAATGATGTGCTGATTCCGTCTTGTGCAGTGTCAACAGGTAATGTGAGTGACAATCTCGAGGCGGTGTCTCAGGCAGCGTCCAATCTCAGTGACGTCCTCGCTTGATGAAGGAAGGAGGAGAAGCGGACCCACCAGACAATCTCTCTGCCAACGTATCTGGCCGCTGCACTCCCAGCATATCAGGCAGGGACGCACCTCCAGTCAGGTGACGGACAACACAGATGCAGCCAATGGACACTAGGGACAACCATGGTGAGTCCTCGGCCTGTAGTTTTCTATGTACGTTATCCTTCAATAAGTGATTTATAGGTCAACTAAAAATATTGATTGTGATTTATTTTTATTTATTTTTTTACTTTGAGGGCTATACTATATACAGTATTTTTATAATTGGGAAATTAATTTTGTTGGTTGCAATACTAATTTATGTTTCATACTTTACTCAATGTGAAAGTGTCTCGGAGGCAGATTCTTTGCTACGTAGTGACTAGTCGCTATTAATTTTAGACAAGATGGCTGCCATTTAGCGGAACCTTCAACTAGACACAAACTCTCTTGCATTTCAGTACGTTATGATGGCAATGTGTCTCGGAGGCAGATTCTTTGTTAAGTACTGACTAGTCTCTATTAAATTTAGACAAGATGGCTGCCATTTAGCGGAACCTTCAACTAGACACAAACTCACTTGCATTTCAGTCGTTATGATGGCAAAGTGTCTCGGAGGCAGATTCTTTGTTAAGTACTGACTAGTCTCTATTAAATTTAGACAAGATGGCTGCCATTTAGCGGAACCTTCAACTAGACACAAACTCACTTGCATTTCAGTCGTTATGATGGCAAAGTGTCTCGGAGGCAGTTCCTTTGTTACGTACTGACTAGTCGCTATTAAATTTAGACAAGATGGCTGCCATTTAGCGGAACCTTCAACTAGACACAAACTCATTTGCATTTCAGTACGTTATGATGGCAAAATGTCTCGAAGGCACTTTCTTTGTTACGTACTGACTAGTCGCTATTAAATTTAGACAAGATGGCTGCCATTTAGCGGAACCTTCAACTAGACACATACTCACTTGCATTTCAGTCGTTATGATGACAAAGTGTCTCGGAGGCAGATTCTTTGTTACGTAGTGACTAGTCGCTATTTAATTTAGACAAGATGGCTGCCATTTAGCGGAACCTTCAACTAGACACAAACTCACTTGCATTTCAGTACGTTATGATGACAAAGTGTCTTGGAGGCAGTTTCTTTGTTACGTACTGACTAGTCGCTATTAAATTTAGACAAGATGGCTGCCATTTAGCGGAACCTTCAACTAGACACAAACTCATTTGCTTTTCAGTACGTTATGATGGCAAAGTGTCTCGGAGGCAGTTTCTTTGTTACGTACTGACTAATCGCTATTAAATTTAGACAAGATGGCTGCCATTTAGCGGAACCTTCAACTAGACACAAACTCACTTGCATTTCAGTACGTTATGATGACAAAGTGTCTTGGAGGCAGTTTCTTTGTTACGTACTGACTAGTCTCTATTAAATTTAGACAAGATGGCTGCCATTTAGCGGAACCTTCAACTAGACACAAACTCACTTGCATTTTAGTACGTTATGATGGCAAAGTGTCTCGGAGGCAAATTCTTTGTTACGTACTGACTAGTCGCTATTAAATTTAGACAAGATGGCTGCCATTTAGCGGAACCTTCAACTAGACACAAACTCACTTGCATTTCAGTACGTTATGATGGCAAAGTGTCTCGGAGGCAGTTTCTTTGTTACGTACTGACTAGTCTCTATTAAATTTAGACAAGATGGCTGCCATTTAGCGGAACCTTCAACTAGACACAAACTCACTTGCATTTCAGTACGTTTTGATGGCAAAGTGTCTCGGAGGAAAATTCTTTGTTACGTACTGACTAGTCGCTACTAAATTTAGACAAGATGGCTGCCATTTAGCGGAACCTTCAACTAGACACAAACTCACTTGCATTTCAGTACGTTTTGATGGCAAAGTGTCTCGGAGGAAAATTCTTTGTTACGTACTGACTAGTCGCTACTAAATTTAGACAAGATGGCTGCCATTTTGCGGAACCTTCAACTAGACACAAACTCACTTGCATTTCAGTACGTTATGATGGCAAAGTGTCTCGGAGGCAAATTCTTTGTTACGTACTGACTAGTCGCTATTAAATTTAGACAAGATGGCTGCCATTTAGCGGAACCTTCAACTAGACACAAACTCACTTGCATTTCAGTACGTTATGATGGCAAAGTGTCTCGGAGGCAGTTTCTTTGTTACGTACTGACTAGTCTCTATTAAATTTAGACAAGATGGCTGCCATTTAGCGGAACCTTCAACTAGACACAAACTCACTTGCATTTCAGTACGTTTTGATGGCAAAGTGTCTCGGAGGAAAATTCTTTGTTACGTACTGACTAGTCGCTACTAAATTTAGACAAGATGGCTGCCATTTTGCGGAACCTTCAACTAGACACAAACTCACTTGCATTTCAGTACGTTATGATGGCAAAGTGTCTCGGAGGCAGTTTCTTTGTTACGTACTGACTAGTCTCTATTAAATTTAGACAAGATGGCTGCCATTTAGCGGAACCTTCAACTAGACACAAACTCACTTGCATTTCAGTACGTTTTGATGGCAAAGTGTCTCGGAGGAAAATTCTTTGTTACGTACTGACTAGTCGCTACTAAATTTAGACAAGATGGCTGCCATTTTGCGGAACCTTCAACTAGACACAAACTCACTTGCATTTCAGTACGTTATGATGGCAAAGTGTCTCGGAGGCAAATTCTTTGTTACGTACTGACTAGTCGCTATTAAATTTAGACAAGATGGCTGCCATTTAGCGGAACCTTCAACTAGACACAAACTCACTTGCATTTCAGTACGTTATGATGGCAAAGTGTCTCGGAGGCAGTTTCTTTGTTACGTACTGACTATTCTCTATTAAATTTGGACAAGATGGCTGCTATTTAGCGGAACCTTCAACTAGACACAAACTCACTTGCATTTCAGTACGTTATGATGGCAAAGTGTCTCGGAGGAAAATTCTTTGTTACGTACTGACTAGTCGCTACTAAATTTAGACAAGATGGCTGCCATTTAGCGGAACCTTCAACTAGATACAAACTCACTTGCATTTAATACGTTATGATAGCAAAGTGTTTCGTAGGCAGTTTCTTTGTTACGTACTGACTAGTCTCTATTAAATTTAGACAAGATGGCTGCCATTTAGCGGAACCTTCAACTAGACACAAAATCACTTGCATTTCAGTACGTTATGATGGCAAAGTGTTTCGGAGGCTCCTACTTCGTCATTACTGACGCTACGTGATGGAACCAAGATGGCGCCTATTTGACAGGACCTGCTGCCAGTGACAAACTAACCTCATGTTTTCAGAAATTAAATTAGGAACAGCGTCAATCTGCATCATGTTACCAACTTACTGACTTTTCCTTCCAGCATTGATATTAAATTCTAAATATCAGCCATTTTTTCAAACTTGAAACCAAAATATCATTTAAAATGAACAATCTAAAGCTGTGTGATACTCAAGGATTTTGTATTTATAGATAGGTTATCTCTATACCAATAGAATTAGAGCTACTGAGGCAAATCTCCAACGTAAGATGGTGACCGAGCGCAACCATCTGCAATGTAAACTATATGGAAGTTCCCAAACGTAAGATGGCAGTCATCCCATTGGTTACTGTTGTAACCGCCACCCACTTCCTCACCGACGGCAGTACCATCACCTATCCATACATACAAAATCCTTGGTGATACTCATATAATGACCATATATTGCAGTGGCTTTTATACTGTGGCTTGCATACTGACTTTTGTTATTCCAGCATGTTATGGAGCCTGATAAAATAATTCTACTGGTTCCTTCAAACACCTAGACATTTGTATAATTTACTTATACGACTATTGTTTACATCGTGAGTGTCTAAATTTTGATAAATTTCAACAGGGCATCATGATCACTGCCAACAAGCCTCCTACCTGATGATGAAAAGTCTGCCAACAGTGCCAAGAATTCAAGAATTTTAACGTTTATCCCCGACGTCTTTGGCCCAAGTAATTCCAAACAGCAGTTTCAAATACTTGGGTAATAGAGGGGAGAACTCGTCAAAGTGAATAGTAGAAAATTTACTTGTTATTTATTTGAGGAGATATGGGTCAGATGGGGGAGGGCCCAATATTGATTCTGGCAGAAAACTAGTTGGGTTTCATTGTAATTTTTTTGGAAGGAGTTGGGTTACATGGTGGAGAGTCCGGTATTGATTCTGCCAAAAAGCTAGTTGAATTTCGTTGTAAAGAGTTGTTTAGAGTTGGGTCAGATGGGGGAAGGACCAGTATTGATTCTGCCAGAAAGTTCGTTGGATTTCGTTGTAAAGAGTTGTTGAGAGTTGGGTCAGATGGGGAAGAACCAGTATTGATTCTGGCAGAAAGTTTGTTGGATTTCGTTATAATTTTGTTGAAATGAGTTAGGTCAAATAAGGGATAACCCAGTATTGATTCTGCCAGAAAGTTCGTTGCATTTCATTGTAATTTTGTTGGAATGAGTTGGGTCACATTGGGGAGGATCCAGGAATGATTCTGCCAGAAAGCTAGTTGGATTTCGTTGTAATTTGGTTGCAATGAGTTGAGTCAGATTGGGCAACCCCTGGTTCGGCAGGGGGAAACTTTTAGTTGTATTTCATTGTAATCAGTTATATAAATGTGTGTTGAAATTTGTTAATGCCAGCTGTATTTAATTGAATAATGTCTTGTTAATAAAGGTTGAAATTTGTTGTGATTAATCAGTTGTATAATGTTTATTTTCATTGTAATCCTTGAGTTACACTATGTTGTGTAGTGTTATCATTATCCAGTTATATTTAGTTGCTTTTTGCGCACGTTTATCTTGGTTAGCAGGAGTTAAAACAATATCTGTTGCCTTCAGTTATTCAAAGTTACAGGGCCGCAACTAAAACGAACCCTAAAAGCGGCAAAATCATAGTTGTATTCAGTTGTATAGTTAGTTTTTAGTTGGAGCAAGATTTTGTTCAACAAAATTTAAGTGTGGGTATCGCGGTTCGTGGTGAACATTAATAAATTAACAACGTAATACTTTCGTAATATGCTAATTAGTTAATAAATTAATTAATTACTTGAAACGTAAGAATGGAAGAACAACAAATAGGGGCGGATTATGAATAAGAAAACAGCACTTACCTTTCAAAAAAGCATACCAAATATAAAACATTTAAAAATAAAATATTATATTGCATAAAATTCAATATTGTCGTACAATTTTTTTTATATCAGTATAGAAAACACTTCTCTCTATAATTATTATTTTTACACTGAAAAGAAGAAACATTTGTCCATATTTTTAGGCATAAACCAACACGACAGCACTGCACACAAATATGCATAAGTAGTGACATGACTTAAATTTACATGCTTGACCTTTGTAATAACCTGTATCCAAATATAACCAACAATTAAGTACCAAAGGTCACAAGGATATCACTTATCTTATTTTTTTTTAAATTGACAATTACATAAATAAAATAAGTTTACTAATTTCATGTCAAATTCATAATGAATCAGGTCATTTCATTTTAAAAATTGAAGGAAATTTAATCTAACTTGATGTGTAATCAGTGTAATGTAACTCAATCAAAGTCTTCTGCTCGTTGTTAGTAAACAATTAAAGTATTGTTGTGTAATGTCTGTCGCGTGAAAGCAAAAACATGAGACGGTTGTTGATTTGCATGTTAACTTAATGGAAAATGACCGTTAATTATGAAGTTGAAACGGTTAACTATATAGCGCCAACAATGCCATTATGCCTAAAAATATGCCATGGACAAATGTACGTGTCTTCGTTGCAGTGTAAAAATAATAATTATAGAGAAGTGTTTTCTATACTGCTATAAAAAAAATTGTACGACAATATTGAATTTTATGCAATATAATATTTTATTTTTAAATGTTTTATATTTGGTATGCTTTTTTGAAAGGTAAGTGCTGTTTTCTTATTCATAAGCATAATACGTCCCTATTTTTTGTTCTTCCATTCTTACGTTTCAAGGAATTAATTAATTTATTAACTAATTAGCATATTACGAAAGTATTACGTTGTTAATTTATTTAATAAATAATAATAAATAATAGATACTCATTCTATTTCAAATTTCAATGAGTTTAACTTTCTCGCCATCAACTTCGCGTCATGGAAATCATTAAAAACCATATCTTAAAGTGGAGGTAATGACATTAGTCAGAAAACAACTAAAAATAAAAAGAAGGAAATAATATTGCACCTGATGTTGTTCCAGCCATTTGTCGTATTTTTTAAAGAGTGAATTACTATTTTTCTTTTGAAATGAAATGAAATGAAATAATCTTTATTTAGCTTTCGCTATTCAGTACAAATATAGTTTATATATATATTGTTTTAATTAAACAATATAAAACAGGTGGTTCATAAAATTTATGATAGTTCATAGAATTTTATGCCTACAGTACAATATATTTTAGGATACAAAAATCCATCTTAATAATTATACATTTTATAGTTACCAATTATAGCTATATAAAAAACAAACATATTATTGACTTATTACATATAATTAAAATCTTATACATTTATCTGGTATACACAAATTTTTCTTTAACAAATTCTATACATAATCTTTTAAACATTTTTTTTGTGGAACATGATTTTATATTAATAGGCAATTCATTAAACAATTATTTACCACAGTTATAAATTGATCCTTGCGATCTATGTTTGTTAACACATTTTCTAAAATAATTATTGCAGCCTCTTGTATTATAAGGGACAGGGTAAATATGCATTTCACTATTCTTAATAAGCTCTTTTTTAAAATGAATTGGAAATTTATCATTACTAATATCATAAAAAAATAGCAGCACCTTTAAGGCAAACCTTTGTTTAACACTTAACCATTGCAAAGTTTCTAGCATCAATTTTATATGGGTTCTTTTTTTACAACCCAATACAATTTTCATGGCTCTGTTTTGCAGTCTCTGTAACATATTAATATTTCTCTTACTTGTATTAAAAAACAATGATACGCAATATTCAAAATGAGGAGCAATTATGGTTTTGTAAACCATTATTTTACACCAAGTACTTAAAAACCCTGAAATTCTGTATAAATAACCAATTTTTTTTACCAATTTTCTTTGACATCATCTCAACATGATCATTAAAACTCAGTGTACAATCAAAAATTAAAATACCAAAATATTTTTCATTTTTTTCAAATTTAAGTACTTCTCCGTCTAAAATGATATTTACATTTGGATTATCAGCAAAAATATTATTTATTTTACGATTTGAACTTGCAATTATCATACAAGTAGTTTTTTTTACATTTAGTTTTAATTTGTTCAGATGAAACCAATAACTTAGTTTTTCTAGATCCTTATTGAGATCCTCACATAATATTTTAAATTTTTTACCTGAGATTGAGATAAGAGTATCATCTGCAAACAAATTAATCAACGAGCTATCTACATGTAAATGCATATCATTTATATATATAATAACCAGCAATGGACCTAACACTGAACCTTTTGTGGAACTCCGACATTACATGCCCGAAATTCAGAAGATTCATTACCAATAACAGTACATTGTTCTCTGCCTTCTAAATAGCTTTCAAACCATTGCAACACCATTCCATCAATCCCATAACACTTCAGTTTATTAATTAAAATATTTCGAACAATAGTTTCAAACGCATGCTTCAGATCGATCATTACAGAAATAATAACGTTGTCATTATCTGAATCATCACGCCAATTTGATAATAAAAACTGCAATGATGATTCAGTTGAAACATTTTTCATAAAACCTGATTGATATTTGTAAAATAAATTATTTGTTGTAAAATAGTCATATAATTGATTTTTTACCACAAGTTCAAGTAATTTTTCATATGCTGGTAGCATATTAATAGGTCTATAATCAGCAGGGTGCATTGAATTTTTTATTTTTGCAATCAATTTAATTAAAGATTTTTTCCAGCCCTTTGGAAATTTCCCCGTTTCAAGTGACACATTAATTATATTAAGAAATTGTATACCAATAATATCAAAAGTTTTCTTAATAATATCAATACTGATTTCATAAAATGATGCCGTATTACTATTAAGATTATTTACAATACTTTTTAACTCTTGAATATTCAGTAGTTTAAATTTGCTAAATTTACAATCGTAAGTTACATGATTCGAAAATTTATATAACATTTCATCATTATTTACATTTGGAATTGAGGAAACAATTTCTTTAATACTAGCTGTCAATAAAAAAATTATTGAAATTCGAAGCAGTATTATTACTCCCACTTTGAACATTATTAGTTGGAAAAGCAACCCCACATAAAACATTTTTCGCTCTAATGCATTTCTTTTTGTAAAAATATGCATTTCTAACACATTAAAAAGCAGTCTAAATATTTTCAGGCACATTTCTGAACATTTCTATCATAAATTTTGTGACTTTTCACACTTTCCAAGGGTTTTTTGTTCCTTTGTTTACCGTTCTATGATATTTCTGTTCAATTATTATAAAATAAATAAAATAAATTCTTTTTCGTAGAATATATTTGGAATGTGTAAAAGATATTCCTAATGTGTTCTGTTTTATTTAAAGAAGAAAATTCAAGCAGAAAATATTTAGAATTAGGGGAAAAAAATTATGAAGGATACAAAAGTAGGGCCATAAAATATGAAAAATAAAATAGAATATCTTTAGAACTAACATTGTAAGAGCATATTTTTTTAGGTGTACTCTTCTAAATATTTTCCATTATGGATTTATTCAGGAATAACATGGTAGAAATATTTTTGAATGGTACATAAATTATATTTCATTGAAAAAAAAAAAAAAGATGCAATTAATCTAAAATTGTTATACAACATAGAAAAATTTCAGATATATAATATATAATTTTGTTTATATCAGCTCATAATTATATTCTTTTATTTCCATGGCACTAATTGAAAATTGCAATCTACGGTATTGTTGAATATTTAACTGTGTCATGCATGTGTACTAATGTGTACAATAATGTATCAATAAATCAATAAATTTAATATTGTATATATTGATATATTTTATTGTAAATATATTATATTGATCGATCATTGTTTATATATTGATCATATATTGCATTTATATAATTTGATATATATATATATATATAGATTATATATATATATATTATATATATATAATATTATGTATATAATTATATGTAATTAGAATTTTTAGACCGCCCCCTTCCCCTCTATATTATTTTTTACTGGATTATTTATGATGGGTCGGCAAGGTGTGCATTCAATAATTGTTTGCTATAACGTATAATTATAATAATAATTAATATATTTTAATAAAGCTAAACTTAAATTTTAAACATGTTTATAAATTTAATGCATTAATAACAATTTTTCATATTAAATTTAATTTTGAAAAATCATTTGACTGATAATTATTATAATAATATAATTAATTAATGCATTGATCAGATTCAAATGATTTTTATACTTTCGTTCAAGAGTCTTAATTAAATTATGATGGAGAATTAAGTAAAAACCTTTTTGCATATTTTTTATATAATACACGCGCGGTATATTATATTGTATAATCATCTCAGCAGAGATCTGAAGTTATCAGTTTGAATTTTCCCACCCCTCAAGAAACTTCTAACTTTTATGCCTCTCTTTTTCCTTCTTCTTACATGCGAGCGTGCGTGTCCTAGGGGGTTAGACGTCGGTGTCAGGTAGGAAAAAAAAAACGTTAGAATTGAAAGTTAGGCAGGGCTGCAGGTTCAAATCTCGGTGACTTCAAAAATAAAAAATAGTCAGTTTAATATTTTAAAATTTTTAAAACATGCAAATTATTAAGAAAAAATTGAGGAATTGAGTGGTGTAACTTACATTACAATTATTGCTAATGCAAATGAGCTATAATTTTTTTAAACAATACAGCCATGATAGAATATATATAGAATTTAAATAAATATATAAATATAATAATAAATTCTTCAAAATGAAGAAAGAAATATTGTAGAAGAGTTTGTTTTATGGTTAAAGGAAGTAATAAATCAGCACCATAAATGAATAAGAAATGTAGTAGAATAGAATTTATTCTACATCATTTCTACCAATGTTAAAAATGTGAAGACATCTAAAACATTTCTTATTGAAACAAAGAAATGTTTTAGAATAAAGTTCTAACAAATTTCTTTTATAATAAAAAGAAATGTGATAGAAGGAAAAAAGTTTTATGTGGGACGTTATCTAAATTTGGATTATTATTGCCCTTTTTATTTTCAGCATCTGTCAGTTCTTTAAGAGTAATCCACACTTCTCTACTCTTATTTTTATTTTTATCAATCTTACTCTCAAAATAAATTGATTTCTCTTTCCTTAACACCTTTGAATACTTATAATTCCTTGCTAAAATTTATATCTGTCCCAACACATTTTATTTTTATTAATTTTATACGTTTTATAGGCTTCATTTTTTAAATATTTAGCTGCTCTTTTTTTTTATTATTATTTAACCAAGGCTTGTAGTTATATAGTTTATTTTTATTAATTGGAGAACACAATTTAATTTCTTCAATAATATCAGCTGTGAAATCATCAGCTGCTTGATCCAAATTAATTATCTCATCTCTCCATTTAATATTCAATAAATTACCTCTTAAATTTTCAATATTACATTTTTTTGTGTTGATTTTGTTACTAGTCGTTATTGCCTGGTTCTTCATTTTAATTTTTTCAGTTTTAGGAAAAAACAAAAATTCAAAATTTACAGAAAAACACTCATGATCACTTAATATATCATTATAGAATTAAAAATTACTTTCAGTTCGTTGGAATTAGAAATTGCCAAGTCAATTAATGTTTCGCTATGATCTGTTATTCTCGTAGGTGACGTAACTAATTGAAACAAACTAGAACTGTCTTTCTTTATTAGTTATAATAATAATATAAATTAATAAATGAACATAAATTTATGAGAGTGAGCTTGATTACTTCCTGGTTTGGTATTTACGCGCGTAACATTAAAAGCAACAATTGGCGGGTAAAAGTAAATTCAAACTTTTCTTTAATCTCAGGACAAACTTTCTTATTAAAACCATTTACATGTGAGCTTAAAAAGTAAATAAGTAACTGCCATTATGATTTTTTTTACCTTTTATTTCATTGATTTCATTTGAAAATCTACAGTGATATGGGACCCCAAAAAAATCGCGTCAAGACCTCGAGACGGTTGGTGTATAGCCCTCTGGTGGAAGGCCAAGACCGACCGCGCCCACTTTTCAATAGCCGTCCTACTGAGCAGCAGGTTTGCGTGTAATCAAATGGGAGAGGACTTCACTTTGGTCGCGGTTTACGACAATTGCGCTGTGTGCTAGAGTTTTAAAAATTAAACTAGTTTTTAACTCTAATATAGTCTAATCTTGCGTAACAAACTTCTTTTTCACGCAAAACCAATATTAAAATACACTCTAATTAATCTTTTATGAACCCGACTTCTGTTACATCTGCGCATGCGCGAAGCCGCGAAGGAAAAAGTCAGTTTACTGGCGATGACGTCATATAAACATTGAAAGCCTTTCTTCATAGCGAGTGACTTTCACTTTGCTTAATTGCAATTTCTTTATACTTTGTATATCAAGTAAAGTTATTTACTCTACATCAAAAATAATGTATGAAAGTTGATGCAAGTACTTTTTTGTATTTTCAATATTCCGTGACGTCATGATATATATCAACATATCCAAAGCTTGGAAGATATAACTAAGTTCCCGCCCTGACTTTACCGTAATATTTCTCAGGTAGTATAATATTTATCAACTAAATAAAATAATCAGCACGCAGGAGACTACATTCAAGTAGTTTCGCGTTACAAGATACCTTCAATAATATCAGATATCAGGTAAATATTTTTAAAAAAATATTTCCTCCCCATTACTTTGCGTGTTATTTTTTAAATTCCAGACGGATAATATCTTGACAGTTGACGATCGCCCCTGCATGCTGGTCTTGGCCTTCAACCAGAGGGCTATGGTTGGTGCCAGCCGAATCAGCCGATGCTGGCTGCCAGAGGCGCTGCGAGCAGCGCGTTACATATAGAGGTCTTTCACCATACGTCACAAAAATATGACGTCATGTGAATGTAGGCAAAAAGCACCTATTTAATATGGTAGGAGCATACCAAAAACTATTTATTTTCTGCGATATGACAATCGTGGTACTTTTGACAATTATTTTATATGATAGATTGAAATGTCAAGTAAATGGAAAAAAATACAATATTTGCCAATGATATCTGTGAAAAATACAATAAATCATTAAATAAAATCTAAATCAACTCCAAATTTCACGTCAATAATGATCATTTTAGGACACTTATGCACTGATATTGACCCTAAGATGCTTCAAAAAAATCAGCCAATCACCGACCATTGCTTTCCCCGTGGACTTTTGAATACGAGGGGGAAACGGCACAACAAAAAATAATGATAAAGAAGCTAGGTAAAATAAAAAAAATGTATATGTTCAAGTTATGTATATTTATTTCTTACGTATATATTATTACTAAAAAATAATAAAAATATGTTAAATTAGGAGGAATAAATCAAGTGATTCCAGTTCCCTCTCAGTATACCTACTGCTGAATGTAAACAACAACAAAGCCATGCAAGCAAACGCTATATTAAATTCTACTTTTCAGCAAATATGTTCGACGTTAAACCCAATTTACTATTTTATTTTCGTGGGAATACCAAAAAACGATGTGCTAAAAAGTTTTATTGAGAATCGAAGTGCTTAATTTTCATGTTTTATTTAAGCGATTACGAATCGCGTCATTGAGTAAAAAAATACTTTATCTCAAGAAACATGGAATTTTCGTGTTGCTGCCATTGCTACCATGTAAAAACAAAGCATTTAAAGATTCAATTTTCTAAATATATTTCGTGGGTTGGCCCTACAATTTTTTACAGACACTTTCGTGAGTAATTAAAGAAGGTTTTTCAGTAATAAAAAAAACGCAATTACGAAAAACCATTTGGCGTTCTCTCTACTTTAATTTTGTTCCGAACGCGTTGGACGTTTTTCACATTGCTCACAACGCGTTGGGATCATTTTCTTTTGTTCCGAACGCGTAAAATATTTTGATCCCAACGCGTTGTGAATTTTGCTGAAGTGCCCAACGCGTTGGGATCAAAATTGTGATGCTCCGAACGCGAATTTCGCTTCTTGGAATTTTCGAATGATCCCAATGCGTTGGGAACAAAAATTTCGCGTCCGAAGCGAATTCGCGTCCGGATGCCAACATGATATACATCCCCTATCAGTAGCTAAAATATCAGGTACACAAAAACGACCTTTTTTCGAGTCATTTATTATAATTTTTAAAGTCGACTAATTATTTGAACATAGAAGTTCCGTTTCTCAATGTTAAATTATATAGTCAACTTTAAAAATTCAAAACTTGAAAACTAGCTCGTTTTTGTATATACCTCTCAAGTAAAACAAAATCGTATGCAACTGGTATGCAACACGTATAAATCTGGTATGGAACGGGCTAAAAATGTTCCGGAACACGTATCAGCACGTACGAATGCACAACAAAAACGCAAAATTCTCTAGTATGCAACTTAGGTTGGACGACTAGGCAACAAACTTGCACATTTTCTAGTATGCAACTTGGTTGGACGACTGGGTTGCAACACACTTGCACACCCTACTCTCGTTGGAACTCACTTGCACACAAAAATCTCGGTTGGAATAACCCTAGTCGAAAAATAAAGGCAGTAGTCAAGTGGTGACTACTGCTAAGTGATAATTTGAGCAGTGGTCAAGTAGTCACTGCCCAAGTGGTCGCAAGTAGTCACCAGTAGTCACCAGTAGTCACTTTCAAGTAGTCATCAGTAGTCACTTTCAAGTAGTCACCAGTAGTCACTTTCAAGTAGTCACCAGTAGTCACTTTCAAGTAGTCACCAGTAGTCGATTTCAAGTGGTCAAATTAAACGGTTTTTTAGTATTTTCTCGCGATATATCCGTCTATCATCACGATGCAGTTTTTTCCCGTTTAAGCCAACAGATAGATAAATTATAACTGGAACAAGTAAAGAAATTATTCTTTCACATTTTTAACTTGAATTATTAAAATGTAATTATAATACTTTGTAATAATTCAAGATAAAAACGTGACAAACAAATAGGACGAGAAACATCTATAATATACATACCAATTTTACGCTCCATGCAATATAAAGCACTTTTTAAAACATTTACTTTATTAAATTATTCCTATATTAACTTATTAATTTTAATTTAATTTCTTTAGTATTTTTTTAATTTTTTACAGCAAAATGAAGGAATAATATTTTTTTTATTCATACTTTATAAATAATAAAAAAAGATATATATATGAAAAAAAAACACGTTGATTATTAAAGATTTATAATTATTATATAATAAATAAAATACATAATAAAATATGAACATCTTTGAAGAATAATTACCAACGGCTTTCATCTCGGCGTCTTTTTTATCAAGTTCCAAGAGCCGATAAACATTGACTGTTTAAGGCTACCTAGAACAAATAATTTGACACAAAGTAACGAGAATTTTAATAAATAACATTTCATAATACGTTTTAGGTACTGAAAAGGTACTTATCTGATGTAAAACTGCTTGAAAAACAAATTGTTCCGGGAGCTCTGCACACACAACCCCGTCTCACATGTGTTTAGTGCCACCATTTTAGATAATTTTCTTCATCACGAGAACCCCGTACAATTGACTACTTGGTAAGTGATCACTTTCTTAAGTAGTCAGAATTTTGTGACAACTAATTAAGTAGTCAAATGCTAAGTGGTCATGATGTTTCGACTACTTGCATAAGTAGTCACAAAATTCTGACTACTTACCAAGTGATCAAGATTTTATGAACACTGAGCGCCGACTACTTGCATAAGTAGTCACAAAAATCTGACTACTTACCAAGTGGTCGAGATTTTATGAACACTGAACGCCGACTACTTGCATATTAAGTAGTCACAATTCTGACTACTTACCAAGTGGTCGAAATTTTATGAACACTGAGCGCAGACTACTTGATGCATAAGTAGTCACAAAATTCTGACTACTTACCAAGTGGTCGAAATTTTATGAACACTGAGCGCCGACTACTTGCATAAGTAGTCACAAAATTCTGACTACTTAGCAAGTGGTCGAGATTTTATGAACACTGAGCGCCGACTACTTGCATAAGTGGTCACAAAATTCTGACTACTTACCAAGTGATCGAGATTTTATGAACACTGAGCGCTGACTCCCGGCTGAAAATGTTTTCGTTTCCAACATCATCATAACGTAGTTTTTACGTGATAATTACGTGTAATACGTGATTTTTACGTGTAGCACGTTATAGTTACGTTCATATTACGTTACAGTTACGTAACTTTGAACTTAAATAAAATGTTAAAGTAATTGTTACGTGCTTTTTACGTTACAGTTACGTAACTGTGATCTTAAATATAATCTTATGGTAATTGTTACGTACTTTTTATGTTAGAGTTACGTAAGAAAATAATAAATTAAAATTTAAACTCTCGCGCGCATGACGGTTGGGCGAGTGTGGGAAGGGGGGAGTGGGAAGGGAGGAAGACGCCATTTCGTAAACAACACCCGACGATGCAGCTATTTTATGCAGATTTCGTCAGAATTAGAGCAAGTTTCCAGGATTCAAGGTAAAAATCATATATAATATAAGTGTTAGCATCAACAAGAATGAATTTAGCTTACAGAAATCATTATTTTATCTTGAATGTGAATGTCAAACTTGTCAATGACACCGGTGATGTTTGTTTTAGGATCATGTTCTCTTCGTGGCCTCTATCTACACAGGCTACACCCTTATCGTGAGGATTATGGGGATTATTTATAAATTCCTGCACCCCACGGATAATTGAGAGTATGCATTCATCGTGAGAATCTCGACAAAGCAGGCAGATCAGAAATGCATCCCCGGCCAAACTTCATGAGTGTGAGTACCATATAGCATGTTTCATTGGACCCTGTATAATATTGCCTGAATAAGCATTTGCAAGCACTTAAATTTGAAATTTATGAACTCATGAGTGTAATTACATTAATTAAAAAAATTTGAATTAATGGAAGGCTTTCAGTGATATATGATACAGGTACATGTTCATTATATAAATTATGTAGAGTGTGCATGATTGTAAAGACTAAAGACATACATACTGTACAGTACATATGCATACAGTAATACAACTATGTCATGCATGATTCTTTCAGTGATATGATACAGGATACAGGTTCATTATATATGTAAAAAGTTCATGATTGTAAAGACATACGTACTGTACAGTATGCATACAGTAATACAACTATGTCATGTATGATTCACATTATATCAGTACGTTTTTGTTCGTAAACCCTGCTCCGATTACACCTATATATGCTCCTTATGGACCCCCATCTCTACTGCCCCTGCAGACAGAGTGCGAAGGCCACGAGGAGTCCCGCGGTGCCTGCAAAGACGCGATTGGCCCGTAATACTGCAGTTTGTGACCACGGCTGTGTGTCAATGTCGTCAAAGAGCAGCTTCGTCGATCGAGAATTGGAAGATTCCCTGCTTAATTTACTTTTTATTTGTATTTTTTACAAAATATGAATAAATAACACGATGTATGCAATAAAAACAGTGTATTTTTTGAATCTCCCGAAACAAAATATTTACGTAATATTAACGTCAGGATTACGATAGATTTACACGATTTATTCTTACGTAAAGGAAACGAAAGGTTTACGTAACCGAAACAAAAGATTTAAGTGTCCCAATTTAAACTTATTACTTACTTAAGAATTATATAAGTTTAACACAATATTTACGAAACTATAAAGTAATAATTTTCAGCTGGGCTACTTGCATAAGTGGTCACAAAATTCTGACTACTTACCAAGTGGTCGAAATTTTATGAACACTGAGCGCTGACTACTTGATTCAGTGGTCCGACTACTTAACAAGTGGTCAAGATTTTGAACACTGAGCACCTGAGCACTTGACTCAGTAGTCAGACTACTTGACCCAGTAGTCTGACTACTTGTTTTAAGTAGTCAACTACTTGTTGTAAGTCGTCAACCACTTGACTACTCGACTCATTTTTTGACAAGGGAACTCTCTTGTATTTTTTCTCAACTCCCCTCTAGTTTGCAACTCGTATGCAACGTGTACGTGACCTTAAACTTCCTTCAAAAAACCGTTCAACGTATGGAAACTCGTATGCCACAATTTGAATTTCCTAGCTGTGTAAAAGATGGCTTGCCATTGGTTTAGAAGTAATGTTAAAAAAATTTCAGCTCTTTTTAAACCAATAGAATTTGTTGTTGCATACCCTTTAACTTTAACATTCCAAACACGAAGGCAGCAATAAGCAAGCAAGCAGCAGAGCAGCCATGGACTCCGAGCAGGGCGGACATGTTATAATGCTGTTGCTACAATATAATATTATAGCAAGGAATCAGGTAAACATTTGAATTAATATAATTTTATAAATATACTCATGATTTTAACTTTTATGTATATACATAATTTAATGCATTACAGTACAATTTATAACTGCATGCAAATTCATTTAAATTCAAACTTTAATTTAATTTTCCATTTGTCAATTTTACTATTAAAATTGATCATTATAAATATTATTAATAAAAATCACTCTGTAAAATTGGATGGATAAATTAAATTTGATCTGATTCTCAATAAGTATATAGTACTTACCTTTGAATGATTAATATATAGTAACAATAAAACATATAATGTTATAATTATGATCAAAGAAGTATGTTATGTATTTTAATTATCTTCTCTTATATGTATTTAGTGGAGGAGCTGAATACATGCAGCAGCATCTAGCATATTCAAAAAAATAAAATCATCTGATGACCTGATGCTGCAAATTCCCATCCATGCAAAGAACTCTATAGCTGAAGGCCGGCCGGCCACCATTATGGCAAATGTTTAGTTGCACGTGGAGAATAAATTGTAGGGGAAACAGGAAGTAGGCGGGAGGGGCGGAAATCGAGGAGGGGGCAGGGGATGCTACTATTGTGCATACCAGTTGCAATTGAATTGCAAACCAATCCATACGAGTTTACCACGTGGCCAAGGCCCTGTAGTAAAAATGGTTGGAACACGTATGCACGTATGTAAACTCGTCTGCAACTATAGGATAAGTAGAAGAATTCTTCTACAATCCTATCTGCAACTATTCTGAAATAATGTGACGTCATCTGGTATGGATTTGTTTCAATTCCATACTTCTTGCAATCATTTTTCCATACCAGTTTTTGCCATAGCAATAACATAGGATTTGCATACCAGATTTATACGTGTAACAGTTGCATACGTTTTCGTTTAATTTACTTGACTGTGATATTTTAGCTAATACTGATAGGGGATTCAGAGGAGAACATTTTATTTTTTTTTTATAATTTTCATGAATGGGATTTTTTAGCATTTGGTCAGCTGATCCGTATTATCTCTACAATTAATGTTCAAGACCTTTGTGATCAGTGTGATCACCCTGTGTGAATATATATATATATATATATATATATATATATATATATATATATATATATATATATATATATATATATATATATATATATATATATATATATATATATATATATATATATATATATATATATATATATGATATATATATATCTCACAGTGCTCCATACATTGTCTCATATATCGGTGCCTGCCACTTAACTTGCTATATATAGCTCAGACACCCCCTCGATCTCGCTCACTGGCTGCAATGGTATCGAAGAGAGACCACACCAGCACGGTGCGCTATTATCGATAAGCTTCCCACGAGAAAATAAGAGTGAAAGCTCACAACAAATTCACTCGCACATATTGACTCCAATTAACCTAAATTTCGCTCCTTTTTGGAGTCAATATGCGCGAGCGAATTAACGTGTATTGATGCACTTTGGCGATGTTTGGTACTTTATATTGACGCATTTTCACGTATTTTGATGAATATTGATGAGTATTGACGTGAATGCCTGCCGAAATACTTCACTCGACTTCACGCACTTTCAGGTATATTGGCTCGCGCATGTTGACTCCAACTCACCTAAATTTCGCCCCTTTTTAGAGTCAATATGTGCAAGTGAATTAACGTGTATTGATGCACTTTGGCGATGTTTGGTACTTTATATTGACGCATTTTCACGTATTTTGATTAATATTGACGAGTATTGACGTAAATGCCTGCCGAAATACTTCGCTCGACTTCATGCACTTTCAGGTATATTGGCTCGCGCATATTGACTCCAATTCACCTAAATAATGTCGCCCCTTTTCTGAGTCAATATGCGCGAGTGAATTTGATATCATATATTGGCACATTTTCATGTAATTTGATTAATATTAACAAATATTGACGTAAATGCCTGCCATTAAAATACTTCGCTCGAATTCACACACTTTCAGGTATACTGGCTCGCACATTTTGACGCCTTTTCGTGAACTTTCACACTTTCATTGATTAATTTTTTTCCTAAAGTCCATTCATTCAAATTCATTCATTTTGACGCTTTTTCACGAACTTTCACGCTTTTATCAAACATTATTTTTTTACAAAGTCCAGTCATTCAAATTCACTCATTTTCACGCTTTTTCACGAACTATCACGCTTTTATCAACCATTATTTTTTACAATGTCCAGTCATTCAAATTCACTCATTTTGACGCTTTTTCACGAACTTTCACAATTTTATCAACCATTATTTTTTACAAAGTTCAGTCCTTCAAATTCACTCATTTTGACGCTTTTTCATGAACTTTCACGCTTTTATCAACCATATTATTTTACAAAGTCCAGTCATTCAAATTTAATATTTTTCAAACCTTTTCACGAAATTTCATACATTTAATAACAATTAATTTTTTCACAAAGTCTATACATGCAAAATTCATTCATTCCCACGAATTTTCACACCATCATTTACCAAATTTTTACACATGTTCACTCACAACATCATGCATTTTTCGTCGCAGGCTAGCTCACCAAACCATTGGAAGTGAATGCAGTCCCATGGCCTCAGTGCATGGATACCTGAAATGTACGAAAATTCCACAAAGAAACGCGCGCTAATTTTTACGTACAGTAATAAAGATTGTTCTCATTCGTCAAACATCGAAAGCAAAATAAAAACAATAATTTTTACTAACAGAAATATAGGCCGGCCGGTATACAGATATACAGCTAGCAAAATGAGAGGCTTAATTATAAAAAAAAACTTACTAGGTTGACTAGCAGTATAGGTTTTTTCACTACTTTTTAATGATTCCTTTGAATAATTTAATATATTGAAGGATTTATTTTTATACCTCGTCATAATTAAATAAATTAAGAACTGTTTTTACTTATCTGATAGAACTTCTCGTCGTGGTTTAATCTTCTATATTTTATGCGACTCCAAATCTGACATTTTGAAAACTCGACCGGCAAAAATGCAACATTGAATTTTCTCTTATTACATCATAAAAAATGCGAAAAAATTGCAAATATTAACACTGGACAAACGAATGGTAACCTTACTTCATTGTAATTAATAACTATTTAATGTTCACCATGCACACACGTGGAGCTTTCTATAACCTCTCTGCGTCAGCCATCTTGTGTTACTACCAACCGCCAAGTCACATGACTTCCGGTCATGTGACCAGATTTGTAGAACATTTTTTTCATGAAGTCCCCTCATGCATATATATTCACTCACGCATTTTCACACTTTTCCACGCACTTTCACCCATTTGTCGACCAACATTTTTCATTAAGTCCCTTCATGCATATCCACGCATTTTCACACTTTTTCACGCACTTTCACCCATTAGTTGACCTTTTTTTTAAAGTAGAGTGAGCGAAAAATTGACCGATGGTAAAGCTCATTTCTCTTGCGCATGCAAAAAGTTACTTTGGAGCACCCCCAAATAAGCATCTGAAATCAGTTGAGACCGTCCTTCGTAAAAATTCTGAGCATTTGGGTCTAATAGTCGATGACTTCGTCCATCTACTCCATGCTAACGCTCGAAAAACGTGGCTTCTTTTTTATTCGAACTTTAATTTCTTTCGCAATCTCCCGTAAAATGTGTTTAAAAAATATTCTAAGATAGAACATATTATGGTGAATCAGAAAGTGTCATAACCTTTATTAGCCCTCTTCATAAAAAATTTGAGAAAATTCTGATACAATACCAAAATCCGAGGCAAATTTTCATTTTAAATGTTGCGGTCTACGGGTTAACAGCTGACTGGATCAACGGGATCAACAACACTATAGGCCTGTTCGTAAACCCTGCTCAGTGTACTCTGAGCAAGTTTACGAACAAAAATCGTGACGTCATTTGCACTGCACTCCCTACACCACCCTCTGCACTGCATGGTGTAAGGAAACGGTGTAAAAGTGTACACCGAGCAGGGTTTACGAACAGGCCTTATATAACTTCAGGAGATGCTCGTATTGCGCAACTTGCATAAATTTCTACTGCGCAGCTTTTGAGGAGCCGACGTAACTTTTTCGTATGCACATATATAGTGCGTGACGTCATTTCAGTCATGCACTGCGCACTCATTTCGCTGACTCCTCTTTAATAAAGACCACTAATGTATTTTCACACATTTTCACGCACTTCAACCATTTGTCGACTAATTTTTTTCTGAAGTCCCCTCACATGAATAACATTTTTTTCACGCCTTGTTCCATGACGTCACTTGCTGGTCATGGGACGTCAAATTTTCTACTGAGAGATGCTGAAAATATGTTAAAATACATTAATATGCACTAAAGGATGTTGTTTAAAAAAATTGTCGAACAAATAGTTCAAAGTGCGTGAAAATGTGTGAAAATGCGTGAAAAAACATTAGGGGTCTTTACTAAAAAAAAAATGGTCAACAAATGGGTGAAAGTGCGTCAAATATGTCAAAATGTGTCAATTTGCATGAGGGGTCTTTATAAAAAAAAAGGTCAGCAAATTGGTGAAAATGCGTCAAAATATGTCAAAATGTGTCAATTTGCATGAGGGGACTTTATGAAAAAAAAAGGTCAACAAATTGGTGAAAATGCGTCAAAATATGTCAAAATGTGTCAATTTGCATGAGGGGACTTTATGAAAAAAAATGGTCAGCAAATTGGTGAAAATGCGTCAAAATGTGTCAATTTGCATGAGGGGACTTTATGAAAAAAATTGGTTGACAAATAGGTAAATGTGCATGAAAAAGTTTCAAAGTGAGTGAACGTACTTTGCATCAAACTGGCTGAAAGTACGTCAGTATACATGAACTGACTTTATAAAAAATGTTGGATCATAATTGGATGAAACTGCGTGAAAATTCATGAAAATGGGCGAGTGGAATCAACTCAATTTGCATCAATAGAGGTGAAGTTGATACTAAATTAAAAATATGTCAATTTATGTGAAAATGCGTGGAGTTGCTCTAGTCAACTATGTGAATATTAATCAGTATATGTCAATATGGATGGGTGAAATTGCTTGAAATACACTTATTTTGATAAATTATTAAACATTTGTTAAAATGCGTGAATGACGCATCAATCTGCATGAGAGAGTCGTCAATCGGCTTCAACATGTGGGAAAATGTGTGAATTTTTCACTCGTATTCACAATTTATTCGCATTTATTTTCTCGGTTGGAGTTGAGAGTTGCACTTCGAACCGTGATAATAGCAAAGGCTCAATCTTGTTACATTCCTTTCTGGATTAATTGACTGTACAGTAATTTGCAAGAGAATTTTATGTCCCATTGTAATCACGCTCATCTTAAAGAAGCGGCCCACGTACCTCTGTGTTGTAATGCTAGCGTAACATCCGGACCGGTGCTTGCCGGCCGAGCTCCACCTCAAGAGGAGAGACTGTTTTGGTGAGCGATCGGTGATCGACTAATTTCTAGGTATGAGGTGAAGCTGAGAGAGTCAGACATATATGCGACGCTATATAGCATTACATATCTGATAGAGCTGGACTGCCTCTGTGAGAGGAGAAAAGGAGGCATGAATAGTATTGAATACAATATATGGGACACATGGGACATTTCTCCTGCAAATTACTGCATGTGTATTGTGTATACAACTCTCTGGACACACCGACACACCACGAACTTTATTACACTTGCTTTTATTGTTTGTAGGCGTTGCCACGCGGTCAATGGGAGGCGTGGTGAACCAAAACTCTTTATTTGACATGGATAGATCGACTGGGTTAACTGAGAGCTCTTATTCTTACATATATATCTCCCAATATTACAAAAATTGTCTCTCTATGTCTATTGGAGCTGTGCTCTAGCAAGTGAGGCAGGAGTAAAATTTATGCTGTCCAAATCGAAGTACAGAGAGAGGTGACCACGTCAATTGTTACATAAAACAGAACAAACTTAATTAATTCTAATTAACAATAGCTTTTCTGCATGAAGTTATTTAATTTTAAACACGTCTACATTATAGCTATAACACAATATTTAAAAATAAAATCTATAAAATTAATATTATATACGTATAATTGTGTTGTTTTCTATTTATATGATCAAATTATTTCCAATGAAGTCGTTATATATTATTTAATATACACATTTATGAATTAAATTTGAAGTCTTTATATTATATACATGACACACGTTAATTATTGTTAATATTAGTATTTTATTAGTAAATATTATATATAGCATTAGTAACTTAAAAAATGACAAAAATGACACTCGATCGATTTAATATATATAATATATTAAATTTGTCGTATATTTCGGAGTTTTTTTAAAGTAACAAAGTTTAATTCTTGATGCAATTTTAGAGTCTTCACGCATATGCTTTATTATATATATTATAATATATTATGTTGGCACCAAAGCCTGAAAAATATGCACATGCACTGCACCTATAGATTGCCCCTCGCGATTTGAACAAAACCCGAAATTAACAAATATTTCGGACTTTGCTCATTTTTTACTATGATTTTCCCACTTTAATGGACAATTTGCATGACTTTTTTATTTCAGAAATGGATAGAGGGTACACCAAATTATGCTACTCTGATTTTTTTCAGATTTTTTTGAGAGCGGGAACTAATTTTAAAAAATTATTGAAAGTCAGTTTTATGACGTCACGGGCGTTTAGCGCCTATCCTTTTCTTAAGAACAGACTCCTCGTGACGTCATAAAATTGACTTTCAATAATTTTTTAAAAATAGTTCCCGGTGTCTAAAAAATCTGAAAAAATTCAGAGTAGCATAACTTTGCACCCTTTATATATCCATTTCTGCAATAAAAAAATGTCATGCAAATTGTCCATTGAGAATGATCGCAATTATAAAACCTATTAAATATATACTTCATTATATTCATTGCATCGATTTGTTCTATTAAAGTTCTATTAAATTACTATAATACCTTATCTATTGAAGGGAAGACTTCACATAATAATTTTTGCCCTGTTTTTACTATCATTAATTTAAAAGTTTCATTTGCATTAATAAATTTAAATTGTGCTGTATATATGTCATTAATTGACTTGACTATATCTTCTTGATTTTTTGAGCTATATATATATAATATACTAGAGTGCTAGACAAATATCATCAGCAAATTAATTAATTTCCATAGAGCGCCTCGCAATTTTAAATTATATATATATATATTTAAATATCTTTATTTATAAAACAGTAGCGTCCAGCCAGGATAAATCCTAACGGCCGGTTAGCATTACATTATTTATATAGTTGTTACACAGTTCAATAATAATAATAATTTTTTATTAGTTTGCATTTTACAATATCTTAATGATTATCTCCAACTTATTTATACATTGTATATGAAATATTTACTTGAAATAATCAAAATAACAAAAGAAAACATTAAAGTTATAATTTTGTGAAGCTTAAAAATATATATATATATATATATATATATATATATATATATAGCTATACTGTTAATATAAATATTCGCTATCGACCATTATTTGCTTCCTGTTTGTCAGGTATGATTCAAATAGTTTTAAGAATTTGTTTCTAAAGCCGGTATTACACGATAAATTTTGCATACAATTTTTCCTTCCAAGAAAATTTCATCTCCATAGAAACAAATGGAGTTGGAAGTTTTCTTGTAAAGAAATTAAATTGTATGCAATAAATAATAAATAGAAAAATTGTGTCGTGTAATACCGGCTTAAAAATACTCAATATTACCAAGTCTTTTTAATAACGTTACATGTTGAACAGTATCGAACGTACGCTTTTTTCAAGTCGATATATTAAACACCACCAAGGTTATCTTTGTGCTCACAGAGACAAAATCCAAACTGTGAAATACTTATGAATTGTGGAGTTGCATGGCAGTATATAAGATAAGCTTGAATTTAAGACGCAAGTCTATAAGATATACTATAAACACTGTGCCCTACTGGATACTCATGGGTATTACAGCTTACCTAACTGTGAATTTTTAACTGTGCCCAACTGTGCCGTACGTGGTGTCAGGGTATATAAATGTCAAAACTTAAATTGGTCGGTATTATACATGTATATATATACATAATTATAATTATAGGGAAGTAACGGGCAAAAATCATTAAAAACGGGCTATATTAGTGACAAAGAGCTTAAATTTTCAGGGATGCAAGATATATATGACCATAAAAGTATTTTTTTCGGTGGTACCAAAAAAAAAAAGTTCCAAATAGGTTGAAATTGGGTGACCTAGCTTTGAACTTTGACCTCGGATTAAATTAGCTTTATTTTTTTTACTCACAATCTTAAGGCACCCTGACTAAAAGGCACAGTAGGGCGCAGTTGGGCACAGTTACCCTTCACAGTTGGACTAAATGGGACTCCCATTTAGTTACTGTTCACTCTCTAAATTCACATGTTAATTCAACTTGGTTCAACTGTACGTCCCATTTGAGACCAGCCACAAGGGGATTATGAACTAGGCTGCCAAGTTCAAATAGCATTGAAAAAATACAGGAATATTGAACTGGGTAGCTAACTGTGCCCAACTGTGCCTTTGAGTCAGGGCAGTTACGAAAAAATTTGTCATTGCCAAATGTGTTGACAACAATTGAAGATTCATGGCAAATTTTTGTAAAGACCTAGCTTAGTCCATAAAAAACAAAATGGCGGCGAACGAAACTTTAATTTACGTTTTTTTACGACACTCTTTAGCTTATACTTAAGGTAGAGATAACGTCGAACAGCTGTTCGACGTAATCCCCTTTGATTAACATGTAAACCTAGTTAGCAAATTGACAAAAATTCTGAAATTTTTTTGAGAGGCAGATATTATAGGCGAGGAAACGATGGAGAAATTTTAAGAGTAACTGGCAAGTGGCGTTCTACAGGCTGGATTGATTTTTAATCGATAATAGGTATATTTATGACTTCCCAAAAAAAAGTTGGCCAAAGTTGGCCCATGGCATCATCCCGGTTTTACGGGTTTTTTGAAAATAAGGAAAAAATTATTATCTCCAAAACCAACACACTTGCAGGAATTAAGACTACATTATTAAAATGCCCGTGCTTTAAGCTTTTTAAAAATGTAATTTTATTTTGAATCCAACCAAAATTTTGTCCCGAAAATCATGTTTTTTCAAATTTGGAATTTAATTTTCTTCTCATTTTGAGAATAACTAAAAAACTTTGGGTTTTTGAGAAAAATGGTTCATCTGAATCTTGTAGCCTACATCATCACCAACATTTTGATGTATCGTACGTCTTGATTGAAAAAACCAAACTCAAAATATCGGGACGAATGTACGCTCAGGTGATGTGTTTACATGCATGTTCCTATGCTATAATGTTATAGCCAACACCTTGTTTCAAAGCATTGAACGCTACAATATTGCACAGAATTATAATATTGATCAATTCAATAACAATTTTGGTTATGAAAATAAAAATTTCGAAAATCCAAAAATCCGGGACACTCAAAAAACCCGAAATTTTTTGTTATTTTTTAAAAAAACGATAAATATGCACACTAGCTCAAATTTGTGACCATTAAAAATTATCTGCAAAAATTTCCTGAACATTAAATGCTGGTAATTTCAATTTTTTCCCTCATGGCATATTACAGTATATATTACTTATTTTATGTCACATTTTTCTTAAACAATCTTTATAATTATCATTTATAATTTTGTGCTATATATTATATATATGGTCCTCACAATATGCATAATATGCAGTATAGGTCTTTATGAATTCGATCTGCACTAGTAGAATAATTAATTATATACATTGAACTTAATAATAATATATATAATATTTTCGTATAGAATTAAGCAAATAAACGTACACTCGAAATTTTATCATACAATATAATATATACTAACAAAATAGGGATAAATATATTATAAAATTATACTTCATCAGTCTTGTTAGATGTAATAATAATTATGTGCTTTATGTTTGAAATATCTTATGATACTATATTAAAGCGAATAATTTATTTGAATTGTACCTTGCAATTTATTTGCCTACAGTACATATAATTTTAAATTGATATCCTTTATTTTGTAATTTAGATCTTATCACATGTTATACCGTCGGATATTTTCATTTTTATTAGTGTACTAATTTCGACCTCAAAATTCAAATTCTGTGTCCAGATCTAATTGTCCAAACTAATTTTAGTATTTGAAAAAAATATACGTAATAAATATAATATACCTCGTATTCATCAGCAGAAGCACGTACACATGTCATATAGTTTGGAATTTTTTTTAACATGATGGCACAGGTCTATATTATATATCATACAACGTACGGTACTGACTGTGAGTTAACATTTACTATTTATCCGCAATCTGTAAAAGAAAGTGTAATGGTTTTCATACGTCAATTGAATTAGATCTGCATCGTAAAAACAATTAATTTAAATATTTTCATGTATGCTGTATACAATGCGTTATTTTCTTTACTAATAGTATTATAGATTTGTCATGGCAGGTACGTTCAACAAATACAGTGTTCGTGTATTATATAGTTATTACTTTTACTCTTGTTAAAAATCAAATCATGAAGAATTCAAATTCAACGAATATTATTTTGAAACTGAATTATAAAATAATTCTAATTAAAGACACAGTTGGTACAAATTCAAATAAATTATTCGCTTTAATTAATATAGTACCATAAGATATTTCAAACATAAAGCACATAATTATTATTACATCTAACAAGACTGATGAAGTATAATTTTATAATATATTTATCCCTATTTTGTTAGTATATATTATATTGTATGATAAAATTTCGAGTGTACGTTTATTTGCTTAATTCTATACGAAAATATTATATATATTATTATTAAGTTCAATGTATATAATTAATTATTCTACTAGTGCAGATCGAATTCATAAAGACCTATACTGCATATTATGCATATTGTGAGGACCATATATATAATATATAGCACAAAATTATAAATGATAATTATAAAGATTGTTTAAGAAAAATGTGACATAAAATAAGTAATATATACTGTAATATGCCATGAGGGAAAAAATTGAAATTACCAGCATTTAATGTTCAGGAAATTTTTGCAGATAATTTTTAATGGTCACAAATTTGAGCTAGTGTGCATATTTATCGTTTTTTTAAAAAATAACAAAAAATTTCGGGTTTTTTGAGTGTCCCGGATTTTTGGATTTTCGAAATTTTTATTTTCATAACCAAAATTGTTATTGAATTGATCAATATTATAATTCTGTGCAATATTGTAGCGTTCAATGCTTTGAAACAAGGTGTTGGCTATAACATTATAGCATAGGAACATGCATGTAAACACATCACCTGAGCGTACATTCGTCCCGATATTTTGAGTTTGGTTTTTTCAATCAAGACGTACGATACATCAAAATGTTGGTGATGATGTAGGCTACAAGATTCAGATGAACCATTTTTCTCAAAAACCCAAAGTTTTTTAGTTATTCTCAAAATGAGAAGAAAATTAAATTCCAAATTTGAAAAAACATGATTTTCGGGACAAAATTTTGGTTGGATTCAAAATAAAATTACATTTTTAAAAAGCTTAAAGCACGGGCATTTTAATAATGTAGTCTTAATTCCTGCAAGTGTGTTGGTTTTGGAGATAATAATTTTTTCCTTATTTTCAAAAAACCCGTAAAACCGGGATGATGCCATGGGCCAACTTTGGCCAACTTTTTTTTGGGAAGTCATAAATATACCTATTATCGATTAAAAATCAATCCAGCCTGTAGAACGCCACTTGCCAGTTACTCGCTTAATTTAGCAGCTAGAGCTCTGCGCTTCCTCGCCTATTAGTGCCTAAAAGCCATAGCAAAAGTTTCAAAAACATTTAACGAGCCGATTTTTTTAAATCAATTTTTTAGTTTGGCTCTCCATGGGAAAGCCCTATGCTGAAAATTAAAAAAAATAATTAAAAAAAATCGGCTCGTTAAATCGTTTTGAAATTTTTTCTATGGCTTTTAGGCACTAATATCTGCCTCTCAAAATAATTTCAGAATTTTTGTCAATTTGCTAAGGTTTACATGTTAATCAAAGGGCATTACGTCGATCAGCTGTTCGGCGTTATCTCTACCTTAAGCTAAACGAGCAAAGTTGTTGTTATATAACAGCAATTTTTAATTGCCCACTATGATTACCATGAAAAAAAGTCATACAGCTTGTTGATAAGACAACAATGACGTAAGATATTATAGTTATTATTGTTTATTCCATATGCCTATATATACTATATATATAGTAAGGCTTTATGATAAACAAGTTTTTTTCAGTGGCCGGCTGGACCAATTAGTCCTAACGCCAAATCAAAAATTTTCAATCAATTCAATTATGATAAACAAAATTATTTTGTGATAAAAGCATGTAACCTTCAGGAATAATTAATTTGGTCATATAAGAACTATAAAAAAATTGGTTCCCAAAAAAATTTGGGAACCTCTTTGACCCCTGGTGACCTTTGAATATGGTGCTTGTGGAGAACTGGAAAGATTTTTTTCTGAGGAACAGCTAGCTATATAGGAGCTCGGGATGAAAATGTTTGTGGAACAAAATTTGCTTGCAATAGCTGCAAGAGTCCCTGATTTTTTTCAAAATGCAGTCCATCTTTGCATGTATAATATATCATTTCACCATCGTTATATTAAGTACTGTTTATTTACTATGTTTTAGTAAAAAATGAACATGCTTGAAATTATTTTAAGAGCACCTCCCTATTTTTCTCCCAAAACTTCAAGTTTTTTGAAATTTCCAGCAATTTTTACCTGCATTGAGTATACATTAAATATGAAATTTATATAGCCATGATAATTCACGACAGCTCTAAATATTTGACAACACTATTGCTGTATTATAAATTTACCATACAATCCTTATGACGGACAAATCACAGGTGGAAAACTGTTTTTTTTTGGGGGGGGGGGGGGGGCAACAGTAGTGTTATATCTATGGTCCATGGAAGCTGTGCTTATATAAATACAAGCCAGGGTACGTCCCAGCAATCGATCATCCTTCATGGCACCCTAAACTTTACATTGAGCACATACCACTGAAATACATAATACGTGGGCAGGATCAACAGAGTTCTATACTGAATTCACCCTTTTGTGTCTATACTGCATGAATAACAATTATAATGTCGTATTTTTAATATTAAATTTGCGTACGAAGTGCGTTATAGTTTATTAGTTGATATTATGTATATATAATTGTTTTTTTTTTTCTTCTTAATTCTATATATCCTTTTCCGTTCAGTAAAAGGGTTGCTGGTGGCCCGGTGTAATTATTTTGAATATTATAGAGACTAGTAATCTGATCTGAGGTAAAAAGTAAATTAATTTCTTGTTTTTATGTATTATTTCAGCTAAAATCTCACAAAATAGATGATTGAGTGTTTGGCTATTGTACCTTAGTTATATACCTACCTTTATAATTATAATAAGGTACGTTATTGCCACTAAGCTGCTGTAACTATTCGATGTTCAATGGATACAACACTTTAAATGCATCGTAAAATTCCAATAAATAATATTATAATAACAATAAACTTTTTGTTTAGTAATAAGAGGAGTATAATAAAATAAAAAAAGTATATGATGTGCTTTATTATATAACAGTATAATATTTATATTATAAAATATTTATGAAATAAGATTTGGAGAGTAATGATTGTATTACAGGTTTGCGGATTGCACATAATTATATTCAACATAATTATACGACTGTATCGTAATTATAGTATTTAATTAATTTAATAATAGCTAGTATAATATAGTAATTTGCATGCATGTCTTACTGAAACACGTCTAATATATAAGATTGTCCTAAAAGTGTAAAACCTATTTATGTGATATTATAGTTTATATTATTAAACATGCATTTCATATGCTATTAAAATACAACATTATTATTAATCATATATCCTGCCTTGCACAGCTTTCATGGACCATGAACATAGAGACAACTCGACAACTGTATCATTTTCTCCCCCTGCACCCCACCCCCCAAAATACCCAGTTTTTCACCAGTGATTTGCCTGCAATAAGGATTATATGCATATGGTATATTATTATACATATTATAATTAAATCAGCGGTGCTGTCAAGTATTAAACAGCTATCGTGAATCATTGTGGTTAAAAGTTGCTAAAACCATATATTTAATGTATATCGTTGATCGTCCCTCGTCCGTAATTAACGATAGAGCTATCTGCTAACCAAGATTTCGTTGTAATAAAGATATTAGTGCCTAAAAGCCATAGAAAAAATTTCAAAAATATTTAACGAGCCGATTTTTTATAATTAATTTTTTTAATTTTTAGCATAGGGCTTTCTAAAAAAGCCCTAGCTAGAGAGCCAAACTAAAAAATTAATTTAAAAAAATCGGCTCGTTAAATGTTTTTGAAACTTTTTCTATGGCTTTTAGGCACTAATATCTGCCTCTCAAAAAAATTTCAGAATTTTTGTCAATTTGCTAAGGTTTACATGTTAATCAAAGGGGATTACGTCGAACAGCTGTTCGACGTTATCTCTACCTTAAGGATACTTAACCAGGAATGATTGCCAAAATTACCAACAACCTTATTAGAATTAACTAATAGGATTGATTAAATATTATAACAATAAGAAGAATGATATGCAGTTAAATGTTACATTTTTATTGGTTTGAGATACAGATTGAGGTATAATTAAAATATTATATGAATGAAGAGGAAAAATGAAAGCAGCAATTAATTAACAAATTTGCTTGTTTGTTCTACTGTTTATACTACAGCAAAGAAAAGAGAACACAAACTTTTCGTATCTTGTGATGATAATATTCATACTCTAATGAAAACATTAAGCTCATTAGAGGAGCACTCAAACGCATATACAGTATCACATTTTATTTTAACTGCATGACCCGTAAAAAAATGAAAAAAAAAAAAAACTAATAGACAAAATCTTATTAATTCCATCTGAAAATGATCTTAAAACATAATGAAGCAAAAGCAAAGAATTTGTGAAGGCACATTTTTTGAAACAAATTCGTTAAGTTTATCTTAAAAATATTTATTGTTTCACTAAAATAGCTATATATAGGAACATATTAAAAATACTGCTTTTTTTTGTGATACGGAATTGTGGAATATTTTATGATAGTATTTTTTAGTATTATCTTAGAGCTCTTCAATGTTTTAGTTAGATTGCAAAGGACAAATTAGGGTACATGGATTCCAACGATTTTTACAATAAAGTGTAGAAAGTTGCCGTACCCACTTTAAATTAACAGTTCTCAGTTAAAAGAAATATATATTGTTCTGAATTGCAATGAACCTATGGATACAGAATGGGCTTTTAATTCAAGCTTCATGGTGCTGCATCTATAACGACTCCATGGTATAAAGTGATCCATTTTTGAGGAAGGTAAAAAGAGCTCCATGAAGTCTACATATTCCCGAAAAGATTAAGTTAAAGATTAGTGGTAATGTTTTTTTCATAAACATAAATGGTGTGTGTGTGTGTGTTTGGAGGCATACATGACCAAAATGTGTCAATTGCCCTAAAATATCAACCAATCAAACATAAACGGTGTGACAATACCCAAAAACAGAAGGTTAAGTTCATGTTGTCACTTATGTTGTCATAAGTGCATGTACATTTGTAGTGCACAAACCGATGAAAATATTTTTTGATGAATATTTGATCCCTACTTACTAGAAAATATCCCAAACACAAAAGTTATGGCAACACTCCCATAAGCAAATGTTCAAATTTTACCAACTTATTTTAAAATATTTCTGTGACTTAAAAAAATCACAACTCCATTAAGGGTAAGGTAACGCCACCAATGTTAAAAAAAATCCCTCTCACAAAAATTCTGAAAAAAATTTAAAATGTTCTCCTCTACACCCCCTATCAGTAGCTAAAATATCAGGTATACAAATACGATCTAGTTTTTGAGTTATGAATTTTTAAAGTTGACTAATTTAACATGGGATTTTCATTTCTCCATGTTAAAGTAGTCAACTTTAAAAATTTATAACTCAAAAACTAGATCGTATTTGTATGCCTGATATTTTAGCTACTGATAGGGGGTGTAGAGGAGAACATTTTAAATTTTTTTCAGAATTTTTGAGAGAGGGATTTTTTTTAACATTGGTGGCGTTACCTTACCCTTAATTCTATGTGATATTTATCATATTTCAATTACAAATATATTATTTTTGTTGTATATATTTGTTAAATACAACAATATTCTGTTTAGGAATATAAAGTATGTAGTAACAAACAGACTAAAACGAGGACAATGCATGTTTAGTTACAGTAATGTTCTCACTGACACTTGAATGACTTAAATCTTAGCAAATCAAGACTTAAAAACAAAATCTAAATAAAGAGCTATAGTGATTGTGTGTAGTAAAATTGCATCTAAGGTGATTTTACTGCCGTAGCACTTGAAGATTCAGTTAGCTCTGGGATCACTCAACCTGGAGAGAAAAAGAACAAGGACATTATTAAAATGATCAAATTGCAAACTTAAAACTTAATGTACAATTAAAATTGAGTAATAAGTTACAAGAGCATAAAAATTACCCGGTTTAACTTAACACTAAAACGGAATTACCAGTAGTGTGAGGTTAAGTACAATATTCACTTTATCATATTATCAAACCTGTAAGTAAATAAAAGTGATCAAAAGTGATAAAACTGACAACTTCAGTGTATGCTACTGGAGATCACAATTCATAGAAATGTAAACCTTTTTTTGCATCAACTAAACTCTGTTGTAAAAGTGACTGCATTTAACTTCCCGGATCTTCATGAACCAATCCTAGCATATGGCTTAGGCAGTGGCGATCGGTGGATTCAGTAGACAGTGATGCGATGGAAACCTCGTGGGATGTGCAACAATCAAATGGGGGTCCGGGGGGCGAAGCCCCCTTCGCCCCCGGTCAGCCCGCCGCAGGTTAAATTTTTTTTGAAAAGGTTTTGAAAACCTTTAAGTTCAAAAGCAACATGCATAACATATATTATATTGTCTTAAATATAATTTCCCTGATCTATAAATTTTAATTGTGATACTTGTCTTCATTATTTCATATACAATAACCGATAAACGAGTTAAAAAAAATCTCACAAGTGCAGTTCCATTGTTTTTCAACAGTTTTCATTATGCTGCATGTCAATATATATAAATATAGCTAGACGAGTTAATAATGAGCACTTAATTAATATATGTCGAGCTAGCTGCAACTTTTTTTTTAATTTCATTCTTGTAATTTGTAATTAAGCTTAATTTGTACAAAAAAGTGTTTATTTACGTGAAGATACGTACTTTATAGATGCATAAATTATTTTAAGTACATAATATATTATTTAATAGTATATTATATATTATTTTTCTCTTTTGTAGTTTCCTGTAAATAACGTACTTATTTATTTAATTTCTTGCGTGCAAAATAGGTTTATATAATTATATATTCAAGTTCATCTAACAGTTCGTCATGAAATGTGACCAAAATTTCCCGGGCTACGATGCTCTGCAATTTGATTGGTTGAGATGCACTGAATATGGCGCTTCATCGCTCATATTTTGACCAATGTTCACCGCCGAGGAGCCTCAATTTTCTTCCTTGCCATTGGTTAGATTGTCATAGTGACGTAAGCAGGTGAGGCGCTCACTCGGGAAGCAGTCACAGAGATAACGAAAAAATCCGAAGATAAGCGAGAAGTGAACAGCGGCGCGGGATTTTATTCAACAATAAAAATTACATTCTTGGACTACTTGGTGGCAGCTAAAATACATTTAATTTGGAGTTATTTACGAGAAGTAAAAAGCAACAACATATCCTATGAATGTTGGTCATGCAGTGCATTCTTCGCTTCTATGAACCGATCGCCCCTGGGCTTAGGATTTTGTGAGTCCCTTCCAAATTGGGGCGGCCATGGTCTATAGCAATTCATCCCGAAATTCACCTAATTGTGACTCAAGAAACCATGGAAACCTCAGTTAGGATGGTTGGCAATTGATGGAGGATGCCATCAATCACTTCCCGGATGCACGAGTGAGTGTTCTTTAACAATTGCCAATTGTGAAAAGTTTGACTGTGCCTGGGATCGAGCTCACAACCATCCGATTACAGATCAGATGAGCATACCACTGTGCCAAGTGCTCAGTTATTAAAAGAATGTTGAACAAAACAATATTTATAAACCAGTTTATTATTATTAATATTTTTTAAAGGCTACACTTTTAAAAAGAAATTTACTTGATAAATAGTATGACTAGCAACCTCAAAGCAAATTATACAATATTTTTGTTCAATGAAAGTTTTAAGTTTTTAACAATGAAGCAGTTTTTTTCAAAAATATTTTATTTTTGTGACATTTGATGGTAAAATTACTGCCCATCTTTAATAGTTTGTTATGTAGGCTGTTTCTAGCTGTGGTCTAAAATTTAAAAAGAAAGAATATAAAATAATAATATTAAACGCAGAACAGTTGATTAATTAATTATTTGAAAAAAATCAAACTAAGAGAAATTTATTTAATTTAATTGATTTAATTTAATATCGTTTAGTTTTATGTTTTTAAATAGTTAATTAATATCGCTAGTTCGATTTTCTCTTCCTTTTCCTTCTTCTGTGTTGTCCATCTTTTACCCTCTATCAAATCCCACTATCTCTACCTTTTATTTAAAATCCCTAGCTTGTCAATGGTTTTTGAAGCGATAGCGTTGCATATTTAAACATTTGGCGCCCACAAAGTAGCAGCCAATGAAGAGTCGCGCTATAATTGTGAGACTCGGATCGCCGGTATAAAAGGCCGTGCAAGCTCTGTTACTTTGGCAGTAACTCGATAGCCTTGCTCTCATGTAGACCTGGCTGGGAACTACTGCCTGTCTCTCCTCGCCATGCTGATGAGGAATTGAATTGATTGATGTATTGACTTCGGGTCTAAGGACCAAGCAGTCATTGCCCGTAAAAATGTGGCATGCTGATGAGGCCCAGTAGGCCAAAACAGCTGTCCATGGCTTGAGAGTGGCGCACCAAATATATTATTTGTGTGACGATTTTGCTAGCAAAAACTAGCTGATCAAGCCAAAAATCCCTCTCTCTCTCTCTTTAAAAACGAGCAGCGAGTCAAACCCAATATACTTGCATTGCGTTGTTTAAATTAATTTCCCTCTTTTTGCTGGGTCAATGACGGCTAAAAGCTCGAACTATCTCCTTTCCCAACAAATCTTTTTCTATTGTATGTGTTTCTATCTTCTTTGAACAGGATTAAACCATAGTATGTTGGTAATTTTGTCAGAGCTATGAAATAACTTACTTGTGGATTGTAATGTCATCTGCAGCTTCCATGTTCGTCTCCTGTGGGGTGAAGAACATGAACTGGCGACCTATCTTTCCCCGAGCCTCCTGGAGCAGTAGGTCGGTGCAGGTTTGGCGGTTCATGATGTCCTGTACAAGAGGCAAGTCAGGGAAGAAGCAAAACACAATCATACTTAAAACAAGACTCAACAAAAAGCAACTTATAAGCTTATAAGGCTCGAACTTGAGAGCTATTTCAGTTATTGTTTTTCTTTCCATTTTTTAGATGGCTGCATTTGTTTATCAGAATTCGTTACTCATCTGTAACTTTGCACAGTCAAGCAATGTAGCTAATAATAATAATAATAATAAAAAAATTAACTTCATCAAGTGACGCAGGTAGCCGCTAACTAAATTAGCTAGTATCATAGAGACTACAAAATTTGTAAGAAATCACCCTGAACTCTTTGAAACTAACGCCACCCTCCATACTCATAATACGAGATTAAAAAATTATCCCCACCTGTCAAAAAATTTCAAATGTCCTCATTTTGACCTTATAGCAATTTACAATAAACTGCCAACGGCAATAAAAAATATAGATTGTAACAAAAAATTTGCACAAGAATTAAAGACATTCCTATTAAGTCTATTAACACACCAGTTTTATTTGGTAAAAGAATACATCAATCTTAAGAACATAAATTAGTGGAGTAATGCCCAATTAATAATAATAATTACTGTAATTATGTTTAATGTATATGCATATTTCTGTTAATTTTATTTTTACTACTTATTTTAAGATTATGCAATATTGTGTTATGTTTAATTTTTAAGGTATTTTCTTTGTTTCTTGTCTCTATGTTGTATTATGTACAGCCACAAGAGAAATAAATAAATTGATTAAGACCAGTTCATTCCAGATTATACAGAGGTAAGAAAAGGTGCAATATTTATTATGTTTGGCACTATTTCACGGCACTTTTCTACATATACATGACCAATTATTAATGTATTAACTACTATACATACTTTTCTTAGTATAAATGTCCAAAAAACTGACATGAAAACCATTTTGCTTAAAAAAAAAAAAAAAAAAAAAAAGATAAAACAGGTTCTGACTCACCATGAATACGTCATACTCATCCAGCATGTAGAAGGGAAACCTCAGCTTCTCCCACACAGACAAGATCAAGACAATTGTAGTCCAGGACCGCTCACCACCAGACAGGTTGGTCAGAGGCTCTTTGTTCTTTCCTTTCGTAGTCAATTTAATCAACATTTTCTTGCTCTTGTGATCAAACTTGATGTCACCCTGAGAAAATTAATTCGGTAAAATTGCTGACAAATAGTGAATTGAATATTACTTACATCATAATGTTTTGTACCAACAAGCAGCCTGAAGGCCTCAGAGATGTGCACCAGGGTGAGGACAAGGGTGTTGTGATACTGAGTTCTACGAGCTTTATATTCCACTTCAAAATGCTACATCAAGAAGGGCGGGAAAAAAAAAAAGTACATAAATACATTATGAACAGAACAAGTATATAGATCATTAAAATATAATGTACAGTAAAATGTTCTAATAATAATATGTACCTCAATGAAAGAGTTCACGCCTCTAACTTGCTCCCGTAAATTTGCTTCCTTCACTTCAAGTGTTGTAATTTTTTCAATGATGGTATCAGAGTCCTCCAAGTTTGAATTCAAAGTATTCATAAAAGTATTAAGACTTTGAATTTCTTTTTGAACTGACACAGTAGTCCTGTGGAATCAAATCATTAAAATTTAAAAACTTACTTTCACATTTTTAATTGACAAAGCAGCCTTCCTCTCAACAAACAGGCTCTTATATTCATCAGAAGAGAAATAATAGACAGCTAACAAGTTTACAAAATTGTTTTGGTTGAGCAAATTAAGCTAGAATTTTATTTAGTTTTTTAGTTTGAAAATATATATATATATATATATATATATATATATATATATATATATAATTAAGCCAAGCAGCTTCATAATGCTACTGACAAAATATGAGGCCCTCACCTCCTGGTGTTGATCCTGGGGCAAGCCTCCATAGCTTTATTCTCAACCTCCTGCACAACTTGCTCCTGGCTCTGCATGTCCTGTGTCAGCTTCTGCTCCTTCTCAGCACTCTCCGTGAACTTGCGACGGTCAAATTCGGCCCGAGTACGCTCGGTCTCCAGTTGGTTCTCCAGCTCATACTTCTTGTCCTGAACACACAAAAAGTCACTGAAGACAGTAAGAAATAATACCTCAAGTACATTTCCTTTAAAAACTCAATTGTCCCCTTACCCTTCTTTCCCTTAATTTCATGACTGTTCAAATGGACTATTATTTTAACAGAGAGTGAGAGACCTTTGATTTTTTTTTCAACAACTAAGTAATATTCTTGTACATTGTGACTACATAAAACACATTTTTCTAATTATTAATAATAAAAAGTTAATATCCTTGACGCCATTTTACCCTTTTGGGTGTGGCCAGGTATTAAACCTTGTGTGTAAGAGGTATCTTGCGACCGAGCTGGGGCTTACCAGGCTCCCAGAACCCTTTCCTGCACTCTTCTGGGCTCGACTACCAGATCTGTGAGGCCTGCAGTATTTGAACTTACAGGGGTGATCACTTCCTTCGAAAATTCCGAGAGATGGCAGCACCGTGATCAATTGTGCCTCCGTACGTACATTCAGCAGGTGCCAGTAGATGGCAGCAGTGTCATTTTTTACAGCGTCACCCCTCCAAGTACTAACCACGCTCGACGTTGCTTAACTTCGGTGATCTAACGAGAACCGGTGCATTCAATGCGACAAGGCCGTATTATTATCTAGCATAAAATCAATTTTTGAAATATCCATTTTTTATTTATTTTTTATTGTAACAATTGTTGTTTTAATTGCCTTTTAAGTTAAGAAGGAAACAAAATATTTATGAAAATGTAACTGACAAATCAAGGTACAGTATAACAAATCTTAGTTTACCTCTAGACAGTTCAGTAGACTAGACGGCGCCAGATATATCAGCCAATGAAAAGGTGGCAAGCAGTCATTCTAGCCTTTTCATTGGCTGATATCCGGCGCCATCTAGTCTAGACTGAACTGTCTCTAGAGGTAAACTAAGATATGTTATACTGTACAGTATTTCAATATTCTTCTCTAACTTTTGCAATATTTTTAGTTTGAGGAGTATGTGCATGCTATATAGTGAGTGACTGTAAAAAAATTACCTGGCACTTAGTCATGGATGCATTAATTTCTTCAAAATCAGCGACAAGGGTCTTCAAAGCAGCTTCTTTTTCAATGTATTCTTGTTTTGCTGCTTCCACATTTTGTTTCAGTTCTGTTTTTTCTTCTTCAAGAGAAGTAATCTTTTGTTGGATGGACTCAAGTTCTCCCGTCTGAAAAACAATATAATTAAATATAGGTGAATTGCTCTCTCCGACAACTTGTTGGTATACACACATTATCAAATTGAATTAAGCTATAATGATTTGTCTACACGGACACACGATTAAAATGTTATAAACAAGGCAACATTAATTAACATAAACAAGGATTAAAAAATAATCTTTATACTTTACAATACTGGTATGTTATTTTCGTTGGTTATTTATTTATCAATAACATCTTACTAGCACTATTAGTAAAATTTCATATGAGCAGTAGTTTTGAGGAGAAACTGGCATGTTTGTGATACCACCAAAGTGCCACTTTTCTTACCAGGTTACTGAAGTTGTCCTCATTATCCAATTCCTCCTCCTTGTTAGTTTCCACATTTCTCTGCAGGTCTAACTCTTGATCCTCGAGTCGTGACAACTGCGTCTGGGCACGCGTCAACTCCGCCTTGCTTTGGCGAATCTGGTTTTCCTTCTGTTTCAGCTCCTGCTCCAGCTGAGCCACGTGAGCCTCACCCTCAGCAATGCGATCTTCAGTCACCCTACAGAACAATCCAGTCAGTATATATTGAGCTCTGCGAATGCAACACACTCTAACATACAGTAACAATAATAATGAATAATAATAACATTACAATCAGGATACAGACAGTACACTAAAAAGTGTGACAGGTGAAAACTCATTATTTAACTCTTGAAACTTCCTTTGAAAATAAGCAAATTAAGACTAATATATAAGGGGCATTCACATAGGCATAATTCCTAATTTAGGGCTCAATTCTGACATGAAAAATTGGTCCTAAAATCAGGCCTTAAACCTTTGTGAATGCCCCTTTTATTAAACCTAAGTTGCATTATATATTTACAATGTACAATTAACAAGTAGAGTAAAACCTCAATTTTACGAACTTCGATTTAACGAAATTCGCGATTTTACGAAGTATTTTCTCGGTCCCGAATAGTTAGATAGGGAAATGCATGTTAAATAGCCTTGAATTTACGAAAACTCGATTTTACGAAATAACGAAGTGCTCACATGGTCCCTAGAGAGCATTAACCTCGGGTTTACGAATATATTTGTCATAAAAACTTTAAAGCGTCTTTTAAATGTAAATTACGCGCGCGTCGTAACGTAAAATTTGTGATCGAGAATCGAGATTAATTTTATTTTATAGCGTCAACTCGTAAGATTTTTTTATTTATTAGTCATAAAACAATAACTGATTGATAAAACTTTTATTTGTATGGCAACTGCGTGGTCTAATTCAATGTAAATAAGATCTTAAAAATAATAAAGTGTCGAATCCTCTTCGTCCGGCCAGATCGTACGACCCAATCGCATTGCTGCATGAATGGAGTACATTATATACCTCAAAACTTCATTCAATTTTAAATTTTATTTAATAAATTATTAATAAAAATAAAAATTAAAAAATTATAAAAAAATAAAATAAAACGCACGTCGTTATGCAAAATTAACCGCGTATATGAACAGTACTTTTACTTTATTGGCTACGCGAATAGAAATAACGTCGTTGACTGCGTTTCAAATGTTGATTGCGAATTGCGAAAACAAAATTAATACGAGTTCTTTCATTTTCTAAAAGACCTAAAATACACAAAATTGAAGATTTTTTTTTCCACCCCTTCAAGTCACGTCCGCGATGTTATGATATTCACGTAAAATTGCGATTTCCTAAGAGATGTAAATTTACGTCGCACCGTTAATGTATTTTTATATGTCATTAATATTATATTAATGCCATATATTATGTGTCTTAGTAACGTTTTGATTATTTTTTATGTTTTCACGTAATCCCGAATTACCGCGCGACTTATATATATATATATATATATTGTATATATATATATATATATATAATACGCGATCGATCACTCGCTTAAATCGCGATATTTTTATCTCACGCTATTTCATATTTTTCTACTGTATCTCTTTTGCCACTCGAATAAATCTGAATCAATTATAAAAACGAATTTTTATTGCAATAATTTGTTAATTCATACGTTTTACGGCATATTTTAATTTTTTTTTGAGGACCTCGAGTTTACGAACCTCGAATTTACGAAGTCTCAATTTTTCGGTCCCTTCAATTTTGTAAAATCAAGGTTTTACTGTATGTTAAATACAGTAAACCTTGAGGCAGCTGGACTTTGATTATGTCTACTTAATCAGCAAATAACTTAAAAACAATCAATGCTGCAAGGGACTTCTCTGAATTACTTAGTAATTCTAATATCCATGAAAGACAAGTTTTCAATTTTTAACGTACTTGATGCTAGCCTCCTTGTTTGCCACGAGGTACTGCACATTTCTAATATCAGAACTGTAGAAGCGGTACAGGGGGGCAGGGTAGATCTGCTCAGCTTCCTTCGTAATCATTTGCTTGCAGTTGCGTGGCACACTGCAGAACAGAAAAAAAAGGAAGTCAGAAAACAAAATCGCTTAATAAAAAACAATGGTGTTCATAATGTTAGTGAGAAAAATAATTTTCTGCCAGTAAATAAAATGAATAAATAAATAAATAAATAGTACTGGTTTATAACTGTGATTACATTTAAATATTTGCATCAAATATAACATCTACAGCTCTTTGCACTTTCTGATAAAGTCTATCTTTCAGGTGCTGTGATAAGGAATATCTCTTGTCAGAAAGTGCTAAGAGTCGGTTTTGAAGCTGACAGTCTCAGTTAATTGGAACAAACTTTACTCAATTCAATGCTGCTAGTACACTGGGGGCCAAGCTATACCTCCCATCAAACATGAGTGCCGCCAGCCAATGAAGTAGCTTAAAATCATGCAACATTGCTAAAAAGTATAGCGCCGCTATGGTTTGGCTGCAGGTGTTACACCAAAATTGCAACGTCGCACAATTTCCATTGGCTCGCGGCATCGTTTGATGAGAAGGATAGCTTGGCCTCCAGTGTACAGTTAATAATTTACGTTCTCTCATTGGACATTAGTTTCATGGCCTCCTGGGTGGTGGGGCACAGCAAGATCGTCTCAATGCCCCGCTGGTCAATGAGGTAGTTCATCACTGCAGGTTCGTCTGCGACCAGCATGTCCATCAAGTTCACCAGCTTGCCAGACGCTTGGGCTTTGTTGCGTCTCACATCAAACAGCTAAAAAATTCCAAAGCTCGATTAAATATTAGAATAAATTAGAAATTAGAATATACATATATTTAGAATTTCTTCACCTAAAAAAATATGTACGTATAGCAAAAAAAAAAAAAAAAAAAAAAAAAAAATGCCGAAGTCAAAATAATGAAATTGATTTTGTTAAAGGGGTACCAAAGTGAATACTTTTTTTACATATTCGGGCAGCTAAGAATTATTCTGATATCCCTGTGTCTCAATATTTTCGTAAAATGCCTAGTTATTTTACAATTAATTATTTAGTTTGAAAAGTGAGTTTGATAACCGTTGGTTGATTCAAGTCGGTGCGCGCCCGCAGCAGCCGCTGATACGACGAGAATCTCCCGCGAATTGGGGGAACCTCCTCCCGCCCCCTTCTTGTCGTATCACCGGCCGCTGCGGCCGCGGGGATGCTTGAATCAACCAACGGTTTTCAAACTCACTTTTCAAACTAAATAATTAATTATAAAATAACTAGGCATCGTACGTAAATATTGAGCCACAGGGATATTAGAATAATTCGTAGCTGCCCGAACATGTAAAAAAAGTATTCACTTTGGTACCCCTTTAATACAAATGGGCTTACGGGGTGTAATTTTTTTACTGGCTCAATCAAAAGAGGAGGTCGAAAAGTATCCCCTAGATTTTTTTTCGATTTTTTTTAGCACTGCATCATACCTAGAATGGAGATTAAAAATGTCTCTTGACCTGGAGGCTCCATCCGCAACGCCTATGACGCCACTACATTCTTTGGTTCAACTATATATATAAGTCTTTTATTAAACACAAAAAGTGTACATATAAAATATGTATATGTTCAACTATATAACACTATTAACCTGCTCTTTGGTGTAGTGGTTAGTACACTTTTGGCTCTCGTCCGAGAGGTCCCCGGTTCAAATCCCGAATACGGCAGACTTTTCGCGACTTGGGATGGGTGTGACTGGCTAATAGATGAAAGAGTTGGTAGGAGGAAGGCAACTTACGGCTGTCTATACTCTGCTGGGGTGATTAAGACTGCAGAATGTTGTACAAACAACATACGTACCCCGCTAAGAAACGGTACCTAACTGTCTGGCGTGCAGACTGGGTATTAAGAGCCCCAGAGAGCACTGTGAACAATGTTGAAAAAACAACTTCCGCCATTGGTAACCAACCATAACACTTGTAAAAAATTATTGCATTGTTGTTTGTTTATTAAAAATAATCATTTGTTTCCATAGCAACGTGTTTGTTTAGAAACATTATATAGTTGACCCAAAGAATGTAATGACGTCATAGGCGTTGCGGATGGAGCCTCCAGGTCAAGAGACATTTTTAATCTTCATTCTAGGTATGATGCAGTGCTTAAAAAAATCGCAAAAAAATCTAAGGGATATTTTTCGAGCTCCTCTTTTGATTGAGTCAGTAAAAAAATGACACCCCGTAAGCCAATTGACGGACTTGACAAAATGATTAAGATATTTTTCTTCACTAATAGTAAGTCAATGCATAGGATTGTATACAGCAAAAATTTACCTGGTCCACAAATTTGCTAGCAACGACTGTAAGCCTCGTGTTAGGCATCACTCGGTTACAGATTTGTGTTAGCTTCAAACGATCTTCATTTGTATTTACGAAGAAGTTGGTGAACTCTCCTTTCAGAAAGCCTTCCACAGCAAGGGCCCAAGACTGATCTTTTACTTTTGTATGCAGGCCTGTGAAGAAAATGAACATTAAAACGAAATAACAAATACAATTAACAATGCTGCAGGAAACTATCTTAACAATAAAGAAGACAATATCATACCAATAGGACCAATGGGTTTCCTTGAAAATTGTTTTTGTGCATAAGCCTTATCAATTTCTTTCAGGAAGTTTGCCATTCTTGGACCATAAACAGGAGGAATGGTCCCAGTTTGTTTCTTGGAAATTTCAAGATCTTTTCTCTCTTGTCCTAAAACATAGGGAAAGGATATTTATTTACTTAATCATTCCCGTAACAATATCCAGCTATAACATATAACTAGAATACACTATTTACAGTAACATATATTATCCTATACCAAAATTTACATCTAAAAATATGAGTTTTCTGAAAAATATGGAAGTTTACTTACGGTACTTGTTCCTGAGCTCGTTGAACTGGGCTCTGGTCTCTACTACGGCTGCCGTGCCTGCTCGGGCCTCCTCACGCAGTCTCTGGAGCTCCAATGTGAGGGTCACCTTGGTGGCCTTGATGTTGGCCAGCTCTGCCTGCATTTGCTGCACCAGCTGCTGCTGTTTGTCACGACGCTCAACTTCCTCCGCCATCGAGCTGCACACAAACACTTCACTGTAAACTTTTTACTACAAATTCCAGCACACCTGGTGGTGCCAACAGCAAATAAACATTATACATGTTTTATTACATTATATACGTGTGCGTATAAAATTGTACACACACGTTACACGTTAAATATTGAGTATTTCTGTAGCAAAAGTAAAGTGTGTAAGAATAGATGAGTGCTGTGGAGGTCCATTTTGTGGACGGTGAAGGTAATAATGCTACCGGCTTACTTTTTTAATATTTAAAATATTTCATCTCACATCATTGAACTCACTGTTTACTGATTTTTGTAAGCTGGTCACTGATGAATTTCATGTCATTACGGTGGGACCGCATCTGGCTGTCTTTGCTCGTTATCTCTTTGCGCATTGACTCTACTTTGTCCCTGCTCGCCTCAAATAAGCTCTGCAGGTTTGTCATCTCTTCCTGTTTTGTCTCATACTGTATTTTCACAGCGTCCAGTGTCTCCTCTGCCTCCCTGCAAAATCAAGAACACAGTCATCAACGACTGAACATATTTATACTCTTTCAGCAAAATATACAAATGAACAATAAAGTACAAGTACATACTTGATCGTCTCACGTATTTTATCCTGCTTTTTTTTGTGAGACTCTAAAGTTTTCTCTTTGTCCCTTTTCTGATCAAGAAATTTTTGGAGATTATCTTGGAATGTTTTCAGGTGTGCTTCTTCTTCAATGACCTAGGAGAGAAAAATAAAGGTTATTAATAACTTGTTCCCGTTATTTGAACATTATTTGAAGGTCCTTCAAACCTTAGTTTATGATTGGAAATACATAGATCATATAAATTTAGCAGGCGGGAATTCATGGAAGTTTCCGGTTAAGCTCTGGTTTACATTGAAAAAAAAAAAAAAATAAATAAAAATTACCAGCGAATTACTCTGCACGACTCACAATCAGATGTAAACTAAGGTTCGAAAGACTGTACAGTATATACATGCAATTTTTGTCACCATAAACATACTTTTGCCCATAAAACTTCTTGCTCCAATTTGATAATTTTATCTTTTGTATTCGTCAATTTATCTAAAATCTTTTTCTTCTCCATCCAAGTTTTGAGCTCTTTTTTCATTCGATCAAGATCCTATAAAGAAGACAATACATATGAGTACAAATACCAATGTAGCAATGACAGTAACTTACAGCTTGTATTTTCCCTTGCCTTCTTTGGGCAACTGCAAAAGTTTGGTCCAATTCTTTCACTTTCTTTTGAAGATACAGGATTCCTGTGCCTTCTCTCACAAGGTTGTACATAGTTTCTGGCTTGCTGTTGCTCAGAAATGTTTTCATGGTCTCTTGGGTAAGAAGTGCGAAAGCATTTGGCAAGCAGATGTTGAATAAATCCAAGATATGGTCCAATTCAACTCGAGGGAGATGAGCCAGCACTGCAAAATAATACATGTATGGTTGAAAGATGGCTAAATGGCTAAATATTCCATCTCAAATTGATTTTGCATAACGTATCAAATTTAGATTGGACATTTAGCCACTTTCTACCAAGTTGAGATCAGATTTTTAGACACAATCTACAATCTTCATACCGAATATATTTTGACACTGCCACAATAAGCTACAGTAAAAAATTAGCATTAGCAAGTCTGAAATACAAAACAATAACATATATTGTATTTACAAGAGCATGCTACGGTTTATTAAAATGTACTCTAGTAAGGAGACAAAAAGAAGATAAAAAAACACTATTTTAGCTAAGCATAAAAATAGTTACCAGGTCCTCGCTGGATACTGAAAGCCCCACCAGATTTGTTGATAGTTCTGACAAGAATGATGGTATCTCCAAACTCTTCTCTCTTGTATGCATTTCCTCCCTGATTTCTAAGAGTAATTCTGATCTTAGCCTGGTTTGCACCAACTTTGATGAAATCTGTAATAAAAGAATACAATTCATATTTCACGTAACAAACTTAAAACACAGACATAATAAAGTTTTTAAAGGAGGGGAACCACTTCAGCTTTTATATTTTTATTGTTTCATAAATAATGTTGAACTAACTTGTGCACCAAAAAAATAGTTACCACCCTCCGCCTTCCACCAGTTCAGCAGTTGGCATTCAAAAAGCGCGCCAAAGAAAATTGGGGCTTATGACGTCAAGTGCCATATGATAGGTCAAGCGCAACCAATCATCATTGATCTTGACGTCATAAGCCCCAATTTTCTTTGGCGCGCTTTTTGAATGTCAACTGCTGAACTGGTGGAAGGCAGAGGGTGGTAACATCTTTTTTGGGGCACAAGTTAGTTTGACAAAAAACGTTAAAAATATAAAAGCTGAAGCGGTTCCCCTCCTTTAAGGTATCGGGGTGCGATTGCTAGAACTTGACATTGAAATCTATTATATTCTATAAATCTGCTTCAACATTATATATGAATATACTACATGCAAGATAATCAAATTTTTACTAGGATTAAGGGTAAGGTAACGCCACCAATGTTAAAAAAAATCCCTCTCACAAAAATTCTGAAAAAAATTTAAAATGTTCTCCTCTATACCCCCTATCAGTACCTAAAATATCAGGTATATAAATACGATCTAGTTTTTGAGTTATAAATTTTTAAAGTTGACTACTTTAACATGGAGAAATGAAACTCCCATGTTAAATTGGTCAACTTTAAAAATTCATAACTCAAAAACTAGATCGTATTTGTATACCTGATATTTTAGCTACTGATAGGGGGTGTAGAGAACATTTTAAATTTTTTTCAGAATTTTTGTGAGAGGGATTTTTTTTAACATTGGTGGCGTTACCTTACCCTTAACTGTTTTTATTTATAAAAAGATAAAAGGTGGTGCTGGTGACAATGCTTGTTTTGTGTTTGGACGAATGTAATTGTAAAAAGCTGACAACTTTTATTAATCTTACCAGAGATGCCAAAGTCTCGTGTTAATGAAAAATTTCTATAGTTAGTAGTCTAATAATAACAAACCAAATCTGTATGGTTTAATTGGTACTATTTATTTATTTCCTCGTGTGGCTGTACATTATACAACATAGAGGTACAAAGGTTTTTTCTTAATCTAAATCTTATGTCTAGCTGGAAATAAAATTAATTTAAGTTTACATAAATATACATATTACAGTAATTTAAACATGGAACAAAACAAAACAAAACAAAAATCTGTTAGTTATACATATGTGTATTTTATTTTACTGTTTACTAAACAAGTATCATACTATCATATATGGCATGCCATGTTGTACATAAACTATGAAGTGTGTACTGTACACTGCTGCTTACTGGCTAGAGATCTTCCACGGCTGGTGTCTGCAGCTTTGGAACCAAGGACTACCATGAGAGCAGTCATGATTGCACTTTTCCCGCTGCCATTTTTACCAACAATGAAGTTGATGGCTGGATTAAAATCCAATGCCAGAGAAGCATGGCACATGAAATTGGTGAGCTCCAACTTCAGAATAATTCCAGAAACACCCTGAAAACCATTTATAATTAAGTTGTGTTAAACATTTCAGTGCTCTACAAATGGAGAGTATCAGAGACATAATATATCAGTGTCTTTTGGCAAGAAGTTGACCTCAAGTTTCAGAAGATAAAGTGTGCGTTCGAGGTGACTGTACAACCCTGTCCGGACTGGTCTGTGAAAATGGCGGTATATCTTGGTCACGTGGTCTGAAACGTCATATTTACGTCACTGTCTGGTTTTGAAGAAAAAACGCGCAGTCCGACGGATTGACTGCTATATCAGCTGTCGGGCGCGTGAAAGGCGGCGTACAGTACTTTTTGGTACAGTAAAAATGGAGCCTGCTGCTGTAGATCGCTGCAATTAATAGAGAAAAGGTGCATGCATCCCGTCCCGCCCAAGGATTGCGCCAAAATTACCAAAACATTAAGCATTTCGAGTATTGCGATGTTCAGTTTAGTTCTACAGTCCGACTATAGGGGGACTCGTCCGACTTTTTAGCCGGACCGCTCAACACCGGCCGGACTGCGGAAGTGACGTCATGAGAGGGGAGATAAGGAGGGGAAATGAATGACAGTCTGACTGCAAAAAAACGATTTTAGACGGTCCGGACAGGGTTGGACAGTCACCTCGAACGCACTCAAAGCTTTCTGGATGGTAGCTGAAGCTCTTAGTTAGCATATTTGTGACGCCAGCCATTGGCAAACTCAAAACCTATGCTCTGCTACTTTCTGTCAGTTTCATTAATAATGTGCCACATATATATATGCTTGACAGTGGCACTACAGACCCGTGTACTTCTCAAAATTTTAGTCAACTTAAAGATATAAAATACAGATATATCGTTACCCTAGAATTTAAGTGTTGTAAGCGTCACCATTTTTTTTTTTTTTTTTTAATATTATAGAACTTATGATACATGTACATAAGGTCTATATATTATGATTGTATTAAAAAATCTCGTGGGTTATATGACACTTGTATTCTAGGGCCCCGAAGGATGATATGAATCAGTGGCATACAAAAGTGAGAATCTTGCCCCTCCTTCATTCCTGAATCAGCAATAATTCAGTATAGCATAAGTTTAAAATACACAGACTATGAGTTTATGCTTGAAAAATTTCGGAAGTGATGCATTTTCTACTTAATTTCACTTCCGATTGCAAGCTTAATAAGAGCAAAACTACGCATATGTAATTAAAGTCACTTCCAGAAATTTTCAGACATCAACTCTCGCTTGTTAGACTTTATGTGAACTGTGAATGGGTCCATTTTCCATTTCCCCCTTCACTTTTTATCTTTCATCCCCACTCTTCCATAGCTTCCCCCCCCTTCTTCTGAAGGTGAGAACCTTCTGATTTTTTTAATGGATCATACTTAAACATACTACTGATACACATAATACTGTATAATATAAAACATAATACCGGTATATTTAGTATGGCAACAATCGTGTACTAGAGGATGGCTTGGGAAATAAAAAACTTCCGATACTCAACAATTTTTTGTTAACGTTTGGGAAAGTGCCTTGGTAGAGATAACGCCGAACAGCTGATCGACGTAATGCCCTTTGATTAACATGTAAACCTTAGCAAATTGACAAAAATTCTGAAATTATTTTGAGAGGCAGATATTAGTGCCTAAAAGCCATAGAAAAAATTTGAAAACGATTTAACGAGACGATTTTTTTTAATTGATTTTTTTAATTTTCAGCATAGGGCTTTCCCATGGAGAGCCAAACTAAAAAATTAATTTAAAAAAATCGGCTCGTTAAATGTTTTTGAAACTTTTGCTATGGCTTTTAGGCACTGATATCTGCCTCTCAAAAAAATTTCAGAATTTTTGTCAATTTGCTAAGGTTTACATGTTAATCAAAGGGGATTACGTCGAACAGCTGTTCGACGTTATCTCTACCTTGAAGGTATACAGGCCTGAAAGTTTCATTGTCATTTTATTTTTTTAAACCAGTCCCATATACATGTAAAATCGGTTCGTGAACAAAAAAGTTCGAAATTTGCAATTATATTAATAAATATTAATTATTTAAAAAATGTATGATTTAAGCTAAAAAAAGCAGTGTGGCAACACCGCCGACACCGCGCGTGTTCTCCTCCACTCTCTTTTCTCACAGCTTCCCCCTCCACGCTCGCTCGGGCGCCAATGTCAAGTATGTCAACATTACGATAGAGGCGAGATTTGAGCCTAACGAATGATAAACTGAACCTAACCGTATGAGAAACAACTACTTGCATTCTTTGAGCAGCGTTTTGACTTTTCCATTATGTCATGTGTTTTAATCCCCATAAATTATCCCGCCTTTTTAAATATAAATTATTGCACCTAAAATTTGACATTCTTTGTAAGCTCATGGAATTCTAGTGCAAGTGAAGACAGGATACATAATTGTGACTATTTTTTTTTTTTAATTAGGCTAAAATTTAACTAATTCCCGAAATGATTATTTCAAATAAATAATAATGGACAATACGTTGGATACCAATCCAAATTCGGACAAACATCCAGCCTGAACGCGGGTATGTAAAATTACTTTCGTCTTGTTTTTGGTGAACTATATATACAATATGTAGACAATTATGTGAAAGCGATATCCATTTTCATTTCACTATTTGGTTGTTAATTATTACATTTATTTCTCTATTTCTGAAATGGTATACTCAATAAACAACTATATATAATAATTATATTTATAGATTATTTATGATCGACCCTTTAGCCTTATTGTGGAGAATAAAATTAGATTATTGTTACAAAGTTACAAAGGCACAGGTTTAGGTTTATTCCAATTACTCCATTAAAATTTGATAAAAAAATATGTTGCAGTTTATAATATGTATTCGTATATTATATGCCTTGTAAAAATTAATCTAAACGCTTTTTTCTCCCAATATAATATTATTAATATTCAACAGCAATATATTGATAATTTTTAATTATTGATGCACATCGGCAAACGTGAAGGAAACACGTCTGTATATATTGCCGTCTTTTATTATATCGCGGAAGAAAAACATACTTCATATCAGCTTTTATTTTGATTAAGTATTAATAACTTTATATTGCCATGATATATTATATTATTGTTTTCTATATTATAATATTTTTCTTAAAAAAAAAAAAAAAAAAAAAAAAAAAAGGTTTTATTATATAATGTACATAAAAAAAATCAATCGCAAAACTTAATTAAATTATTTCAAGTCTTGAAGCTCATGCATATAATATAGAACTAATAGAACTTGGCGCGCGCCTCTCCTCTCTCTCTATAGTTACAGACAAATGTGGGAACAATATCCGGTGTTAGTGCGGCGTTGCCAGCTGTAGCACTCGCTCTGCTGCTAGGTCCTTCATGACGTCATGGAGGACATGATTTCTGACATTCTAGCCGCTACTTGGATATGCTGCTCCGCGTGGCCCTAAATTTCATGTTCACATTCTTTCTTAAAGGTGAACTGAAGGGATTGCTTTTTTTTTCCCATTAGGGAACCTTATATTACGTATCCCATCCATCTGCACAAGTATCATGGCAGATACTTATTGTGCTGCTGGAGGACAATTAGTGAAAAAGTGAAGTTGTGACGTATCAGCGACGGTTGGTTGACTTCAAACTCGTCGCGGTGAAGAAACACACGAGCGACCGCGGAAACTGCCGAGGGAGCGGCGATCGGCCAAAGAGTCTTGGTGACTACCTGATTTAATTTTTGAGGCCAGTATACCTTGAAACAAAGCCGCGCGTTTCAGCAGCTGACAGTCAGTCTGTGGTCTGTGTGGAGACATCAGATCCAACAACATTGCGTTGGCGGCTAAGGCGACACTTTTGTAGTTATAGGATAGCCAATCAAATGCACTTATGAAAATCAGCGTCATGACGTACCAGGGATCCCACATGGCGCCATATTGGTGGCAAATGCTGCCGGTTTAAAAGTTGAACCATCCTCCCAGTGAAAAATTCTTGACAGTATGGTATGCATATAATATAACTGTCTCGTATGTACAGTATATGTATGCATATTGGATTCATGGGTTATGTACTGTATCATACAGTATGCATATAATGTTATGACACAGATTCAGGGGGGCTGCCCCGATCATGCATACTCTACATAAGGTTGGACGCTCCGCCACCTTGGCGCAGTTTTTGTTAGGGCCTGTGACGTCACGACCAATCACTGTATGCCACGAAATAGGCTCGAGAGTGACAGTTTTCTCTGATTGCATGGTCCTGCGCGAACTGGACGAAAATGTGAACCAAAGCGACCAACCTTATGTAGGGTAATCTTGGGGGGCTGCAGCCTTCCCCCCCCCCAATGTTGGATTTAACATGGGCAAAATAGGCATTTCCCCCGTCATTTTTTTGTTACATTAATTGGTTTATGGAGGCAACCCCCCCACCGAAATTTTTTTTTCTAGATCCGCGCCTTCCAGGAATCAAGATTACTCAACGATCGAGGAAACTTAGTTCGTATCATAAAATATGCAGTATGCATGTAAATAGTATAAATGATATGTACCTGACGGGTATGCATACAAACTGTGTATGCATTAATTATGCATACATAACTAAATATTCTACAGTACACAAATTGGCAAAAAATTAAAGCGGCAAAAGTGGCCACTGGCATAGCTATGCATATACTTATGGTGCATATATTATACCCATAATAATTATGCATTAAAGGCGGCAAATGTGGATGCAACATGATGCACCACGGTGGCACGCAAAGAAAGAACTCAACATATTTTTAAACTTCTCATAAATCTCCGCTCTCACCACCCCGGCAAGCGAGAATTCGAAACTTCCGATGCTGCTCAGAGTGCCTATAATATATAATTCAGCTATAGGCCAACAAAACAAGCATGTGGACAATATGGAGAACAGAATGTATGATACGCAAGTAAGCATAGAGAACCATGCATGTATAAGCTTGAAAAATTGCAAATCAAACGGAGATCCTTTTACCTCTTCTTCCATACTGACAGCCTTTTTAAGCCTTCCAGATGTTGCAAGCTATTTTCACCACTATTCTGATGAATATTCTAAATAAACTAAACACTAAACCAGTGACGTGAAACCGCTGAAAGGCGGAGATGCTGCGATGCTGGAGACTCTTGGGTCTTGGGTGGACGCCGACGCCAAAGCGGCGCCATAAACCATGTGACCAATGACCAATGCGACCATGTGTTGCTTTCTGCTTTACCGCCAACCGCCAAATGCCAAATGATGCCGATCAAAGCGTACTAAGATTATATTAAAGCGTATCGCATAATTAAAGTTGCTGGGTTGTGAAAATTCAATGCTCGTTGTTTTCTATTTTGCCCACAATGGCGCTGCTGACACGTACTTTTCATCAAGGTTGGCTTTATACAGGTTAAGCCTCCAATTTGACCAATGTTAACGGGCTTAGCCAATCAGATTCAAGTATTCCAGGACCCATCGTGCCGCGAAACTTTAAATGCGCCCATGATGCAATGCTATTTTTGAATTTTCGCGGTGCAATGGGTCCTGGAAATAGTGGAAAAATGACGCACGAAATACGCACGTGGCTTAACCTGTATAAAGCCAACCTTGCTTTTCATCAACGTTCCTTTATACAGGTTAAGCCACCAATTGGACCAATGTTAAAGGTCTTAGCGTCAGTGATGCAACCAGAGATGCAAATCTTCGCGCGAAACCTGGTGCGCGAAACTTTCGCGAAATTTTCGCGCGAATATTCGCGAAACTTCGCGAAAATTTCGCGAAATTTAAAAAATGACTGTCGCAATGCGATTTTTCATATATTCATCAAAAAATTAAGAAAACAAGATAAAATGGCCCCTTTCATGACCTGTCTATCCTCGAATGTGTTAAATGATTTTAAAATAATTAAAAGTAATTTTTAAAATTAATAAAAAAGAAATAAATTTTTTTATATCTAATAAATTAAATTGAACTCTTTTTAAATTCATTTATGCAATTAAACCTGTCATTAAAGCAATATTAGGAAGAAAACTGCGTATTCATTAAATACGATTCGAAAAAGTAGAGCGGGAAATTCAAATATGTCAATTTAGCGAAGTTTCGCGCGAAACTTTCGCGAAACTTGGCTTGCGAAACTTCGCGAATATTCGCGAAACTAGCGAAATTTCGCGCGAAGCTTCGCGAAGCGTTGCATCACTGCTCGTAATTAGCCCATTCCAGCAAGGTATGTCACAACCTGGCAAATTTTGATTTACCGGAGGTAATTAAATTGGAAGGTACAGTGGGTGTAGTCCGTATTAGGTTCCGAACGTTCAGAACATATGAGTGATTACGGACCGACTCTGAACAAAAACATTGACTTCAGAATCAGAACATCAGATAACGGACCACTTTAACATGGGGATGTAGCTTTGCCGGCGGCCTAAATATTTGTATTTTTGGCCCCCAAGCGGTAGTTTCAGGAAGTTATCATAAAACTGTGCGTAATATTTTATGAGCTTTGGTGAAAAAACTCATGTGACCATTGTTAATCGGCACGGCGCGGTCTAGCGCGGTAAGAACCGGCAATGCAGCACCCGTCACGGCACAGAATAACGATCGACGCGCTACTGGTGGCTATTTCAGGAAGGTTTTTCACACGTTTTGTAAGTATTTCGTTACATAAAGAAGATACATCGCCTTGACTTTAAGAACATCTTTTCCGCGGTAATACGCATCAGTTTAAAAAAAAATACGAAAAAGAGAGAGCTGTTCACTGGCTTCAGAAATTTTAACATAAAACTCACGTAACAGTTATTGATCACCAATTAAGCAAAGATTTACCACAAATCAAACAGTTATCACGTAGGTTTCACAGGTTTGTTACGTACTTTTCAAATTTCCCCCAAAAAATTGTGATCAGCTGACTCTAGTTCCGATGGTTCGGAGGAAAAGTTCGCAACACTCGGAACCTCTTTTTTGAAGTCAGCTGACTCACTTCGGGTAACCTCGGAAATGGTTCTGAACATTCAGAACATAATTACGGGACGCCAAATCGAAGGTTCCGAACGTTCAGAACATAATACGGACTACACCCAGTGTTATTCTTACGACGACGCTCAGCTGGCGCGACTCACAAGCGTGAAGTTTGCTCCCAGCCAGCAATCAAAGTCACTGCGCATGCGCGGCTGAAAGCCGCCACAATTGTTAGAAAAGAAGAGGTAGGACGACAGGAAAGTGAAACTTGACTTCGAATACTGCAACTCGTACAGCTTTAAGCAGGTAAAATAAAAAAATAGTTGTAAATAGAAAAATGATGCCACATGGAAAAGCAGAATTGAGAACTTCAACCGGTGTGAAACTGTCAGAGCTGTCATCTGCTACATTTTTTATCCATTAAATTGCATTTTTGGCTCCCAAAAGTCCCAAAAATTGTACACGAAAAATAATAAAAATATATTTTTAAAAAATACGGAAATTGTAAAATTATTTTCAGATTTTTACGACAAGACTATATTGCGCTCTTCAATCCACGCCAAACTGTCTGTGAGTAGCTTTCTACTGACAAATATTTGGCACATTTTAATATCATTAATTTTACTCATAAAACACATAGGTGTGAAAAGCAAAGAAAAAAACAAACAAAAAAACTTAAATTAAGGTTCCGAGATGAAATCATTTTGTTAATTAATTATTTATAGATTAATTAAAAAGTCACGTTGCGCTCTTCAATTACCGCCTCATTGTCAGAGTGGCATCCTATTGACAATAATTAACTTTACCAGTCATTACTTTCATTCACAAAACACTTTGTTTCGTAAAAGAATGAAATATGTTACGTAAAGTATAATTACATTCAGTTCCGACATGATATAGGGATCAAGGAGTGAAATTGCATTTTTGCGCACTTCAATCAACTTCAAACTGTCAGAACTAATTCCTACTGACATTTGCTAACTGTTCAAGCAATTAATTTTATTCACGAGACACTCTATTACACTGTATAAAAATTTACGTAAATAGGGGTTCTTGGAAAAAAATAGTATTATTAATGAAAAATACTCGTAGCGCAGTTCAATAGGCAAGTAACTGTCAGAGTGACTTTCTACTGTCAGTTGCTACATTTTACTGTCAGTACTTTTACTCACAAAACAATTTGTTTTTATAAGGTGGAAAATAATATGTAAATACAATTCCCGTCTTAAAATCATGAAATTTATTTAAAAAACTTCATAGCGCTCTTTAAACAGCTTCAAACTGTCAAATTGACTTTCTACTGACATTTGCCAAATTTTACTGTCAACAATTTCATTCACACTACACATCGGATTAATAAGCATTAAAATTAAATTCAAATAGAATTACAGAGATAAAATTATAATATCTTATTGAAAAAGCTTCCTAGCATTTTTCAACTAACGTCCAACTGTCAGAGATACTTTCTACTGACATTTGCTACATCGTACTGTCAGTAATGTTTTTCACAAAACAATAAAAGGTAAAAAAATTGTAAATAGTGCTTTAATTAAAAATTCCAAATGTCAAAGAAAAAAATAAAAAAAAATATCATTATCTTTAATTGAAAATGCATTTTTGCGCACTTCAATCAACTTCAAACTGTCAGAACTAATTCCTACTGACATTTGCTAACTGTCCAAGCAATTAATTTTATTCACGAGACACTCTATTACACTGTATAAAAATTTACGTAAATAGGGGTTCTTAGAAAAAAATAGTATTATTAATGAAAAATACTCGTAGCGCAGTTCAATAGGCAAGTAACTGTCAGAGTGACTTTCTACTGTCAGTTGCTACATTTTACTGTCAGTACTTTTACTCACAAAACAATTTGTTTTTATAAGGTGGAAAATAATATGTAAATACAATTCCCGTCTTAAAATCATGAAATTTATTTAAAAAACTTCATAGCGCTCTTTAAACAGCTTCAAACTGTCAAATTGACTTTCTACTGACATTTGCCAAATTTTACTGTCAACAATTTCATTCACACTACACATCGGATTAATAAGCATTAAAATTAAATTCAAATAGAATTACAGAGATAAAATTATAATATCTTATTGAAAAAGCTTCCTAGCATTTTTCAACTAGCGTCCAACTGTCAGAGATACTTTCTACTGACATTTGCTACATCGTACTGTCAGTAATGTTTTTCACAAAACAATAAAAGGTAAAAAAATTGTAACTAGTGCTTTAATTAAAAATTCCAAATGTCAAAGAAAAAAATAAAAAAAAAATATCATTATCTTTAATTGAAAATGCATTTTTGCGCACTTCAATGAACACCAAACTGTCAGAACTAATTCCTGCTGACATTTGCTAATTGTCCAAGCAATTAATTTTATTCACGAAAGACTTTATTATACTGTATAAAAATTTACGTAAATAATATAGAGGTTCTTAGAACAAATTGTATTAATTAATGAAAAATACTTAATTGTAGCTCATTTCAATAGACATGTAACTGTCAGAGTGACTTTCTACTGTCAGTTGCTACATTTTACTGTCAGTACTTTTACTCACAAAACAATGTGTTAATTTTAATAAGAATGAAGTAAAATACAATGTTAAAGTATTAATTACGAGATGAAATCGTGATATATTATTAAAAATGTTTCGTTTCGCTCTTCAATGAAAATCAAACTGTCAGAGTGACTTCCTACTGACATTTGCTACTTTTTACTGTCGATACTTTCATTCACATGTCATTCTTGTTAAAAAACAAAATAAGAAAATGCTTAAAATAAGTTCCGTGACGGAATGATAATTATTATCGAAAAAGCTTTGTTGCGCTTTTTAATAAACGTCAATTCGTCAAAGTGACTTCCTACTGACACTTGCATACTATGCCAGCAAATGATTCAATTCACAAATAATTTTGGTTTCATCGATATTGAATTTTTTTTTAAGAAATAAGTCCCCTGAAAAAAACTAAATAAATTTAATGATTGAAAATTCAGCCTTGCGCTCTCAATAAACGTCAACCTGTCATGGTGACTTCCTACTGACATTTCGTAATTATACTAGTCTAAATTGTTATCCACAGATAATAGCATTAGTTTTAAAAAAAAATAAAATGTTACGTAACATTAAGGTCAGGGATGAAATCAAAATCAATCAATGGGAAAGATACTTTGCTCACTTCAGTCCGGGTGATACTGGCAGATGGACTTTCTACTGACATAAGCTAACTTTAGCAGTCAATAGTTTCATTCACGAATGACTTTGTATTATACGACATTTAAATTTTACATAAATCCAAGTTTCGAGTTGTCGAAAACATTATTTGATGAAAAAGCAATGTTGCGTACTATAATCAAGATGAAATTATTAGTGCGAGTTGCTACTGACATTATCTAACTATATCACTCATTGTTTTAATGAAAAAATAACTTTCAAGAATTAAAATCAAAATTTAAATGATATATTAGAATTGTTGAAATAAGTAAAATTAAACAATTTTTTATGACAAAGCTTCATTGCGCTCTTTATTTACTTTCATATTGTAAAAGTGACTTCCAACTGACATTGGCTACTTATCCAAGTAATTAATTTCCGTCACAAAATGTTTTAGTGTATTAAACACTAAAATAATGCTTAAATAGAACTCCCAAGTTATAATAATTTATAATAATTAATAAAAAAGACTTATCGCGCTCTTCAGTTATCGTCTAATTGTCAGAGTGGATTCATGTTGACATTTAATAACTTTAACTGTCATTACTTCCATTCACAAAACATTTTTTTTTTTTGCCTTGAAAAATAAACAAAAATAAACAAAAATATATTATGTGAATTTTATGTTTCCCGAAATAAAATTATAATACACGATTGAAAAAACATCGTTGCCCTCTTCAATATCTGTCAAACTGTCAACAAATATTCCTACTGACATAAGCCACCTTGGCCAGTCAATAATTTCATTCGCAAATAACTTTCGTTGCATAAGCATTAAAACATTAAGTAAAAAAAATTCATGGCATTAATTGAAAATATTTTGTTACGAAAAGGTTTAATTGCGCTCTTCAAAGTGTAAGAAAATTTCACGGTGACTTCCTACTGATATTTACTAACAATCCAAACATTTAACATTATTCACAAAAGGCTTTGTTGTATAAAAATTAAGTAAATCATAAGTTCAGAGGTGAAATGATGATCAATATGATTTACAATTTTAATGTTTTATTGCGCTCTTCAGAAAAATTCAAAACGTCCGAGTTGTTTATTATTGATATTGCTACATTATTTAACTGTCGATACTTCCATTCACATGTCATTTTTGTTGGCAAAAAAATAAATTAAAAATATTACGTAAATAAAATTCGCAAAATTAAATAATAATTATCTAGTGATTTAAAATTTATCGTTGAGCACTGTAATGAAATTCTAAATGTAACTATATTTTTCTCTGACACTTGCTGCACTTAACACTCACTTATTTCATTCAAAAACAACTTTGGTGAATAACTCTTACTCTTAGCAATGACGCGGTATTAACGAAATTACAAGTCCAGATATGAAGTATAATTAATGAGAGAAATTGCATTGTTACGGACTTCAATCAGGGTTTAATTGTTACTGTGAGTTGCTACTGACATTAGCGAATTATACCTGTCATTATTTTTTTCACAAATAACTTAGATTTAATGAACTTAAGAATGTTACGAAAATTACAACATTACAATTGAAGTGATGAAAAAATGTAATAATTTTTGGGAAATTCTCTTTGCGCACTTCAATCAGAGAGAAAATCATGGAGTAGCTTTATATTGACATTTGCTAATTAAATAGCCAATCATTTTAATTCACAAATAAATTTGATTCAAAAAAAAAAAAAATATTACATAACTGATGTATGCACATGGATCTATCGAATTTAAAAAGTAATTATTATTGAAATTTACTCTTAACGCACTTCAGTCAGAACGATTTTCTCAGAGTGATTTCCTACTGACATTTCCTACCTATATTTAACCATTTATTACTTTAATTCACATATAAGCTTGGTTTAATAAAACCACAGGTAAAGTTATTAAATGTCAACATGAATCCACTCTGACAATAAGACGATAATTGAAGAGCGCGATAAGTCTTTTTTTACTAATTATTATAAATGATTATAACTTGGGAGTTCTATTTAAGCATTATTTTAGTGTTTAATACACTAAAACATTTTGTGACGGAAATTAATTACTTGGATAAGTAGCCAATGTCAGTTGGAAGTCACTTTTACAATATGAAAGTAAATAAAGAGCGCAATGAAGCTTTGTCATAAAAAATTGTTTAATTTTACTTATTTCAACAATTCTAATATATCATTTAAATTTTGATTTTAATTCTTGAAAGTTATTTTTTCATTAAAACAATGAGTGATATAGTTAGATAATGTCAGTAGCAACTCGCACTAATAATTTCATCTTGATTATAGTACGCAACATTGCTTTTTCATCAAATAATGTTGTTGACAACTCGAAACTTGGATTTATGTAAAATTTAAATGTTGTATAATACAAAGTCATACGTGAATGAAACTATTGACTGCTAAAGTTAGCTTATGTCAGTAGAAAGTCCGACTGCCAGTATCACCCGGACTGAAGTGAGCAAAGTATCTTTTCCATTGATTGATTTTGATTTCATCCCTGACCTTAAAGTTACGTAACATTTAAGTTCTTTTTAAAACTAATGCTAATATCTGATGATAACAATTTAGACTAGTATAATTACGAAATGTCAGTAGGAAGTCACCATGACAGGTTGACGTTTATTGAGAGCGCAAGGCTGAATTTTCAATCATTAAATTAATTTAGTTTTTTTCAGGGGACTTATTTCTTAAGAAAATTTTCAATATCGATGAAACCAAAATTATTTGTGAATTGAATCATTTGCTGGCATAGTATGCAAGTGTCAGTAGAAAGTCAATTGGACAGTTTGAAGGGTATCACGTCAAAACCACGAAAACAAAAATCACGAAAGCATTTTCAACGACTGACTTTATCCCGAAAACAATTACATCGAAATCAAATATAAACGAAATCATTTACCACGAAATTAAATTAACACGAAACAAAATAATAACGAGAACAAAAACCACGAAAACAATTTGTACGAAAGTAATTTGACCGATTTAAAAAAGGACGAAAGTAAATTAGAACGAAATTATTTTAATACGAATTAAAAAATCACGAAAGCGATTTGACCGAAAGTTATTTGAACGAAAACATTAAGAACGAATACAAAAACCACGAAAACAATTTGACCGAAAAGTTATTTGAACGAAAACATTTAAGACGAATAAAAAAATAACGAAAACAATTTGACCGAAAGTTATTTGAACGAAAACATTTAAGACGAATCAAAAAATAACGAAAACAATTTGACCGAAAGTTATTTGAACGAAAGCATTTAAAACGAATGGAAAAATCACGAATACAATTTGAACGAACGCTATTTGACCGAAATAAAAAACACCGATGAAGAAAAATATTAATAAAAATTCATAACAATAATTAAACCAAAAAATAAATTGTAAATTAAAACGAATGCAATTAACAAAGAAGCATAATAATATACAGACTGAGCCAGAAATGATGTTCCGAGCCCATTCTAAAATTTGGGCAGGTTAACTTAATTGAGCTATAGCTAGAAATTTGAAATTTGGCATACGTAAAGCCATCAAAGGTTCTAAATTCTTTTGACATGTGTTAAACAATTTTTAAAATTAATATTTCCTACCGTTTTAGGGGTGGATTCACGATTTGCATTTCTTCGTTATGGGATATATCCATGTCAAATTAAGTTGATAGAAAAATTTTGGCTGATTTGCACCAAAATGAGTTTTGAAAGTTTTCAGAGCACGTTGAATTTAATGATGTTATTTTAAAAAGTGGTGAAAACAACCCCTAATGATATAATGACCCTTATTACGTGAAAAAATTATGCTATCAAAATTTTGATTATGCCACTGAAATGAGCTTATTTTTTTACCCCAGAAACGACCTTTAAATTTTTTGAATCCGAGCAAGTTAATGATTTAATTGTTAGGGGTGAAACACCATTAAATACAGCGTGCTCTGAAAACCTTCAAAACTAATTTTGGTGCAAATCGATCGGCTAAAATTTTTCTATGAACTCAATTTGACATGGAAATCCCATAAGGAAGAAATGCAAATCGTGAATCCACCCCTAAAACGGTAGGAAATATTAATTTTAAAAATTGTTTAACACATGTTAAAAGAACTTAGAACCCTTGCCTTTACGTATGACAAATTTCAAATTTCTAGCTCAAAGTTATAATAACCTGCTCAAATTTTAGCATAGGTTCGGAACACCATTTCTGGCTCAGTCTGCAGTATTCTGTATATATTATCCTTCTTTATTGCATTCGTTTTAATTTACATTATTTTTTTTTTTAATTACTGTTATAAATTTTTATTAATATTTTTCTTCATCGGTGTTTTTTTTTTTTTTTTCGGTCCAGAGACCCTACAGGGTCTCTACGGTCAAATAGCGTTCGTTCAAATTGTATTCGTGATTTTTCCATTCGTTTTAAATGCTTTCGTTCAAATAACTTTCGGTCAAATTGTTTTCGTTATTTTTTGATTCGTCTAAAATGTTTTCGTTCAAATAACTTTCGGTCAAATTGTTTTCGTTATTTTTTTATTCGTCTTAAATGTTTTCGTTCAAATAACTTTCGGCCAAATTGTTTCCGTGATTTTTTCATTTCGTTTTAAATGTTTTCGTTCTAATTTACTTTCGTTGTTTTTCAATTCGTTCAAATAACTATCGGCCAAATGGCTTTCGTGATTATTGAATTCGGCTAAAATGTTTTCGCTGTAAATGCTTTCGTGCTTTTTAAGTTTCGTTATAAATGCATTCGCACATTTTCCATTTCGGTTAATTATATTTTCGTACAAAATGTTTTCGTGTTAAATTACTTTCGTCCTTTTTGTTTTCGTTCTAATGCCTTTCGTATAAATTGTTTTCGTTCTTTTATTTTTCGTTCTTTTGACGTAGACTCGTTTGAAGCTGTTTAAAGAGCGCCATGAAGTTTTTTAAATAAATTTCATGATTTTAAGACGGGAATTGTATTTACATATTATTTTCCACCTTATAAAAACAAATTGTTTTGTGAGTAAAAGTACTGACAGTAAAATGTAGCAACTGACAGTAGAAAGTCACTCTGACAGTTACTTGCCGATTGAACTGCGCTACGAGTATTTTTCATTAATAATACTATTTTTTTCTAAGAACCCCTATTTACGTAAATTTTTATACAGTGTAATAGAGTGTCTCGTGAATAAAATTAATTGCTTGGACAGTTAGCAAATGTCAGTAGGAATTAGTTCTGACAGTTTGACGTTCATTGAAGTGCGCAAAAATGCATTTTCAATTAAAGATAATGATTTTTTTTTTCTTTGATATTTGAAATTTTTAATTAAAGCACTATTTACAATTTTTTTACCTTTTATTGTTTTGTGAAAAACATTACTGACAGTACGATGTAGCAAATGTCAGTAGAAAGTATCTCTGACAGTTGGACGTTAGTTGAAAAATGCCAGGAAGCTTTTTCAATAAGATATTATAATTTTATCTCGGTGATTCTATTTGAATTTATTTTTAATGCTTATTAATCCGATGTGTAGTGTGAATGAAATTGTTGACAGTAAAATTTGGCAAATGTCAGTAGAAAGTTAATTTGACAGTTTGAAGCTGATTAAAAAGCGCAATGAAGTTTTTTAAATAAATTTCATGATTTTAAGACGGGAATTGTATTTACATATTATTTTCCACCTTATAAAAACAAATTGTTTTGTGAGTAAAAGTACTGACAGTAAAATGTTGCAACTGACTTTAGAAAGTCACTCTGACAGTTACTTGCCTATTGAACTGCGCCACGAGTATTTTTCATTAATAATACTATTTTTTTCTAAGAACCCCTATTTACGTAAATTTTTATACAGTGTAATAGAGTGTCTCGTGAATAAAATTAATTGCTTGGACAGTTAGCAAATGTCAGTAGGAATTAGTTCTGACAGTTTGAAGTTGATTGAAGTGCGCAAAAATGCATTTTCAATTAAAGATAATGATATTTTTTTTTATTTTTTTCTTTGACATTTGGAATTTTTAATTAAAGCACTATTTACAATTTTTTTACCTTTTATTGTTTTGTGAAAAACATTACTGACAGTACGATGTAGCAAATGTCAGTAGAAAGTATCTCTGACAGTTGGACGTTAGTTGAAAAATGCTAGGAAGCTTTTTCAATAAGATATTATAATTTTATCTCTGTAATTCTATTTGAATTTAATTTTAATGCTTATTAATCCGATGTGTAGTGTGAATGAAATTGTTGACAGTAAAATTTGGCAAATGTCAGTAGAAAGTCAATTTGACAGTTTGAAGCTGTTTAAAGAGCGCTATGAAGTTTTTTAAATAAATTTCATGATTTTAAGACGGGAATTGTATTTACATATTATTTTCCACCTTATAAAAACAAATTGTTTTGTGAGTAAAAGTACTGACAGTAAAATGTAGCAACTGACAGTAGAAAGTCACTCTGACAGTTACTTGCCTATTGAACTGCGCTACGAGTATTTTTCATTAATAATACTATTTTTTTCCAAGAACCCCTATTTACGTAAATTTTTATACAGTGTAATAGAGTGTCTCGTGAATAAAATTAATTGCTTGAACAGTTAGCAAATGTCAGTAGGAATTAGTTCTGACAGTTTGAAGTTGATTGAAGTGCGCAAAAATGCAATTTCACTCCTTGATCCCTATATCATGTCGGAACTGAATGTAATTATACTTTACGTAACATATTTCATTCTTTTACGAAACAAAGTGTTTTGTGAATGAAAGTAATGACTGGTAAAGTTAATTATTGTCAATAGGATGCCACTCTGACAATGAGGCGGTAATTGAAGAGCGCAACGTGACTTTTTAATTAATCTATAAATAATTAATTAACAAAATGATTTCATCTCGGAACCTTAATTTAAGTTTTTTTGTTTGTTTTTTTCTTTGCTTTTCACACCTATGTGTTTTATGAGTAAAATTAATGATATTAAAATGTGCCAAATATTTGTCAGTAGAAAGCTACTCACAGACAGTTTGGCGTGGATTGAAGAGCGCAATATAGTCTTGTCGTAAAAATCTGAAAATAATTTTACAATTTCCGTATTTTTTAAAAATATATTTTTATTATTTTTCGTGTACAATTTTTGGGACTTTTGGGAGCCAAAAATGCAATTTAATGGATAAAAAATGTAGCAGATGACAGCTCTGACAGTTTCACACCGGTTGAAGTTCTCAATTCTGCTTTTCCATGTGGCATCATTTTTCTATTTACAACTATTTTTTTATTTTACCTGCTTAAAGCTGTACGAGTTGCAGTATTCGAAGTCAAGTTTCACTTTCCTGTCGTCCTACCTCTTCTTTTCTAACAATTGTGGCGGCTTTCAGCCGCGCATGCGCAGTGACTTTGATTGCTGGCTGGGAGCAAACTTCACGCTTGTGAGTCGCGCCAGCTGAGCGTCGTCGTAAGAATAACACTGTACCTTCCTATTTAATTACCTCCGGTAAATCAAAATTTGCCAGGTTGTGACATACCTTGCTGGAATGGGCTAATTACGAGCTTTTCAGAAAATAAACTTAATTTTTTGGTATCGTAACTTCCTCGAATTATAATCCAACCCAAGAGCGTTCCAAGTTTGTATAATTAATTAATATTATTGTGCATAATATTGATATTTGATTTAGATTACAGTATGCATACGTACATAATTAATTTCAGTATTATATTATATCATATTATATTCAATCATGCCAAGTTTCTCTAATTTGTACTGTATGCATAGCATTGTAGCGGATTGTGCCCTATTGGTAATAAATGGGAGCAGCAGTTTCCCTAAATGGGAAGCATAACTGTGCCCTATTGTGCCTTAATTTGAGTCAGGGTACTACAGTATGCATATAATATGTATGATACAGGATGCATAAAATCATGAGTATAAACACAGCCCAATAAACACAGGGTGTCAAAAATTTGTTGGGCCGGTACTTAAAAGTGTTGGCACAGTACAGTACTGACATAACAGCCACGGTGGCTCGCAAATGTTCACCAACCCTCAAAAGTTTTTTAAACAAATCAAAACTCTCCGCCTCAGCAACATCAGCTGCCAACGCATTCCACTCTTTCACCGTCCTGTTCACAAAAGAAAATTTACCTACTGCACCTGGCAAATTTGTGGTGGGACTATGGTGGGAGGCATTAATAGGATTGTCATAGGTCATAGTTTTTTTTCCTGCTAAGTAATACCCATCTTTCTACTTATCCTATCTCAGTGGTCAACCAGCTGCTTGCCGCCAAGTCACTCGCCGTATGTGATGATTTTCATTTACATTATTTTCGTGTGAAACAAAATACGATAGAGCCTTCTGTAGCAAAGGAGGTGTATCCTAAATATATTTAGATTTGTGCAGAGTGTTTATAATGTGTGTGAAAAGCGTGATTTATTTGCAATAAATGAAGTAAAAGTGTTCTTCCCAATGAAAAGCAACGTTGGGTAATGTACTTTTTTCGTGTTGCTAGGTACTTATATACGTACGTGTATATATACACATTGTATTGAAAGAAAATAAAATGTTATAAGGAAATTGAACGATTTATTTATTTTTTTTTTTTTTTAATGTCTTAAATAGTTATTTCGTAGTAATATGAAATGTTAATTGAGCTCGCGATGTGGAGGTAATGTTGTTAACAAACTCGCGAGTTACTCGCGATAGGTTTTTTTGCTGCAGTTGCCGATAGTTGGCGCCAGTGGTATTTTATTATTAGTCTTTTATTAAAGGGGGTGTGACTTTTCAAAATTAAAAATTCACCAAAAAATCTTCTTTCCAAAAATGTAAATTTCACTTTCCTCCGACTCCCCGTTCCTTCCATACCGCCCGGTCAAAAGTCTACTATGACGTCACATTACTTAAGGTCGCGCGCAAGAAAGCAAGCAAGCAAGTGGCGGCGAGCGCTAAAATCCACGTTTTCGCGTCTTTAAGCCCGCCTAGCAGCCGACAGCAAAGAGATAAAAATTATCCGCCACGGGATGATTTTATCTAAAGAACATTCTGCGTTTGTATCCGCTTTCGGCATTTCTTCATTTTAATTAGGAAATTAAATATCACGATGCAAACTCAAATTTTTTACAGATTTCTTTTGTCAACTGACTTCAAACACATAAAATATTTTATCAAGCATCTAATAACTTTATTGTAGACACACGTATTGGATTGACATATTATATATGTACAGTACATACGACTTATATTATGTATATGGTATTTCAACAGTATTTTAATTACCTATGATTTTAGCCGCAGCCTTACATTATATAAATTTATATATAATTATAAAATCACGGCAAACACGCAACTAAAACTGTTATCATTTTGTGCATTATCGCTATTTAATTACTTTCTTCGACGTTTGCATTTAAGTTATATAAATATGCAGCATATAGTGATTATTCGATATTACCATTATTAATTATTAATACAATATACTTTGAATTATTATATTTTTTATAATAATCACGAAATAATTGTTAATAATTATAATTAATCTTCAACTTAATTAGAGGCTGCCCCATGCATAATTTATCACACCAGTTCTGCTTTTAATTCTTGTTGTTAATATTCAGTGTCATTGTAATATATATATATATATATATATATATATATATATATATATATATATATATATATATATATATATATATTTATATATAATATATAAAGGTGTTTCCGGTCCAAATGTATAGATGGAAACTCCCTTTCCCTTTGAGTTAAAATAATATAACATAAAAGCTTTATTTATATTCAGAGCTCAAAGTAAGAATACTAATAATATTAGGGTTTCTGTAATTTAATTCTAGTACGTAATTCCAGCGTAATTCTAGCACAGCAGAGCAGACTCGGGCACCAGAATATTTACCGCGATTCAATCGACGGGGATCATCTGCGCTGCAAGTTGGTTCAAACATATAAGGCTTTATATATTTTCTTGAACTCATTACGCTTGCTATTATGCATATACGGAAATTTATAAAAAAAATTATGTGATTTAATTAACTAAAAGTGCAGTGATAACAATCTCAGAGACAACGTGCAACTCCAAAAGTACTTGGAGGCGACGGTATTGAATGCTGATGCGAAACAAATTTTCACAACACTGAACTGAAAAAATCTCCCTACATTCTTGCTCCCTTATGTGTGCGGCCGGAACTGTCCGCTGACACTGAAAGCCAGAGTAAGCCCACGTGTCTATATTACTATAAAGAAACAAAACTTTGCAATTATGAATAATTATATATTTTTGCCTCAAAATCGATTTAAAAATTTGTTCATTATTTGTATTTATAATAATATGTAAAATCTAAAATCATTGAACCGATTGAACGTACAGTACTATACTATATTATATTTCGTCTAAATAACAATTAACATTATATAATATAGTATTTGTATGGTATTACTATATTATTATAATGTTAACTGTTATTTAGTCTTAGATGTTATTTAGTCGTAGACTATATAAATATATAATATATAGTATAGTACTGTACGTTCAATCGGTTCAATGATTTTAGATTTTACATATTATTATAAATACAAATAATGAACAAATTTTTAATTCGATTTTGAGGCAAAAATATATAATTATTTATAATTGCAAAGTTTTGTTTCTTTATAGACACGTGGGCTTACTCTGGCTTTCAGTGTCAGCGGACAGTTCCTGCCGCACACATAAGGGAGCAAGAATGTAGGGAGATTTTTTCAGTTCAGTTTTGTAAAAATATGTTTTGCATCAGCATTCAATAACTTCGCCTCCTCCACGTTATCTCTCAGATTGTTATCACTGCACCTTTAGTTAATTGAATCACATAATTATTTATAAATTTCCGTATATGCATAATAGCAAGCGTATAATGAGTGCAATAAAAGATATATATAATGCCTTATATGTATGTTAGACTAAATATAATAATTTAAAGTATATTGTATTATTAATTAATAATGGTAATATCGAATAATCACTATATGCTGCATATTTATATAACTTAAATGCAAACGTCGAAGAAAGTAATTAAATAGCGATAATGCACAAAATGATAACAGTTTTAGTTGCGTGTTTGCCGTGATTTTATAATTATATATAAATTTATATAATGTAAGGCTGCGGCTAAAATCATAGGTAATTAAAATACTGTTGAAATACCATATACATAATATAAGTCGTATGTACTGTACATATATAATATGTCAATCCAATACGTGTGTCTACAATAAAGTTATTAGATGCTTGATAAAATATTTTATGTGTTTGAAGTCAGTTGACAAGAGAAATCTGTAAAAAATTTGAGTTTGCATCGTGATATTTAATTTCCTAATTAAAATGAAGAAATGCCGAAAGCGGATTCAAACGCAGAATGTTCTTTAGATAAAATCATCCCGTGGCGGATAATTTTTATCTCTTTGCTGTCGGCTGCTAGGCGGGCTTAAAGACGCGAAAACGTGGATTTTAGCGCTCGCCGCCACTTGCTTGCTTGCTTTCTTGCGCGCGACCTTAAGTAATGTGACGTCATAGTAGACTTTTGACCGGGCGGTATGGAAGGAACGGGGAGTCGGAGGAAAGTGAAATTTACATTTTTGGAAAGAAGATTTTTTGGTGAATTTTTAATTTTGAAAAGTCACACCCCCTTTAAACACAGAAAGTGTACATATTAACAGCACTAGAAACATACATTATAGAAAAACATTACAATAGAACACTTAAAACATACATACAAAACATATATAGTAGTTACAGAATAATAGAACAATAGAAAATGATAATAAAACAATATAAAATAAAATAACAGATGATACTAACAGCCTGTTACATCATAATAATAATATATCATATATATAATCACATATATAAAACAAAATATGACATAGAAAATAGATAGAATAAAAAACTTATTGCTTCATTGCTATTCAAAATCTATAGACTATATGAAATCTCCCCTGGCATAATCGCTAATAGGCTTAATTCTAGATTTACAGATATTTAAATGATATTGGCTACAATATTCATTACATAATTTACATACACAAGATTGTTCAGCTTTATGATAACCAGAAGATTTACAAATTAGATGGTGGAAGCCGTGAACAGCCTGGCGAGTTAAAACATTTCTAACATTGGATCTATCCAATTGGGGCAGACACCAATATTTACATGTCATAGCATCAGTGCTGTAAAACTCAGGATTAATATCCTGAGCTTTTTGATTCCTGACAGCTATAAAATTGGAATATTGATCTGTCGTTGGAAGTTTAAACATTTCTTTGATTTCTGTAATAAAATAATTGGAATCTATCAGTTTATAGGCCAGTCTAGTTTCGGTAAATTTTGACAGACACAGTAATCTTTTAACAAACATGGCTTTTACTGATTCTATCAAAATCGGATACAGATAAATAAGGCCATACAATTTCAATACCATAAGTACCCACACTTAAATTTTGTTGAACAAAATCTTGCTCCAACTAAAAACTAACTATACAACTCAATACAACTATGATTTTGCCGCTTTTAGGGTTCGTTTTAGTTGCGGCCCTGTAACTTTGAATAACTGAAGGCAACAGATATTGTTTTAACTCCTGCTAACCAAGATAAACGTGCGCAAAAAGCAACTAAATATAACTGGATAATGATAACACTACACAACATTGTGTAACTCAAGGATTACAATGAAAATAAACATTATACAACTGATTAATCACAACAAATTTCAACCTTTATTAACAAGACATTATTCAATAAAATACAGCTGGCATTAACAAATTTCAACACACATTTATACAACTGATTACAATGAAATACAACTAAAAGTTTCCCCCTGCCGAACCAGGGGTTGCCCAATCTGACTCAACTCATTGCAACCAAATTACAACGAAATCCAACTAGCTTTCTGGCAGAATCATTCCTGGATCCTCCCCAATGTGACCCAACTCATTCCAACAAAATTACAATGAAATGCAACGAACTTTCTGGCAGAATCAATACTGGGTTATCCCTTATTTGACCTAACTCATTTCAACAAAATTATAACGAAATCCAACGAACTTTCTGGCAGAATCAATACTGGTCCTTCCCCCATCTGACCCAACTCTAAACAACTCTTTACAACGAAATTCAACTAGCTTTTTGGCAGAATCAATACCGGACTCTCCACCATGTAACCCAACTCCTTCCAAAAAAATTACAATGAAACCCAACTAGCTTTCTGCCAGAATCAATATTGGGCCCTCCCCCATCTGACCCATATCTCCTCAAATAAATAACAAGTAAATTTTCTACTATTCACTTTGACGAGTTCTCCCCTCTATTACCCAAGTATTTGAAACTGCTGTTTGGAATTACTTGGGCCAAAGACGTCGGGGATAAACGTTAAAATTCTTGAATTCTTGGCACTGTTGGCAGACTTTTCATCATCAGGTAGGAGGCTTGTTGGCAGTGATCATGATGCCCTGTTGAAATTTATCAAAATTTAGACACTCACGATGTAAACAATAGTCGTATAAGTAAATTATACAAATGTCTAGGTGTTTGAAGGAACCAGTAGAATTATTTTATCAGGCTCCATAACATGCTGGAACAACAAAAGTCAGTATGCAAGCCACAGTATAAAAGCCACTGCAATATATGGTCATTATATGAGTATCACCAAGGATTTTGTATGTATGGATAGGTGATGGTACTGCCGTCGGTGAGGAAGTGGGTGGCGGTTACAACAGTAACCAATGGGATGACTGCCATCTTACGTTGGGGAACTTCCATATAGTTTACATTGCAGATGGTTGCGCTCGGTCACCATCTTACGTTGGAGATTTGCCTCAGTAGCTCTAATTCTATTGGTATAGAGATAACCTATCTATAAATACAAAATCCTTGAGTATCACACAGCTTTAGATTGTTCATTTTAAATGATATTTTGGTTTCAAGTTTGAAAAAATGGCTGATATTTAGAATTTAATATCAATGCTGGAAGGAAAAGTCAGTAAGTTGGTAACATGATGCAGATTGACGCTGTTACTAATTTAATTTCTGAAAACATGAGGTTAGTTTGTCACTGGCAGCAGGTCCTGTCAAATAGGCGCCATCTTGGTTCCATCACGTAGCGTCAGTAATGACGAAGTAGGAGCCTCCGAAACACTTTGCCATCATAACGTACTGAAATGCAAGTGAGTTTGTGTCTAGTTGAAGGTTCCGCTAAATGGCAGCCATCTTGTCTAAATTTAATAGAGACTAGTCAGTACGTAACAAAGAAACTGCCTACGAAACACTTTGCTATCATAACGTATTAAAATGCAAGTGAGTTTGTATCTAGTTGAAGGTTCCGCTAAATGGCAGCCATCTTGTCTAAATTTAGTAGCGACTTGTCAGTACGTAACAAAGAAACTGCCTCCGAAACACTTTGCCATCATAACGTACTGAAATGCAAGTGAGTTTGTGTCTAGTTGAAGGTTCCGCTAAATGGCAGCCATCTTGTCTAAATTTAATAGAGACTAGTCAGTACGTAACAAAGAATTTTCCTCCGAGACACTTTGCCATCATAACGTACTGAAATGCAAGTGAGTTTGTGTCTAGTTGAAGGTTCCGCTAAATGGCAGCCATCTTGTCTAAATTTAATAGAGACTAGTCAGTACGTAACAAAGAAACTGCCTCCGAGACACTTTGCCATCATAACGTACTGAAATGCAAGTGAGTTTGTGTCTAGTTGAAGGTTCCGCTAAATGGCAGCCATCTTGTCTAAATTTAATAGCGACTAGTCAGTACGTAACAAAGAATTTGCCTCCGAGACACTTTGCCATCATAACGTACTGAAATGCAAGTGAGATTGTGTCTAGTTGAAGGTTCCGCTAAATGGCAGCCATCTTGTCTAAATTTAATAGAGACTAGTCAGTACGTAACAAAGAAACTGCCTCCAAGACACTTTGTCATCATAACGTACTGAAATGCAAGTGAGTTTGTGTCTAGTTGAAGGTTCCGCTAAATGGCAGCCATCTTGTCTAAATTTAATAGCGATTAGTCAGTACGTAACAAAGAAACTGCCTCCGAGACACTTTGCCATCATAACGTACTGAAATGCAAGTGAGTTTGTGTCTAGTTGAAGGTTCCGCTAAATGGCAGCCATCTTGTCTAAATATAATAGAGACTAGTCAGTATGTAACAAAGAAACTGCCTCTGAGATACTTTGCCATCATAACGTACTGAAAAGCAAATGAGTTTGTGTCTAGTTGAAGGTTCCGCTAAAGGGCAGCCATCTTGTCTAAATTTAATAGAGACTAGTCAGTACGTAACAAAGAAACTGCCTCCAAGACACTTTGTCATCATAACGTACTGAAATGCAAGTGAGTTTGTGTCTAGTTGAAGGTTCCGCTAAATGGCAGCCATCTTGTCTAAATTTAATAGCGATTAGTCAGTACGTAACAAAGAAACTGCCTCCGAGACACTTTGCCATCATAACGTACTGAAATGCAAGTGAGTTTGTGTCTAGTTGAAGGTTCCGCTAAATGGCAGCCATCTTGTCTAAATATAATAGAGACTAGTCAGTATGTAACAAAGAAACTGCCTCCGAGATACTTTGCCATCATAACGTACTGAAAAGCAAATGAGTTTGTGTCTAGTTGAAGGTTCCGCTAAATGGCAGCCATCTTGTCTAAATTTAATAGCGACTAGTCAGTACGTAACAAAGAAACTGCCTCCGAGACACTTTGCCATCATAACGTACTGTAATGCAAGTGAGTTTGTGTCTAGTTGAAGGTTCCGCTAAATGGCAGCCATCTTGTCTAAATTTAATAGCGACTAGTCACTACGTAACAAAGAATCTGCCTCCGAGACACTTTGCCATCATAACGACTGAAATGCAAGTGAGTATGTGTCTAGTTGAAGGTTCCGCTAAATGGCAGCCATCTTGTCTAAATTTAATAGCGACTAGTCACTATGTAACAAGGAATCTGCCTCCGAGACACTTTGCCATCATAACGTACTGAAATGCAAGTGAGTTTGTGTCTAGTTGAAGGTTCCGCTAAATGGCAGCCATCTTGTCTAAATTTAATAGCGACTAGTCAGTACGTAACAAAGGAACTGCCTCCGAGACACTTTGCCATCATAACGACTGAAATGCAAGTGAGTTTGTGTCTAGTTGAAGGTTCCGCTAAATGGCAGCCATCTTGTCTAAATTTAATAGAGACTAGTCAGTACTTAACAAAGAATCTGCCTCCGAGACACATTGCCATCATAACGTACTGAAATGCAAGAGAGTTTGTGTCTAGTTGAAGGTTCCGCTAAATGGCAGCCATCTTGTCTAAAATTAATAGCGACTAGTCACTACGTAGCAAAGAATCTGCCTCCGAGACACTTTGCCATCATAACGACTGAAATGCAAGTGAGTTTGTGTCTAGTTGAAGTTTCCGCTAAATGGCAGCCATCTTGTCTAAATTTAATAGCGACTAGTCACTACGTAACAAAGAATCTGCCTCCGAGACACTTTCACATTGAGTAAAGTATGAAACATAAATTAGTATTGCAACCAACAAAATTAATTTCCCAATTATAAAAATACTGTATATAGTATAGCCCTCAAAGTAAAAAAATAAATAAAAATAAATCACAATCATTATTTTTAGTTGACCTATAAATCACTTATTGAAGGATAACGTACATAGAAAACTACAGGCCGAGGACTCACCATGGTTGTCCCTAGTGTCCATTGGCTGCATCTGTGTTGTCCGTCACCTGACTGGAGGTGCGTCCCTGCCTGATATGCTGGGAGTGCAGCGGCCAGATACGTTGGCAGAGAGATTGTCTGGTGGGTCCGCTTCTCCTCCTTCCTTCATCAAGCGAGGACGTCACTGAGATTGGACGCTGCCTGAGACACCGCCTCGAGATTGTCACTCACATTACCTGTTGACACTGCACAAGACGGAATCAGCACATCATTGAACACAATAAATAATTTAAGTTTAATTTTAAAAATAGGTGGGTTTATATGACACTTATAGGTTAGTGGCAAGTTTAAGAGCTTTCAAACAACAGAAATATTATTTATGCCATGGCATGCCGTATACAGCAAGCTTTCGTACATTATCGTTTATCTGCGGCTGCTACGGCATGATTCCGGTAGTAATTTTCGACCATATGTGACAGCACCTTTACAATCCAAGGCAAATGTACTGTCTAGGCATAGGGATTGCATTATATGCAGGTAAAAGAAGAACCTTGAAACCATTGTATCGTTCATCAGCATATTTATAAATATGATATGCATACAGCATATATTATATTATGTATGCATGCTTATTTTAGATACTGTACTGTACAGTATGGCATACCGTGTGCATACTGCTATAATATAGTGTTAAAATAATTGTAATAGACTATTTATTTATGATAAAAATTATTGTATGCACATTAAGGTAGAGATAACGCCGAACAGCTGATCGACGTAATGCCCTTTGATTAACATGTAAACCTTGGCAAATTGACAAAAATTCTGAATTTTTTTTGAGAGGCAGATATTAGTGCCTAAAAGCCATAGAAAAAATTTCAACACGATTTAACGAGCCGATTTTTTTTAATTAATTTTTTTAATTTTCAGCGTAGGGCTTTCCCATGGAGAGCCAATCTAAAAAATTAATTTAAAAAAATCGGCTCGTTAAATGTTTTGGAAACTTTTGCTATGGCTTTTAGGCCATGGCATCTTACTGTCAAAAAAATTTCAGAATTTTTGTCAATTTGCTTAGGTTTACATGTTAATCAAAGGGCATTACGTCAATCAGCTGTTCGGCGTTATCTCTACCTTAAGCTAAATGGGAACTGAAAAACTTGAAATCAGTCAACGACACCTATGCATAGAAGGAAAAATTTAATTTATTTTCAAACATCATTACTGTAATTTTCTCGTTAATATACGCTTGGGAACAATGGGAACTTTGCTATATAAACAATATCGTATTATACATACCCGGTATTTCCATATAGAATGATGCTGACGATTGGAAATTCAATTTTAAGAAACTTACAGAACAGATAGTCCACTCGAGGTCCACTCGTTTGCAGATATCAGACATAAACAAAACAAATCGTGGTTCAGAAAAACACAATTTTAACCAAGGACGCAATATACATACACTAAAACATACCTTATTCTCACAGTTCGTTATGTATTTTCATTAAATATATCATACAAAACATCGTAACACAGATTTAATTGCAGTTATTAACGAAAATTTGGCACCGACATCACTTCTTCTTCGCCGCCATTAGAAAATAAAAAATCATATCGATTATCGATCGTTATCGATCAACGGTCGGTGCTAAATTTTGATTGGCTTACAATTTTGAACTTGTCCAATCAGAAACGATAAGAAATATTTTTTACAAGGCGCACGGAATGTTTGAAAAAGTTATGTCAGAAAATAGTTTAATTCTTTAATTGCATAATTTAAACGAAATGAAATCATTTCACCTTTCAAGTGATATTCATAGTGTTTTATGGTGGAAAAAGTTTATTATAATTGTTTAATAAGAGTTAATTTAGTGCACTTTATTGTTTAAATATATATTATACATCATGGGACTCGATCGATCACCTCATAAAATTATATATATGATAGATCCCACCCAAGAATAGCATGCATAAATTAATTCCATATTTTAATTACTCTAATCCCATAAGCACACGCTTAAACAGGCATGGATTCAGAAAAAAAAATCGGGGGGGGGGGCTGCCTCCGCATATGATCAATGTTAAAAAAAATTGGAATGGGAAAAATGATTTTATATAATATATATTATTATACTGTATATTATATATATGTTGCACATGTGTGTTAAATCCAAAAATGGGGGGGGGGGGGCAGCTCCCCTCCACCAATAGAAGAATAGCCCTGCCCTCCCCCTATAGCTGATCCACACCTGCGCTTATAATTTTCATTAACGACAAATTTAAAAAAGTGACATAATTTATGATTATAATATCTTTATAATTTATATTATTTAAAGTAAAGTGCGCGCTAGAAAAAAAAGTTGAGTTAGTATTTTCTAAAAATAGTTCAAGTAGTCCTCCATATCAAACCAAAATTCAAAAAATTCTATCTCAAATGGGTTTGCCAGAAAAAAATTCCAAAGTCAGAGTGAACGCGTCGCTTAACATGGGGCCTTACCTGACAAAGACCCTCGAATATCTCGAAAAAATACACCGTTAGGTGGTATGAAAAAAATATAGTGATGTTCTATGACCCAAGCTTTAACCAAAAACCGATTAAAAAAAATTTCACTCGAATCCATTTTTCCGTAAAAAAATAATAAAAAATCTTATGGGAATTAACATGGTAGATTTTCTTGATTTTTTTACGGAAAAATGGATTCGAGAGAATTTTTTTTTAATCGGTTTTTGGTTAAAGCTTGGGTCATAGATTATCACTATATTTTTTTCATACCACCTAACGGTGTATTTTTTCGAGATATTCGAGGGTTTTTGTCAGGTAAGGCCCCATGTTAAGCGACGCGTTCACTCTGATTTTGGAATTTTTTTCTGGCAAACCTATTTGAGATAGAATTTTTTTAATTTTGGTTTGATATGGAGGACTACTTGAACTATTTTTAGAAAATACTAACTCAACTTTATTTTCTAGCGCGCACTTTACTTTAATTAAATACGATAGATTACAATGAACATGCAATGATATCAGTAGAAAATAAATTTAAAGAAAAAAAATTTTTTTTTTACATATATATTTATAATTCGTTTTAGAGAGGGATGAAGCTTAAAGTTGAGTAAAGGCGAATTCAGATGGTGACAACGCGGGGCTATGCGACGCGATTTTGTCACACAAGCTGTGAAATCCTATGCGGAAGCGAATTCGACATTGCGGCGGCGAATATATCGCATTAATTTTTATACTTTTTTTTTTAATCCCCAAATATGGCCGGCCGCCAATGGATTTTACAGCAAGTGCGCATTATTCGCTTCGCGTCGCAGGTTGGAAATCGCCATGTGGATCCACCTTAGGCGATTTCATTTTTTTTTTTTTTAATTTCATTTTCTAAAAATTTAACTCGCCCTCTATTGAGAAATAAAAACCAAAAAATTCCATCTCAAATAAGCCTCACCACAAAAAATTCCAAAAGTTAGTGTTTCGGAGGCCTTTAACATGCATCCTAGCTTATGGAAGAGCTTTTTACTACAACATCGTCTGAAATATGGTGCCAATTAAAAAATCCGTACATATAGAATCTTTGATGAATTCTTTAATGGATTTTCAAATAAAACAATTTTTTATGGAGCCGTTTTTCCGGAAAAAAATCCTGAAAATCCTTATGGGAATAATTAACTCGCATAAATTTTAATATATCTTTTCGGAAAAACGGCTCCGTAAATAAATAAAATTATTTGTAAATCCATTAAAGAATTCATAATAGATTACGTACGCATTTTTTGGTTGATACCATATAGTAGACGAAGTTGGAGTAAAAAGCTGTTTTTTGTTCCATAAGGGATGCATATATAATATGTCAACGGCCTCCGAAACACCAACTTTGGGAATTTTTTGTGGTGAAGCTATTTGAGATGGAATTTTTTGGTTTTCATTTTTCTCAATAGAAGGCAGGTTAAACTATTTTTAGAAAAAAAAAAAAAATTCCAAAAAATGAAATCGCTCATACTCTACTTCAAGCTAATTGAAAGTTATAACTTTCTATACTAGATACTAATAATATATTATATAATAAGTTTTATTGTGCCATGCTAATTAATATGCTATATGAAATAATTAATATGATGATGAAGGGACACAATGTAGTATTGACCACAATTTTTTTTATTGCAAAAATGGATAAAGCTAGCGTGCAAATTTATGCTACCTTGATATTTTCAGATTTTTTAGAGTCCGGGAACTATTTTTAAAAAATTGTTGACAGTTGTTTTCGTGACGTGACTAGACGCGGCTCCTTAAGAAAAAGATAGGACTTGTCGCCGCGTGACGTCACAAAAAGGACTTTCAATAATTTGTTAAAAATACATCCCGGGCTCTAAAAAATCAAAAAAAAAATCAGGGTAGCATAACTTTGCACCCTCTATCCATTTCTGCAATAAAAAAATTGAGGTCGATATCCCATTTTAGGTATTTATAATATTATTATACTGTATATTTAATTTCAAAGAAAATGGTTTTAAATTTTGTCTGGACATCATATAAGCGGCGTGTATTTAAAGTTAACTAATTATAGAATAGTGAATGCTAATTAGAATAATTATTGTATACGGTTGCTGTTGTGATTGGCTATTGATGACATCATGGTTGTCCCATCAGGTTGTACCACCCTAATTCAGATTTATTAAATATATATTTTTTTAAATTAGTTCCTGTACTCCAAAAATCTGAAAAAAATCAGCAAAGCATAATTTTATGTATAAATTTTTGTAATTATGAAATAAAAAAATCCAACCATTATTGTATATTATATTAAAAGAATATCTTTAGTAGCTTAAAATATATATCATTTCATGAGAAGAAATTTTATGTCCCATGAATAATTAACCCCCAGGTGCAGTTACAGGACATTCGGATTATCGGGATAATTATAATAAAAATTAACCTCAATTGTGCTCAAAAAGTCAATAGACTCATGCTTAATCAATATATATATATATATATGATGACATATAAATATTTACAATTTCCGACAATGCCCCGTGTGTGTGTCCTCCAGAGACACCTGCATGCGGGATATTCAATGATATTTAACAAATTAATTTATTTTTATTTAGGATTCAATTAAATGTTTTAAAATAACATAATTTAACCATATTAAAAAAAAATACTAATGTCCCATGAGTGCACCTGCGGGGCATACATGGGATACTCCCTAATGTATCCCTGCAAGACACGTAAGGGACATTTGATATAAAAGTTCAATAAAATGGAGTATCGACCTCAATTTTTTTTATTGGAGAAATGGATAGAGGGTTGCTACTCTGATTTTTTTCAGATTTTCTAGAGACCGCAGGAACTATTTTTTAAAAATTATTGAATGTCCTTTTTTTGACGTCACGAGGTGGCAAGTCCTATTTTTTTTTAAGGAGCGGCGTCTCGTGACGTCACGAAAAGGACTTTCAATAATTTTTTAAAAATAGTTCCCGGTCTATAAAAAATCAGGGAACCCTCTCTGCAATAAAAAAATTGAGGTCGATACTCCATTGTGATTTTGTCTCCTATATGTCTCTCCTACATCCTACGTAAAGCAATTCCAGATATTCACGGGGCATTTCTCGCGGAACGTTCGCTCGGCTGTGTCGCGGGGATACCCATGCGGTCCCTGGGTATATGTATAAAACACTATTTTTTTTCCCATCTGTCTGCCGTTGCATATAAAATATATATTATATATTTTTTATTTTTAGCATATCTTAATTATTTGCAAATTGTTCCATATCTATTATATATAGTGAATTTAAACAGTTATTAAAGTAGAGTGAGCGATTTCATTTTTTTGAATATTTTATTTTTCTCAACAGAGGACAAGTTAAACTATAGTTTAACTTGTCCTCTGTTGAGAAATGAAAACCAAAAAATTCCATCTCAAATAGCTTCACCACAAAAAAATCCCAAAGTTGGTGTTTCGGAGGCCTTTAACATGCATCCTTATGGAACAGAAAGCCGCTTTTTACTCCAACTTCGTCTGAACTATGGTACCAATTAAAAAATACGTACGTAATCTATGATGAATTCTTTAATGAATTTTCAAATAAAAAAAAAAAAATTTCGGAGTGGTTTTTCCGGAAAAAATCTTGAAAATCTTTATGGGAATTAACCCGCAAAAATTTCAATATATTGTTTCGGAAAAACGGCAATGTAAAAATTTTTTTTTACATGGAAATCCATTAAAGAATTCATCATAGATTACGTACGTATTTTTTAATTGGTTCCATAGTTCAGACGAAGTTGGAGTAAAACGCTGTTTTCTGTTCCATAAGGATGCATGTTAATTTAAGGCCTCCGAAACACCAACTTTGGGAATTTTTTGTGGTGAAGCTTTTTGAGATGGAATTTTTTGGTTTTCATTTCTCAATAGAAGGCAGGTTAAACTATTTTAAGAAAATAAAATATTCCAAAAAATTAAATCGCTCACTCTACTTTAATTACCACAATTTAAAGGAGTAAATTGTCTCTCTCATTCTCATTGCTAAATTTCTTGTAAAGTTTTTTTTTTCATAAGGGTTTCTTTTAGCTGGAACTGTAATATAAAAACAACCCATCGATCATTGCTGTGGTTGTGGCGAATTTTTAGTTGAGTATTGATGCACAAGAGTTTTTTATGTTGGAAGTAAACCAGTCCATCATTGCTGTGGTTTTAGCAAATTTTTAGTCGAGTGTTGTTGCAAAAGAGTTGCTTTTTGTTGTAACTAAAATAATCCATCATTGCTGTGGTTTTGGCGAATTTTTAGTTGAGTGTTGTTGCAAAAGAGTTGCTTTTTGTTGTAACTAAAATAATCCATCATTGCTGTGGTTTTGGCGATTTTTTAGTTGAGTGTTGTTGCAAAAGAGTTGCTTTTTGTTGGAATTAATAGATCCCATCATTGCTGTGGCTTTGGTGAATTTTTAGTTAAGTGTTGTTGTAAAAGGGTTGTTTTTTGTTGGCAATGACATGGTCTCCTATTGCTACAATTTATAGTTGAGTTTTGTTGCAAGAGTGTTGCCTTTTGTTGAGACAAATATGGCCCTACCTTTGTTGAATTCTGTTATATAACATTGCATTTCTCTATTCAACACTTTGGTTGACATGCATTGGGTTATATTGTTTTTAAATTTAAATCTGCAGTTAGAAGAAGATAAAATCCTTTGAAGAAGAGGACTCAGAAGTTAAGTTAATTGAAGTTGCTTTGAATTGATTTTTAAATGCCATTTTTCTATTGAATCGAGTTGCTGTAAGTTAGAAAAATGCTTTGTTTGTCAAAGTTTAATTATGTTGGATGCTTCAAAGTTAATATGGGATATATTATGTTAATTTCCATTGTGGGAAAGTACATTTATAATTGGTTACAATGAGTTATTTTTATTTTCGTTAATCTGAGATACATTGCGTTGTAATGAGTTGTACGATTCAAGTTGTAGAGAGTTAAAAAATTGTCCTCCAACTGTTTTAGTTATAATGAATTTGAATATGTTATGCATAAAAATCAAGCTTGGGGAATATTCTGCTCAGAGTTTGAATGAGTTAAAATTCTAGAGAAAAAGCAACCAAAGTCAGCTATATTTTAGTGTGGGTAGCCACAGGGGCGACTTTTAAATTGAATAGTTTGAGCCCTGTTTTGACGGATAGACCAGACAGCCCTGAGATAGTGTACATAACAGTGATAGCGTTCTTACATCTTTCTGTTATATGTTTAGAAAAAGAATGCCCTGTCATTTGAAGTATTATGCCAAGATATTTAAATGAATTTAGAAATTCAATCTTTTGACCGTCACAATAAATTTCATCGTTTTTGCATAACGGTCCGCCTCTTCTAAACTTAACAACCTTGGTTTTCTCTGTGTTAATTTCTAGACCATTTGTTTTGGCCCAGATGGATGGATTATTTAGCGCTTTTTGTAGCTTGACTTTGCTCTTTGAAATAATAGCAAGATCATCTGCATATAAATTTAGTACGACTTGATCATTTTCATTTTCACAGTTTATATCTTTTGTAATCTCGGTTATATCTGCAGTAAAAAGATTGAAAAGAAGAGAGCTGCTCGGGTCTCCTTGCAAAACTCCGTTAGATTGAATAATATTACTAGTGGTATTTTAGTGGGAACTTATTAACATTATTATCTCACTTTAATTGCATGTTAATTAAGGCTTGTTTGGCCACCTTTCTTTTTACATCATGAGAATAACTAACTTGTGGCTCCTGCAGCATCCTGGTCCTGTCTGGGGAAACCAGCAGATCCGTCTGGCCGATGATGCATTCGGCAAGCTAAGCAACTGCATCAATGACCTGTCGCTCCACGTGCGAGTGCATGCTGCCAAACTGCTGGGCAAGATGGGGGAGGTCTCGTCAAAGCCAAGTTCCTGCAGCAGTCCTTGGACAAAAAGCTCATGTCAAACATGAGGGTGAGCTTGTAGATATCACAGCAGAAATACCATGCAATTAATTGCTGTACACCTCGGGACAGAACGAACTTAACTCCTGCCTCACTTGTTAGAGCTGCAGTTTCAAGAGACAAAGATATGCAGATTTGCAATTTTGGGGAAGTTAAGAAGAGCTTTCAGTCTATCAATATCAAAAGAATTTTAGTTCATGTCTCCGTAGACTGTTTGGTAACACCCACAAACAATGCAAGAGTAAAGTTTGTGTGTTCAGGGGTGTACAATAGAATATTGTACTTCTTTTAACTCTAAAACTGTTTTATTTTATTAGTAAATAATTTTGCTATGATATTTTTTCTAACTTTTTTTTATTTTATTTTTAATTGTTTTGTTTTATTGTTTTATACAACCTGCATAGAGAATTTTTATTGCATAAATGAATAGAGGGCACCAAATTTTGCTACTTTGAATTTTTTAATTTTTTTGTTTTTTTTTTTGTTTATATAAAATAATATTCAATTAATTAAATTGGCATTAGAAAACTCTCATGCTGCCAGTTCAAATAATCTATCAATCCCTCTCTGTTTACAGAGGTGCGGAGTGTGTCTGTGGATGCACCTGTGCCTGCTTGCACTGAGTGACGTCAACTTTGTCACCCTTTCGCTGGACTTCCTGGTGGACATGTTCAACGACGAGATCGAGGAGGTTCGTCTGAAGGCCATCAACAGTCTCACCAGAATCAGCGGCTCCATCGTGTTCAGAGAGGACTAGCTGGAGACCTGCATCCTGGGGGCCTTGGAGGTGAGCAATAAGTTGTAAATAAGTCCAAGATTTCTAACACTAAAAACTTTACATTACAGTTCTAATATCATGTGGCAAATTTTAAAATAATTTTTTACTGTAAATACTTAAAAATACTTAAGCGATTGACCTCAGTTATTTCGGAGTAAAAAGAAATTTCTTCTGACGGAATCGAATAAAATAAATTTTAAAAATTCAAGAAATTAGCTCGACGACATTAATATTGCTACAGTCGTGCTTTAAGGGTAAGGTAACGCCACCAATGTTAAAAAAAGTCCCTCACACAAAAATTCTGAAAAAAATTTAAAATGTTCTCCTCTACATCCCCTATCAGTAGTTAAAATATCAGGTATACAAATACGATCTAGTTTTTGAGTTATGAATTTTTAAAGTTGATTAATTTAACATGGGAGTTTCATTTCTCCATGTTAAAGTAGTCAACTTTAAAAATTTATAACTCAAAAACTAGATTGTATTTGTATACCTGATATTTTAAGTACTGATAGGGGGTATAGAGGAGAACATTTTAAATTTTTTTCAGAATTTTTGTGAGAGGGATTTTTTTTAACATTGGTGGCGTTACCTTACCCTTAACGATTATTGTCACCGGAAGTTCCGCCATCTTTCTTTTATGCGCCGCCATCTTCTTTTCATACGCAATACATATGAGTGACAATTAAGAACAAGCACTATTAGGAAAGCAGTGATCAGCACAGTAAAATATGTTTATTTAATAAAATGAATCACTTTAAACACTTTCTCGTGTATTTATTCATCCATCATCCTTGCAAACAATGAAAAGCATTTAAATATGAGTGGTAAATAGTTGTACGCTGTTTTGACTCACTAGTCAAAATGGCTGCTCATGACCGCAATTCATTTGTTTTTTCTGCTGAAAAGTGTAAGGTTGTTTTTTGACGATTTGGCAACATTGTTATCCCATCCAGTTAAGCTACGAGCAGCATTGCCGAATTGTGCAGTTTTTATGAAGGCTTGTATCTCAAAAAGTAAATGATAATCTATAATTATTATTTTATCATAATTCTATTAAAATAATGATTGTTTTTTAAGCTAAAATTTGAATCCATTATTCAGTACCATTCCTGAGATTGAAATTTGCATTTGATAACATGCGTTTTTTATATCTCAATTTAAAAAATAATGGCACTGAATTTAGTTGTATTTTATTGCATGAGAATTTTTATTTATTTTTTCTCTATGCAATGCTGAAAAAATTGGAGTGATTTACCATTTCCTAAGACCAGTGACAATAATCCTTAATAAAGATTTAAAATTTTAAAATTCAGAGCTTCATGAACTTTTGTGAAAAGTATTATTCTGAATTCCGTAGCCATGCACCACTTCAGAATATAAAGGTAATACATAATGATAATAATAAAAAATGATAATAAAAGAATATAAAATAAAATAACAGATGATATTAACAGCCTGATACATCATAATATATCATATATATTAAGCACATATATAAAACAAAATATGACATAGAAAATAAATAGAATGAAAAACTTATTGCTTAATTGCTATTCAAAATATATAGACTATTTGAAGTCTCCCTTGGCATAATCGCTGATAGGTTTACTTCTAGATTTACAGATATTTAAATGATATTGGCTACAATGTTCATTACATAATTTACATACACAAGATTGTTCAGCTTTATGATAACCAGAGGATTTACAGATTAGATGGTGGAAGCCGTGAACAGCTTGGCGAGTTAAGACATTTCTAACATTGGATCTATCCAATTGGGGCAGACACCTATGTTTACATGTCATAGCATCAGTGGTGTAAAACTCAGGATTAATATCCTGAGCTTTTTGATTCCTGACAGCTAGAAAATTGGAATATTGATCTGTCATTGGAAGTTTAAACATTTCTTTGATTTCTGTAATAAAATAATTGGAATCTATCAGTTTATAGGCCAGTCTAGTTTCGGTAAATTTTGACAGACACAGTAGTCTTTTAACAAACATAGCTTTTACTGATTCTAATTTATCAAAGTCGGATACAGATAATTGAGGCCATACGATTTCAATACCATAAGTGGCCACAGGGGCGACTTTAAAATTGAATAGTTTGAGCCCTGTTTTGACGGATAGACCAGACAGACCTGAGATAGTGTACATAACGGTGATAGCATTCTTACATCTTTCTGTTATATATATGTTTAGAAAAAGAGAGCCCTGTCATTTGAAGTACTATGCCGAGATATTTAAATGAATTTAGGAATTCAATCTTTTGACCGTCACAATAAATTTTATCGTTTTTGCACAGCGGTCCGCCTCTTCTAAACTTTACAACCTTGGTTTTCTCTGTGTTAATTTCTAGACCATTTGTTTTGGCCCAGATAGATAGATTGTTTAGCGCTTTTTGTAGCTTGACTTTGCTCTTTGAAATAATAGCAAGATCATCTGCATATAAATTTAGTAAGATTTGATCATTTTCATTTTCACAGTTTATATCTTTTGTAATCTCGGTTATATCTGCATATGCATATATATTATGTTATAAAAATCAGATCAGCTCGTTTACATATTTTTAAAATTTTGACAGTAACTATAATTTTATTATCAGTAATAATTATAGTGTTATTGCAGGTGTATCATATGCATACTGTAGCTGTCTCCCTCTGTCCCTGCAATGTGTATCATGTATCCTATGGTGTATAATCATATATACGTTGTATAACCTGTATAATATATACAGTATTTCTATGCAATGCATGATAAAAAGAACAATCCAAATTGAATGAATTACATGTGTCTTTCAAGTTCTGATAATGATTTTGATTATAAAAAGATATATATATGATATGTTAATAAGTAATAAACTGCATGGTTCGTTATAAGATCTCAAATTATTTTTCTTTTTTTACTAAATTATTATAGCTGATATTAATTTTGGCATTAAATAAATAACAATGTTACAATCTCCAGGGATTATAAATGTCAATTAATTAAGTTCGGTAAAATAACTAAAATGAAATATTTTCTGTTTAATATTTCATAAAAAACTAAAAAAGATCTATGGGGATTCGAACCCACGACTTTCGTCACGCGAAGCGGGTACGCAACCACTACACTACGTCCACCTCGATGCAAATGTCAGAGATTTTAGTTTATTTAAACCTCATTTGTGTGCCATGCTTTCTAAGCCGTTACCAGGGGGTTGAACAAAAGTCAAATAAAAGAATAAAAAACAATTAAAACTAAAAATTAAGTGCTGTAGAGTCGCAATAGATAAGAAAAGAGACAAACTGAACAACTCAGTTTTAAATTTGATCAAGTTATTTTTTAGATAATTAACAAATACGGAGAGACTGTATAGTGAAATGTGGTTGGTTGTCATGGCGCCATGCCAGCCAATAACAAACAAGTGTTCAGTAATAGTAATGAAGATAGCTTCAATAATTAAATTTCAATTTAAAGTAAACAAAGTACAGCGAAGTAAGGTACGTTGTCCGATGATTTGATGACTTGAGAGGCATGCAACGATTTTAATTAGCACATAAAAAATTAATGAGGGCTCCAAAAAATCTGAAAAAAAATCTTAAATCATTTTTCATCATGATCTTTCCAATTTTTGCATTTAAAAAAGTCATGCAGGTTGTCCATTGAAAGCACTGAGAGGAGCTAGGTGTCATGCAATAGGCACCACTTCTTAATAATAGAGGATAGGACCTGAAAGGAGCTTGGGGTCAAACTTGACCTCAGCACAAATTTTTAATAATACTTTCTTCTTGGCCTCGAAAAAATCGGTAAAAGAAGGGTACTATAATTTGATGCGCTCTATATAGTCACTTTGCATTTGTTTATATTCCTGCAATAAAAAAATTATTACAGGTTGTTTATCCTATGCTTTTATTAACTACATTTATTTTTTGACACATGAAAAGCGTGCATGAAAATTTTATTAATTCAAATTTCAATCCAGGAACTCGATTGATGATGCATGTTGCTATTTTGTTTGAACTTTTTTTTTTTTAACTTCTTGCATCCTTAAGGAGAAGGTAAAACACCCAATGTTAAAAAAAAAATCCCTCATATGAAAATTATCAAGACTAGTAGTCTTGAAACGTATGAAAAAAAAAAATAAACTTTTCTCCTCTACATCCCAGATCAGTTGCTAAAATAAAATATCAGGTATAGAAATTCGAGCTAGTTTTTGAGTTTTTAAAGTTAAGTAATTTAACATGTCAGTTCTCCATTTCTCCATGTTTAAGTCAACATTAAAAATTCATAACTCAAAAACTAGATCGAATTTGTACATCTGATATTTTAGCTACTGATAGGGGATGTAAAGGAGAACATTTTAATATTTTTTCATAATATTCACGTGATTTTTTTTTTTTTTTTTTTTTTTTTACATTGGCGTGTTACCTTTCTCTTAAGGGTAAGGTAACGCCACCAATGTTAAAAAAAGTCCCTCACACAAAAATTCTGAAAAAAATTTAAAATGTTCTCCTCTACATCCCCTATCAGTAGTTAAAATATCAGGTATACAAATACGATCTAGTTTTTGAGTTATGAATTTTTAAAGTTGGCTAATTTAACATGGAGAAATTCTCCATGTTAAATTAGCCAACTTTAAAAATTCATAACTCAAAAACTAGATCGTATTTGTATACCTGATATTTTACTTACTGATAGGGGGTGTAGAGGAGAACATTTTAATTTTTTTTCAGAATTTTTGTGTGAGGGATTTTTTTTAACATTGGTGGCGTTACCTTACCCTTAAAATCATGTTGTTCACTTGTTTGTTTCTGTTTTCTTTTCTTTTCTATTTTCATAATTGAAAATTGCTTTTACTTTAAGTGTCTGATCATTTTTAAGGGTAAGGTAACACACCCAATGTTAAAAATATTTCCACACATAAAAATTATAAAACATATCTTAAAATGTTCTCCTCCCACGTATAAATTTTGACTACTTTGGGCTTGGTTTGCTAGCCCAAAATAGCATTGCTAGCTCAAAATTTTTTTCCTTCAAGTATCAGTTTGGGCTGCGAAGCCCAGAGTACCTCAAACTGGCTTTAAAGTGTTATTGAGCTATCTGAACTCAAATTTGCTTATAACCAAAGTAGCCCACGATTGTCCAATAATGCTTCAGGCTTTATTTAGACCAAACATGCTCATTTAAGCCTCCAGCTCAGATTGGAATTTTATAGCTTAAAATAGACCAGATTTGTGACCAAGCAATTTTAACCTAATTAAGACCAAACAAGCTTGAAACAAATTTAAGCTAGCTGTTGACCGTTTTAGCCCAAAATGGTACCTAATATCCCCAGGATTGCAGTAAGCTTGTTATTGGCCAAAAAAGCTCAATTAAGCCCAAGCTCAACCTAGCTTCATGTAACTGTATATTGACCAATCCAGCTAAAATAAATCTGAGCACCCTGTAGACCATTTCTGCCCAAAATAGCCATGAATGAATGCCTTGCCTCGGCCAGCACAAAGTGAGCCAAAAATGCTTAAAATGGCACTCTTCAGCCCAAACATGCCCTTTTTTACTCTGAAAGTATTCATGTGCTTGACCAAGCCCAAAATGGACCAAAAGAGCTTAAAATGGCACTCTTTAGCCCAAACATACCCCTTTTTACTCTGAATGTATTCCTCAGGTTGGCTCAGTTCAAAATAGCCCAAAATAGCTTAAAATGGATTTTTTTTGCCCAAAGATGTTTTTTCCCTCCCTGAATGTACTGCATTGGTTAGGTAGCCCAAAGTGGACCAAAACAGCTTAAAATGGACCTCTTTTGCCCAAAGATGTGCCGGTCCACCCTGAATGTACTGCATTGGCTAAGGTAGCCCAAAGTGGACCAAAACAGCTTAAAATGGACCTCTTTTGCCCAAAGATGTGCCGATCCACCCTGAATGTACTGCATTGGTTAAGGTAGCTCTACCTTAACCAATGCAGTACATTCAGGGTGGATCGGCACATCTTTGGGCAAAAGAGGTCCATTTTAAGCTGTTTTGGTCCACTTTGGGCTACTTTTACCAATGCAGTACATTCAAGGTGGATATCGGCACATCTTTGGGAGCCCAAAGTGGACCATAACAGCTTCAAATGGACCTCTTTTGCCCAGAGATGTGCCGATCCGCCCTGAATGTATGCATACTGCATTGGATTAGGTAACTTAAAGTGAACCATTACAGCTTAAAATAGACCTCATCTATAAGCTGGGTCTATTATATTTATCAGAATTATTTAAGTCGTCTGTCATGTTTACAAAGATTTCGCCATTTGTAGACTTTTGGAGATTAATTTAGCGCGTTTCCGATGGTTTCCGATCGGTTCCGAACTTCCGATCGCTCTGATTGGTTCATTTGAATTCATTTCTCTACCGGTTTTCCATCTGACTTGTAACAGTCGACAATGTTGTTGTTGTTGCAGTATGTATCTTTCTTATATAATAGGTTTAAGCTGCTAACAATGCAGTTCCTCAGCCTATTCTTCCACAATTTTGAAGAAAAAAGCAGTTCTACACAGACAAAATGTAAGGAAATAAATGAACAAAGGTTAATTTTGTTCTAAAATTGCGGTAAGTGGCACTTTTTACAATTTTAATAACAATTTCACAGCTATAATAAATGAAACTGTATTTCATTCAGGATATTATGCTCTCTAATTACTAATAGAATTGTTACAATGACCTCTTACATACGTACTGTATGCATACTGTATTTACCGTGTGCAAATAATATGCATTCAGTACGTTATTTGTACGTATATGATAAAAGAACAGAATAAACAGACACCTCATTTAATATGCATACCATGTGATTCTTGGGCCAGTCTCTTCCCCTCACAGTCAGCCAAGTATTCCTTTGCATTATTTATAGTGTCTGGTATGCATGCATCAGCATGATGACAATACTGATTTTCCCCAGCTCTTATTATAACCATGAATAAATTATTTTATTTTATAGCACTTTTATCAACTTTGAGCTTCAAGTATTAACTAATTAATAGAATGCATTCATGGTCATAAAAGGCACATGTTTTTAGGCAAAATATTTCTATCTTCATCTATTTTCGTTTGTTTTATGAAGCGATAATTAAGGTAAAGAATGTAATACATTCAGAGAAATAAAGGCCATTTTGAGCTATTTTAGTCTATTTTCAGCTACTGTTAGTAATGCAGTACATTCAAGTTGAATAAGCACATCTTTGGGCCAAAGAGGTCCATTTTAAGCTGTTTTGGTTCACTTTGAGCTACCTAAACCAATGCAGTACATTCAGGGTGGATCGGCACATCTTTGGGCAAAAGAGGTCCATTTTAAGCTGGTTTGGTCCACTTTGGGCTACCTTTACCAATGCAGTACATTCAGGGTGGATCGGCACATCTTTGGGCAAAAGAGGTCCATTTTAAGCTGGTTTGGTCCACTTTGGGCTACCTAAACCAATGCAGTATATTCAGGGTGGATCGGCACATCTTTGGGCAAAAGAGGTCCATTTTAAGCTGTTTTGGTCCACTTTGGGCTACCTTAGCCAATGCAGTATATTCAGGGTGGATCGGCACATCTTTGGGCAAAAGAGGTCCATTTTAAGCTGTTTTGGTCTATTTTGAGCTATATAAGCGTACTGGGGACAACCAGGGTAGAAAAGGTCAAGTTTGGGCAAATTTGGTCAATTTCCAGCTTGTTTAAGCATGGCATAGTTGGTTCAAACTGATCCATAATGAGCTACATAGAGCTATGGATTAAGTGGTGTATTGGTCCAGTTAGGGTTATATTGGGCTATTACAGCTCAATGTTACTTTTTTTGCTAGCCCAGATTTGCCCAAAATCGGCCAATTAGGTGCCTGTCGGAGTCTAATTGGGCTAGCAAAATTTTGGTCTTATTTGAGCTGATAAGCCCAAAGTGTAGTCAAAATTTATACGTGGGCTCTACATCCCCTATCAGTATCTAAAATATCAGGCATGCAAATTCTATTTAGTTTTCGAGTTATGAATTTTTAAAATTCACTAATTTAACATGGAGAAATTTGATATTGAACTTCCATGTTAAATTAGTTAACTTTGAAAATTCATAATTCAAAAACTAGATGGAATTTGTAAAGCTGTTATTTTAGCTATACTCATAGGGGCGGGTGGAGAGTAAGATATTTTAAGATATTTTTCATAATTATCATGTGTAGGAATTTTTTTAACATTGGGGGTGTTACCTAACCCTTTATATTAATAGGACATTACGTACAGACAGGAAATTTAGTGTGTGTAACTTTGGTGTTCGAAGGGTCGGGCTACCGAAACCACGTTGCCATGATGGCTCTGACCGTGCAGGAGCTGGCAGCCCTCGAGAGTATGGAGCAGCTGAGCTTCCTCAAGCGCCACTTCGGTCACACCCACAGCGCTAGACCTCAGACCCACTAGCAGCTAGAAAATCCAAAGACTTTTCATTATGTTCCCTAATCCTAAGGCAATTAGCCATTTTTGTATTTTAAATTTGTTTCTTGAATTCTTCTCTAAACTAACAACAATTATTAAACCAATTGGAATTCCCCAGTATTGTAATTTGCAATGTAAATTTTAATTACTACTCAGTACTATAAAAATGCATTTAAATTTAGAAGCTTTCAGAAGAAAAATGTGTACTGTTTATAGATCTGAAAATTGTGTTACAAAATATAGAATGAATTGTGTTTTGTATTGCAGATGCTTGTATTAAATAAAAGTGGTTCAATAAATAAGCTTTAATTAATTTTAATTTTTCATTATACTGCTCTTTCTTGTTACCTTTTTTATTTATTTTACGTGAAATACACAGTCATTGAGAGAGAAACAGTGACACAAAAAGCTTGACATAAATATGTAGTAATGGTTAATTATAAATTTAATTTATATGCCATTATTATATTCAGTGCATGTTCAATTTAAATCCTTGAAATAAGTTTTTGTTTTACATGTAGACCCGACAGATTTTTCGTTCAATTTTAAGACTATTTTAACATTGAAAGTATTGCATGAAACCCCATCATGCATAAGGAAAATCAAACTTCTTTGGACCCCTTTTAAGGGTTGAAAAAATTTTCAGATTAAAACTTCAAATGTAATATTATATTCCGTGGCATGCTTTTTTGTGACATAAAATTTTTAATTAATAAAAAATTAAATAACTTAAATTATTAAGTAATATAATTTATCAATTATTATCATTGCAATTATTTTTAATTGAAGTCTTCTTAATTAATTATAAACATTATCAAACAGGTTATTAATGCAAAAATTGAATTGAAAACAGTGAATTATTTAAGGGTAAGGTAACATGCGCCCATTGCAATGCTCACGGAGGAAATAGAAATATATTATCCTTGGCAATGCTAAAAAAAAAAAAAAAAAAAAAAAAAATCCCACACATGAATTAATGAAACATATCATATGTTACAAATTCGAGCTAGTTCTTGAGTTATTAATTTTATAGATGGAAGTTCCATTCCTTCATGTTAAAGTAGTCAACTTTAAAAATTAATAACTCAAGAACTAGCTCGAATTTGTATACCTGATATTTCAGTTACTGATAGGGGATAATATGAGAAAATTTTAGGATTTGTTTCATAATTTTTGTGTAAGATTTTTTTTTTTTTATTATTATTATTGGACAACTGGGTGTTAAATTAACCTTAATATTGGCAATATTCCATATATGAGCAACAGAAGCATGCACGTAGTCTACTTCAGAGGGATGAGTGCAAACAAGCCACCATGCATGTCAGTGGCATATACATATAGTAGCAGGCTAGCAGCTACTAATAGTAGCATATATTGTAGGAAAGAGTTCAGCTAGCACACATGTAAATATTTATGAAAACTACTATAAATTATTTAAAAAGAAATTAAAGAATGCATGTGAAGTGACCAAATGTTTGTTTTCCAATTATCAAAATTTTGCTCACAGTGGAGTACCGACCTCAAAATTTTTTATTGCAGAAATGGATAGAGGGTGCAAAAATATGCTACTCTGAATTTTTTCAGCTTTTTCTGAGACCGGGAAGTATTTTTAAAAAATTATTGAAAGTCCATTTTGATGACGTACTCACGAGGCGCCTCTCCTTAAGAAAAGGATAGGACATTAACGCCCGTGACTTCATAAAACGGACTTTCAATAATTTTTTAAAAATAGTTCCCGGTCTCAGAAAAATTTGAAAAAATTCAGAGTAGCATATTTTTGCACCCTCTATCCATTTCTGCAATAAAAAAATTTGAGTTCGGTACTCCATTTTCTGTCCCAACTATACATCACATTTGTAAATTTTATACTATTGTACTGGTACCTGGTAAAAAAATACAACATATTTTAAATTTTATCATGTTTTATTGAATCTGAATTATTGAGGTGAGAACATTAGCAGGGTTTAAAGGAAAAATTTTAAGGAAACATCCCCCACCCCCTTTATTTAAAGAAAATATTATCAGTAGATATCTGCATCAAGACAATACATATAATGGAGTATTGTCCTCAAATTTTTTTATTGCAGAAATGGATAGAGCGTGCAAAGTTATGCTACCCTGATTTTTTTCAGATTTTTTAGAGCCCGGGAAGTATTTTTAAAAAATTATTGAAAGTCCTTTTTGTGACGTCACGCGGCGGCAAGTCCTATCTTTTTCTTAAGGAGCGGCGTCTCGTGACGTCACAAAAATACCTTTCAATAATTTTTTAAAAATAGTTCCCGGGCTCTAAAAAATCTGAAAAAAATCAGGGTAGCATAACTTTGCACCCTCTATCCATTTCTGCAATAAAAAAAATTGAGGTCAATACTCCATTAAGATATGAAACATTGCTCTGATAATATCTTTTCTATAAAGACAGTTTTTAATTATTGTATGCAAATAAGAATGACGTGCAAGCATTACATGTTTTGTTTTTGAAAATTTGTCAAGAAAATTGTCTTAGCATTTAATTTAGTTATGAAATATTACACAAAGAAAAGCATTAATAGAAAGAAAATATTATCCAAGCTTTCGCTTATTTAAAACTAATAAAGAATACATTTGTAAATTTTGTGCACCAATAAGTTGCAAAATTCAAGTTTCACTTAAAGTTATTTTTAGGACTCGTCATCATAATAGTAGTATTCTGAAACTTAAATCTTTTAATATTTAAAACTAGTGATATATTAATATAGTATTAAGACTATTAAGTACATTAATGGCCAACAACAGCAGTCATAACTCAGGGTCTCCTGTAAGCCTATTAGCACGTGTTAATTTTAATAATAATAATACAGTACGTACTGTATTATATGTTTACGATACTGATTAAAATTATTTTTGTTGTATTAATGAATAATAGACTATTCAAGGTAGAACATTAAATAAACTGGATTTCACTCGAACTTAACTGTTTACTTTTCTGTTTTTGAGAAATGTACGTAACTGTTTTGGGGATAAAACTTAAATCAACCTTATAATCTAGGGAAAAAAAAATAGAAATCTGCTTCCTACTGTTGATATTTATACTGTACTCCAAGCAAGACACTGGTAAGACTTGTCTACTGTCGGCCATCAATATAAGAGTCAATTGATGGACAACAAAACCGAAAAGAATCTGACTACGAGTCCATGTAGTCCTTTTCATTGTCATATAAAAAATCCACTCCCTTCAAGGCAACACTTTTTGTAAACTAATTTCTGCTGCAGTCTATTGGATTATATAAATAAAAGTTTGATTTTTCAATTACTTTGGATGAAATGGCCATATGAACTACTTCTCAATGGTTCCTTATTACATATTTGGTGAGAACTTGCTCTTTCTCAGTCTTATGCCGAGGCGATTGGACAATCCCATGAGCAGCTAGACATAAACCAAAAACACTCTGGGAATTAAGAACGAATACAAAATTCCACTGGCTAACATACAATTTCTCTACAGCATGAAACACAAGCACAAAAATGCCAAGTTGTTTATAACTCATATTTAGGCTACTTCTAAGTTAACTCCATGATCCATGATGTATGTATAGTTGATACTGGGCTCTATTATTATTATAGTGTATTATTATCAATAATTAATAGCAAGAAGTCGCGAAGACATTCTCATTCTGTATACATGGTTGCATGCAAGTTACTTCAAGTCTGTTGAAAAAATATTACAACAGATGGTTACAAAGAAAAAAAGAAAGCTATAAAAAAATCCCTCACACAAAAATTCTGAAAAAAATTTAAAATGTTCTCCTCTACACCCCTTATCAGTAGCTAAAATATCAGGTATTACATACAAATTCGATCTAGTTTTTGAGTTATGAATTTTTAAAGTTGACTACTTTAACATGGAGAAATGGAATTCCCATGTTAAATTAGTCAACTTTAAAAATTCATAACTCAAAAACTAGATCGTATTTGTATACCTGATATTTTAGCTACTGATAGGGGGTGTAGAGGAGAACATTTTAAATTTTTTTCAGAATTTTTGTGTGAGGGATTTTTTTTAACATTGGTGGCGTTACCTTACCCTTAACTAATTCAAATTAAACAGCCTTCTTAATTGTTACTTTCAAGTTCAGTATTGCCTCCAGCTGGTTTCATTTTTTAAGTGGATTTTAGGTAGGAAAGAATTTTGAATACTATGCTGTTATAAGTCATAAATAGGGACCGGATTTTTAAGCTGTAACGATTTTTAGAAATTAATAGCACATCAAAACTAATGAAAGATGTCCACGAATCATGCATTTTTATGGCCAAAAACAGCATCTATTTTACAGCTTAATTAAAAAAGCTTAATTTAGGGGTTACGGCTTAGACCAACAAAATGTGTTTTTTAAGGCTTAAAACGCACTTTTTTCGGCTTAAAATGCACTTTTTTCACAATATGCAAGAAAATAGATCAATTTTGATATAGTGAGGACGTAATGTACTTGGTAAAAAAAAAAAAAATGTATAATGACGCAACTTTTTTCCTCATGGTGGCTCTAGTTACTAGGTGCAGTCACGATCGCCAATTTTCAACTTTCGTGCGTAAATTTGTTCAATTTTTATCCAATCACCGTGCGTAATTGCTGTCACGTGACAAAAAAAACGTCACGAACCCAAAAAGCCTAATTAACTTTTAACAACTTAATGCAGCTTAATTTGCATAACTATTAGAGCTTAATTAAGGTAGAGATAATGTCGAACAGCTGTTCGACGTAATCCCCTTTGATTAACATGTAAACCTTAGCAAATTGACAAAAATTCTGAAATTTTTTTGAGAGGCAGATTTTAGTGCCTAAAAGCCATAGAAAAGGTTTCAAAAACATTTAACGAGCCGATTTTTTTTAAATTAATTTTTTAGTTTGGCTCTCCATGGGAAAGCCCTATGCTGAAAATTAAAAAAATTAATTTAAAAAAATCGGCTCGTTAAATTGTTTTGAAATTTTTCTATGGCTTTTAGGCACTAATATCTGCCTCAAAAAAATTTCAGAATTTTTGTCAATTTGCTAAGGTTTACATGTTAATCAAAGGGGATTACGTCAATCAGCTGTTCGGCGTTATCTCTACCTTAAGCGCTTAAAGTAGAGTGAGCGAGTTCATTTTTTTTAATATTTTATTTTTTAAAAATAGTTTAAGCTGCCCTCTATTGAGAAATGAAAACCAAAAAATTCCATCCCAAATAGTTTCACCACAAAAAATTCCCAAAGTTGGTGTTTCGGAGGCCTTTAAAGTGCAGCCTTATGGAACATAAAACCGCGTTTTACTCCAACTTTTTCTGAACTATGGTACCATTTAAAAAATACTTACGTAATCTATGAAAAATTCTTTAATGAATTTTCAAATAAAAAAAATTTTTTACGGGGTAGTTTTCTTGGAAAAAAATCATGAAAATCCTTATGGGAATTAACCCGCAAAAACTTAAAGATTTTTTTCCGAAAAAACGGCTCCGTAAAAAAATTTTTTTATTTAAAAATCCATTAAAGAATTCATCATAGATTACGTAGGTATTTTGTAAATGGTAGCATAGTTCAGAAAATGTTGGAGTAAAACGAGGTTTTATGTTCCATAAGGCTGCACGTTAAAGGGCCTCCGAAACACCAACTTTGGGAATTTTTTGTGGTGAAACTATTTGAGATGGAATTTTTTGGTTTTCATTTCTCAATAGAGGGCAGCTTAAACTATTTTTAGAAAATAAAATATTAAAAAAAAGCAATTGCTCACTTTACTTTAAAATAATTTTTTTACAGCTTAAAAATCCAGTCTCTAGTCATAAATTAGAACAATTAATCATTTAAGTGGAACATATCCGAGCTAATTATTTGTTCTCTTGGACAAAAGTAGTCATTATATTGTTTATCAGCATAAAATGTTTGTGTGGCTATTCTGCCAGTACAAAATCTCAACTTGGATAGATGAAATTACACAGATTGATGGATACTGATATTTTTAAGATTCAACAATTTTGCTTTGAACGGTGTATGTTAATGGTGTGCTAATCAAGTCCAGATTAAGACATCTACTTTGTACTTACAGTGCAACTGATTACCTCTACACTTTTGAATTTCTCTATTCATACTGTTGAAGTCAAAAAGGTTTGCAGTCTAACTCTACAGTGTCACGGCTCAATGTTGAAATGACGTAGAAGAATTTACTGACACAATAAATCTTGATATTTATATGCAGCAAGCCTATAAAATTTTATATCTTTTTGGGCAAAATTAAAAATATCATGACGCTACGTCTGGTAAAATGGCTGACTTAATTGCCCAACCATGGTGGGCTCAAAATAAAATTGAGACATCAAGTTATGTCAATGAAAGTTTTAGGGTCAATGAACCATAGTACATATACAAGGTTAGTATGTAGTTTAAGGGTAAGATAACACGAAACATCGATTGTTGTAGTCCAATTTTATTAACATGTAAACCTTAATTATTAGCAACCTCATAATAATTCTGAATTTTTTTTTGAGAGACAGTTCTTAGCACCAAATAAATATAGACAAAATTTCAAAACAATCGTATGATCCAATTTTTTCAAATTAATTTCTTAGCTTAGGTCTCCATGGGAAAGCCCTCTATAGTCTCTATACTGAAAATTTAAAAAATTAATTTAAAAAAATTGGATCGTCCGACTGTTTTGAAATTTTTTCCACATTTTTTTGGTGCTAAGGACGGTCTCTAAAAAAAAATTCAGAATTATTATGAGGTTGCTAAGATTTACATGTTAATCATATGGGACTACTAACAATCAATGTTTCGTGTTATCTTAGCCTTAATTGTCTTAAATTAGAGTTAGCGATTTCATTTATATATATATATATAGTCATTAATTTTTAAAGTTGACTAATTTAACATGGAAGTTCCATTCCTCCATGTTAAATTAGAGAACTTTAAAAATTAATTACTCAAAAACCAGCTCGTTTTTGTGTACCTGATATTTTACCTACTGATAGGGGAGGTAGAGGAGAAACATTTTAAATTTTTTTTTTTTCATAATTTTTATGAATGAGATTTTTTTAGCTTTGGACCAGCTGATCAGTATTATCTCTACCTTAACCTGCCCTCTATTGAGAAATGAACACCAAAAAATTCCATCTCAAATAGCGTTACCACAAAAAATCCCGAATTTGGTGTTTCAGAGGCCTTTAACCTGCAGCCTTTTGGAACAGAAAACTATTATAAGGTCCATTGAACTTATAACTTGGTTTCTGAATTTTATTTAAATTTTTAAGTTTGTGCCAGTCGGAAAGTCAGTCCATTTTACCGGACATTGTTCCTTTAAGAAAAAATCTTCTAAATTTTAGTTTTTGGCGTTAAAAATAAACTCGTAAACTTAACTAGTCCTACTGCATTAAAGGCAGTAGCCGGATCTTATTTAAATCATTCTTAATACATGTGCATTATATTTATTCTAACTAAAATCATCATATCTTTTAATTATCTCATCATGAAAAAATTATTTACATTAACGCAGCAATAACGCCAGTTAAACCATAGCACAAGAGGAGGGGAAGAAGTAGTGGAACTGGGGGTTAATTTACAGCAGCTGATTGGTCGTGAGCCCCGTGACGTAGTAGTGAACAGCCCCACCACTACTACACTCAAACGGCTCAGCATTGCCGTGTTAACTACTGCGTACAAGTTAACAAAATAACTCTCGCTAGCGTAAAACGTGCGCACATGCAAATTTCAATGTTTTTATTGAGTTTCTTGGTTAGTGTAGAACAAAAATAGGTTGTTGAAACCACGGATAGGTCCTTCAAGAACTAAATTTTCCAAGTTTCAGTTTTTTTATACAATCTTCTATATAGGTGAGTTAAATTGAACTATGATACTCTAGACTGCACACCTTTTTGACTAGTACAGTACGTATTTGCTGTTCTTAAAATAGCCCAGTTTTCAAAATATTTTCACTTAAAAGAAGTCTAGGCCAAAAAAACAAATTGATATCAATTAATATAAAATAGAAATCATAAGCTATCTAACTTAATTTTAAAACAAAACTAAACCTAAGTAAAACTAATTGCTTTGTTAGTAATGCATGATATAAAAAGGAAAAAAAAAAAAAAAAAAATAGGACTCACTTCACAGGCTACTCGAGACCGCATGAGTGGACACAGGTCTGATGTACGACATCATTACGTGAGCAAGCCTGTGTCTGATCATGCGGCCTCACATGACACTAACGACCTCAATAAATGCTTCACAGTAAAAACAATTAAAACATTACCAGGATTCGTCAATTATCCAACTTTGCGTCAGTGGGAATTAGCTTATCAAAATGTACTGAAATCCAGGCAAATAGAGGAGAAGCCTGGGCTAAACCTCAGATAACTCAATTCAAATTTCCCTCCCTTGTAAATATCATTCCCCTTCACTCCTTTGTAAATATCATACCAACTCATTCCACACCTCCCCTCTCCTGTCTCCCCTCCCTCCCCTCACATACCAGCCAGCAAGCCAACAGTCAAATCATTCTACTTCTTCTTGTGACTGAAGAAGCATCTCCACGATGCGAAACGTTTCAAAAATGTAAAAACTTTCGAGTGAACCTCTGTGACCACAAGAATTTCCACCTGCTGTGACTCTTTCGATCGGTAAGGCCTTGCTGGTTATTCCTATCCTTTTCTTTTAATAAGATGATATAAAAAGAGAAGATAATAAATGCGAATTCAACAGAAAAGTAAGTTTGTTCGTTTTTTGTTTTTTCTTCCCTCCTATAAGTGAATCTTGTTTCTTTTTCATATCCAGGAACCTTTGAGATATTTTGTTATTAATGTACTTCAATATTTTCACAACATTCCTAGAGAAGCATGACTAGAAATCATATGAAAATACGAATTGAGGCACATGAATAACAAAATATCTCAAAGGTTCCCGCATGTGAAAAACAAAATTCCTTTTTGTTCACCAATCATGCAATCAAGTTTTTCTCAGCAACTACTTATTTTCAGCTAACATTAATAGAAATATACAAATTATTTCAGTCCCGAATAGATTTTTCCAAGGTGCAGGCTACATGAATTTTATTTATATCACTCAATTAACATGCTCAAACTCTTATGATCATTTCTCTCCTGTATGAGAAAAAAAAAAAAATGTTAGGAATTAATTTATAATAAACCCTTTCCCCTCTCCCATAAACAGAAAATATATAAAAATATAAGTTTTTTAAGTCCGCTTAGTCTTTTTAAAAGTAACGGAAACTATTCTGTTGTAAAAAAAAAAAAAAAAAAAAAAAAAAAAAAAAAAAAATCGGGGAAGTCTGACAAAATTCAATGAGACTGACAAGTGAGTCGTTATTGATAAACATATTATTAGAAAGGAAATAAAAATATTGGAAGGCCAAGTGAAGCCTGTATACTCTACCTGGAAATGAAATTTCATGTTGCTGTGAGTATTTTCAAGGAGCTATGCTCAAACACCTTCAATTGAAGCATCACGTGTCCCCAAACATAAACTCCGGCACCGAATTTGTAATAATTTCTTATAAACTTCAATATACAACACGTAATATTAAAAAATTCTGCTCATATCAAAGCATGATTTTTTAACCTGTTTCCTATGAATAGGCCATCAAGTTTATGTTCTCTAGCTCTTTGAATTTAAAAATATTTGAATATTGAATAATTTTTATTTAATGTTAACATTAGGTCATGAAGATAACAATGTATTATGTAATTTGTACCAACTAATAAGGTTATGTCATTATAATTGATGAGTAAAATTAAACTGACCAATAACGAAAATTAAAATATTGTTGCCAATTTTTTTTTTTTTTTTTTTTTTTTTTTTTTTTTTTAAACATTGTAGTCAGTTTCATTTTAATTACATAATATAATACAACCAAGAATGGTCTGTGCATTTAATCGAAATATAATTTTTGACTTTCTGATACCAAACAACTTAAGAAAGAATACTCTAAGCTGTGTGCCTCGGGAAAAGAATTTGGTATTAGAACATCAGTTCTTCATTTTATATATATATATATATCTTTGTAAATGAACATGTTTAAATGCAAACTATTGGACTTATAATGAAGGCTATGCCAACTCTCTCCTTAAATTTTTAGAGATAGTGTGACAAAAATCAATGCATTTTAATACATTGAAAAAAAAAAAAAAAAAAAGAAAAAAAAAATATATATATATATACACACATTAACACATAACCTAGTACAAAAATCTTACAACTTGAGTTTCAAACTTAAAAAAGATTATAATACATATAATAATAATAATAATAATGATAATGACAATTGTTATTGAACTTATGAGTCAGATATATGGTCATGCAGGTTGTTATTATTCCTCCCCCCCCCCCTTTTTTTTTGTAGCTTAGGAACAATTTCAACAGATTCAAGTTTTACACATTATTGAAACTGTAAAAATAATTTTGAAATGGACCAAAAAGTCTTATAACAGACGGTTGAGTTGTCTTAAATGTGTCGTGTCTAATTGCGTTCAAGGGCTGGTTGCCAGCAGTGGGCCTGCAGAGAGAGCTTCTGGTTGTTGGAAGGCCGCAGTGGGATGCAAACGTTCACCGAGTCAGGAAAACGCTCGTGATAACGCTCCACTCGCAGGTACTTGACAGTCACCAAATTCCCTGTACACACAGGTATTACAATAAGTAACATGCAACAAAGCAATGCAAACATACAGCAAGCCACCAATGAGTTTTCATCAGCTTGGCAATGGTATAAAAAAGCTACAAGCTTTTTTAAAGAGAAGACCACGTTCAATTAAATTTGACTATAAAATTCGAAATTCTTCTTAAGTAATGAGTCAATCACCGTTTCTGCCAACTTAATGCTGGCGAGCACACTTTATCAGCGGGAGATGTAAGGTGTAGCCCACCAGGTACTTGGGCCCACTGTTGTGCCTTACTTCATGAGGTGCATGGTTTTGGAAAACATCTGACTAACCAGTAGGTAGGCTGGAAAATCACATTTCCCGCCAATGTAAAGTCCTAGCTGCCAAACTGTAAAGAGTTGGCGGACAAGGTGTTTGACTTAAAAGAATTTTATCAACTGACAGTAATAATGTCAAACTTATTACTACATAAAAAAAAAAAAAAAAAAAAAAAAAAATCCTCCACCTTCTAAGAGTTTCAATAGTAAGGTGGGGCTTATGTCAACAAGTCTGTGCACTTGCAGTATGAGCTATTCTGGGGTGCTGACTTTATTAAATTCAAATATATAAAAGAAGACAGCTATTTTAAATATATGATACATAAACTTCCAGTAATTGCTGTTATGGAATTGATTGAATTATCCCTGGATCTCCAAACAACTAAAAAAAATATTCATTTTTTTAATCATTGGAGACTAAAAGATATTGGGTAACTACTCACCATCATACCACGAGCCATGCAATGCACGATAGGCTCTGCCTGCATCTGCTGGACTGGCGCACTTGACGAACACACAGCCTTCTAGGCTCTTCTTGTCCACCCACACATGCAGAACATTCACACTCTCGCCGCACTTCTCCAGAATGGCGTCTTTGATGCGATCCGGCCAGGCGATCTCCTCTTCAGTCTCTCTTCCCTGGCCACGTGCCCTGCACAAACAATTCAAGAGTTGGTTTCAAATTCATAAAATATGTCTTCATCAATACATAAATCATAATTAAAAGAAAATACAGAAAATACTCTTATAAGGTAAACCAGGGCTAATTCTCTATTGATAGGGGGTATGGTAACCCCCTTCTAGCTTATGGAGGTCAAATTCTGAATTCTCATTGGCTTAAAAAAGACCCTATTCGCTGAAATGCCTTTCTATTGGTTAAAAAGGGTTTTTTTGCTTTGGCTTAAAAATTTCAGCAATCAAATTTTGTTTGTAACAGTGACTATACCCGGTTTAATAGAGGATTGGCCCTGAGGTAAACCATTGAGGTTGTATAAATTAATTTTCACTATTTTTAACTTGTTAGTTTGAAAATCTCCTAAAAAAAAATCAAACAGCCCAAACAACTTTTATTTGCAAACTGTGTTATCAGGTTTGCAGTCAATCAATATCATTTGAAAGTTTGTGTTGCTAGAACCAAATCAATCAAGGGAGATGTTGTCTGACTCCTGACATTTAATATGTAATTATGTTCATTTTGTGTTTATAATAATTATGATATAATTTGATATCATCCTGTGATTCAATTAAAGTATTGGGTGTCATGCTTACCTCAGATTTAAAATGGAATTTGCAGTCAGAAAAGGTTAGATGCAAAGCTGCTAAATTACTTGGTTTCATCAAACGTAATCTCTATGGTTCTTCTATTAAAGTTAAACGCATGGCTTATATTACATTAATTAGATCAAATATAACCTACGCAGCGCCTGCATGGCATCCAACTACTTGTAAAAACATGAAAAAATTTGAAAGTGTTGAAAAAAGTGCACTTAAATTTATATATAATAAAAATGTTCCTGATTGTGCAAAGACTAAAATTGTTCCAATTGCTGATTATTTTGAAGTTATTGATCTTATTTTCTTTCAGAAATGTCGAACAGGTCAGACTGACTTATCAATAACGGATACTGTAACTGATGGTCGTCCAATAAGAGGTCAAGAGGGAGCTATATTACTTATTCCACCAAAGGCTCGCATAGAATTGTATAAAAAAGGTTTTGTGATAAGATCAGTCACTGCATGGAACAAGCTTCCATGCAATATCAAGACTTGTACAGATCAGCAGTTCTGTTAAACAATATTATATTGACAGGAACTGTTAGTACAACTGTTATTTATTTTTATTTTTTGTTTATAATTTTTTTTTTTTTTGACGCAGGATTATGTCTGTAGTGTGTGTATAATTTAAAGTTATAAGGATAGTAGCCACTTCTGTGATATAGTGCCTTTGGTGCTTTGTTGCTATCCCCACCCAGTGTTATTACTCTGTAATTATTGCTTATGTAATCTGTGGTGAAATAATAAATAAATAAATAAATAAATAAATAAATAAATAACAAACATTGAAATGTTTTCCATAACTTCACTGTATTTGTGTTTTCTGTACCTGATTTATATATATTTATACTATCAATGTCTATGTCTAGGGTATTGCTATATTATTATCTATACTGTTCACTGTCTTTATGTTCAATAAATAATTTATTATTATTATTATCTATGTCTACTTTATATGTACACAATTTGTGCTTAATAAAAGACTTATATATTAATTAATATGAGGAAAGATATTTGAAAATAACAAGATGAAATGTCCGTGAGAGGGGCACCTTGCTGACAGATAAGACAACTATTGATAAATACATTATGAAATGTTTCAACTAATGATGTGGTCCTTTTCAATCATTGGAAAAAGATATTCATTAAATGTTGGTTGAAATACCTCAATAACGCATTTTTAAATATTTGTTTTACTTTTATCTGCGTCAACAATATTTGGCTGCTACGGCCATTGTGTTTTTTTTTTTGTTTTTTTTTTTTGTATTTTTCAATTTCTTCCCTATATTATGGTAATATGATCAGAAGGAAAGAAAATTTAGCGTTTAGAAAAATTGCTGAATGAATTAGAGTAATAAATATATAAGACTCTTTGACCTCATATACTATCTCCAATTGTCTATTTTTAATGAAGATAAAGTGTTTCTATCACATTCTTTATGCAGCTTGACTTAGGTGATAGGCAACTCACACATCAGGGTCGAACATGTGGCGGATCTTGAGGCAGGGTGTAGGACTGCAAGGCAGAGAGTTCACTGATCCCTCCATGGTCTCAAAAGCTTGTCCTTGCCACACACGCAGGCGACGAGTGGGTGTCTCTATACCCTGTTAATCAGATCATTAAAATTTGATTACAATTGGACAGATACAGAAAAGAGAACAAACTTATAAGTAAAACACAAAACAGACTTGTTGCAAAGAAATCTACTGAAACAGAATGCTTTTATAATATAATATGTTGAATTCTGTTCATCAAACATTAAAAAAAAAAAAAAAAAAAAATGCATTGGCTTATTTTTTAATATGCAAAAAGCTTTTGATTCCTTAGACGAGGAAATAACACTTTAGTAAATTAAATAGCATTGGTATTCATGGGAGAAAAAAATTATTATTATTATTTTTTAGATCGTATCTCACATTTTTTGCCTCCTATTTTTGTAGCCACAGATTTTTTTAGCCCAGCCCTGAGAATTAAAAACTTGCTAAGTTGTAGTTTATTCATCAGTAAAATATAAAAGGAGGGGGGAGGGGGACAGCAAAAGGACAAGAAAAAGATAGCTCAAATAAAGCCACATGAAACATACAAGCACTTTGGCTACTCTGATATGAATTTATAGTGTGTGTTTGGTATTCAGAAAAAGCTGCACTAAAATTTGCAAAGTGATCAAGTTACCTGAGAAGCTGGACTGGCTGGAGAAGAAGTATTATCTTGATCGCCATCTGGCAGGAAGGTAGACAGCATGCTACGACGGCTCTGGGTAGGCTGGGGAGACAACTTGGGTGGCAGCCAAACAAGCGCTTGCACCTCCTCTCCAGAGACTCTACGCACCTCCACACGTACGCGACTGTCATTGGCGTCCACAAACTCCACTGCACGACCCCAGATTGCTTCCAAGCCTGTAGAATACACTACTATAAGACAAGCAATATTTAAAGGAAAGAAAAAACTGGCACACAAATTTTGATATCACAGTACTCTGCAATGATGAGCATTGGCTCCATGCTATTGGGTAATATGTATACGCGAAACCCCTAAAACAGTAAAAAAAACAACACTTGATTTTACGAGGTTGAAGGGAACAGAAATTTAACATTTCGTCCTCGCGAAAAATGGCAAAAAAAGTTTAAATAAATTATTCAAGGGGTAGAGATAAAAATAAAAGAAAAATCTTTATGTGAGCACTGTAAAAAGGTAATTTACAGGTATTTGTGCAAATGTTTTAAAGAAGCCAGTAATTGGGCACTTCAAAATTATTATAAAACATAATGTGCATTATAGAAGAAAATAGGAAATATTTAGGAAAGATTTAGGCAAGCCCATTCTTGCATCTAACAGCAAAATGCACTTAAAATTTTAACATATTTCTTTTAAAAAATTAAGAACAATCTTAATATACAGTATTGTCTAATCAGTATGCACCTTGTTATGGCTATCCTAATATAAAATATAGATGTCAGGTCAAAGAAAACCTTTATTAAATGTGCTTGTTTCTAAAATTGCCATTGTAAATACTGAACATCATAATTTCCTTCAATAGACGGGGGCATACATAACCAAAATATGTCAATTGCTCAAAAATATCAACCAATCAATCCTTCAATAGCCCCACAAGGACGTACTTGTGGGGAAACGTACAAAAAAAAAATAAAAAAAAATAAGCTGATGGATCTCAACTAATGATAAAATTGTTTGTTTTGGGGAATTTGTTGAAGATCAAAGCAGGAAATCTGGTTTTTAAATGCTCGATAAGAAAAGGCTGCAACCATAGACAACCAGCTTGCGATAAGATGTCAATTTTCTGTGTACATACACAAATATTTGTGGGTAGCTTGAGGCTATAAAGAACAAAGGTAAATGCTTGTTTACATACAGGAAAATGACATCATAACACTCACAACGAGGGTTGCCTATGTAGCCTTTTCTTATCGGTTGTTTTAAAACTAGAATTGTTGACTTGATCTTTAAAAACTTCCTAAAAATCAACAAATCATTGTACGGACATAAAACAAACGATGTTGTGATCAGCTTAATAGACTTAATAAATTACGGTGGGTTTTAAAAATTAGTACATTTCCCCATTCATAATGCCATAATTCAACCAGCTCTTTCAACGAAGCCACTCAAAACTTCTACAGGTGTTCTTTCATGAACATGAATGTTGAACATTATATTGAAGATAGTTTAGGATATTGATGGTGATAAAAATGTTTGACAGGTAGACAGGTGTCACCACCTAAATTTTGATAACTACCTTATGACTATTTTCCAGCATCTGGACTAACTTTGGTGACATGATAATTGTTGTATAACATTAAAATACATATAATAAGTAGTATATAAATTCTTACTCATTTTCTTAAATTCAACATAATATGATACAGTAATCCTCTCTCTCCATTTCTTTTCTTTCTTTCTTTTTTTTTTTCTTTTTTTTTTCAAATTTCAGATTAAAATGTTTTTTTTAAAATTCTTTTCATTATATTTTGTATACTGTTGCAAATATAATTCAAATCAAATTATTTGAAAAGAAAGGTTGCCCACTCGAAGACGGTCAACGCTTCCCTGCTAGCTTGTATTGAATGGTCATGACACATCAAAAACAAACAAAAAGCACTTTACAAAAGACAGTTCCTCTCCTCCCTAAATTAGGATTTCACTCTCTACATTTTTCAATAGTTTTATGATCAGTAATCAAGTGCTAACAAAAAGTACTTACGCTTGCGGTCCTGGGGAGGGATCAGCTCATCTCGCAGGTGGTTTACGGCAACATAAGTAGTGCTATCCACACCAGCAATCTCGTCGGCATGTCTGCGTGCAGCCAGCGAGTCGGCAATGCGAGACACCAGGCTGAATACCTGCTGCTCCGCCAGGAGTCGGCTGTCAGCATAGCTCTGATATGCCCAGTACATTGCACCAAGTGCACATAGAGCTGTAAAAAGACAGTCGGAGAAAAATTATGTAACGAGACTAAAATACAATAAATCACACCCACCCTAAGAACATTTTTTTAGCAAAGGAAAATAATTTTTCTTACAAAGGTCTCGTTTTTAAATCTCTACCTTTTGGATCAAGGACAATGCCAAGAAATAATAGGAGACTTGGCAACTAACTTTTGTTTGTGACTAACTACAAAACTTATGGCATTTGTTTAGTGCTGCACATACAGTATATTTTATTCATACACAACATGACGCCACCATATACCTTACAAGGTAAGCCAGCAGCATTATTACCTCAGCTGCCTACAAATAGACCTCCACAGCACTCAATTCTTACTACACTTGCTTCAGAAATACTCATGATACTCTTTGCCTTCTACACACCCTATTTAATATGAGTATACTGTAAATATACATACATAACATGACGCCATATCCCTTTACGGGGTAAGCCAGCAGCATTATTACCTCGGCCGTCTACAAATTGCCCTCCAAAGCACTCGATTCTTGCATACTCCACTTGCTTCAGAAATACTCAAAACACTCTTTTGCCTTCTGCACTCTCTATTACACTGTGTACTTTTAACACTTCTGTTCTTCAAACATTCTGCAATCACATCCAACCAAACCTTTTTAGGTCTACCTAATCCTTTCATGCCTTGTACACTACCATTAAACACCTGTTTTGCAATTCGTTCATCACCCATTCTCTCAACATGTCCAAACCAACGTAGTGTACTTCGTTCATACTTGTCAATTACGCTTTCTTTCACTCCACACTCATTCATCACCCATGTGTTTCTCACTCTATCCATCCTAGTTTTACCACACATATTCCTTAAAAAACTCATACCAACAGCATTCAACTTACTTCTATGCTTTGTTTGACACACCCACACTTCAGATCCATACATCAAAGTTGGTATTAGGACAGAGTTACACACAGCTAGCTTAGCCATATTAGTAATAAATAATATATATACAGTAAAACCTTGATTTTACGAAATTGAAGGGACCGAAAAATCGAGACTTCGTAAATTTGAGGTTCGTAAAATCAAGGTACAACAAACGAAAAAACGCGTAATTGTTAATTAATGATGAACGGATTCAGGCGAGGTGGGAGAATGGGAGAAAATATAAAAAAATAAACATTTTGCTTTCTGTTGTACACCAGTTTGCATAATTATATTTTATATTATGCATTTTTTATTTTGTGATAATATATATTACTACAATGCTGCAACAGAATATAGTAGCCCATGGAGGTAGTTCAGCTAGCGATGTAATATTTTCGCCTACAAACAAAATAGTATTCAAGCTTTGAGAATAACAACTACATTGATAAATATCAATGTAATAAAAAAAGTTAACTAGTAGCGATCGATTGGAATTTATTTTTCGTGAATAAAAAAAAAAAAACGCTGACCTACATCTTCATCTATTTGCCTTGCAATATTTCGCTTCATGATGTTTGCGCACGTGTTCGAACATGCTTTACGATGCTTTACTGCATTGACTGCATGCTTTATTTTTTGACGCGCGCGAGTTTTAAGTTTTAAATTACGTACGAAATTTCTTATTTTGTGACAAATATCTTCGTAAATTCGAGGTTAATGCTCTGTAGGGACCATTAGAGACTTCGTTAATTAGTAAAATCGAGATTTCGTAAATACGAGGTTATTTAACATGTATTTCCCTATCTAACAGGTCGGGACCGAGAAAACACTTCGTAAAATCGCGAATTTCGTAAAATCGAAGTTCGTAAAATCAAGGTTTTACTGTATATAGAATAGAGACTTGAATATTATTAGAAAAAAAAAAAAAAAAAAAAAAATAGCTAATAAACTAGGGATGGGAAACGTACTGCCTCCAATTGTATTTTTCTTTTCCTACCGTTTTTTTTTTTTTTTTTTTTTTCACTTAAAATTGAGCTTTAGCAGAGAAACTGTCATCCACCCCGTCCTACTATTGGTATAGATCTTACCTCCTTGACAAAGCAATGTTAAGGCTTTTAATTTTTTTAATAAACTGACTTGAGTCATAATAAGAAATTAATGGGGTGGGTAGGTTCAATAAATTATTTAGGCTAGTCCAAAGGTTTCGATTCCAAATCTGAAATCCATTTCTCTCTCCACCCCACCCCCCCTTAATCATTTACAATTTTACAATAATCTAGCCTTATGGTGTAGTGGTTAGAGCACTTGAATCTGGTTTGAGAGATCCCCAGTTTAAATAAATCCTGAACACGACAGACTTTTCGTGACTTGGGATAGGTGTGTCAGACTAGGGCGATGAGAGTTGGTAGGAGAAAGGCAGCTTATGGCCGTCTATACTTTGCTGGGGTGATTAGTACAATGGAATTTTGTGTGTATAACATATGTGCCTCAAATGACAAACAGTACTTGAGTGTCTGGCATGCAGGCTGGGTGCAGCCCCAGAAAGCACTGTGAACAATTTTGAAAAACAAGTTCCATCATTGGTAGCCTACCAATTACAATTTTCAACTGTTTTTCGATCAGACCAAAAACGTCAGCAAATACTTCAACCTGATTGATTCGTGGCAAAGCACCCAAAACTATTGCTGACAACTTTCTCCTGCTGACACTTCCCTCCTTCATTCCCTACCAGCATGGCTCATCATGGATCACTCATCAGTCAGACAGAAGTATGTGCCAATGTTCTGATTGGATCAAAAAGCCGTTGAAAATTGTAGCTAAACAATGGGAGGTTGCTCAGAAAAACAAATTGCAAATTTGAAATCAGAAACTTTGGGCAAGCTTCAATAATTTCTTACACCAATCTACCCCTTTAAGTAAACAAGAGTACACACCTACAAAGATCAACAATGACGTGTAGAAAATGAAAGCAAGTTTGTGACGCAAGAAGCAAATCAGCGGCAGCGGCGGATCAGCAACCAACATTCCACGTTCTAGCACCTTCACGCCCCAGTGAGGGTTGTGGCGAGCCAGGATGCGCATGTTGGCTACGCTGTTCTCTGAATCCTGAAAACACATTTTTGCCATCTTATTTTCGTAGCTACAGTACCGTACTTAACCTTAATCTTAACTCTGTCTTAAGAATATACTATGCGCTGAAGGTTTATCTGTTGTTCTAAAACTGTGAGCCTTTAGTTGTTTTAGCATTATTTTTACTTTCTCGCACAAACGCAAAAAGCAAAAAAAAAAAAAAAAAAAAAAAGAATTGTTATTGCAATGTTTTGGTATGCTTACAAGAGTATATAAAAATATATGAGTGCCTGCAAAAGCCTACACTTCAGTTTGTAATAGTGTAAACTCTTTGCCTCTGAAAAGTTCCCTTCTGCAGCCTTGTTAATCACTGTGCCCTGATCTGTACATACACTATAAAATGAAAGAGTACATATAATTAAACATAAAAAGGATGAAGTAGGAGAAAGTATTTTGAGAGCAATAAAAATTATATTGGAAGATGGTGAATGACGTTAGCAACTGAAGTGTGCAAAATGCAAGTGGTGTAAAAAATTCAGAGGGTGAGATTGTACGGGATGAGTGTGAGGGCAGAGAATGTTGCCGGAAGTATTTCATGGAGCTGTTTGAGGATGTGGACAACAAGGTGAATGAGGCTGTCAATGGGTTGGAGAATTTGAATGAGGTAGGTGCACCAGAGGAGAATGGAGTCGAGGAAGGTATGAGTATGAAAGAATCACGAAGAGTTGTGAACAAGATGAAGAATGGAAAATCTACAGGAGTAGACAGTGTGACTTGTGAGGGTCTTACCGGGTCTCCTCCTAGCTCCAGTATTTGTTCAATCTGCTTGAAGGAGAGGGCTCCAGGTGGCAAGTCTAAGTCATCTTGTTGATTCTCTGATGACGAAGGGCCAAGTTCGTTGCCCTCAGTTGGATTACAAGCCATCATTACTGCTTCTTGTGTGAGCCGAGGAACCACAGACTTAAGAGCAGCCATGGCAGCCCGTGCCTCACCCGGCAACACACAGTTCACCTGCACATAACAATTGTTGTAGGTCAAAAAATCAAATCTACAAGTCACTTGAATAATTTCCAATAGAAACATGTTTATTACATAACACATCAGAAAGCTTCAAAAAAATCAGTATGAATAAAAAAGAAAAGAAAGCAAAAACAATAAAAAGACCTGTCGAAATTTCAAGCTCAGTAAGTAACACAATTGAAATCAAAATGCAAGGGGAAAATGAATTGGGAAGCCTATCCCTCACATACATTGCCAATGTTTTTGCAGTTAAGGAATAACCTGAGAATTTGTCTGTCAAGGTCAAGAGGCGTGGCTATAGTGGCAACACTGTTTGCATTGGAATGCGAATAATTCTTTAGGAGGGGGTGGTGACATCAGTCCTTGAGAACGTTGCCACATTTCTCATCACATATAGGAAACGATCATCGCCACGGTTCAAAATATATGAAAACAATTCAGAAATATAGTCTAAAAAATCAGGTTTTAGTAAAAAAAAAGTAAAAGAATCTGTTGTATAGTTTTTTTGCAATGCTAATTAACAAATTTAACATTGGAAGGATACAAAATTCTCATTTAAATAAATTAATTATAATTAAACCAACGGTTAAAAAATTCTGAAAAAATTCAGAGCAAATTTGACGATTGTTGTAAGTCCACCAATTTACCAAATTAATTTGAAGAAAATCTGTTGTAGCGAATTTTTCATCCAAATTTCTCAGGTTAAGCCTTAAATTTTGAATAACCCCAATCAAAGATTTCTTTTTGTAGAGACAAAGAGAAGTTAGGTACTTTTATTAGAATTTGACGAGGTGAATTTGAAAGAAAAAAAGAAAACATTTATACTGTATTATTCTTAGGAAGCTGCATGCAACATACTGAAGCTGTCTACCTACTTGAAAACTACTGTATATGATGTTTTAATGCATATTGACTATTGAGGCTTCCGGGGCAAAACACCTACTTTGTAAATTCCAGTTTTACACAGAATGTTCACTTTGGATTTTAATAAGGCCACAAAAAATATACCTGGAAATGTAACATTAGAACTTTTTGATTTGCAAAGTGAACATTTTAATATTCTGGAATTTGCATAGCGATTATTATGCCGAAAAAAGCCTTGAAATATTATATTATAAATATTATATTGGTAGACTGAAATGGCAACAATTTTAAGAACATAACACTTGTGCTTGATTCTGTGGGCAGAACTAATTGTTAGTTCAATAAAAAAAAAGACATTCTTAACTCACCCCTGGCATCTGTCCATCCTTGCAAAGTGGGAATCTGTTTTCTATGAACAAAGAGAAAAAGGCGACACTTAGCAGGTTATACGATACAACTGAATGAAAACAGAACAGTGCATTTGCTAGTTACTTTAGATGGAATAGGTTCACAACATTATACACAGTATATATGTTATATATATATGAGTGTGTGTGTGTGTGTGTGTGTGTGTGTGTGTGTGTGTGTGTGTGTGTGTGTGTGTGTGTGTGTGTGTGTGTGTGTGTGTGTGTGTGTGTGTGTGTGTGTGTGTGTGTGTGTGTGTGTGTATGTATGTGTGTGTGTTGTGTTATAAATAGAGTATAGCAGTATACTATATAATATGCACTAAAATATGGTTCAAGTTATGTGCTATCTATATTTGATACAGTTCGTGTTTATTACTCTTATTATCAAATCTATTATTTTTGTCTATTTCTGCTTATGTTTTTGTTCTTATGTCTGTGTCATTCCTATGTCTAATATGTATTAAATTTTAAGAAAAAGTAAAAATTTTATGACATTATGAGCATATCTGGTAGCTCTATTGCGATAAGGTTAAAAGTAGCATCAAATTGATGTTTACTTGCATACTGCAGTGTGCTTTCTTTCTAAAGTGACAATATAAGATATACATTAAGGGTTGGAAATAAAGAGTGTTGTTTTGCTGTGTATGGGGGTGGGGGGAGGAGGTGTGTGAGAAACACATATCTATTATAGGGTGAGGTGTTGATGTTGCTCACCAGGGTTGCTTTCAAAGGAGACCAGCAGCTGCGGGGCGTAGTCCGGGCCAGAGCGCATGCCCATGTAGCAGTAGGCGAGATACGAGAAGAACACCACCAATACTGCAATTAGCAGCTTCGAGACAACGGCTGAGCTCCACCATGAATGTTCCTCAGTCTGTAAGCCAAACGAAAGACTTGTTTATTAAGCGCTTCTTTACCATTTAATGCAAGTACCTAGTGTATCCTCCCTCGTCTGGAATAATGTAATGAGTTATCTGCCTACCACGATTTCGTTGCAATAAAGAGCTATCTGCTATTTCAGGTGAGTGCAACTAATTATGAGCTGTAAGTAGGTCTAACATTTTATTTTGAGTTGTGCTCACCTGAAATAGCAGATAGTTTATTATTGCAACAAGATCGTGGTAGGCAGATATAGCTCATTATTGCGGACGAGGGACGATATAAGTTTGAAATAAATAAATTAACAGGTAAAACTTAGAACCTTTCAAGACAAGGATACTACATTCAGTGCGCTATTTTAACTCTTTAAATTTTTACTGTACGAACAGCTACTTAGTCAAAACAAGTAGAATAAATATTAAAATAAATCATTGAACTTCATTACATGATACACTGCTAATTGGACTAACAAGTAAAACTAGTATTAAATAGGAGAGACATCTGCTGTTCAGTGAAAAGGTGTATTCACCATATACAGTATTATGTCCATACATTGTGAAAATATCAGATGTTTACATTCTTTTATCCATTCTATGGATCATACTAATTGCTGACAAATAGAGCTGTTGTTAAGTTTGTGATATCCTGAGGTCTACAGTAAAAAAGTTATGAAAACAAATTAATATTTCCATATATTTCTTCCCTGTATTTTTAACATGCCACATGGCCTCATCACCACAATCTTGGTCATCAAAGCAAATAATATATATATATATATATATATATATATATATATATATATATAGATATATATATATATATATATATTAATGTAAAAAATATTAATATGTAAATTAATGCCATCTACGTAGGGTTCACAAACATCCAGGATTTTAAATTCAGTCACTTGTGACCAGTACCATACAATAAGGTTCGGGCAAGTAAATAATAATAATAATAATAATAATAGGGCACCCGGCTGTTCTTGACTCATGCTAAACACTGTGTGGGGAAAGTTCAGTACGCGACGCGTGGGACCGCGCCCTTGGGGCTCCACCTGGGAGTTGTTTAATTACAGCCCTCAGTCCATAGCCACTAACCGGTTATGGAGCCTGAGCTCTCCCTGCTGCCGCGGAGCTCAGAGTACCTAGGCAGCAAAATCTCGGCAATGCTGGGGACTCTCATAGTTTAACAGCAGACTATGGGAGGATAAATGCAACGGTCCCTAACGCAATTGTCGGAGGTTGCGTGAAGGAGTCCCCGGATGGCCGGCGTGATCAGTTTGCCGGCTGCACCTAGTGGCGGGGAGGTCCGCGGGATCGGCCACCTTACCATCCGGGTGGTTTTATTGGAGGTGGGTGCTTCACTCTGTGGGTGGATGGTTTTTGGTGCACCAGAAACCTGCAGAGTGGGAGCGGCAGGCTGATGGAACGGTGGTTTACTTGACGCAAGTCAGGAGCAGCCGTGTCAGCGTAGGGTGGGATTTTTGTGGGTGGGGGGTGGGCGCGAGCGCTATGTGGTGTATTCACTGTGTGGGGGGGAACTATGTTTCGTGTATGGTGACCAGCCGGCCGGCTCAGGGAGATGTGGTGCCAATATATCGTAGTGGCCCGTGCAGTCAGGAAGTAGTCCCCTAGGTCTGACCCTCGTATGACGAACGCTCCTCATGGATGTTTCGGTGAGGCAGTGGTCTGAATGGTGAGAGGCTTTCCAAACGGGTGGGTGAAGCAAAGCTAATATCCGAACACAACAGTGAACGGCGCTCGCGGACGGGGATTGTGGGTCGGGGGAGAGGGTGCAAAGCTCGGTTGCGGTGGGGCTGATGGTCACTGCGGTGACACTATTCGTACGTCATGCTCGGGGTAATAGACCCGGGTCCTACGGGTGTGATTCCGTGGAGGCTGGGTAACACCGTGGCCGAAAGTCTGGCACTCCAAAGGGGCAAAAAAAAAAAAAAAAAAAAAAAAATAATAATAATAATTATTATTATTCTGTCATTCTGTCGATAAAGATTTATGACCATCTTGTCGCAAATGGACTTCTTGCTGAGGAACAGAATGGCTGTCGGAAGGGCACGAGGGGATGCCGGGAGTTATTGGTAGTTGACGCTGTTGTGTCTCAGCAGGCTCGTAGAAAACACCGTAATATTTCAGTAGGTTGGGTTGACTACAAGAAAGCCTTTGATTCAGTCCCCCATTCCTGGCTCCTCTCTGTACTTCACATTTACAAAATTCATCCTTGCATTGATCAGATTCTCACTTCTTGCATGGGCATGTGGAGGACTTGTCTTCATGTAAACCAAGGGGGGGTCAGCTACAAGACCAGAGAGATGCGAATCTCGAGAGGTATTTTTCAGGGAGATAGTCTCAGCCCATTATGGTTCTGTCTTGCATTGAACCCGCTGAGCAGGATGCTCCGAACCTCTGGGTATGGTTACGTTCTACAGAGGAATCCAGAAGTTCGCATTTCTCACCAGTTTTACATGGATGACCTCAAGTTATATGCTTCTGGTGAAGACCAGTTGCACAGCATGTTTGAACTTGTCAAAAGTTTTAGTGATGCAATTTGCATGGAGTTTGGTCTTGACAAGTGTGCTGTTGTGCATGTGAGAAAAGGGGAGATTCAAGATCCACAAGAAGGCTTGCGGCTCATGGGAGGCACCGTTATTCAAGACTTGGGTGTCGAGGAAAACTACAAGTACCTCGGTCTGCAGCAGCTAATTGGCATTAAAGATGTAGATGCCAGAAAACAAGTCGAGAAAAAAGTGCTGTCTCAAGTCGACAAGATTTGCAAGTCTTTTGTCAGTGCGAGGAACAAGATTACTGCGATTAATACGTGGGCTATCCCTGTGGCTGGATATACGTTTGGTGTCGTCAGGTGGTCGGAGACGTCACTGCAAGCTTTTGATAGAAAAGTGAGAACCACCCTCACGAAGCACAGGATACATCACCCGAGGAGCTCAGTCGAGAGACTGTACCTTTCACGTCATGTAGGTGGAAGAGGTTTGCTCAGCATGGAGATGATGTGTCGTCAGCAGGAGTTGAAACTTCGGCAGTACTTTGTGTCACGTGGTGATGGGTTGCATGCAGCTATTTGCAACCAGGACCGTGGCTACACTCCGCTACATTTGAGTGAGCAAGAGTTTCAGCCTGCCATTAGAACCCAGGCTGACAGAGTTTTGGAGTGGTCAACAAAAGCATTGCATGGTCGGTTTGCTGCAGCGTTATCTTCGGATCAGGTGGACACCAAGAGTTCCACTGAGTGGCTGCGGACAAGTGGGTTGTTTGCGGAGACAGAGGGCTTTGTCTGTGCCATACAGGATCAGGTCATCAGGACTAGGGCGTATGAGCGACACATCCTCAAAGTCAACATCAGTGACCGGTGTCGTCTTTGCAAGCAGGCTAACGAGTCCATTCAGCATGTCACTGGGGGCTGTCCAGTGCTTGCTCCAAAAGAGTACTTAGAGCGCCACAATTCTGTTGCCAAAGTTGTACATCAAGCTTTGGCCAAGAAAGTTGGTCTCATTGAGACAGAGGTTCCGTACTATAAGTGCAAGCCGGAACAAGTTCTCCGTAATCAGGATGCAAAAATCCTGTGGGATTCTGCCATCACCACAGATAGAGCTGTTGAAGCAAACAGACCTGATCTTGTTCTCTTCGACAAGAAAGCTCGAACAGCGGTGATTGTCGACATTGCTGTCCCGCTGGACGAGAATCTTGTGACCACAGTTGCGGAGAAAAAGCGCAAGTACCAGCCATTTGCTGTCGAGCTCAAAGACATGTACCAGCTCCGTAGTGTTGATGTGGTTCCAGTTGTGATCTCTAGTAACGGTCTTGTGCCCAAAGACTGGTCATTTGCCAGAGAGAAGTTGGCTCTCAAAGAATACCATATGCGTGTCATGCAGAAGGCTGCTATTCTTGGCACGGCTAACATTGTGCGCAAGGTTTTGAGCTTGTAGCACCCCCGCATGTGTACCCGCAATCCCCTCTTAATGTTTGGTACGGGCGCTTGCACCTTGGCTTGATTGAGCCCGGTGTTAGTGTTTATGAAGAAGAAAGCAAGAAAAAGACATAATAATAATAATAATAATAATAATAATTAAAGGCATCCAGCACCCAAGAGTGCTAGCGGAAATGTGTCCCACCGCGCCTAGGAGAGGACCTGCCCGAAAGGCTGTGTGATGGGCTATTTGCAGGTGTACCCGGGAAGCCCTCATTGCCCGCAGCTGAGTAGGAGACGCTGGATCGTAACATCACCAACAGGATCAGCGGGCGCCTTCATCTTGGCCCAATTGGGCCCGGTGCTGGCGCTTAAACACCCCAACTAAGTTGGGAGTTAAAAACACAAATAATAATAATAATATTAATAATAATAAAGGGCATCCAGCTACGGGATGGGCATAGGCTCTTCCCTGGCTCGCGGTACGTGTCCCCCCGCGCTCAGGAAGGACATGCGGGTTGGAGGTTGCCTTGCGAGTGTGACCTCTGGCCCGTAGCCTGTGGTTCTTGAACCACAGGGCGGCCAGGGCATTGGTTTGGGAAGCCCAAGATGCATCCCAACCTCTAAGTGCCCTGGTTAAAGGCATCCAGCACCCAAGAGTGCTAGCGGAAATGTGTCCCACCGCGCCTAGGAGAGGACCTGCCCGAAAGGCTATTTGCGGGTGTACCCGGGAAGCCCTCATTGCCCGCAGCTGAGTAGGAGACGCTGGATCGTAACATCCCCAACAGGACCAGCGGGCGCCTTCATCTTGGCCCAATTGGGCCCGGTGCTGGCGCTTAACCACCCCAACTAGGTTGGGAGTTAAAAACCCGAAATAATAATAATAATAATGATGGACTTGAATGTGGCCGTCTTTGCTGCGGCAAAGCTTTTGCTGCCAAAGCAGAAAGAAGGTCCAAGTGCCCAGGAGAAGATCCGGGCGCAAATAGCTGACCTGGAGGAGAAGATTTTGGAGGCCCCAAGAGGTGCGTCAAGGATCCAGAGTGTAGTCGAGTTTGTTCGTTCCGGGAGACCAGCTTCCCGGAAAATGAAGCATCTGTTGGCTTCGATGCGGCAAACCTACAAGACTCTGCGCTTCTCGGTTTTGGTGGTAGCAAAACAGAAGTTTCTGGATCGTATTCGCACCATGAAGGCTGTGAAGGAGAGAAAGCTGAGTCGCCTGCGGTGGTTGGAGGACAACTATGTCTTCCTCAACAACACCAGACGTTTCCTGGGAAGGGAAAGACCAGCCCCTCCTGAAATAATCCTTCGAGGGAAGCTGTTCGTGCTTTTTGGGCGGGCATTTACAAGGTGGAGGCTCCATTCAACGCAGAATCTCAGGCTCTTAAGGAGTTTGGGAGGCTCTGCAGAAGGTTGCAACCTAACCAGGCTCCGTGTCCAGATATCACAGCTGAGCATGTTGCAAAATCCCTCAAGGGAAAGCGCAACTGGGCAGCACCGGGATTGGATAAAATCCATTTGTTCTGGTGGAAGCATCTCACTGCTGTACATGTGCATCTTGCAAGACATTTTACTGCCATCATGGATAAATTATAGAAGGATACCCAACAGGGATATAGAGCTGGAGATAAGGGTGTTAATCGGCACTAGCGCCATCCATATGAAGTTTTTCGACCTAACCTAACATCGTCGCCCAAGCGGATTATTATGCTTATTAGATGCGAAGTTCGATTGACGATTCACATTTCCTTTTAGTGCTAACCAACAGTTCAAGCCACCGTGAAATAAAAGATACACTCGCATACCTTATTAAATTTCCAGTCTTCTACATGCGGTCTGTTTATTCCAAGGCACAATTTTCATCACAAAAAGATTTATCGAAATCGCTAGTGTGTTACTGTGATCGCGGCTTTGCATCACCCACTTATCTGTGCTGTATCTAAACTTTGGCGTGTTCTAAACAAATAAAAAGCACTTTCATGTATTGCTAATATACATGGATTGAAGTTAAGAATTGCTCAACCAAGCCATTTTATTGAGAAATAGGAAATAATTAAATGTTGTGCTCACGAAGAAAAATGTCACAAACAACTCATGCAGCAGCCATTCAGCAGTGCAGCTGATGCAATAAAAGGCGGGAAGCTAGGACAAGTAGAAGGCCGGTAGAAGGATGGGTATTCTCTAGCAGGAAAGTGAACCGCCATACCACCGGGAATTCTATTGAAATCTATGATAAGTTACTATATATTTTATCAATTGATTAACAGTACAATATTGCATTAAATGCTTAAATATTCTCAGCAAATAATAAATCGTAAGTTTCTTATGCCTGCAATCAACTGTTATTGTGGAACTCCATTGTCGCGAATACCCATTCTTCTACATATTCTATAATTGCGGCTAGGCAGCCGATGTTAGGTTAGGTCGAAAAACTGCGTATAGATGGTACTCGTAGCGGTTAACACTCTTATCTCCTTTATTAACAGGGGCGCGTACTTCTAGAATGCTCTCCTGTCTATTTCCTCCATGACTGCCATGGTGCGGGGCATGGAAGAAATACCAGCCTGGTTAGTGGAGGGACGTACCAGCTTGTTCCCCAAGGATGGCGACTTGTCGATTCCTGCTAATTACCGACCAATCACCTGCCTCAACACCCAGTACAAGACCTTCACTGGTGTGTTAGATGAGATGGTGAGCGATTCCATTCAGCCTGTTTGGATGGAGTTGCACGAACAGAAGGGGGCGAGGCGAGGTCACGAGGGGTGTAAGGAAAACCTGCTTTTGGATAGGTGTGTCTGCCAAGATGCCATCCAGCACAAGCGGAACCTCTCGGTGGCTTGGGTGGACTTCAGGAAGGCCTTTAACATGACGTCTCATGGCCTAGTTTTACATCTGCTGGAGATCCTGAGAGTTCATCCGGACCTTGTGAGATGCATCGGGGACCTGATGCCGCTGTGGAGGACCCGGTTCCAGTGTCGAGTTGGAGGCCGGGGAGCCTATACAGACCATGTGGTGTTCAGGAGGGGAGTGTTCCAAGGGGACTCTCTTAGCCCTAGGCTCTATTGCATTTCACAAATGCCTCTTTATGCGATTCTCAGATTGCAGGACGGTTATGCGGCTGGCCCACCCTCATGTCGGGACCATAAAGCCACCCATACCTTTTTCATGGATGACCTAAAAAATTTTGGTTCGAGCAAAGCCAAGCTCAAGGAGTCACTTGAGGTTGTTAAAGCTTATGCATCAGATACAGGGATCGAGCTAGGAGTCAACAAGTGCGCAGTTTTGCACATTCTGCGGGGAAAGGTGGATGGCGAGAGGGAGGATGTTGAGTTGACAGACGGGAGCATTATTCATCATCTTGATGCCGAAGCGCAGTACAAGTACCTGGGAGTGAGTGAGAGTCACGTTCAGGATACTGTGAAGTGCCAGGCCGCACTTCGTGGCGAGTATGTCCGACGCCTGAAGAAGATTTGGGGCTCCAGGTTGTCGGGTCGCAACAAGATCCATGCGACAAACATGCTTGCTGTTCCTGTCATGCTCTACACGTTTGGCGCCATGAAGTGGAACGTGATGGAGCTTAGAGACCTCGATTTCACCACGAGGAAGATCATGTCCTCCAGTTTTAGCCACCACAAGAGAGCCTCGGTAGAGCGGGTCTATCTCCCTCGTGAGCAGGGGGGTAGGGGCTTGTTGGGAGTGGAGAACATTTACAATCGGATGGTTCTCTCGATGGCTTGTCGAGTAGCAACGAGTGTGGATCCCCATTTGCAGCTTGTGTATCAGCATGAGCTGTAAAGACGTGGAGCGTTTTTGTTCAGTGCAGCTGAAAGGGCAGCGCAAATCCTTGGGTTAGAGCTGGACTTGGCACAGCCGGATGCAAGGCCAGGCGAGAATCTCGCGGGGTTGCCTCGTGCTGTGGCTAAGAAGAGGGTGTGGGAGGCGGAGTGAAGGATGCTGATGCAAGGGCACATGGAGAAGAACATGCACAGTGTGTTTTTCAAGAACATCGAGAGCTTGGGCCTGAGCAGGGAGCGGACCTTTGCCTTCCTGCAATCCTCCGGCTTGACATCTGAGGCTGAGAGCAATATCATCAAGATGCAAGATGGTGTGTTTGCGACCCTTGCGTACCAGCAGGTCGTGTTTGGGCGTCACTTGGATGCCAAGTGTCGGGCGTGTTTCCGATTCATTGAGACCACCATGCATCTGCTCTCTGCCTGTTCATTCTACGCCAGGACTCTGTACATTGAGCGGCATAATTCTGCATTGAGAGTGCTTTATTTCCACCTAAGGCACCATTTTGGTATTGACGAAGCGCCTGTCATACCATTCGCTCCGGGGGACGTAGAGGCGGTGGTAGAGAACGACCAGGTGAAGATCTTCTGGAATTACTCGTTCCCTACCACTCGCCAACTCCATGCTACCAAGCCAGACATTGTTCTGCTTGAGAAGCGCAAGAAGGTCATGACAGTGATTGAATTTTCTGCCCCTGCGGAGCACAACAACACTGACAAGTACACGGAAAAGCGCGACAAGTATCGAGACCTTGTCATGGACTTGCGGCAAAGCTATCGGGGACATTCGGTGTCTCTTGTTGTCCTGTTGGTTGGCGTGATGGGCGGGGTGCCTGACACTACTCTCTGGGCTTCGGCAAGTACCAGGTTGCCGTGGATCCGCTGAGCGGCTAGCGGATGCCATGCAGAAGGCAGTGTTGCTGGGCTCTCTTCGTCTCCTTTGCGCGCATGGGGAGGTTGGGTGAGGTGCACCCATAAAAATAGAAAAGGCAGCCCTGGAGTTTTGGAGTTTACTGCACGAGAGTGAGGAGCGCCGGGGTCGAGTTTCTCTAGCTGTTAAAGTTGTTAGAAGAGGAATACTCCGTTTTACATGGAGCCTGTACTTTCAACTTTGGCCTGCTGGGGGGGGGGGGGAAATAATAATAATAATAATAATAATAAAGGGCATCCGGCCATGGCTTGAGCGTAGGCTCTTGTCCTGGCTCGCGGTACGTGTCCCCCCGCGCCCAGGAAGGACATGCGGGTTGGAGGTTGCCTTGCGAGTGTGACCTCTGGCCCGTAGCCTATGGTTCTTGTACCACAGGGCGGCCAGGGCATTGGTTTGGGAAGCCCAAGATGCATCCCCACCTCTAAGTGCCCTGGTTAAAGGCATCCAGCACCCCGAGTGCTCGCGGAAATGTGTCCCACCGCGCCTAGGAGAGGACCTGCCCGAAAGGCTGTGTGATGGGCTATTTGCGGGTGTACCCGGGAAGCTTTCATTGCCCGCAGCTGAGTAGGAGACGCTGGATCTTAACATCACCAACAGGATCAGCGGGCGCCTTCACCTTGGCCCAATTGGGCCCGGTGCTGGCGCTAAACCACCCCAACTTGGTTGGGAGTTAAAAACAAAAAATAATAATAATAATAATAATAAAAAAATAATAATAATAATACAGTAAACAAAAATTAACCAATAATAAAATAATCGGGAAACAAATGGAGTCATGACTTTTATTTTCACACTTCTGCTTGATTTACCTGTGGTGAAGCTGCGTGGGCACGCATGGATGGAGGAATGTTGGCCTGGGAGCTAAAGTGACCGTTGTGAGAGCTGGGAGAAGCAGCTTCGCCCAGGCTGCGGCCAAATTTGGAGCAAAAAGCTGGAGAAGGCTGGCGCTCCTGCGACTCACGCTGATCCCGATATTGATGGCGCAGTGATGGCATTGAACCATATGGGACTGGGAGGTCTAATGGTCTGTTAGTGTGAGATACCATGTTGGCATATCGATTTGAGAGAAAAGATGGTTCACGATCAGTCTTTTTATTTGTTTTTGATTTTGATGATACAGGTTTGAGTTTGAGGTTTGTCTTGTCATCATTGTCTGATCCTGTCTCATAGTCATATCTCTGTGGCATTTCTGTAAGAATCACTCCCTGTGGCACACGTGGGCGAGAGGAGGGTCTCGGAGTTCCAGGTAGAGGCTTGTTGGGAGTCACAACAGGAATGACCACTGTTTCAGAATTGAGGCTTGTGCGTGATCCCTTTGAGCCTCCAGCACCAACACTGCGACGTCCAGGAGCGTTTGAGCTGGGAGGAACCACGGGAGGACCTGCAACAAAAGGATCAAATTCACCATAAAAAATATGATTAAATCCTTCATTCTTCGTATCGTGTCATTTAACCTTAAAATTATGTTACAATTCTCAAACGAAACTACCAAGAGATGGCATTAAAAACAGTGAAACTGACGGCTACGAGTCAACTGGAAGCTTAGAAATTTTAACATGGCCTTGGCCAAAAACTAATGTTACAAAAATAGTTTGATTTTTTAAGCTATTCTGTGTGCTCTAAGTTGAGCTAGAGAATAACACGTGGCACTGAAATCAATGGATTCAATGGATATGGAACGCTAACCAGGAGTGAAAAAGTAATTTAAGGCTTAACCTGAGAATTTTGGACGAAATATGTCGTAACGACAGATGTTCTTCAAATTAACGGGGGGAGGGTCTTGCCATTTTAAATTCTGTGGGAAATTACTGCCACCTTTTGTCGATAAGTAAAAACTGATGCAGTTTACCAACTTAAAAGTTCTCAACTTTAACAGCAGAGGGTTAGGTGTATATTTGAGGGAGGGGGCGGTTTTGGAGACAGAGGCAAGTGTATGGTCAATGTTGCCAATTCTCCTCCCTTAAACTTTGAATAGCTGGTGCGGGCGGACAATGGTCGTCAGCGAGTGAAAGGAACGGCCGAGGTTGAATGAAGAGATGGTATATCCGCGATCGAGAGAGACAAGAGAGAGAGAGAGACGAGAAAGAGAGAGAGAAAGGCATTGAATATTAGTTACTACCTGCATAAAAAAAATGTTGATTATTCTTCTAGGGGAAAAAAATAATGTTTACTTTTTACTTCTTTACTATATTATTTGGTTTTATTATATTTACATCTTTTATCTTTACATATTTTTCAAACTATATTCATTAGTTTTTTATGAAACATGCATGCTAATTTTTGATAATTGTAAATATTATAAAAATTGAAGAAATAAAATATTCAAATTAAATTATAGTCTAAATTAAATAAATAAAAAAATCTAAGTTGTGGATATTGAATATATTATGTAAAAAATAAATCTTGTATTTTCTAAAACCCACGTACAAACAAAAAAAATTGACTTCTGAATTGAATATTAAATTTAAATAATTTATTGTTAATGTATTGTAAAATATAAATGTTGTTTACCAGTGTTCCAATGTATGTTAATTTTTTAGTAATTACAATTAAGAACCTGTATGTTAATGTAACAATTGAAGTGATCTATGCTATAAAGCCAACGATCGAAATAAAATTCTATTCTAATATATATATTATGCGCAAATATATTACACTGAGTGAGTTTTAATTCGAACCCAGTCTGATAGAAAGGAGATATAATGGAAGGGCGGAAATTCCGCAATCTCAGGCATAAAATATCTGCACTTCATCCATTGCCGAATACATGTGTATATTATATGATAAATATATTATGTATTAAATTCTATCCTATATTCGATGTTTAAGGAGATAAATATTTATGATAACTAGTTAAATAGTTAATAGGGCCATTAATAAAAAGTAGAGGTGTCCGTCCTGACTGAGGTTTTCCACGGTTCCCTCAGTCCCACCTCAGCGAATGCTGTGACTTGTAACAACATCAGGCCGTGGCCACCATCCATTCCCTACCCTATCCCTACCCATTACGCCGCCGCGAGCTGTAAGCGCTTAGGGGTTAAATAATAATAACATTATAAATAAAATAAAAAATATGATACAAGAAAGAGAGAGAGAGACAATGCTGTGTCGATCACACTAGATAATAGCTACCATTTAGTAATGGGGTACTTTTTAATTAAAAGGGATATTTTTTATTATATTATAATATTATAGGTATAATTATAACATAATATTATGTTATTTATGTCATTATAAATGGGTGTTAATTCCAATTCTCCCATCCCAATGACATAACATGTACAAAATAAAAATGATATTATTAGGGTATACCCTGCTGATAAATATGATTATAAACATTTTTTTAGCATTTAGTATAGAGATAATTATTGATTGTGTTTTTTTAATTAACATATCTGGTAATTAATATTTCATGTAGCTTCTATATTTTTAACTATTACATATAATATATGTTTAAAACTACATAAAAATTCGATAATATAATTATATTATATATTAGTAAATGATTTTACGTGCAAATTTAAGGGTATTCATTTTGAATATTTATAATCATTCACCGGCAAAGGTAAATGTCCAAAAATACTCAATTATAAATTATATATTATATAGTCTTATACTGATATAAGTAATACAAAAAACTACAGAATTGAAAAATATAGCGAGAAAATGTGCAGGACACAAGCAGCAGTAAAATTGAACTAAGGACCCCAATGTTGCCGCTTGTTGTCTGGGTAGTTTCTATAGAAACTGAGAATTCTTCCCTCCCAAGGCCCTCCCTCTGTTGCTAGTTCCTCCTTTCCGACACTTTAGTGCAGAGGGCAGCAGGTACTGCAATTCTTCTATGCGTTTTTCAATGGTAATTTTTTTTATTCAAGGTTTCAACCATTTTTTTTGAAAAATGCTTAATCGCAGAAACAATTCAACTTTATTTCATAGATCATAAGATTGCGGAGCAGGACCTCTGAGGTTTTCACGTATGTCCGTTACTTCTGTTCTATAATAAAGTAATAAATAAAAAAACATAATTCGCGTGATAGTTATAAAAAAAAATTAAAAGTGCATCATAAAGTGCATGCAAAATGCTCAAGATGTCAGAGGTCCAAGAAATCGCTATCTTCTATGTTTAAAAAAATAAAGCATAATGATGGTGACAGGACAATTCGCTACTAGACAATTCGTCCCTGGAAAATTCGTACCCGGACAATTCGTTACCTAGGCAATTCGCTACCTGGACACTTCGCTACTTGGACACTTTGTTCTCGAAGACAATTCGCTACTCGGACATTTTGTTACTGATTGACACTTCATACTTAAAACATTACATTCACTACTTTAAGGTCACCCGCACTCACTCGCCGTATTTTTCGTGAACAAAGTTCAACTGTTTGTCAGCTTGTCGCATTCTCATGCGGTCCTTCTGTCTTCTTCTATAACAGTGTAGCCTGTAAACACGAAAATATTTGAGTCACCTTGAGTTCTAAAGTGCAACTGCTGCTGCTGCTTTATATAAACTCAGTATTCATCCGTAGACGATGGCAGCACGTAGGCGTTATGGAATCGTTGTTAATGAAAATTGTACATACTGTGCTAGAGAAAAAGAGTGTGAAAAACTCTTAGACGACCATGGCCATGTGTATGACCGACAGAAGCATAATGAAAACAACAGAAAGGTATTTATTTTATCAATGTTAACATTTTTAGTATCTGATTGCATCGCATGTTGTGTTTTTTATCAATTTCTGTAATAAATTAATGTACTATTTAATTTTGTCAGTTCGAATAAGTTCAAATAGTACATATTTAAAAGTACTTTTGTATTTATTATTTGGATAATATAATATTTTAAATTTTAAAAAGCAATGCATATAAATTTAAATAATGAATAATAATCAATTGCTGCAATTAAAGTTTTAAATCATCCATACATTACATTTTCAATTTGTATTTGTAAATATAATATATTATATAGATTACATACAATAATACGTAAATAAATAGTACCTAATATGGATGATACATTTACGATTTATTCTTTCTATTTACTATTATTTATTTTTGCAGACATATTGGGTGTGCGAGGTTCGCGTGACATGCAGCGCTCGCGTTCACACTGAAGGAGACAAGAACAAGATCACCTACAGATTTGGAACACACAACCACTCTGCAGCGGCAGCCCAAGTTGAGAAGAAAAGAAAATACAGCGAGATGAAGGAAAATGCAAGGACTTCATCAGACTCATGTCACAAAATTGTTGCGACCGCCATGGAAGAAATGTCCAAGTCATCAAAAACTAAACTGCCCAGTATTCGCCATGTAAAGAGAACTTTAAGGAGGGTGCGAGCTAAAGCTAATTATCCAATACCAAATCCTTCAACCATTGCTGGTATTGAGATACCGGAAGAGCATGGATAAATTATAGAAGGATACCCAACAGGGATATAGAGCTGGAGATAAGGGTGTTAATCGGCACTAGCGCCATCCATATGAAGTTTTTCGACCTAACCTAACATCGTCGCCCAAGCGGATTATTATGCTTATTAGATGCGAAGTTCGATTGACGATTCACATTTCCTTTTAGTGCTAACCAACAGTTCAAGCCACCGTGAAATAAAAGATACACTCGCATACCTTATTAAATTTCCAGTCTTCTACATGCGGTCTGTTTATTCCAAGGCACAATTTTCATCACAAAAAGATTTATCGAAATCGCTAGTGTGTTACTGTGATCGCGGCTTTGCATCACCCACTTATCTGTGCTGTATCTAAACTTTGGTGTGTTCTAAACAAATAAAAAGCACTTTCATGTATTGCTAATATACATGGATTGAAGTTAAGAATTGCTCAACCAAGCCATTTTATTGAGAAATAGGAAATAATTAAATGTTGTGCTCACGAAGAAAAATGTCACAAACAACTCATGCAGCAGCCATTCAGCAGTGCAGCTGATGCAATAAAAGGCGGGAAGCTAGGACAAGTAGAAGGCCGGTAGAAGGATGGGTATTCTCTAGCAGGAAAGTGAACCGCCATACAACCGGGAATTCTATTGAAATCTATGATAAGTTACTATATATTTTATCAATTGATTAACAGTACAATATTGCATTAAATGCTTAAATATTCTCAGCAAATAATAAATCGTAAGTTTCTTATGCCTGCAATCAACTGTTATTGTGGAACTCCATTGTCGCGAATACCCATTCTTCTACATATTCTATAATTGCGGCTAGGCAGCCGATGTTAGGTTAGGTCGAAAAACTGCGTATAGATGGTACTCGTAGCGGTTAACACTCTTATCTCCTTTATTAACAGGGGCGCGTACTTCTAGAATGCTCTCCTGTCTATTTCCTCCATGCGGAAGAGTATCGGAAATTAAAAGATGGGGAGGACTTTCTTCTGTTTGACTCCGGACATGATGATCCAGAAAGATACCTTATGTTTGGCTCTCAGCAAGGACTGGAGCTTCTAATGTTCTGTGATTGGTGGTTTGCAGACGGGACATTTGATTCATCACCGAAATTATTTTATCAGCTTTATTCCATCCATGTATTACATAAAAAAACAATTCTACCTGTTCTTTATATTCTACTGACAAGGAAAACTGGTACGCCCTATACAAGAGTTTTTGAAAAAATTAATACACTAGCTCAGTTTCCCCATCCAACTGACATTATGGTCGACTTCGAGCCAGCTGCAATATCTGCATTTGAAACTGTGTTCAACTGCACCGTCCACGGTTGTTTTTTCCACTTGAGACAGAATATAATGAAACACATCACTGAATCTGGTCTGAAAAAACTGTACTCGACGAACGCTGACTTTGCTCACATGTGTCATCAAATAGCTGCCCTCGCATTTGTCCCCTGTGATGATGTCGTACTTGCGTATGAACTGCTAGCAACGTACATTGATGACCGCCTCGAGGACGTCATGGACTACTTCGAGGAGTACTACACCGGGAAGCGCAGAGCATGCGGTGGCGCAAGGCGAGAACCAAGGTACACAATAATTATAAATTATAATTATAATTATATAATAATATAACAATTATTGTATATTTGTTGCAGATTCCCTTTATCACTGTGGAACCAGTATGATAGTGTTATAAATGAAGATGAGAAAACGAACAACGCAGTTGAGGGCTGGCATCTCTCCTTTCAGTCCCTCCTACAAGCAAGTGACCCTTCGTTGTGGATGTTGCTAAACTTGCTGCGTAAGGACATTGCACTCAACAAGAGACGTTACAAAATGTTGCTTGCTGGTCATTCACAACAACCAAAGCGTAAAAAGTATCAGGACGTGCAAGCAAATTTACGCAGGGTGGTTGAAACATACAACAATGAATCCATTCAAGTGTATTTGAGGGGTATTGGTCACAATATACAGTACTAGTTCCTTGCTGCTTCCCAGTGTGCATGTTTATAATTATGTCACAACCTACTTTTTTGTATGTGCGCAACTTTATACTGCTACTAGGTTCATTTATTTATTTTTTAATTTTCGTTCATACTGAAATTCTTAATTCTTCCAGACTTTTAACTGATAATTTATGATACTAATCAATTAAAATACTATGTTCTGTGTTCAATAACATTATATTCTTAATAAATGTATATTTTAACTCTATGACAATTAAGAGTATCTAACTTTTATGTGAAATAATAAATAATATTATGTAATTAATAAATATTAGAATTTTTTGACTGTGAAAACTATAACAAGTGTCATTTGAAATAAACAAGCTTACAATGTTTATATATGAGTATTTTTTTTTTTCTTTCTATTCTAGGTATTGAATGTGTTGAGTCGCTAATTAATTATCCCCTGTAATGAATGCTCCAGATAGCGAATCGTCCTCGGTAATAAAGTGTCCAAGTAGCAAAGTGTCCAGGTAGCGAATTGCCTAGGCAACGAATTGTCCGGGTACGAATTTTCCGGAGACGAATTCTCTAGTAGCGAATTGTCCTAGAACCCATAATGATAGGTGCAAGAGAACTTAAAAAAAACTACCAAAACCTCGTTAATTATTTAGCTGTAATTAGCAGGTTCATAATTAATTAAATATTTTTTTCACTATTTTTAAAAATTTTACTGGTGTACCCTCTACAACATCCTAAAAAATCTTTTTATTCAAACGAATTTTATTTTTCCTTTTTTTTCGACCCGCCCACCCTGAATTATGTAGACTTACAACACTCTTCTAATGAAGTACCGACCTCAATTTTTTTTATTGCAGAAATGGATAGAGGGTGCAAAAATATGTTACTCTGATTTTTTTCAGATTTTTTAGGGACCGGGAAGTATTGCTAAAAAGTGTTGGCGAGGTCGGGTTCAAATCCACGTCCCTTTTGGGTCCTATCTTTTATTAAGAGAGGCGGCAAGAGGCGGCACTTTTTCTGCACTTTCAATAATTTTTTAAAAATACTTCCCGGTCCCAGAAAAACCTGAAAAAATTCAGAGTAGCATATTTTTGCACCCTCTATCCAATTCTGCAATACAAAATTTTGAGTTTGGTACTCCATTAGCCCTGATTTTCTTCAGAATTTTTTAACGTTGGTTATTTTATAATTAATTTAATAAAATGTGAATTTTGTATCCTTTCAATGTTAAATTTGTTAATTAGCATTGCAAAAAAACTAAACGACAAATTTTTTTACTTGTTTTCTTTTTTTAAGGCTTAACCTGAGATATTCTGACAAAAAAAGTCGTATCGACAGATGTTCTTGAAATTAATTTGGTAGACTTACAACAATTGTCCTAATACTACTGATTTTTTTCAGATTTTTTTAATCGCAGGTTTAATTATAATTAATTTATTCAAATGTGCATTTTGTATCCTTTCAATGTTAAATTTTTCAATCAACATTACACAAAAACAGCTCGAGAATTTTTACATAGATTAAATGCTAATTTTTTGGACTATTTTTCTGAATTGATTTCATATAATTCGAATCGTGGAGATGATCGTTTCTCATATGCCCAAAGAAACTTGGCAACGCTCTCAGGGACTGTAGTCACCACCCCCTCCTACCAAATTATTCGCATTCCTATATCAACAGTGTTGCCAGACTTGCCAGTGTAGCCAAGCCTTTTGACCTTGACAGACAAATTCTCAGGTTATGCCTTAATAAAACCTAATTAATTAGACTATTTTTCTGAAATTGGTCATATTTTTCAAAGTGTGGCGTTGGTTGTAATAAATGAGCAATAAGAAGTTTGGCAACGCTCTACAGGGACTACAGGGACCTCCCACTCCTCCAGATTCGCATTACTTGTGCACTACAGTGTTGCCGCATCGCTTTTGGGTGTGACCTTCACAGACAAATTCTCAGGTCATGCAATTGTTACGTTAATGAAAAAATGAAACTTTATTTTTTGAAATTATTCACCCACCCCAATTATTTGATTCTTTCTTTTCTTCTAGTCAATCGGTAACCAATAAAAAAAGGGGGTCCAACTTTCCATTTTGGAAGGCTCGAGAGCAGCAAGGTCTATACAAATTGCTGTAGAAATTAACAAAGAACCCCACGCTACAATGTAAGTTTTAAAATAAAATATTAAAACAATTTAGAATTTTTAAAGCATTTCAGGAATTGCAGATTCATATATCGACGTGGTAGCGCCCATTTGTCCCATCTGCTTTCGGAATAGTTCAGATTTTTATTTATTTACGCTATGTAGAGCCATCTTTTCAGTGTTTTTAGATTTCAGAAGCTCTATCAGCACGTCAATCCATTTTAGTACGAAATTACTCAATAGATGGCTCTGCACAGCATAAATAAATTAAAATCCGATCTATTCCGATTTCAGAAAGCAGATGGGACTAATGGGCGCTACCACGTCGATATAATATATGTATGTATATAATATATACATACTGTACTGTACATTGTACATATCCTAAAAATTTGCTGTATTATAAAGCTGAAACTTTAGTAGCAAATCATCTTTGGATGTGAAGGAAAGACCCGAGCACAAGGGCTATTCTCCTATGAAGGGGGAATATGCGCCCCTGTCTGGCATATGGCACTAAATACTGAATTCTGATTGGATGAAAAGTGGTTATTTGGAATTGCTCTGATTGGCCAAATTAAAGTTGTTGATTTTTTTCTAGTTGATTTCTAATTAGGAGAATAACCCTGCCGAGCTTTTCCGAAGTGGGACAGCTGATTTAAAATTTTGGATGTGAACCTTCCATCCAGCAACATCCAACATCGGTCCATAACTTCTGCTATAGTCCAGTAAAACTAAGTTAAAATCCTATGTTGACCCGGAAAAAATTATTAAAGTTTTGAAACTTTCAGGGTCGATGTAGACTTATGTTCTAGATCACATACTCAAAATCCCCCAAAATCCCACTGGGGCATTTCCGGTTACCCTTAAAAAATGGCGGCCAAAAAGCACTTTTTTAAAAAATTCGTAATTAAATCCCTAATTAAGCTAGGTTAAAAATTTTAGCGGATAATTAAAGCCAAGAGTTGACATTAACAGGAAAGTTAAGTTTTTTAAAAATTGAGAAGTTAATTGGCGTTTAATCGGTGATTAATTAAATTTTTATCCAAAGCTCGCGGATAGATTGTAAAAAAAAACATAGAAATAATTTTTTTATGAAAAAAAGCTTCAAGTAAAAAACGTAGCTTATGTTTTCTAGTTTCCGTAACTGTCATTAACTTTAATTTACGTTTATACTTAACGGAGATATGAGCAGATGAAGAGCGCGCGTGGTCACTCGGACGTTCAAACGACAATACAGCCGTCCGCTATGCATGCATTTAGGCTTGCGCGCTCCCTTGTCGCCAGCTTTACTTATGTCGTGCAAATATTATATGAAGTAGAGGGGTATTAAAACCCAATTTACCCCCCCCCCCCCCAGAAATCTGTATGATGCTAATTTTGAGAATTTCAGAATATTAGGTATTTATATATAAAAATATAGAAAGATTATGATATCTACATTACAGACAAAGAATGCCATGTTATGGCATTTTGTAAACATTACATGTATAATTTTTGTGGGAGGTATGGTGTAGTACGTTTGACCGGGTCTCGTCAGATCACCGAAGTCAAGCAACCCTGAGCGTGGTTACTAGTTGGATTGGTGAGCATTGCATTTTCAACAGAATTAAATCACGTTTCTTTACCCAGGGGTAAATCAATTCGCTTTTCCACCCACCATGTGGCTTTTTACCATTTCACTGCGGTCCATTGACAAAATCTGTAGGGTCTATTTTAGTTGAGGTTTCCACGTTTCCCTCAATCGTAGGCAAAGGGATTGCATGTCCGGGGCAATCCTCGTTCTGGAGGACTCCGCGAAACGTGAACGAATGAGCACGTTTTAGTTTTAAGTGAGTAAACTGCTCATCAATCTTTTAAATCTTTTTCGTTTGCCACATGGGCGGAAATTTTGTATATAATTTATAATTATGTTGTATTACTGTAAAGTGCCCATGAGGAAATAAAATAAAACACTCAAGTTGAATCTAGGTTCAAAAGGTTCGGAGTTTCAAACTTAGTGAGTATAATAGTAACATTATTAATTAAAAATACCCAATTATGGTTTGACAAAGAAAAAAATATAATCTATAACCATGCGAAAATTTATTATAAAGAGTACGAGTATAAGAAGTGTAGTCGTACATATTGTATTCAATGTATACATTCTTATTGGCTCTGTACTCGTATATAATAAGAGATACACTGATGCACATAATGATGAACATGATTCTTAATATTATTCTTACTATATAACTTTACTGTTAATTGAGAGGACCTGCAGGTTATAGTCCTAGAAAATCAACTACTATACGAGAACTTTGCGTGCAATGCGTATGCATAATAATATTAATAATATGTATATTATTTAATAAAATTGTATTGAAAAATTAATTTCAATACATCGTTTTCAACTAAATAATGTATATCATATTAGTAAAATAATTTGCAATATATATAACGTTAGTTTAAAAATAACGTTTTGATTGATGAATGGGGATATATTATTTAACCCAATCTTATTTGCTGGAGATGCAGCTGAAAGAGATGCGATTTGCAATTTTGGAAGGGTTAAAAAGTGCACCCAGTCTGCTTTCCCAAAATCGTTCTAGCTTAATAACCATTATTATATATTATTATATAACCTTAATTATATGATAACCACTATTTAATTATTTTTTTAATTTTAAAACTTGATCGTGTAATGTATACTTGGATTAATATAGTTGTCAAGAACTATGAGTGTATCGTGTAATGACGCTTAATTCTTCTATAGAATAAAAATCTGCTGCATGATCAGCTTGACAATTTTGACCCCTTTATATTTATATATTAACAAATTCCTTAAGAACAATTTTCCCTGGCAATTAAAATTGAAATGTTACTCTTCATTTTGGATTCTAAATAACCACATTTTACTGTGACATTTTATTTTTTCATTAAATCTAATTACATCAAATGCATTATCACGGCACCTGTTATTATCATAGAATTTTTTCTGTGCTATATTAGGTCTATTTGTAAATACACAAATTAAATATATTAGAGGAACCATATACAGTATAATATGTTCCCTCTGTAGAGAATGCTAACTTCATTATTGATTCATGAGTCGATTGTGCATTTACGAACCGACCAAAAATTATTTTATTCAATTATTATGAGGAAATAAAATTTCAACATTAATGCATGATGCAATTGCTTTTAAAGAATTTGTTATTCTTAAATAAACAAAATTCAAAATGTAGCATTCATCGTTTCGCGGAGTCCTCCAGAACAAGGATTGCCCCGGACATGCAATCCCTTTGCCTACGATTGAGGGAAACGTGGAAACCTCAACTAAAATAGACCCTACAGATTTTGTCAATGGACCGCAGTGAAATGGTAAAAAGCCACATGGTGGGTGGAAAAGCGAATTGATTTACCCCTGGGTAAAGAAACGTGATTTCTGTTGAAAATGCAATGGTCACCAATCCAACTAGTAACCACGCTCAGGTTTGCTTGACTTCGGTGATCTGACGAGACCCGGTCAAACGTACTACACCATACCTCCCACAAAAATTATACATGTAATGTTTACAAAATGCCATAACATGGCATTCTTTGTCTATAATGTAGATATCATAATCTTTCTATATTTTTATATATAAATACCTAATATTCTGAAATTCTCAAAATTAGCATCATACAGATTTCTGGGGGGGGGGGGGGGGGTAAATTGGGCCCCTCTACTTCATATAATATTTGCACGACATAAGTAAAGCTGGCGACAAGGGAGCGCGCAAGCCTAAATGCATGCATAGCGGACGGCTTATTGTCGTTTGAACGTCCGAGTGACCACGCGCGCTCTTCTTCATCTGCTCATATCTCCGTTAAGTATAAACGTAAATTAAAGTTAATGACAGTTACGGAAACTAGAAAACATAAGCTACGTTTTTTACTTGAAGCTTTTTTTCATAAAAAAATTATTTCTATGTTTTTTTTACAATCTATCCGCGAGCTTTGGATAAAAATTTAATTAATCACCGATTAAACGCCAATTAACTTCTCAATTTTTAAAAAAACTTAATTTTCCTGTTAATGTCAACTCTTGGCTTTAATTATCCGCTAAAATTTTTAACCTAGCTTAATTAGGGATTTAATTACGAATTTTTTAAAAAAGTGCTTTTTGGCCGCCATTTTTTAAGGGTAACCGGAAATGCCCCAGTGGGATTTTGGGGGATTTTGAGTATGTGATCTAGAACATAAGTCTACATCGACCCTGAAAGTTTCAAAACTTTAATAATTTTTTTCCGGGTCAAAACTTAATTTTACTGGACTACTAGTTCTGTTGGATACTTTGGATACTGGATGAGAGCCTGACAGTATCCTCAAAAAGTTCAAATCCTTCACATCCAGGTAATGGACTGCAGCATTTGTAGGCATACTTTGCTGTTAAAATAAGTTTGTTTTATACATAATTATATACTGCATATTTAAAGAACACAATATTAATTGATATTTCTCATTCAGTCACCAGCAACAGATCTAGAAGAGAAGTTCCATAGCATGATATGCATATGATACTCCCCCCCCCCCCAAATCTCACAACTTGTTGCAGCAGTCAACAAAAAATGTAAAAAAAAAAAAAGCAAACATTAAAATTGTTTAACTGTTTAACATGCATTATGCATACCTCCTTGATGCTTCCAACTCTTTATTTTCAGTTCAAGTTAATTCATTCTCAACATACAAAAGTGATTATTCCTCCAGCAACTTTTTGTTACAGTGCAAAAATTGTTGTCAGAAATATTGCTTGATAACTGTAAAAATGTGTGCAGTTAGCAGGCTACTGATCGAGCTATGGTATTCATTATTCATACAGATATTTCTTCAACCAACAAGGTGTTTACGAAGAAAAAAAAAAGGTCGAGACCCCCAGTGACTTTTGCCGGCAACCAAGAGGAAGGGGGAATGAAGAGGTTTGTATGAAGTATGTATGCATACAGTGAAAGGCTCGGACGTTGGGGAATAAATTACATTTAATTATATTCATGAGCTCATACGAAAGAAAAATTATGCGTAGATGGGCCATACCAAGTGTTTTGCGTTTGCTGTTGCGAGGCGGATTGAGCGGAGGAGGCAGCATGGAGGCGCCACCACGTCTTCCTTTGATCTCCTCATGGCCTTCTTCATCATCTTCACCAGAACTAAAACTAGCAAGACTCTTCCTGTTCTTTTGACTTGAACTTGACATTATTTCAAGTAACTTCTTTTTATACAATTTTCTTGTAGAATCCGTGACAGGGCCCGCCTGAATTCCATATTCAGACAATTTATCGCGGAGCTCAGCATCCGACATCGTCTCTACAACCACCATTTTTTCAGACGCTCTCGCTCTTGTCAAAAACAACCGACAACCGAGTTGTTCTGTTGGTTGTTCTTATAACGACCCAAAGGGGGGCGACGCGCTCTCTTCCTTCTGCAAGAAGGCTACAGTTAGGAGGTGCCACGCTCCGTGCTGCCCTCAAGCGGATAGCGCAGAACTAGCGAATGCAGATGACAGTCTGATTTCTGAAACAGATTTTGTCCGCGAAAAATTCAAACGGTGTAAATTAAATCCGTCAACATCGGGCCGATGATCCATTAAAATTCTTTTAAATTAAGTCTATCTTCTTCAGAATTTAACGTAGAATTTATTTCTATCACAATTTTACCCACATTTGTACTGTAAATAAGACTTTTGCTGGCTTTTATAGTTCCATCGTTTGAATTTTTCGCGGACAAAATCTGCTTCAGATATCAGACTGTCATCTGCATTTGCTAGTTCTGCGTTATCCACTTGGGGGCAGCACGGAGCGTGGCACCTCCCAAGGTTGGCTTTATACAGGTTAAGCCACGTGCGTATTTCGTGCGTCATTTTTCCACTATTTCCAGGACCCATTGCACCAGGTCCGATCATCTTCTGTATGTAGCGAAATACTTGTAACTAGCTCATCCGAATTCATCCGCGTTATCATGAAAACTTTCGGCAGCCTCCGTCAGATGGCGCGTTGATCAAGTTTGGTTAATTTGCGCTTTTCGTTTCTCAATTGCTACACTAGAATAAAATGGCTACCGCTTCCGGTTTTATTATTTTTTTTATTTTGCTTACTAATTTGTTTATTTATGAAAGAACACAGAGAAAATGGGATTATAAATTGTATTTAAGAAATTTTACAATAAAATAAAATATACAGTTGTCACAAAAAGGTCCCGAGATCGTCTCCTTGGCACGCCAATCCAATGGGTGGGGTGGGTACAGCGTCCAGCTTTGCCAGCTGCAGCTTGGGCTTGTTTTCTGCTGTAACACGAAAATTATAGCTATAAACATGCATATATAGGAAATTATAATATCATTAGGATACACAGAATGAATGTATAGTATAACATAAAATTGTATCTTGAACAAAAGCGATGAAAACGGGGTAAAAACAATGCCCAATGTTCCCGATCTTTTGGTCACGTACTAACCTTCAGTTCAGTCGTTCATATCAGGATGGCTGCATCTCTTTTCTCGGTTATATATTGTGGTGATACAGTTCTTGTATTCGCAATAGAGGCTTGTAGATATTACACGTACACACATTTATAACTCTTCAAATCATGAAATATAAGACATAATCGAGCCGATGGTGAACGCCGAGCCGCAGCTGCCGCGCCATGTTGTCATACTCGCAAATGGCGAGAGATTCTTTGAAAAATAAGTTAATTGAGTTTATTAATTAAAACACATTTTTATGATTGATTATACTAAATTAAAATATTTAAAACATTAAGAAACAAAGATAATTATTATATAATAAAAAAAGTGGGAGATCTAATTTCTGAAGCGCAGGGATAGGGTCCGAAGCGTCCGCTAGAGGGCCAAAATACAAAACTTTGAGCCGCTCGGAAAGATGCATGGACCTGATTGCACCGCGAAAATTCAAAAATAGCATTGCATCATGGGCGCATTTAAAGTTTCGCGGCACGATGGGTCCTGGAATACCACGGCAGATCATCTTCTGTATGTAACGAAATATGTACAATTCGCATGAAAATGTTATCGGAAACAACCACCAGGTGGCACGTCGGTCAAGCTTTGTCAAGTTGCGCTTTGCGTTATTCATTTTCTTACACTAAATAAAAATGGCTTCCACTTCCGGTTTATTATTTAATTAATTTGCTTACTATTTTATGACTATTTACAAAAGAACACAGAGAAAATGGGTTTTATAACTTGTATTTAAGAAATTTTACATCATAATAGATTTGACAGTTGTCACAAAATGGTCCCAGGCTCGAGTTTTCCACTCCGCGGGCGAGATTTTCCTCCTCCTTGGCATGCAAATCCAATGGGTGGGTCCAGGCCTGGCCAGCTGCAGGCTTGTTTCTGCTGTAACACGAAACAAAATAGCTATAAACATGCATATATCGGTAATTACTATATTAAAAGGTTACACAGAATAGCCACAAGGGAACGAAAAATTACATCCTGCAACAAAACTGATGAAAACGGGACATAAACGACGCCTAATGTCCCGATCTTTTGGTCATGTACTAACCTTTACTTCGTTCGTTCATATCAGGATGAATCCATCTCTTGTCTTCATTATATAGTGGTGATACAGTTCTTGCAGTCACAATAAAGGCTTATAAATGTTACACACACATTTATAACTCTTCAATAAATAAAATATAAGAAATAATAATCGAGACGACGATAAGCGCCATTCCGCTGCCGTATTGAAGTCGCCATGTTTTTCCTAAGAAGCTGATACAGGGCAGTCTGCTACAGGCCGTCTTACCCCCCACCACTCTTTTTATTAGTCGGCCGACTGAGCGGCCGGTTTACATGCATTCTTACGGGAGAGAGCCCTCACTTTGCGCCCGGATTATGGCGATTTCACGGTATCTAGAGATTTGAAATTAAAAGTAAGTAAATGCTCATAGAGTCTAATATTGCTCAACAACTCCCTTTCACCCGCAAAAATAATATTAATACGTCTAAATATGACTTTTATAAACCGGACGACTAGTATAAAAAAAGTCTAAGCCCATTTCTAAAGCGATGACGTAGTATAGACTTTATATATATTTTGCATGACTGTGGAATTGGACTCTACCTTAATGTGAATATTTACATTATTTTAACATCAAATCAAGTTAATTCCTGTGATCAAAATATTTATGAAGGTTGATTTTCTATTTATTTGTGGTTTTGATATTCTGTGACGTCATACTATATTACCAGACTTATAAGTTATAATTCGGTTCCCGCCTTGCGTTTTTCTCGAAAAGTATGATATTTATCAAATAAATAAAAATAACAGTGTGTAGAACAAAATAATTCATGGACATCAGACTACAATTTACTTTCATTTTTCCACGTAAATATTTTAAAATAAATATTTTCTTACACGGAGGACCCATTTACTTTTAAAAATCCGGCCGACTAATATCAGTGAGATGACAGTCGAAAATCCATGTGAGACGGCCTGTAGGAGACTGCCCTGGCTGATATTATAAAAAAACTTGAGAAAAAAATTGAAACTTCCTGAAACAACCGCTTGAGGGCCAAGAAAATACAAATATTTGGGCCGCTCGGGAACTTGCATCGCCATGGGAATACTTGAATCTGATTGGCTAAGCCCGTTAACATTGGTCAAATTGGAGGCTTAACCTGTATAAAGCCAACCTTGGCACCTCCTAACTGTAGCCTTCTGGAAAGCGCATGGCTCAATTTCATAGGTTGGATGCGTTGTGACGTCATATGCACCCATTGACTCTCATTGGCACAATATTTTTGAGCGCTGAAGCTTCAAATTGATTTTTAAGGGTAAGGTAACGCCACCAATGTTAAAAAAAAACCCTCTCACAAAAATTCTGAAAAAAATTTAAAATGTTCTCCTCTACACCCCCTATCAGTACCTAAAATATCAGGTATACAAATACGATCTAGTTTTTGAGTTATAAATTTTTAAAGCTGACTACTTTAACATGGAGAAATGAAACTCCCATGTTAAATTGCATGGTCAACTTTAAAAATTCATAACTCAAAAACTAGATCGTATTTGTATACCTGATATTTTAGCTACTGATAGGGGGTGTAGAGGAGAACATTTTAAATTTTTTTCAGAATTTTTGTGAGAGGGATTTTTTTTAACATTGGTGGCGTTACCTTACCCTTAATACAGCCTGTAACTGACCCGTATAATATATTTATACAACTATATAATAAGAAATAAAATAATTAAGTGAATGGTAGAAGGATCGAAGGATTCGAATAAGCATTTTTTTTTAATTACTGATTTTTCTTAATTAATGTTTCAATGTCCATTGAGGGGTAAACTGAAACCTCTTGTAATTATAAATTAATACATGAAATTTAATTTTTTATATTATGCAGATATAATATAAAAAACTAAATTTCATGTATTACAAGAGATTTCAGTTATAAATAACTTTATATATAACGTTTGTATATAAGGATAAACATTTATAAAATTCAATTTTTGCAAAATATTTATTATATTTTTATTATAGAATATAGGCAGCTATAATATATATAGCTTATAATATACATAAGTATAATATATTATGCATGCAATATTTCCATGATATTAAACTAGCTATATAATATATAATAATAAAAAGCATTTGAAATTAGTTCGTTTGATATCATATATAGCTGCAGGTTGCATGCAATTAAATGTTTGAATAAAGACATTTTTACTGGGTTAATTATTTTGATATAGGACATTGCCTAACACAGGTGTATGTTTTATATATATATTGGCGTCATAAAGTTAGTGCGCCCCCTAGTAGTAACTGCTGGAACTACGTGCGTCTGGCAAGGATTGCTGTATATGATTAACATTGTAAAATCATGTAAATGCTCAGTAGCCACAGCATAATTTTATAGAATTGACAACACCATAATTAGTTGTCAAACACTTTCAAACAAATATAAAAAATATTTCAACTTCGTAAGTGATTTCTTTCCTATATATTTGATAATTTTTGTGATTCTCCCCATGCTAAAGGTATTGCCGTATCCTCGATGCAAAGAGCAAAATTTGCAGACGTCAGCGCCATCTCATGGTCCATTATGTCCTCTATACATACACACACACACATATACAGAAACTACCTATATACTATAATATAATACATTCTATTTGTATATAATTTAAGTTCATATATACTTATTTAAATGAAATTGCGTAAAAAAAAATTGTAAATAACTTTATTTTATTTTTTCTTCCGTAAATTAATATATAAAAATGTAAGATAAATGTTATTATATAGGAATATACATATTGCAAGGAACAAAAACATATATACAACAGGGACTTGTGTATACATATATTATAGATATGATATATTTATATAGCCACGGGCGCCATGCTAAAAAGGAATAGAGGGGGGAAAAGAGAGCCAAAAGAGACTAAGAAGCTGAACACTATCCATTTTGTCAAAGTGCAAAAGAGACGTCTATAACAAAAAAATAAAAAAACAAAACACCGAGCCTGGCTGGAAAGGTGCAATATATGGCATCTCATTAATGATTTAACAATAATACGTAATTAAATTCTCAGTCAGGTCACTTTATCTGTGTAATCAAAATCATTACCAATAAAGACCCAATAAAATTTTGTTGTGTCTTAAAATATGAAGCATTTTTCAGTATTCTCCTTACCCCATACATTATACCCCATACATTACAAATTACAACAATTGGCATGCCCTTTAAAAAAGGTTTCTTCTGTAAGAAAACTTTAGAAACTTATACACATTATACTGACTAGCTTACTATATACTAGTTAGTTAAATAAAATATAGCTGAAGGAACTATCACTACGTTTACATGACGGTGTTTAATGCATATTCGTTGACGACGGATAATTTTATTATTATGAGGTGTCATCAACGGATGCGTATTAAACACCTTCATGTAAACATAGTGTATATAACACATATAAATGTAGGAATGTTGTGGTACATGCTATATATATAAAAAACATCTTCGAATACTGTCGGTGTCGCTCCCTTACGCCTAACACTCCATCCATTGTTTTCATAGTCTGCTTGTAGGAAACGTGCAGAACAAATAACGTCAGCTGTCGATGAAGTCCAGGGGGGCTAATCATGTAGTTCAAGAGAGTATGCATATTTGACACGTACTCTTGCTGTGTTGATGGCATCTTCCCACTTTCTCCGTACATTTTTCTCCGTTGGAAACCTAACAGACAAAAAGAATGATGTTTTAAAAAATAAAGTACACCACGCAGCCCGGTAACGGACCCCCTTAAGACATTTTTCACTTTTAACAATTTTTATCTGCCATATTTAGGGTTCTTAATATTTTGAAAAAATTATTAGCATGTTCAATGGAATATAGCAATTGAGATTATGATAATTCCAGTTCCATATCAGAGCATTTCTTTGAGTAAAAAAAAATATATATATATATATATATATATAATTGTGTGGAGGCCGGGACATGAAAAAGAAAAAATGTTCCGGTTTTGGTCCAGGCCTGCTTTTGGACTCCTTATAGCCAAAAAAAGTAAAAAAATAAAATTGTAACCCATTAACCATATCAGCCTTTTCATAAAAAGAACAACTGCAATACCGAAATATTTTTTTTACTAGTGAAGAAAAAATAAAATCTAATTATTTGTTAAAAGCCCTGTTTTTATTCGTTCTTGATTTTTTTTGAACCAGTAAAAAAATTATCAAGGTATTGCAGTTGTTATTTTCATGGAAGGGGGGCTTTGGTTAATCAGTTACAGTTTTCTTTTTTTACTTTTTTTGCCTATAAGAGGCCTAAAAGCAGGTCGGAACCAAAACAGGGCTAAAATCCAAAACTGGGCTGTGCACTGTACAGGCAAAAGGCCTGACCACACAATGATTACAACATTTGCCATTGCCTAAGCCAGATATGTTAGTCAATGTATGCATATAATGTATCACACTTCATTGGTAATTTTAATTATTGTTTAAAACTATGGGGGTCTGACGACAATGGGCCACAAGGCTCCTCTAGCTTGAATACGATGTGTGAGAGCCAATGCAATATACCAGTTTCTTAAATTTTGACCGAAGGGTGTCAGCATGGTCACGGTTGATCATGTCAAACAACACGAAGAGGACACATTGCGAAGGCAATTACTATTATTTTTCTTGTAAATTTTTTTCGAGGAGTTGAACAATAAGGGTAACCCTCCCCGCAGAGCGCCATTTATGTGTTGGTCATGTGGGAGGAGGGTAGGTTTGTAAGGAGACAAGTAATTGTCGCACCCTCGCCCGCGGGGAGTCGAAGGCAGAAAAAAAAAGAGAAAGGCTTCCGACAATTTTATTAGTGATTTTATATCATCAGATTAAATTATTTTTCCTGGGCTTCACAAGCGTCGCACAAAAATGACACTCCGCAGGTTCATTTATGGAATATAAATTAATTTACTTAAAAAGTGTCAACTCTGTGGCAGCATTTTAGCGTATAAAACAATTAAGCCTTATATTTTCTAGCAAAGTGAGCAAATCGGCAAATGCTTTGACTTTTTTTTCATATTTTGACCCAGCCGCTTCTCTCTGTGGCCTGTTGTCACAGTGGTTGTCATCACTGAATAGCCGACGTTACAAGCTGTTTATATGGGAACTTTAGGGTGGATGTTGTTTTTTTGTGCCCAATATTTTTTAATTACTGTACTGTATGCATATGTACCTATGATACATATATGCATTATATATATCAAAGACAAGGCCAGGGCATACTAATCCTTTAAAAGTTTGTGTTTGCATACTTACTTATGAAAGGAAATTCCATTTTCTTTGTTGTATGCGGCGTATCCCCCCTTTTGGAAGGATTGGTGGTGTTTGCACTCTTGGGCAGCGCACTTATAGGGCATTTCACATGCTTCATTTCATTCACGTAATGTCTGAAGTTCATATTTTACTGTATAGAAAACGTGTAATTACACTTTTATCACAAATGTAGATTGCATTTTAGTTATTATTAAAGTTTTTATTGAACACTCTTACAGTGTACATATTACATATTACATAAACATAAAAAACATAAAATCTTACATTATACACACAACATGACAAATCTATAAATAATAACTTTATAGTTATATTCAGGGCAACACCGACAACCGACTGAATTTCCACATTTTCCACTACCTCCATGCTGTGCTGTGTTCTGTGTTGTTATTGTTCGTTTTTTTTACTTCGTTCCTGTACGAGTACCAACTTAGCATAATTATTTCTTTAACACTTCCATTTATGTTTATTTCTCTCATATGGCCTACTAAAAAAATATTAATTAAAAATAATATGATTATTAACCTCTTTTTATGCTTCATTTGCAATATTCATTGAAAGCATGTTCGTAAACCCTGCTCGGTGTACACTTTCTACACCCAATCGACCTTAAATCCCATGTACATAAGGGTGATTGGGTGCAGAAAATGTACACCGAGCAGGGTTTACGAACAGGCCTAATATTTGGAGCAATATTGACCGATTAGATTTAACATTATTAATAGGCCTGTTCGTAAACCCTGCTCGGTGTACACTTTCTGCACCCAATCGACCTTATATCACATGTACATAAGGTCGATTGGATGCAGAAAGTGTACACCAAGCAGGGTTTACGAATAGGCCTAGTTAGTTCCTATAGTGACGTCATACGCACCCGTTTCAAACGTCAGTAGCATTTCGCAAGGTGGCTGCAGGGCCCCGATTTAATATCATTATTTGTTGCGATGGTAGATGCGACGCGTCGCTAGCAAATATTTTCAAATATTTTGCGATGCACTTACCACACTCCTTTGCGACGTCGCAAAGTGAATTTAATATGAGCGTCTGCGACAGAAAAATATTTGCTAGCCACTCCCCCATCGCAAGTGATCTTCCAATCATGACCGCGCTACATCACGTGTCAATCGCGTCGCAAATTCGAATTTGCGATGATGACGTCACTGCGATGATCAAAGTACATCGCATCCGATCGCGTCGCAAGTCGCATTTTACCGCGCGGTTCAAATCCTAAGTATCCAAATTTTTAATTCGATTTATAAGGACATGGAATTAAAATTTTTATATTTATACATTTTTCTTGGTTCAATCCGTCTCGGGAATAAAGAAAACCTGAAAAAATATTTTTTATGAATCGATTAATTTCTTAAATTAATTAAAAATAAAGCAGCAAATTTTTGGAAAATATTTAATTTAAATTGGGCACAAAATAATACCTTCATTAATTTGTAAAACAATTTACGGTCTTCAATCCAAGAACAAGCAATTGGAGAGCTAGAACTCGGCCATGGATGCTTAGATAGTATTAAAAAAAATATGAGTACGTAAAGAATCTATCTAAGAAAACATTGGCTATTCTAGATAATTTTTATTTTTCTTCTTCTTTGAATTAATTAAGAAGAACAAAGTGATTCCGAGGTGAGAAGAGCGTGGTAAGTCGTCTTGCGGCACCTCTGAGGTTATCGCAAATTTGGCATCGCAACTGCCCGAATTTGCCGTCGCAAGTCTGCGCCGCGGACGATATTAAATCGACTTTTGCTTGCGACGCTTCACTTGCGACGTCGCAACGGACTTGCGACGGCGAGAAATGGATATTAAATCGGGGCCCTGGATAGTAAAGTAGGGACACGGAGCTGCTGCTCCCTCGCGACCAGTGAGGAACTACCAAAAAACAGTTGAGGATCGCGTTTTTGGACAAGGCGATGTATCTTCTAAATCTTCTTTATGTAACGAAATACTTACAAAACGTGTGAAAAACCTTTCTGAAATAGCCACCAGTAGCGCGTCGATCGTTATTCTGTGCCGTGACGGGTGCTGCATTGCCGGTTCTTACCGCGCTAGACCGCGCCGTGCCGATTAACAATGGTCACATGAGTTTTTCACCAAAGCTCATAAAATATTACGCACAGTTTTATGATAACTTCCTGAAACTACCGCTTGGGGGCCAAAAATACAAATATTTGGGCCGCCGGCAAAGCTACATCGAGCTACATCGGCTACATCACGTACATCACCATAGGCCTGTTCGTAAACCCTGCTCGGTGTACACTTTCTGCACCCAATCGACCTTATGTACATAGGATATAAGGTCGATTGGGTGTAGAAAGTGTACACCGAGCAGGGTTTACGAACAGGCCTCATGTTCTTGGATCCAATTTCATCCGCGAAAAATTCAAACGGTGTAATAGAAATCCATGAACATCGGGACGATGAGCCATTAAAATTCTTTTAAATTGAGTCTATCTTCTTCAGAATTTAACATAGAGTTTATTTCTATCACAATTTTACCCACAGTTATACTGTAAATATGACTTTTGATGGCTTTTCCAGTTCCATCGTTTGAATTTTTCGCGGATGAAATTGGATCCAAAAAAGCGATCCTCAACTGTTTTTTTGTAGTTCCTCACTGGCCGCGAGGGGGCAGCAGCTCCGTGTCCCCACCTTACTATCCAGCCACCTTGGCATTTCGCGCTCGGCCGAGGCCACAAGCGCCACCGGGCGCCACTCTATTTTTAAAGTTGACTACTTTAATTTTAAAGGGTAAGGTAACGCCACCAATGTTAAAAAAAGTCCCTCACACAAAAATTCTGAAAAAAATTTAAAATATTCTCCTCTACATCCCCTAGCTATCAGTAGTTAAAATATCAGGTATACAAATACGATCTAGTTTTTGAGTTATGAATTTTTAAAGTTGACTAATTTAACATGGGAATTCCATTTCTCCATGTTAAAATAGCCAACTTTAAAAATTCATAACTCAAAAACTAAATCGTATTTGTATACCTGATATTTTAGCTACTGATGATAGGGGGTGTAGAGGAGAACATTTTAAATTTTTTTCAGAATTTTTGTGTGAGAGGGATTTTTTTTAACATTGGTGGCGTTTACCTTACCCTTAACATGGAGAAATGAAACTCCCATGTTAAATTAGTCAACTTTAAAAATTCATAACTCAAAAACTAGATCGAATTTGTAAACCTGATATTTTATATAGCTACTGATAGGGGGTGTAGAGGAGAACATTTTAATTTTTTTTCAGAATTTTTGTGTGAGGGACTTTTTTTAACATTGGTGGCGTTACCTTAATTACCCTTTATTAATTTTATTAGTCATTCAAGAATTAAAAAAATAATATAAATATATATATTGAAAGAAATACTACACGGTCTCACAAATATCTGTCTCTTCATAAAAATCGAAGCCAGTATATAAGCCTACAGGAGTTTAAATAAATCGAGAAAAATATTAAAAACTATTTTTGTATAAAAAATAAAAAAAATAATAATCGTCAGCTTGACATAGTAAAGTAAATAGTTGATTTTAATTGTTTTCCTTAGGAGCTTTTTAACTCAAAAGAAAGAGTAAATTTAAATTCGCGAGACAAAAGTACAAAGTATAAGAAAATTGTCATTCATTATTTAAACATGATTAATGTTTTGCAACGTAACTTCTTTGATTTTGAAAATATTATTAATTTTAATTAAAATTATTGATTATTTTCAAAAAAATTCGATCAGTGTCTTACCAGTGCGCCGCACTGGCGCACACCGGCTTACTTTCACCACTGGAAATATCTTCATACAATTAATTTCCTCATAAATAAAAGACCTTTTCAGTTTACAATAAGAAATGTATAATAAAATTTACACAGCATTTTAACATTAGAACAAGTTCAGACTTTGCATCTGGCTAACATATTTATAATTAATTACTACATATAGTTTTTTTGCACTCCAATTTCAGTTCATTCTGGATGATTCTGTGTATTTTTCACCTTCACAGCATAGTTTTTACAAATATCCTCTACCACCAGAGTCGTGTAAAAATGCATAAATGGATTGCCACCAAAACTTTGTTGAAAATGTTGTAGAATATCAACTGTCCTTAGTTATATCCAAGCGATAACTAATTACATGAATAAATATAATGTTGAAAACATGTACTAGCTTTTTTAAACTTTTAAACACAATGTCAATTTTCCAAAAAACCTCAACGTATCCAAAATTAAGTTTCAATTCACAAAACAGGAAGTAGACTGACAGGAAGAAGAGTTGCATTTGATTTCTTTATTAGTTAGTTTGTATTACAAATTGCAAGTTCTGCTGACAATAAAATTTGCCTTCTTTTATGTCCAAAGTTGTTTCAAAAGTTTCTTGTAAAAGAAGACAAACTTTTATTGCAATGAAGAACTGTTTTATGCAATAATCGCTTAAAGTATCATTTTGATTTTTGTTTTTAATACTTAACTAATTTTACTTTTTTCTCTTCCTCTTCTTTCTAACTGAATTCTCAGATATTAGATATAAATTTTAAAATACCACTTCACCATAAATTCAACAAAATTTACTTGTAAAATTCAAAGAGCAATGGGCAATCATTTTCACACTAATCATTACTGATTTCACAGTATAAGATAGTAAAGTAAGTAGAAACTCCCTAGACAGAACACAAAGCACAGTTTAGGTAGTGACGTGCAGCTTCATTCCACTTTCATTTAGAGACTTATAAATTACATTACAGATTTTAAAGTTAAATATGGAATCTGTATTTACTTAAAATGTGTGTAAAAGTTTATACACGCTATAATTAAGTAATTAATTAATTAATTGTCCTGATAAGGATTTGAGAGGACTGTGAGCATGAAGCTGACTGTCTTGAGACAAACTACATGATCACAGGTGTGGCGGCACTCTGGCTCTGGTATATGACGGCTGCTGTGAAGTTGACGCCTGCGGCCAGGACAAACACAGGAAACCAGCGGCCGTGGGAAGCAGTCACTAGTTCTGCAGTTAGTGGGCCACACAGGATGCCTGGGATGGTGGCCTGCAAGAAAACGCTCTATTATATTTCTAGGCATGTTACAGCAGTCTAATAATGAAAAACGATTTTGTCTATGAGAAATCGGAGCTTGAAATGTACAATAGTAGATCTATTGTTTCACTCTATAGCTTGTTAAATGTTAAAAAAATTTCATGAACATCTATGCTGCATTGGTTCTTTATCAACTTTAAATTTGGGAGGAGATATGAAAGATATGAGAGTGTAAGAATCCACACCAGATATTTGCACTTTCTGATAAGACTTATAATTCCTCATGGCTACAACTGAAAAGTAGCCTTAATGTTAAATTTTGTTTATCAGGTTTAAATTTGAATAGTAGTATTTAAATACCTATTAAAAAAAAAATGAATGGAAAAATGCAATATGCAGCAGAGTTTTTTTTTTTTTTTTTTTTTTTTTTTGGAGACCTTCTTTTCTGAGTTTGACACAATAGCTTGAACTGACACAAGTCTAGTCCTCAAGCTTACAAGAAGGAAGGTGACGACACTGATTATTGGTGCATTATTTTTTTCCTTCTTTTTTCAGCTATTGTCATTCTCATAATCAACATCAACACAATCAATATAATTTGAATATCTGTAAATCTAGAGCAAAACCCATCAGTGACTATATGCTAAGGGAGATAGTGTATATAACTCTTACCATTGTAAGATACAGTATACACAAATATATATTTGTCTTTATGAGATATTAGAATGTAAAAATTTTAGTGGCTTAATCGAAAGAATGGGGTCAAGGTACTGTGAATTTTTTCACATTTTTCTGAAACCGGGAACTATTTTTAAAAAATTATTAAGAGTCTATTTTGATGACGTCACGGGCAGCACTCCTAAAAAGGATAGGGCAGTGCCGCCCGTGACGTCATAAAATACTTTCAATCATTTTTAAACAATAGTTCCCGGTCTCAGAAAAATCTGAAAAAATCCACTGTACCATATTTTTACCCCTTCTTTCGATTAAGCCACTAAAATTTTTATATTCTAATATCTCATTACATAGTATAAGCACCAAACCTTGATTTTGATGTCCTGTATCATCTGTACACAGTATTTGACACAAAATAAATAGATATAAAATAAAAGAAACAAACAACAATAATGATGACCAGTGTTAAACCCGCACTACATATCAATTACTATATATGAATGATTCAGGATATCAAAAACAAGGTTTGGTGGGTCTTACACTATGTAATTAAGACAAATATATATATACTGTATTTTTATATATCTAACAATGGTATGAGTTATACACTATCTCTCTTAGGATAGTCACTGATGGGTTTTGTTCTAAATTTACACATATTCAAATGATATTGATTGTGTAGATGCTATTTCATTATGACTGATGGGTGGTCCCTCCAATAGCTGAGAAAAGAAGAACAAAAAAATACATAATATATACATATTATGTATGCGCTAATTACTTTTATACCATACATACATTATTTGTGTGTGATCAAACGTGGGTATCCAATTTCTGGATCCACATCCTGTTTGAGCCACATGAGCTTAGTGTCATTCAGAATGTGCAGGTATAAAGATAGGAAGGTAACTTGCAAAAATTTAGTTACAATAAATTAATAATAAAATATTTGTCTATCTTTCACAACAAGTTATTAAATGGTTGACAGTAAGTGATGCTATGTATGGTGAAGTTGAATATTTAATTAATCGGCGCAATCATGAAACAATTTTGGAAAGAAAAATAATATTTTGTATTTGCTGAAAGAGCTTCTGTATCGGAAAACTGGGGGCAAGCTTACCAGGGTGTTGGAGAGTGCAAAGGTGAGGCCAGCATGGTTCGGTGCCACATCTGCATGGTTACTCAGGTGGCCTGCAGAGTTGCATGCACACAGCCCCATGGAGATGGACACCAGGCTGAACATATGGCATAAGATTTAGGTATGTGTTGGGGTTTTAACTCTTTTGATTTGACAAGTTGGCTTGCTGGGAGAACACTTAAATATTACTGAAATTTGTAAAATCTATAAAAAGGACCACAACATAGCCCTTTCAAAGGAAATATATATATGATCATGATCATAATACTATGTGCCCCACTTAGAAACGGTACTTGACTGTCTGGCGTGCAGACTAGCTGGGTATTTAGGAGCCCATGAGAGCACTGTGAACAATGTTGAAAAACAAGTTCCACCATTGGTAACCAACCAACCAAATGTAACATAGGTAGATATATTATAAAAACAATTTTTAAACAATAATACCTTTACGGCTCTTTTAAAATCAGTATAATGAGGTATAAGTTTTATACACAATGTAAGTTTGTACAGCATCTACAAAATTCATAAAAACTATACTTATTAAGAATCAAACAATCATACAGTGTTTTTCATAAATATTTGAGGACCTCTTTTCATGAAACAGGGAGTTTATTATAAACATAGAGAAATATATTTGGATAGAGGTAGTGCGCCCATGTTAAATTTTCAGACAAAAATTTTTGTCCCCCTCTCGTCACCTTTTTTGCCTTTTTGACAAAATAAACTACCTGCTGCAAAACTTGAGCATTTCACCGCGAGAGGTCTCTCATCCAGATTTTCTCAAACTCGCCCTCATCTCTTTTTGTTTTCTCTGTCTTCACTCGTGTCACGTGGTCTAGCCAGCCTGCTGCACATCCTCGGGGGAGAGAGGAGGGATGATGCGTCTGCCCTCAAAGAAACGTGCGAGATCGTGGGGGTTACGAGAGTAAATAACAATAAAGAGGCAGGGCGGACAGAGCGTACTGCAATTATAGGAATATTTGTATACTGATGCAATTTTTATATAATTTTATATTTTTTGCACCCCATTTTTTTAATTTCTTTTCAATACCTGCACCCTGCACTATCGTAATAAATAAAGCTTTGAGTAAATAATTTTAATTAAGTCAAGTAATTAATCTAATAACCACTTTTATATTATTTTTATTAGTTTTATGATCGATGCACAATTTTTTTGAAAAAGGGACGTGGACAATATTTTTTTTTTCTATGAAAAGTTGCAGCAAATTACGTAAATAGTAAATTTTATGTAGTTACAATATTTTTGTCACTACTTTTTCTTATAAAAAATAGACTACTTTTTAAGACGATGTACTGATGTAAGAGCAAGAAAAATATATATATTTAAATTTTCAAAACAGGAAAATCAATTTATTACATTAAGTATACTGTACATCAATTAATACATTTAAAAAATCGGATTTTTTTAACTTCATGCAATAATAAATTTAAAGATATGTACCAGTATGGAGTATTGTCCTCAATTTTTTTTATTGCAGAAATGGGTTGAGCGTGCAAAGTTATGCTACCCTGATTTTGTTCAGATTTTTTAGAGCCCGGGAATTAATTTTAAAAAATTATTGAAAGTCCTTTTTGTGACGTCACGCGGCGGCAAGTCCCATCTTTTTCTTAAGGAGCGGCGTCTCGTGATGTCACAAAAAGAACTTTCAATAATTGTTTCAAAATAGTTCCCGGGCTCTAAAAAATCTGAAAAAAATCAGGGTAGCATAACTTTGCACCCTCTATCCATTTCTGCAATAAAAAAATTGAGGTCAATACTCCATTATATATTATAGATTAAACAATAAAACTATTAGTATTAATTGTAAAATGTATATAGTACACTATATAATTAATTAAAATATAATAAAATACTATGTATAATTTTTATGCTGATCATGCGAGGAATATTTTCAACATTTTTATATTTTAAATTGTTGTCTTTTCTGCAAAAACATAAATAAGTTAATAATGAGTAATGAATACTACGTAATATATATAGAATTATAGTATACTTAATTAATCATAATACTGCATGTATAGACGGATTTTAAATAAATTAAAGATGTACTAACGATGTGTTTCGGGACTTTCGGGGATATAAGAAATTTTTTCATAAAATTTTATCTAAATCGTATCCGTCGAGTACCTTTTTTTGTTATTTTTCCCTTAAAATTTACTAAGGTTCAGCTCTCAAGGGGGAGTGGGTTATAACAACCCCCCCCCCCTTGTCTACGCCCCTGAGTACTCTCCGCACAATTTGAAACTAATTTTTTCATAATACCTCTCAAAATGCTAAGGACGTGTCGATAACAGCTAACAACTGGGGCTCCTATAGGACCAACCTTTTTATAATTTTTGTACCTAAATGAATCGATCCGCGCAGGAATAAAAAATTCGGTCCCAAATTTTTTTTCGGGAATTTCAAATAATGTACATAATAAAGATTTTAACTATAATTAACAACAAGTTTGTGGAGGGAACATGTTAAGGAAATTATTTTCTGTTTCGTGACAAACTGAATGGATTTTAACAATATATTACAAAATTAAATTAACTCGAGTTCTTCTATTCAAGTATGCATTGCAATAAGAAAAAAATATATATGTAGCTATATAATGTAGCATTCAAATAATTTTATCTACTGCTTGTTAATATGCTTTATATAGGTTTCAATCGACGAGATATTGTTGCGCATAAAACATATATCAATGCATGCATAACATTTCTAAGTTGCAGATATTTATCAGCAGATATTTATCAATTTTTCAACTGTAATTTCATGATTTAATTGTACCAAATATGTAATTTAATTGTTAAAAAAAACATTAACTGCCACGCCCCTTTAAAAAAAATCGCGACTGCGGCGACCCCCCGATGTTTGTCCCGACCCGTACTTGACTTGCGTTCCGGCAAAAACGCGTGTCCACTTATATCACTGCTTATATATAATGTTTTATATATATAACATATATGATAATAGGAACGTTTAATTGCAAAATTCGTTTTCATTTTTATAGTCATGGTAAAATAAAATTATAACTTCAAGTTTAATATATATAACAATAATTAATGAAAGATAAAAAAGAAATAGTGTAAAATCAGCAGCGTTAGAGTCGATATTTTCAGCCATGTATTGAGCTCGCTGCATGCGTACGAGTATTGACCTCATAAAGTACCAATAGATGGCATTGAAATCAGCCTCTATAGAATCAGTATGACTCAACTACACGTGTACTTTAGCCAGTAGCAAAGCTCAGATATCAAAACAATGACACTTTTAGAATCACCCAGGTAAAATCCACCAGATGTCCATACCTGTCTTTATGACGTCAATAGCACATGCAGCAGGTATCATGTTACTCTCTCTCTCTCTCTTAAAATCATCCCTCCTCAAAGACTTCCAGACTCTGCAGGGTGCAGCAGGCTGGCTAGACCACGTGACGCGAGTGAAGACAGAGAAATTAGAGAAAACAAAAAGAGAATTAAGAGGGCGAGATTGAGAGAATCTGGATGAGAGTCCTCTCGCGGTGAAATGCTCAAGTTTTGAAGCAGGTAGTTTATTTTGTCAAAAAGGCAAAAAAGGTGACGAGAGGGGGACAAAAATTTTTGTCTGAAAATTTAACATGGGCGCACTACCTCTATCCAAATATATTTCTCTATGTTATAAATTTTATTAAACGAGCACATGGGTCCTTTGTCCATAAGTTTTATTCTGCTTTTCGGAGGAAGTATATATAGCACTAGTTAAATTTCTAGTATTATGATCATGGACTTTCTTCTTATAAAAATTATTAAAAAGACTTATGATAAAACAAACACACTTTAAAATATAAATACGGTACATGGTAATATCAGTATACCAAGATATTGAAAATGCTTTTTACATGATTTAAAGTGGGGTAAGTTCAACATTGTTTGGATAGCCTTTTTCTGCAAAGTTTTCAAAAATGTATTATTACCTCCTAGAGTTGAACATGGGCAACACTGACCTGGCCCTTGAGGCAGTTCCTGCAGCAGGAATCTTGGCTCAAGGGAATGAGTACATTAATTGTCTCTGTGGGTCAACGACTAAATGAATGCCAAAGTCTGGTCAGCAGGGCAAGCCATTAGCATCATGACCTCGTTATATCCCCACTACTTAAAATAAAAAATAATAATAATAATAATAATGACTCAAACATCTATGCCGAAGTTATAATGCTGCTAACTTACCGCGCATACTTCTTATGTAAGTTTATGTGCATGTATGTACGTACAAAGTTTAATAATAATAAAAAAAAAAAAAGAAAAAAAAAAAAAAAAAGCAAAACTCATAAGTGCAATAAAAAATATGTATTTGTCGTACACAAAGAGAGAATATAAGCAAGAAAACTTTGATTATTATTACGCATTTTATTGAAAGAAACTTGGGAGGAATTATTAAATGAAAATTTAAATTCTAATCAAAAATGGGAACTTTTTCATGAATCTTTTTTATTTTTTTTTAATGAGGCGTTTCCAAAAGTAACAAAAAAAATTAATTTGACAGCTAAAAAGCCTAATTGGATATTAAAAAATCCTAATTTAATTACTGAGGGCCAAAAATTAAGAGATTTTCATTATTTTGTTAAAAATAAAGACCCAAGTTTAATGCCAGAATATAAACTTAGACTGAAAAATCACAAAGAAAATATACTAAAATCACAAAAACTTGAAAATGATGATGAAATTTTCACTTCTGTTAATAAAATTAAAGCCTCTTGGCAGATTGTAAAGAAAACAGCTAATGTTTCAAAAAAACCTGTTTCTTTTACCTTGCCTGAACTAGCAATAAATGGTCAAACAATCACTTCTCCTCAAGATGTTTGTAATTCTTATAACAATTTCTTTGTCAAATCAGTTCATGACTTAATTAATAAAAATTTTACAAATGTTGTTCAAAATAATTTAGAATATATTATAAGTGAAAGCAATTCTTCATTTAATTTTGAATTAATTGATTATGATACAATGTTAAATAAAATTAAAGCACTGCCTAATAAAAATGCAGACGGGCCTGATGAAATACCGTATACTGTAGTTAAATACTGTGATAAGTTATTGTCAGTCCCACTTACCTACTTAATTAACTGTTCAATTCAGGAGAGTATTTTTCCAAGTATATTAAAATACTCAGTGGTAACACCGTTACTTAAAGATGGTGATTCACGTCTATTGAAGAATTATAGAGGCATATCAAAAATATCGGTTTTTGGCAAATTATTTGAGAGTGTATTGGATGATCAATTAATGACTCATAGATTAACAAACAATCTAATATCACCAAATCAGCACGGTTTTGTTAAAAATCGGTCAACGGCCACGGCGATTTTTGATTTATTGAACTCAGTCTATAAAGCAATTGAAAGTAAAAAATACTGCTGAGCAATTTTTTTCGATTTGTCTAAAGCTTTTGACTGCCTTGATAAAGGGGTAATTTTATCAAAGTTAAAAAAAATTGGTTGTGATGAAAATAGCTTAAAGTTAATTGATTCGTATTTGACAGATCGATTTCAATATGTAGAGTTAAATTACGAGCAGAATAATCAGAAATTAAATGTAAAATCTAATTTATTACCAGTTTTGCATGGCGTTCCTCAAGGGGGAAAGCTATCATGTAATCTTTATGGAACAGGAACAAACGACCTTCCAAATTTTATAACTAATGCAAAAATTGTAAAATATGAGGATGATAAAACCGCCATTGTTACTGCAGAGTCCGAGGAAGAACTTATTTTTAAGACAAAAATTACTGTTAGAGAAATGCAGCAATGGTGTATTCACAATAAGTTGTTGCTAAATATAGATTAAACTGCATATATGCAATTTCACTCTCCAAGAAATGTGCCAATGGACAACATACATGAAAAAATTTTATTGCAGAAATGAATACATGGTACCAAATTATGATACTTTGAATTTTTTCAGATTTTTTTGAGACCCGGAACTATTTTTAAATAATTATTGAAAGTCCTGTGATTTCAGTTGGCACCCCTGCAGCCTTAATAAAAAGGATAGAGACTGGACGCCTATTGACGCCTCCAGGGGGCGTGGCCGCACTTTCAGTAATTATTTAAAAATAGTTCTGGGTCTCAAAAAAATCTGAAAGAATTCAGAGTAGCATAATTTGGTACCCTCTATTCATTTCTGCAATAAAAAAATTTCATGTATGTTGTCCATTTGTAGCTACCTTTTTCATTTAAATAATAAATCTATTCAAAGGGTCAATAATATAAAATTTCTTGGTTTAAATATTAATGAAAGTTTAGATTGGACTCTGCATGTAGAGGGTGTTAAAAAGAAAATAAACTCTGCAAATTTTGTTTTGTATTCAATAAGGGATGTTGTATCACACGAATCATTAATTGCAGTGTATTATGAGTATGTTTACTCTCATTTGGCGTATGGAATAATATTTTATGGATCAATTAATAAATTACTTCATAAGCTTTTTATTTTACAAAAGCGTTCCTTACGAACAATGTTAAAATTTAAAAAAAGAGATTCGTGTGTTACACATTTCAAAAGTAATAAAATTTTAACTGTTCCATGCATGTATATTGTTCATTGTGCAATGTTTAAGAGGAATCATCCTGAGCTGTTTATCATAGCTGATACAGTCCATTGTTATAATACAAGAAATAGGAACAACCCTCGGGTTGGAAAACAGAGTTCAGTGTTTGCTGAGGGGAATCCTCATTTTCAATGTGCAAAAATTTATGATTTTCTTCCTTCTTGTTTAAAAAATCTGGGATCTGATTCTGTTTTTAAAGCTAAGCCATATAATAAAGAATACCTATAACTCTAGAGCTATAGGGATTTTTGTCGTCACTGATCTAGGGTTCTACCTCCTTTTTAGATGGCGCAGGCTGTCATTACATTTAACACTTAGGGGTTGAAGAGGTTTAAAAATTAACCAAACGAGGTTGGGGCGCTGTAGTTTGTCGCTACGGACTGAAGAATGAGAGGAGGAGGGGGGCAAGCGCTCGAGGGGATCTGACTGAAAACTGACCGAAGATTCTTTACCCTGCCAGAACATAAAAAAAATGCGTATATATAAAACGCATGTGAACTGTGAACTCGAGAACTGAGTAGACTTTTCTGCTTACATATATATATATATATATATATATATATATATATATATATATATATATATATATATATATATATGATTTCGGATCAACGTATCAAAAGATCTCAAATGAGCGTGCTAATAAAAATAAAAAAATTACTTCATTATATTTATTTTAAATTTAAAATATTTTAAAATTCTAAATAATAATAATAAAAAAAAAACAAGATATGATGCTATTTTAGAAAGAAATTAAAAAGTTTATTTGCTATTTAAATATAGTTAAATATAGTAAAGTATATAATTATTAGAGCGCGGAAAATTCATTTTGCCTATTTGTGCACATGAGGACTATGTTGTTGTCATTTAGGATGTCCACCGATCTCCGGAAGTGGATTAAAATGAGCCTAGAGCCTATATAAAAAAAGACTATTTAGACAATTTTTGGATTTTTAGACTATTTTGGCAAAAGATGACTTTTTGTGACTTTTTGACATATTTTTAGTGCAATACAGCTCTTTTTTTCATATTGTAAAAAAAAAAAAAAGTTAAGAAGTAAAGAAACAAAGACTTCAGTCTGTGTAAAGAAATATAAAAAAAAACTTTAAAATAGCACTTTTGAAATGCCTTTTTGCTGCAGTTTCTAAAAAAAAAAAAAGTGAATTTTTTATGGACTATTTTTTAAAACGATCGACTGTAACATTTTATAATTAATACAATTATTATAAAAAAATATATAATATATTTATTATGGTTTTGCCAACATTATTTATGTAATCATAAAATATGCTCTCTTGTTAAGTATAAACGTGGGCGTGAGAATAAAGCTCAGGGTAGTTTTTCTTCATGAATTTTATCGTATTTTCGTATTAAATTTTCAACGCACTCAACAATTTTGACCCCCTTTTTACTCACTTGGAGTTGTTTCATCATTTTAATTGTGGAATCACTTGTTCCACTTTTTTTTTTTTTTATGCGATAATATTAACTCTATGTATGCGATCGGAGCATCGTATTGAAAATTTTAAAAAAGGGCTGGCATTATTTTTTTATTCTGCGCCTGATTTTAATAAAAAAATATCGTAGATATATTAATTAATTTCGTCAAAAAAGGGATATCATAAATTGTGGTTAGATTTGACAGCTAATGGCTTGCATGAATGTTTTTTTCTTCCTTTTTCTTTACTAAACAAACAAGCGGGAGTGGAGGATAACACGGTCAGTACCCCCCGGCCTCAGCGCAAGTTGGGGATGATGCACCTCTACTCCCCCGTCGCATGTGGTTACCACCTGCGACAGAATCTGACGGTAACTCCATCTACAGAGTAGGTAGAAAAGTTTGAATAACCCCTAAAAGCAGGCAACCAATCTTGACGACATATTTAACATGGAGAATAGACTAGCCTGGCTAAGCTTAAATCAGTGTTAATTGATAAAGAATTTTATTCTGTTAAAAGTTTCTTTGCTAATAAATTGTCTGAGAATTGTTTAAATCTATAATTTAAATTTCAATGCTAGGCTTGTGTTTTTTTTTTTATGATGAAATTTGTGGCTGTTTTGTTTGTTAGTATTATGTGATTTGTTTTTGTATAGTTATTAGTATTTTGGTATCTTGTGACATTTGACGTGATGTATGTTGCCTTGTGCAACCTTTTAACTTCGAAATAAAATTATTATTATTACTATTATTATTATTATTATTATTATTATTATTATTATTATTATTATTATTATTATTATGATTACATTCTCTCTTATTTTTGTCCTTTCTTTTTAATATTTCTTTCATTTGACATTTAATTTTCTTGTTTTTTATTATTTAAAAAAAAAAAGGACAGGAAAGGAAAAGGCTTTACTGAGTAAAAAGTCACAGCAAGTGAAAATCTTATGGTCATAGGTTCACTTCAAAAATATTAATTCACATTCTATGAAGACGTTTTGCATCATTGGGATGCTTCATCGGTTACAAGTAGAGATGAAACTAATGAAGCATCTTGATGATGCGAAATGTCTTTATAGAATGTAAATTAATATTTTCGAAGCTAACTTATGACCACTTGTTTTTAATTACAAAAATATAAAATAGAGAGGCATCAAAATCATGCAAGTATGTCGCTCTAAACGCCAATATTTCAAACTTTGGAAATGCACTCACATGACTGCTGCAGCAAGGTTATTAACTGCACAGAATGCAAGTAGAAAGAGGCCAGGTCCCAGAAGTCCTAGACACGTCATGAGGCGACGAACACTCAGAACTGGCCAGCCTCGTACTACCAGTTGGTCAGCCCAGTGGCCAGCACCTGCACAAGAGAGAAACATGCTTCAAACATTTAGTACGTCAAAGAGCCTATAATAGCTACCAAATATTAATGTCAATAAAAGTCAAAATCACTTCAGAGTTCAAAAATAATTAATTTAATACTAATACATAATACTAACAATAATTCTTTAAATGAAGAGAACATAAGGATTATCTTATTCTTGATCCTCTTTGGTTGTGTAATTACCAACACAACTATAATAGCATTTCACTGCATGTATATTGTGTATATTGATGGTGTTGTGGCAAGTTGGATTAACTAAAAATGATGTAGCTGTGCCAAATGGAAAAACTCAGACAAAGAAAAAAGCAACTATGTTGTATGCTGTATATAACTGTAAAAAGTTTGTTTTTAAACCACACACATTCTTCCTTGGTCTGTTTGGCACAGCCAAATCACTTCCAGTTAATTGCATTTAATGTGACTCTGTATCAATATTATTACTATAGCAAAGAAACTTTGAATGTTTGGGGGAGAAAAAAAAAATAGGAACGAGAAATTTTAATATCCTAGCAAGTTATACAAAAAGAAACAATTGTTATTTTGCTGAGCTCTATTTTAACAATTAATTCAAGGCGACGTTTTTTCACAACCTTGGAATATATATTACATTGAAGATTTTATTTTAATGTACAAAGCTAGTCATAAAGAGTAGAACAGAGCGATTGGTGCAGCACATACTCGCTGTTCTACTAAATTTGACTGTGACTGTACATTTCATAATTTTAACAAAGGAATTGCTAGAATTTGTGGCCAATTTTTAATGTAAGAACTGCAATATGATTATATGAAGGTTCTCACCAATACCAACGAGGGAGTTGAAGACATAAGGCACTGCAGACAAGCTAATGCTCTCTCGGTTGGCGCCTAGAGTACGAGCCAGATAAGTGGGCAACCACTGCATGATGATGTAGCTGCTCCAGTTCATAGCAAAGTGTGCAATGTACATGGCCCAAAGTGGCCAATGGCTCAGTAGTAGCCACGGGGCACTGCACAACCACCAACTTTCACGTTCTCTCTTTTGGCTGCCACTGCTCTGCAAAACCCAAAAGAAACTGTTCTAGTTACTGTGCTTAATTGATGAAAAGGTTATTATAAGAAACTTTTGAGTTAGGCACTTATGTTGCATATCTTGAATTGAGATGCTTTAAAAGATATGCTTGATTTTATTTATTTATTCACATTATATATAATATTCCAGACCTGGACTGTCCTTGTGTCTCCAGTAATAACGTCATAGTAATGAAGCTTACCTTTGCTGACTGGAAGAGGGGAATATGTTCCGCAGGTATTGCTGGTGCTGGGGGTGGAATGCGCAGAGAAGGGGGTTCACTGTAAAGTATAAGCCACAGCAGCGCCCACAAGAGTCCGGCCGTACCCAGTACATAAAAGGAGGTCTGCCATGCAAGGTGGGGACATATCTGTAACAAGGTAAAAAAAAAAAAAAAAAAAAATAGTAGTAGTCAGCCTATTGAGCATTAGTTGATGGGAACACTGATTGACTCTTAGAGATTGTTTGTTTTTATAGCCTAGCTTTATTTCTACTGGTGTTAAAAAATTATTTAAGTTTCCATATATGTTACAATATTAAAATTCAGCATTACTTACTCTGCCGTATTGTTGCATTTAATACAGAGCAAAAAATGTTATTACCTCAACAATATTTACACTCTAACTAATGGATTACTTGCAGGATTTTTAGTATTACATATTTGGATAGAGCTAGAACCTCGAGTTATTTATTGCCATTTTTTTTTTCTTTTTTTTTTTTATTTATTATTATTATTATTATTATTATTATTATTATTTTTTTTTCAGTTTTTATTGACCCTTTAATACTCTGAGAATTGGGCTACAAAATGCTTTGATGTCAAAGTCATATGGCAATATTGAAAGGGAAGAATTTCATGCAGGTTGTCCATTTGAAAATGAAGCCGCAGATCAAACGAGTGTAAAAGCCATTGTAGGTAAAGGTTATTTTCCTTTCTATTTTCACTGAACCCGTTTGATCTGCTGCTTCTCACACATATATATATATATTATATACGTATATATTTAAATACAAAATGATGGGTTTGCCTTTGCAAAAAGGTTTCTTTTTATCCTTTGTTATTGTAATTTTAAACCTTACTGAAAAGGCAAACCCGTCATTTTGTATAGTATAATAATATATATAAAAAAGAACTGTTTACTAGGAGGACGGATTAAAGTAGAGTGATCATTTTCGAGTGTGCCGACATGTTGAACTTTTTACAATGAAAAACGTTTTTTGAGACCTCCCTCTACATCATACAATTTTTTTTTCACCACCTCACCGGCTTAACTTTCGAGATAATTCAAATTTAAAATCCCATCTGATGCATGTTAAAAAAGTGCAAAATCAGACCATTTTTCACAAAATCGTATTTTGCTTGAAAATGAAGCAGACATGTTGTTCTCAAAAACTTCCATTTAGTAACTAGGGTTCCTAAGGAATGTTTTTATGTATTGAAAAGGATACCTCACCAGCCATTTCGAATTTTAAACAAGACTGACAAATGTGAGATTCGTCAGTTTCTAAGTTCTTGAATTGTTCCCGCCGACAACGTATCATGTTAAATTGAAGAATTGAATTTACAGTACTAATTTTAGTATGACAATAAAAAAAATTTACAGACTGAACTTATAAATTATATAGATCATGTTAATATGGAATACGAACGCATTAGACATGAAAAAAAATCGGATCAAAAAGATCCAGGTTCGAAACCCGTAAGCGGCAAACATTTTACAATTTTTTTTTCTCTCGCCCCATTGCTAGGAATTTGCCTCCCATAATTAATAAATTGTTTTCATGAAGTTTCGAGCTCATTTTTATGCCTAATAACGATTTTAAAGTTTTGATCACTCTACTTTAACTTTCAAACCGTCAGCTTTTGCGACACCTTGTTGGAACCCTGGTAAGTCATGACGCTGACTTTAATAAGCGCATTTGATTGGCCAGCGTTACTAATAGCGTAACTACAAAGGTGCAGCTTTATAAGACAGCACTACTTTGTCAAATCCTTGATGTCTTTAAGCAGAACGCTAAAGCGTGTGGTTTATTTGGCAGAATTTCCTTAAGGGTAAGGTAACGCCACCAATGTTAAAAAAAATCCCTCACACAAAAATTCTGAAAAAAATTTAAAATGTTCTCCTCTACACCCCCTATCAGTAGCTAAAATATCAGGTATACAAATTCGATCTAGTTTTTGAGTTATGAATTTTTAAAGTTAACTAATTTAGCATGGGATTTCCATTTCTCCATGTTAAAGAAGTCAACTTTAAAAATTCATAACTCAAAAACTAGATCAAATTTGCATACCTGATATTTTAGCTACTGATAGGGGGTGTAGAGGAGAACATTTTAAATTTTTTTCAGAATTTTTGTGTGAGGGATTTTTTTTAACATTGGTGGCGTTACCTTACCCTTAAGGTTGACGAAAATTGTTGAGTATCAAGGTTCCTCGATTCAATGTCCTAGTCTGTCCTTTCAGAATACAGTCTTTGCCCTCTTCCCAGTGTTAATGTACATATGGCCACTTACCACTGAAGCAACTGTCTGTCCAACGGAGCCAGCTGCCACAAGGTAGGCAAATGCCCGTGACCTCTCTTCAATGGGGACACTGTGTGCGAGAATGTGGTATGTTGTTGGCAATCCTGTAATAATACATATCCACAAATTTAGTTGCTTCAAGGAAGAAATGTCACAAAAGCTTACATTAGATAATTTATTATTATTAATTTATAATAATTTATTATTAATTTATAATAATTTATTATTAAATAAATTAAAAGTTATCCAATAAATATTCAGTTCTGAGGAAAAGTACCACTTATATTAATTATATTAATTAATAATTAATCACAATTGTGATACTTTTTATGCACCCAAATATAAAGGTTAGCCAACACTTCTTAAACATTGAAGTAGTCACAGCGTTCTAGTTAGTATAAAGCATCCTTTGATGTTATTAACTTTCAAGAGAACTGACTATATTTATAAATAGGTCACTAAGATTTTTGTGTTCTGTGGCTTCTCAGTCATTACATCTCTTTTTTTTTTTTTATCTATGTTCTTGTTTAATTATATAGGAGAATAGACACTATATGGTGATTACTGTAGGTTATTTTTGCAGTTATTTCTATTTGCCCCATATAGACTTTCATGTTTCTGTTTCATCCTATGACATATTTAATAAAATAAAAATTTATTATGAGTTTTGTTATGACTACACAGTGGCTTTAATGATCATGTTATATTAATTACATTTACAGGTTTTTTTAGATTATCATTTAATTAACTCAACTCATTTTATAAAACTGTAACAAATTAAATCCGACAGTAAACATTATTGTTTCACAGAAATATAGTTTGTTTTTAATGGATTCTTTGTTGAAAAACTTTTTGTAACATTGTAACACATATTAAGAGGCATCAGTCACCAGATGCATCTACTTCAAAAAAGAAAATAATTGAAATTACAATTTAGCTGCGAAAAACTGTCATGTCAATCATTGTTTTAAAAAATAGTCATAAAACAGTATAATAATTTATAAAATAATCAGGGTAGCATTATTTTTTATGCTCTATTCATTCATTAAAAAACTTGGGTTGATTGTCCATTACATTAGAGTATTTTATATCATTAAATGTATTTGACTACAAAAATTTCAAAAACTATGCATATATTCTACCCATACTTTATTTTTAATTAAATTATATGATGACCTTATGATCAAGTTGCCTAAATCGTCCCCCTTGCTTTGTGTGTATTTGAGGTACCTAGTCCTTCGCCCATGCCGAGGACAACACGGCACATGACAAGAGCCATCACAGAAGAAGGTGCCACCAACGGAGTCACCAAAGTGGATGTAGACCACAGCAGCACAGCACATAGCAGTACACACTTGCCACCAAACCTGCCCGCTGCACAAGCACCCAGCAGCTGGCTGCAACACGAGATATTATCAGCATGCTCTTATCACATTCATGTATACACTGAGAAGAAATCAAAGTTACAGTATTACAGATCCTAGTTTACATGTAGATTTGACTTCGAGCGGTGATCGTCTTTTGCTTTTTTCCCAGCCAGAATACGTTGGCGTCTGTCTGGAAAGCTAGGCGCCATAGTGTCTACAGGTATTCTAAGATCTGTTAGACTGTATATATAGAACGAAATGGTATTATTGAGATCTAGTATGGTATTTACCATTGTATTGCAGTATAATTTACAGTTAAGGTAATATCAATACATATCTATCGAGGTTAAGATTAAGACATAATCATGCAAAAGGATCTTATACTTTTGAGACATTGCTGGCTGGTATAATATATAATTAATATATTTATCCACTTAATAAACACAGGAAAATTTTGACCAAATCTGTTTAATAATAAATAATATCTCATTATAAGCTGCAAAAAAAAAGTAACATTTTTAATAAGTAAGATATAATAGAATAAAAATACACATTGATTGCGCCGTGGCAATTCTGACTAAAAGCATTTACTGTGATTGCTCAAGCCGACTTACAGCAAATGATACAAGGCTGCCAAAAAGAGAAACAGCTGTTATGGTTTAGAATAATGAGCTAACTGCCTACCACGGTCTGAATAAGCCTGCCTTACCACAATTGTATGCAATAATTGAGCTGGTAAAATTATTGTATTCCACAATCAGTTGGTGCTTAATACATAAAAACATTTAATAAAAAAATAAGAAATCAAGGTAAGACGATTAATTAAACAGACCTAGAGTCGTCCCCATAAAAGTATATATTACTCTACTGTACAGACTGGGCCAGAAATGGTGTTCCGATCGTACGCTAAATTTTCGGTGGGAGGACTTTCAGCTAGAAAGTTGAAATTTGGCATACATAAAGCCAAGGGTTGTAAGTTTTTTTGACATGTGTTAGAATTTTTTTTAAAATCACTCTTTCATGACTTGTTAGGGGTGGATTCATGATTTGCATTACTTCCTTATGGGATTTCCATGTTAAATTAAGTTGATAGAAAAATTTTGTCTGATCAGCACCAAATTTTTTTTCTGGGGGGTTCAAAACACGCTGAATCTAATGGTGTAATTTAAAATGTGATAAAAACAACCCCTAACGACATATTGACCCTTACTACGTTAAAAAATTGTAGTATCCAAATTTTGACATTACCATTGAAACAAGCTCATTTTTTTACCCCAGAAAACACCTTTAAATTTTTTAAATTGGAGTTAGTTAAGGATTTAATTTTTAGGGGTTGGTATTTTCACCCCTAATGATGAAATCCTTAAATGTCTCCGATTTAAAAAATTCAAATATGTTTTCTGGAGTAAAAAAATGAGCTCGTTTCAATGGTAGTGTCAAAATTAGGATACAATCATTTTTCAACGTATTAAGGGTCAATATCTTGCTAGGGGTTGTTTTTATCACATTTTAAATTACACCATTAGATTCAGCGTGTTTTGAACCCCCCAGAAAAAAAATTTAATGCTGATCAGACAAAATTTTCTATCAACTTAATTTAACATGGAAATCCCATAAGGAAGTAATGCAAATCATGAATCCACCCCTAAAAAGTCATGAAATGGTGATTTAAAAAAAAATCTAACACATGTCAAAAAAACTTACAACTCTTGGCTTTATGTATGCCAAATTTCAACTTTCTAGCTGAAAGTCCTCCCGCCGAAAATTTAGCGTACGATTGGAACACCATTTCTGGCCCAGTCTGTATGTGTTTTTTTTCTGATGCTCAATAAACATTTACATTATTATTATTATTATTTATCTTTGGTTTGATGTCAAGAGCCTTTCCCTTTGTCCTCCAATAAAATTCTAACAGGAGAATTGCGTTATGTCAAACCAAAGATAAATGGGGACGACTTTTTTTGGAATAAACTAAACTTAACATAGATTAATTCTCCTAAATTAACCATTAATTTGTTAATTACACAAAAATGGAAAAATCCATGTCCTCCTTAATTGAAAATAATTATATTTTAATGGAAAATCAATTCAACATGCCATCCTAAGGATGAAAATACATTTGCATGTTTGATTTCTCAGGAAAATATTTTTCAAATGAAGGAGGACATCGATTTATATCCATTTTTATTTAATTAAAAATTAATGTTTGAATTTAGGAGAATTAAACTATGATATCTTAGTGCAATACTGTACCTAATTAAGTCTGTTTATCTTTAAAGTTTTATTGTCTCACCTTGATTTCTTAATTTTATATTATTATTTTACTTTTTAAGCACCATGCAGAAGGAAAATTATGTTTTTAGTTCAGGTTGACTTAAAAAAAAAAAAAAAATTAAATGTTGCTCTAAAAATACGAAATTGGTGTAACAATAATAATAATAATAATAATAAATGCTAATGTCTCACTATTTTTTTACCATGTTCTAGACCCCAATTGAACCTTGAGCTACTACACTCCAAAGTCATTTTATACACCTTACTGAAAATGATACCAGAAGTAACCCTAAAATTTAAGCAACCATTCTATCCACTCTCCACTTTATAAAACTTTTTAATCATCCCATGACCTTCTGTATGCATACCTCAACATTTCAATTTAACTATAATTGTATGTATGTATGTTTTTTGTTTGTTTGTTTACCTGGTAAAGTACCCCACTGCAAAAGCAGATAGAATCCATCCTTGCCAGTGCAAATTCCACTTGAATTCATCAGTCATGGGAACTATAGCAATGGGCATTAAGACTCTATCTGCAGCATTGATGAAGTTGGCAATCGAGCAAAGTGCAACCACTTGCGAGCTCCTTGGTAGAATGTGGATCTTCACCATTTTTAAATTGTTTTTAGTTATTCATCAGTAAATAAGTCTTCAATCATACTGGCACATAGTTAGATTTTCACTTGAAGTAATTTTCTATCTTGAGCAAAACCATCTATTTATAACTGTCAGATCTCTGTTATAAGCAATTTTCATTCGTTTGATATGAATCTCTATAGGCTGCATCCTGTAAAACTACTGTATGCTTCTTGATACAAATTCAGAGCTCCCTGTTCCTTAAGTCAGTCTGAAAAAACATTGAATGGAAACCAGAGTTTAAGACTTCAATGTATTGTATGAGTTTGATAACTCATATTGACGTGGTAGCATCTATATTGCTGATGACAAGTCGGTAGAAAATTTATGTCAAGTCGTTTTCCCACAAAGTATAGAATTCACATAGGCAAAAAATTGAATTTTCTACCGACTTGATATCGGCAATATAAACGCTGCAACGACGATATACAGTAGCCTCAAATACTTTGGTTCACTAAAGTATATGTTGTACAGTCACTAGAGAAGAAACTGTGAAGGTTGGATTATTGGTTTTCAGAGTTCTATTTTGATCACAAGTAATTAATTTGTTTAATACCATGCACTGATATGTGCTAAAAATATTCACTCAATAGACCACTTGCAAAACTATGTTACATGGCAAAAATTAAACAAACTCATTCAACCATTGCATTGTTGTTATTGATTATGTGTATAATTTTTATTTATTATTATTATATGTTGGCGGAAGTATTTTATGGAGTTGTTTCAGGAGGAGGATGATGAAGTGAATGAAGATATGGACGGGTTAGAGGGTATGAATGAGGTGGACGCATCAGAGGAGAATGGAATCGAGGAAGGAAAGAATATGAAAGAATTACAAGGAATTGTGTGCAAGTTGAAAAATGGAAAATCTGCGGGAGTGGACGGTGTAACGAGTGAAATGCTGAAGTATGGAAGCCCGTGGTTGATGAAGCGTTTTCTTGAGTTATGTCAAGTGTGTTACATATGTGGGAGAGTACCAGAAGATTGGAAGTGTGCTGTAATTGTTCCATTTTACAAGGGAAAGGGTGATAAGTATGAATGTAAAAATCATAGAGGAATTAGTTTACTAAGTATACCAGGAAAAGTGTATGGTAAATGGGTGATTGGGAGAGTGCAAAGAGTTACACAGGAAAAGATCTGGGAGGTGCAGTGTGTTTTCATGCCGGGCAGAGGCTGCACAGACCAGCTCTTTACTGTGCAACAGTTGATTGAAAAACATTTGGCAGTTGATAAAAAGTTGTTTGTCGCATTTGTAGATTTAGAAAAGGCGTATGATAAGGTGAATAGATGTATGCTGTGGAAAGTGCTGTCCGAGTATGGTGTAAATGATGAATTGCTGAATGCAGTAAAATCTATGTATGAAGGTAGCAAAGCGTGTGTGAGGGTGAATGGTGGTTTGAGCGAATGGTTTGAAGTGAAGCGAGGAGTGAGACAGGGTTGTGTGATGTCGCCATGGCTGTTTAATGTGCTTATGGATAAGTGTGTAAGATTGGCTGGTATTGAGTCCGAGCGTTATCGCAAGCGTCTTTTTAAAGCGACGCCTGGTGGCGAAAAGATGAAACTGACCGGTGACTGCCCGCGCGGTCTGCAGCTACTTGCTATGGGTTAATACGTAGCAGAACACAGAGACTGGCCAATATGTCAGCTTTTAGAGTTCACCAAATTTTTTATTATGGCTTTCAGTCTCTTTTACCTAGCTTAAAACATATTATATTGAATATTAAATAAAAAGAAAGTAAAAAATATATGTATATTTAATATCACTAAACATTTCATTTTAAATTAAAAATATAAGATAGATAGATAGAACCAGAACCGGTAGCTACAACTTTAAAATGATTAATAACATACACTATATATCATGTATATTATTATTCTAAAATAGATCAAAAATTGATATCTACAAAAAAAAATATATATTTAAAAAAAAATATTTCACCTTTAGAAAAACAAATATTAAAGTTACCAACTAAGTTACAGCAGCGCTCATACAACACTAAATGATCGTAAATCGTTTTGTTTCATTTATTTTTCTATCTTGATGAAGCATAGTAATTAACATAAACAAAAAGAGTTTAAAAAAAATTTAACTCTGACACCTGCAGTATCATTAATTTCTGTGTCACGAGTAAGATCCGCGACCGTAAAATCCTGGTTTGTTTGTTTTTTAACAGTTAACACTCCTAAAAGCTTACATCTCGCGGCGGGGTCAGGCGAGGATCTAGAAAAAAAAATTCGGGGGGGGGGGGGGGGGGGGGGGGCAAAATTTCGGGGGGCTGCTGGGGCTGCTGCCTAAAGGTGGATTCACATGGCGATTTTTATCATGCGACGCGACGCGAATAATGCGCACTTGCTGTAACATCCATTGGCGGCCGTATTTGGCGATTAAAAGAAAAATAGCATCGTAATTAACGCGATTCCCGGCGAATTTGCCGCAGCATAGGATTTCACAGCTTTTATGTCAAAATCGCGTCGCATCGCCGTTGTCGCCACCTGAATCCGCCTTAACGCCATGTGAATCCGCCTTTTATGTTAAAAGAATATTATGGAGTGGGGGAAACGCCTATATTGCCTATTATAAATCCAAAATTTCGGGGAAGGGGGGTCTGCGCAGCCCCCCCCCCCCTTGGATCCGCGCCTGGGCGGGGTCATGGGTAGGGATAAGGTAAAGAGGAATGGTGGCCAAGGCCTGTTCCTGTTTCGCGTCCCAGTATTCACTGAGTTAAGGTGAGACTGAGGGAACCGTGGAAAACCTCAGTCATCAGGAAGGATATCTCTACTTTTTCTCAATAGACCAAAACCAAAGCGATATCCAAAGCCTAGGGAACTAAACACAAGTGCATTACTGCACTGGGTGCAATGGAATTAAGCGATACGAATTGTACCCCAAGGAGGAAGCAAAACGTATTCTTAATTAATTGAAACGGTCACCCATCCAAGTATTAAGCACGCTCGACGTAGTGTGTTCCTCGCATTTACATTATTGTTTCTTCCGACCATCCCCCCTATCACTACTATTATTTTACTTTCATTATTTTTTGTAGCAGAGTAACTTTCAATTGTGTGTGGTTCCCCAGGCTTTGGACATCGCCTTGGTCCATTGATAAAAAGTAGAGGTGTCCGTCCTGACTGAGGTTTTCCATGGTTCCCTCAGTCTCACGTACATCAGCGAATGCTGGCACGCGTAACAGGCCGTGGCAATCATCTGTTCCCTACCTTATCCCTACCCATTACCCGCCGCGAGCTGTAAGCTCTTAGGGGTGTATCCTTGTAAAACAAATAAAAAATAAATATAAATAAATAAAATAAATAAATAAATAAATAAGTAAATAAATGAAAAATAAAAAAATAAATAAATATACAAATATATAAATAAATAAATAAATAAATAAATAAATAAATAAATAAATAAATAAATAAATAAATAAATAAATAAATAAATAAATAAATAAATAAATTAATTAATCAATTAATTAATAAATAAAAAATAACTTCAATAATATCTGCAAGGGGAGGAATTTCTAAAACAGATTGATATGCACAGCATCTGCAGTACGCGGCTAGTTGCCTGGGGGTATTTTGTTCGCATTCCAGTCTTGACCGGGGCACTTCCGTCTCTGTCACGCGGAGGTGGGGGTTGATGAGTTGTATTGTCAACAACGCAGGTGGCAAGTGGATTTGATGTACAACGTTGCCATCAATAGAGAAGAAATAATTAGTTGAAACATAAATAATGCATGATTTTGTCACTATTTTGCATGGTAATAGAGAAACAAATTTTCAATGAGATTGAATGCTGAATAAATTATAAAACCAGTGACCAAAAAATTTAAAATAAATGTTATAACATTAATTAAATGAGATATTTTATTACATTGTATTAATTGTATTAACATATGGGTATATGATTCACGGATGAAATACCCCCGGACAAAATAACCCCTTTTTTCAATCGGAAGAAACCGGAAAACCAATTGTGGAAGGGGAGCTTTTTAATCAGAAGAAACCAGAAAGCGAAACGTGGAAGGGGTCCCTCTAATTAAATTAAAAATATCAGGAAGTATCGTTATAAATAGTTACTCCACTTATAAGGGGGTATTTTGTCCGGGGGAATTTCGTCCGCTTACCGAGTATTTACATTATATTATTTACATTATATAATTATAATATATATTATATACATTAAAATAATATCAGTGCTTTAAATATTACTTTTTTAGTGCACTTTTTCACTTCATTGTGTTGAAGGGCTAAAAAAAAAAAAGCGGAGAAATTAATTGACAATAAATAACAGAGGTCTTCTTTAAATAAAACAAACAAAGCGTGCAGGTTGTCCATTCTATTGCTAACGTATTAAAATTAATCGCTGTTGAATAATCGCTATTTATTTTCTAACTTTTGTAACCAAGAATTTATTTAATAAATTTAATTATAAATGTTTGTCAACATTATGCGTTGCAGACAGATGAAGGACAGAAGGTCCATTTAGAAAAAGTAGAGGGGTCCGTCCTGACTGAAGTTTCCCACGGTTCCCTCAGTCTCACCTTAGCAAATGCTGGAACAGCGCAACACGCCGTGGTCGCCATCCTTTCCCTACTTTAACCCTAACCCAATAAAGCAATTTTCTATTCTACCCATTACCCCGCCGCGAGCTGTAAGCTCTTACGTTTGGAGGGTTAAAAAAAAAAAAACTTTTCACAGCGCGCTCATAGCGTTTATGGTGTTTTAGTCAGATTTTGGTGCTTTTTTATATGTATATTTAGCAAGAAAAAAGGCAAAGAAGAGCAGGCGCGGATCCGGGGGGTGGAAAGCTGGCCCCCGAAATGTTGGGTTTACCATGGGAAATATAGACATTTTTTTTTCCACTCCATTTTTTTTCTTTTTTTAAATAATGCATTGCCTAATGGAGGCACGCCCCCTTCCCCCCGATTTTTTTTCCAGGATCCGCGCTTCGGAGGTAGGAAGGACTGTGTGTGATTTAATTTCCGACTTCCTTGAAAATTCTGGCTACATACTGTACATTGTAGAAAATTTGTTGGCTCCCAAGCAATCCTATCCATAATATATATATATATATATATATATATATATATATATATATATATATATATATATATATATATATATATATATATATATATATATATATATATATATATATATATATATATATAACACCGCAACATTACTATTTGATGTTAAAGAAGAACGTGTTAATTAATAATAATAAAAATTATAAAACATTACATTAATTATTATTGCTATATATATATTACATATTATATTGTTATTATTACAAAAGTAAATTTTTTTAATGAATTTATCCTAATGTATGTATTAATTTAATTGTTCATTAAATTAAGTCGAAGTAATATTTTCCTTCATAATTTGCCAATCATTACAAGAAATTTTACCAGAAAGAATGCTTCTGAAGCCCGGCCGGATTATAAATATTTAATCAAACACGAAATGTTATTTAATATGCATATACAACTTATACAAGCATAATATTATATATATTATATATGTAACAAACAAATTATTGTGAACTTCTATATAAACTATATTTATTATATCATTGTATAACTTGATTACTTTTTTCTTCTTGCTGCGTGAATCCATCTATTAAATTTTCCGTATTTATATTAGTAATATTGACAATCCAATAACACAGCAATCGCGTCTCGATTTCCTGGTTGACATGTCCTAAATTAGCAGTGTTCAAAATATTTTATTTTTTATGATAATATTCGCAGGTTTACAGTACGCATGTACTTTAGAGACGGCTTTGCAGTACATACTTGCAAGGTAGTGAGTCGTCTCTAGGTCACCCGTCAGTTTTTTCCTCCGCTCAAAAGATGGCACTTTGAGCCGTGGCAAACTTAACACTCGCTCTCAATAGGCGAAAATGGAATTAGTGTGGGTACGATAATGTTATGGTTGCTGTTGTATGCATAAGATGCATTGGTGTTAGCTGATAGTGAAGATGACTTGCAAAGAAGGTTAAACCTTTTGGAAGTGAGTACTAGTCATATGGATTTGAAAATCAATGTGAGCAAGACAAAAGTAATGGTGTTTGGTAGTACAGATAGCAACGAGGCAAAAGGAATTGACCTAAAAGGAGAACAGCTGGAACGAGTGAAAGAATTTGTATATTTGGGAAGATTGTTTCGAGAGGACGGAAGTGTAGATGGAGAGATTGATAGGAGAGTAAGTGCTGGCAGGAGGATTGTGGGTAGTATGGCAGGGTTGTGTCAAACTGAGCTGTTGTCTAATACGGCTAAGCTAGCTGTGTATAACTCTGTCCTAATACCAACTTTGATGTATGGATCTGAAGTATGGGTGTGTCACACAAAGCATAGAAGTAAGTTGAATGCTGTTGGTATGAGTTTTTTAAGGAATATGTGTGGTAAAACTAGGATGGATAGAGTGAGAAACACATGGGTGTTGAATGAGTGTGGAGTGAAAGAAAGCGTATATGACAAGTATGAACGAAGTACACTACGTTGGTTTGGACATGTTGAGAGAATGGGTGATGAACGAATTGCAAAACAGGTGTCTAAAGGTAGTGTACAAGGCATGAAAGGATTAGGTAGACCTAAAAAGGTTTGGTTAGATGTGATTGCAGAATGTTTGAAGAACAGAAGTGTTAAAAGTACACAGTGTATTAGAGAGTGCAGAAGGCAAAAGAGTGTTATGAGTATTACTGAAGCAAGTGGAGTATGCAAGAATCGAGTGCTTTGGAGGGCAATTTATAGACGTCCGAGGTAATAATGCTGCTGGCTTACCCCGTAAAGGGATATGGCGTCATGTTATGTATGTATGTATTATTTTTTTTATTGGACCTTATGGGAAATTTACGATTTTCACATACAGATTTCAATACATTACATGTGTATGATTTTAAAAATAAACATCATTGGAATCTGCGGTTTTTGGGTTTTATAATATTGAAATGTGCATCTGAAGAAGTTTTCATAATTTCAATATCTTAAATTTCAAATAATACATAATCAGCCAATTGCAAGTATATATATAGCTTTAAGCAAGCACCAGTTTTTTGATTATTGCAACAATTTGAAGCAACAAACTACAATTCGGTTCACATTAAGAATTTGAAATTAAGGGAGAAATTTTTCTACCTTTAGTTTTAAAATTTTAGTATGGACCGATTTAAAAAACTTCAGAAGCTGTTACTGGGGTAAAATAATAATAATAAGTCTGATAGAATGGCAATGTCAGAAAAAAATATAAATTTATTATTTTATATATATGGTAGAATTGAAATTTTTATTAAGGGTAAGATAACGCCACCAATGTTAAAAAAAATCCCTCACACAAAAATTCTGAAAAAAATTTAAAATGTTCTCCTCTACACACCCTATCAGTAGCTAAAATATCAGGTTTACAAATACGATCTAGTTTTTGAGTTATGAATTTTTAAAGTTGACTAATTTAACATGGGAGTTTCATTTCTCCATGTTAAAGTAGTCAACTTTAAAAATTCATAACTCAAAAACTAGATTGTATTTGTAAACCTGATATTTTAGCTACCGATAGGGGGTGTAGAGGAGAACATTTTAAAATTTTTTCAGAATTTTTGTGTGAGGGATTTTTTTTAACATTGGTGGCGTTATCTTACCCTTAAGGATGGTTTTCGTTAATTTCAAATTAGCACCAATGAATTTAGAAGGTCGATTTAAATTTAAAATAAAAATTTGGTACACACTGAATAAAATTTTCATATCACGTGTACTTTCATGTAACCAGAAATCACATTCCTATAAGAGTACTTTTAGGTGAGTTTGAGACTCCCAGAAGGGTTGAACAAAACTTTTCATCGCAATTTTACCACCAGGGGCGTAAGCAATGGTATCTCAGCTATCAGGTTAAAAAGTTTCAAAGCTCCACAAGTAACCCTTCCGTGCCAAACCCATGACCAAAAATAGAACATGAATTGTGTTCCACCTTGTTTATCATTTATACACTAATTGCAATAAAAAAAAAATCCTGTAGGTTTGCACCACACATCGTCATTTAAACAATTATACAGTACTACTGTAAATGTAATAATTATTAACGAGATAGTTTGTTGTGCAAAGAATTTTAATGCATAAAAATTATGAACAGCACAAAATTATAATAAATTATTTTTTCGTATAAAAGCATTGTCAGCCACGCCTCTTTTTCTAAAAAAAAAAAAAAATAGCACCTACGGTGGGCTTCTCAGGGCTCTGCCCCCCAGTCCTCCCTACTTTAAGCTTTCGCCTGTGTGTACCCCCACCCCTGCATGGATATCAATTCCTGCCTACACCATTGACATATAATACTGGACCTGCTTAAGCTCAACATTTAAAACATACCTCATGCAATTGTCTAATTATGTATAATTTATAATTAAAAATATTGAAACAAAGAAAACTTCTTCAGATGAACATTTCAATATCATAGATGTCCAAAAACTGCAGATGATATGTTTATTTTTAAAATCGTACATACACAATACATATAATGTATTGAAATCTATAAGTGAAAATTCTAAATTTCCCATAATATCCTATATGTAGATATAAGTATAACTTTATACACACACCCACATCATCAACAACAATACACTGGTTGGACAAGTTTGCTCACTCATAGCATACTTTTGCAATGTAGTCTATTAGTTGAGGTCTATATAAATTTAAGTAAATTTCAAGCTTAAATTTTTTTAATTGATTTAGATTATTGCAACAATCAAAATCAAAGCAGTTAATTAAGGCTAGGTTAAAGTTTGACCTCAACCATGTTTTCCATGTTTCTAATACTGTACTGCATACTTTGCGAAAAAAATAATTACTAATACTTATTTTTAAACCTCAGTTATTAACCATCACTACATCCAGATTTAGCTACATCGTTTCTCCCCCATGACTTTATATAGCTACTGGCTTGATTTACACAAAACATAACATTCATCTTATAACGCCCTTTCACATTATACACAAAAAAATCCTGCGGCATTCATGCCATAGTACGCCATAGCTCCGTAAGAAAATCAAGGAGATCTTGATTTTTGCTACAGCATTCTACGGCACTATGCGATCGAGTATATGAAGGGAAGGTATCTTTATGATCATTATTTGCTGTCTATTACATCAATTACAACTACATAAAAAATTCACACAATATCTATGTATATAGGTGCTTTCACATAATAAAAGATCGCTACGGAATCCCTCCGCAACACGCCATAAAACTTCATAATTTGCTGCAGCATTCTACGACACTCTGTAGAAAAATCAAACTCATTTTGACTATTCCACGGCACTTTCATGATTTTTTGCCGCAGCAGTCTCAGATGAACTGAAGTATATAAAAGCTTGCTGCATTTCTATGCCAAAAAAAGCCGTAGCAAATTTTGATTATGTGAAAGCACCGCATAATTGGTACTGATGCAATATGCATACTGCATGGTATATATGACATACATAATAATTATGAAATTATGCATACATACTGTACAGATTGTCACATTGGGGATACAGGTTACAGTTTTTGTCATTTACTTTTTTTGCCTATATGGAGACTAAAAGCAGTCTGGAACCATGCAAAACTGGGCTACGCACTGTATAATACATCATATATTTATGCATATGCATACTGTATAAATATATGATATGTGCATATGCACAGTAGTATGCATGATCAGCATGATATAATTATGTGCATCATGTGCAGTGTGCGCACACACGACAATGGTTGTGTGCTATACATACCACAGTGCTGTCTGTGGCTATACACCACGCAGCCCGGTATCAGACCCCCTTAAGGTAGAGATAATACGGATCAGCTGGCCCAATGCTAAAAAAAGCCCATTCAATAAAATTATGAAAAAAATTTAAAATGTTCTCCTCTACATCCCCTATCCGTAGGTAAAATATCAGGTATACAAAAACAAGCTAGTTTTCGAGTAATTAATTTTTAAAGTTCTATAATTTAACATGGAGAAATGGAACTTCCATGTTAAATTAGCCAACTTTAAAAATTAATAACTCGAAAACTAGCTCGTTTTTGTATACCTGATATTTTACCTACGGATAGGGGATGTAGAGGAGAACATTTTAATTTTTTTTCATAATTTTTATGAATGGGATTTTTTTAGCATTGGGCCAGTTGATCCATATTATCTCTACCTTAAGACATTTCGCACTTTTAACAATTTTTATCTGCCATAATTAGGGTTCTTAAAATTTTGAAAAAATTATTAACATGTTCAATAGAATGTAGCAATTGAGTTTATCATAATTTCAGTTCCATATCAGAGCATCTCTTTGAGTAAAAAAAAAAAAAAATGTGTGGAGGGACATGAAAAAAAAAAATGTTCCGGTTTTTGTCCAGGCCTGCTTTTGGACTCCTTATAGCAAAAAAAAGTAAAAAAATAAAATTGCAACCCATTAACCAAATCAGCCTTTTCATAAAAATAACAACTGCAATACCGTGACAACTTTTTTACTAGTGAAGAAAAAATAAAAACAAATTATTTGTTAAAAACCCTGTTTTTATTTGTTTTCGTTTTTTTTTTTTTGAACCAGTAAAAAAATTATCAAGGTACTGCAGTTGTTATTTTCATGAAAGGGAGGGTTTGTTTAATCAGTTACAATTTTCTTTTTTTACTTTTTTTGCCTATAAGGAGCCTAAAAGCAGGTCGGAACCAAAACAGGGCTAAAATCCAAAACTGGGCTGTGTACTACAGTATTACATACTCTCCGGTTGTGTGCAAACTATGTAAACATTTTATAGAAAACAGCAAATTTCGTGTCAATACACATGTTCAAACGATTATACATATACATATTATATATGTATACACCACGCAGCTCGGTAACGGACCCCCTTAAGACATTTTTCACTTTTAAAAATTTTTATCTGCCATATTTAGGGTTCTTAAAAATTCGAAAAAATTATTAACATGTTCAATGGAATGTAGCAATTGAGTTTATTATAATTTCAGTTTCATATCAGAGCATCTCTTTGAGTAAAAAAAAAAATTGTGTGGAGGGACATGAAAAAAAAAAAAAAAAAAAAAACGGTTTTGGTCCAGGCCTGCTTTTGGACTTGATGCTTTTGATGCTTGGAGGGAGGCTTGGGTGGTTCTGATTTACAAGGGGGTTCTAAGTGTGAGCCTAAAAATTATAGACCCATCAGTTTGACATCAGTTATACCAAGGTGTTAAAGAAGGTTGTTGTTAAATTTGTGTTGGGGGATTTGGAGAAAGCGAAATTCTTTGGTGATCACCAGCATGGTTTTCGTAAGCATTTCTCTTGTGAGACTCAATTGGCAGGTTTTGTGCAGGAGTTGGCTGATGCTTTGGACAGTGGAGGTGCGATTCATGCTGTTTTTCTTGATTTTGAGAAGGCTTTTAATAAGGTGCTTCATGGGAAACTAATTGAGAAGGTGAGGCGTTGTTTGGTGGATGACAGGTTGGTGTCCTTGAATGAGGATTTCTTAAAGGATAGGGTGCAGAGAGTTAGGGTGGGGGAGGCATACTCGGAGTATATTGCTGTTTCCTCGGGAGTTCCGCAAGGTAGTGTCTTGGGTCCATTGTTGCTTTTTATTTTTATTGAAGATTTGTCTGATGGAGTGAGGTCAAAGATGAGGTTGTTTACAGATGATAGTGTTGTTTATAGGAAAATAGAAGGTGAGGGTGATGTGGTTCGTCTGCAAGAGGATCTTAATACTGTGTATCGGTGGGTTATTGATAATGATATGAGGTTGAATGTTTCTAAATGCTGTGTTGTTGTGTTTAGCAGGAAAAGACATAAGAGAGATGTGCAGTATTTACTTCATGATGAGTTGTTGAAGCAGGATGAAAAGTATAAATATTTGGGTGTAATCATTCATAGTAAGTTAATGTGGAAGGAGCATATTAAATATGTCAAATCTAAGGGAAGGAGGTGTTTGGAGTTTGTCATGAGAAATCTTAAGGGTAGCAGTAGAATAGTTAAAGATAATGCATATAGAGCTTTGGTGAGACCAGTGCTTGAATATGGTTGCTGTGTTTGGGACCCATATAGATGTGTGGGGGTGAAGGAGTTGGAGAAGGTTCAGCGGAGAGCAGCAAGAAGGGTTACAGGTCGTGTGGGAAGGTTTCAGTATGTGGGGGATGGTGCTGAGGTTAGAAAGGAGTATGTTAGTGTGTCTGCTTTAATTGAGAATTTGGGGTGGGAGTCGTTGGAGTTAAGAAGGAAAAATTGTAGACTTGGTGTTATGTATAAGATAACAAGAAATTGTGAGGGTTGGGAAGAGTTGAGTGGTCGTCTGATGAGAGCAGGTTATATTGGAAGAAATGATCACGGAAAGTTGGAGTGTGTTGGATGTAGGAGTGATGTGGGAAAGTTTTCTTTTGTAAACAGGACGATGAGGGAGTGGAATGCGTTGGCAGCAGATGTTGCTGAGGCGGAGAGTTATGATTTGTTTAAAAAAAAATTGAGAGTTGGTGAACATTCGCGAGCCACCGTGGCATTGCCACATTTGCCGCGTTAATATTATTATTATTATCCAAAAAAAGTAAAAAAATAACATTTTAACCCATTAACCAAATCAGCTTTTTCATAAAAATAACAACTGCAATACCGTGATATTTTTTTCTACTAGTTCAGAAAAAATAAAAACGAACTATTTGTTAAAAACCCTGTTTTTATTCTTTTTTAATTTTTTTAACCAGTAAAAAAATTATTAAGGTATTGCAGTTTTTTGTTATTTTCATGGAAGGGAGGGTTTGGTTAATAAGTTACAATTTTCTTTTTTACTTTTTTTGCCTATTAAGGAGCCTAAAAGCAGGTCGGAACCAAAACAGGGCCAAATCCAAAACTGGGCTGTGCACAGTATGTACTCTAGCTGTACTTAAAGTAGAGATAACGCCGAACAGCTGATTGACGTAATGCCCTTTGATTAACATGTAAACCTTAGCAAATTGACAAAAATTCTGAAATTTTTTTGAGAGGCAGACATTAGTGCCTTAAAGCCATAGAAAAAATTTCAAAACGATTTAACGAGCCGATTTTTTTTAATTAATTGTTTTAATTTTCAGCATTGGGCTTTCCCATGCAGAGCCAAACTAAAAAATTAATTTAAAAAAATCGGCTCGTTAAATGTTTTTGAAACTTTTGCTATGGCTTTTAGGCACTAATATCTGCCTCTCAAAAAAATTTCATAATTTTTGTCAATTTGCTAAGGTTTACATGTTAATCAAAGGGGATTACGTCGAACAGCTGTTCGACGTTATCTCTACCTTAATTATAGCTGTATATATTGAAACTGAAATAATGATTGCGTATGAATTCACGGGCCAGCCCGGGCTGGCCTAGGCTGAAGCGTTTTTTGTCGTCAAGTGGGGCCAGCCCGGCGGCCATTTTTCCTCCTCTCAAGACGTCACTTCCTGGCTGGCCCAGGCTGACGCGGGCGGACTCTACAGTGCGCCTGAGACCTGGCGGACAGACTGGGAACTAATTATGACGAAATTATGACGTTTCATACCAGGCGACCAAGGTCACCGCCATTTTACCCAGCCCGGGCCAGCCCGGGCTGGCCCGTGAATTCAAACGCACTCAATCTTTATTTAGCTTTCGCTATTCAGTACAAATATAGTTTATATATTGTTTTAATTAAACGATATAAAACAGGTGGTTCATAAAATTTATGATAGTTCATAGAATTTTTTATGCCTACAGTACAATATTTTTAGGATACAAAAAACCATCTTAATAATTATACATTTTATAGTTACCAATTATAGCTATATAAAAAAAAAATATATATTATTGACTTATTACATATAATTATAATCTTATACATTTATCTGGTATACACAAATTTTTCTTTAACAAATTCTATACATAATCTTTTAAACATTTTTTTTATAGGACATATTTTTATATTAATAGGCAATTCATTAAACAATTTTTTACCACAGTTATAAATTGATCCTTCCGATCTATGTTTGTTAACACATTTTCTAAAATAATTATTGCAGCCTCTTGTATTATAAATATGCATTTCACTATTCTTAATAAGCTCTTTTTTAAAATGAATTGGAAATTTATCATTAATAATATCATAAAAAAATAGCAGCACCTTTAAAGCAAACCTTTGTTTAACACTTAACCATTGCAAAGTTTCTAGCATCAATTTTATATGGGTTCTTTTTTAACAACCCAATACAATTCTCATGGCTCTGTTTTGCAGTCTCTGTAACATATTAATATTTTCCTTACTTGTATTAAAAAACAATGATACGCAATATTCAAAATGAGGAGCAATTATAGTTTTGTAAAACATTAAGCCTAAACTACGAGCTTTTTGGAAGTCGCAAGAAAAAGTCGCATAGATTCGGCGTACGCCGAGTTAAAATTTTAGGTCTGAAAAACGAAGCCAAAAGTCTCGGCGCGTGACGTCACTGCGCATTCGCCGCATCAATCAGCTGACGATGTAAACATTAAGATTTTGCGTGTTTTTTTCGACAAAAATTGAAGATAATTCGTTTCCTAGCAAAATTTTGTTAATTTAAAATGAATAGGCAGGTAGATGATAATTTCTTTGCCTGCTGCAGTGTTCACGAATTATTTTAATTGCAGGATTATTACGAGACGCAAAAATCGTCGTGTGGGATATGGTAGAGTGTTCATGCGTGTGAAATAAATTTAATATTGAGTTTTATATATTACTCCACTAGCTAGCTCTGTAATAATTAATTAGTAAGTCCACAATGATAAAAAGTAGCGAAGTGTCCGTTCTGACGGTTTCCTCAATCCTCATCTCGTTCACTTCATGAATGCTAGGACATGTAAACATTTAATATATGCTGCAGGCGCAGTGGCCCCCATCCTTTCCCTCCCTTTTTCCTATAATACACCGATTACACCACCTCGAGCTTCAAGCTCGTATAGGAATGTATCAATGTATCCCGGCCTGCGTAACTAATAATAATTTGTCAATTGATATAAATACGCATTATATGGCAATATGGGACTATATACCTATAATAATAACCATACAGTAGGTTGTTCTATGAAGGATATAATAAATATATTGTAAAATAATAAATAAATTAATCTATCAATTATATATAATAATTCAATAAGTGAATGAATAAAAATATATACGAATAAATTAATATAGCGCGGCTGCTGTACGAAGACCTGGTAAAATTGAAAAAAAGTAGGTGTTTGTCCTTACTGAGGTTTTCCACGGTTTTCTCAGTCTCACCTCAGCGAATGCTGCATGGGACGCGTAATAGGCCGTGGCCACCATCCTTTCCCTACCTTAATTATCCCTACCATTACCCCACCGCGAGCTGTAAAAGCTCTTAAAAAAAAAGGCCTATTATTTTATATAACTTACAATTAAATCAATTGAAAATTTGTGATATATCAATTTAAAAAATTAATGAGTGAATGAATAAAAATATATACGAATAAATATAGCGGCTGTAGCTGTATACGAAGACCAGGCGCGGATCCATGCAGGGGAGTAGCCGGGAGGGCTGCAGCCCCTCCCGAAATTTTGAATTTAACATGGGCACTATAGACATTTTCTCCACTCTCAATTTTTTCCTTAACATTAGCCTTATTATGGAGATAGCCCCCTCCCGAAATTTAGTGCTAGTCGATCCGCGCCTGACGAAGACTGGGTATAATATAAAATGTATATAATAATAATATATAATATTATGATCGACTTAAAAATAAATTATATAAATATATTATTATGCCATATGTGATATATTAATATAAAACGGACTGTTCAAAAGGGTAAAATAACAACACTCATGTTAAAAAAAACTCACAAAAATTCTGAAAAATAAAAAAAAATAAAAAAAAAAATTTCTCCTCTACACCCCCTATAATACGATCTAGTTTTTGAGTTATGAATTTTTAAATTTGACTATATACTTTGACATGCAGAAATGGAACTCCAAAATTAAATTAGTCAACTTTAAAAATTCATAACTCAAAAACTAGATCGTATTTGTATACCTGATATTTTAGCTACTGATAGGGGGTTTAGAGGAGAAGATTTTAAAATTTTTTGATCGAGAGGATTTTTTTTTTTTAACATTGGTGGCGATATCTTACCCTTAAAGCCCGGGAAGTATTGCTAAAAAATTTTGTCGAGGACAGTTTTGAACCCAAGCCCCTTTTAGGTTCTATTCTAGGCTTGTGTTAAGAGAGGCGTCACTTTCTCTGTACTTTCATTAATTTTTTAAAAATAGTTCCCGGGCTCTAAAAAATCTGAAAAAATCAGGGTGGCATAGCTTTGCACCCTCTATCCATTTCTGCAATAAAAAAATTGAGATCGATACTACATTGATACAATATATTATTTGATACACGTATTGCATGTATTCTTACTATTCTTAGAAATGCGGGACTACCTATAATATTAACCATATACAGTATACAGTAGGTTAATTGTTCTAAATAATAAATATATAATATATGTAAATACAATAAATAAATGAATCTATCAATTATATATAACTATTTGATAAGTAAATGAATAAAAAAATATATGTAAAAAAATATACGAATAAATATAGCGGCTGCTGTACGAAGACCGGGTGTAATATAAAATGCCTTAAATATATTATGACTTACAAATATATTGAATATATATTATGTAATATATTGAACACATAATTTAACATAAAATGCATGGACTGATTTAATTGGTATAGATGGTAAATATATGAATTTGCAGGGTTGAATTAATAATATTCTAAGAGAAGAGAAAAAAAATAAACAATGTTTGCTACATATTTTATATAATATATTTTATTATCTTTTTATTTTTTTAATAATTATGTAAGAGAATACCTATTATACACTTCAATTAATTGCCGCCGCGGCACAATCAAGTTCATTTCTATTCTATGATATTTATTTTGCCAACTTAACGTGAAATATATAACGCTGAAATTAAGTAAAATTAATTGTTTATTATGGTTCCGATCTATACAAACTTTCAACTAATTAAATGCTTAACACAGCCTGCATGCCATGACCGGATAAAAAAAATTATTTATTTTTTATTATTATATATTATATATATAGCGTCACCATTAATTATATTTCAGCAGTTTTAGTGTTTTTTTTTATAAAAAGAGCATCAGTTAATACATAAATATATATCTTAAATTATCTTTTAAATAATTAACGTTTTAATTGCAATATATTTGCAATGATCACGTACCCCCGTTACATTATGCCGCAAAAGTGCTCGTGCAGTTTTGATTATTTGAATTTTGGTGCGCTAGTCCTGCGCTTTTCTGTGATTGGCTAGCGTTTGGCGTAAGCCGAAGAGGCTGCGCCAAGTCTTTTCAGCCTGGCTTCGCCAAGCCGAAGCCTCTTTGCGACTTTGCTTTTAGGCGCAAGTTCGGTTTAAGCCAATCAGAGAGCCGTATAATTGGAGCAAGCCAAAAATGAAAAGCTCGTAGTTTAGGCTTTATTTTACACCAAGTACTTAAAAACCCTGAAATTCTGCATAAATAACCAATTTTTTTACCAATTTTCTTTGACATCATCTCAACATGATCATTAAAACTCAGTGTACAATCAATTAAAATACCAAGATACTTTACATTTTTTTCAAATTTAAGTACTTCTCCGTCTAAAATAATATTTACATTTGGATTATCAGCAAAAATATTATTTATCTTACGATTTGAACTTGCAATTATCATACAAGTAGTTTTTTTTACATTTAGTTTTAATTTGTTCAGATGAAACCAATAACTTAGTTTTTCTAGATCCTTATTGAGATCCTCACATAATATTTTAAATTTTTTACCTGAGATTGAGATAAGAGTATCATCTGCAAACAAATTAATCAACGAGCTATCTACATGTAAATGCATATCATTTATATATATATATAATAAACAGCAATGGACCTAACACTGAACCTTGTGGAACTCCGACATTACATGCCCGAAATTCAGAAGATTCATTACCAATAACAGTACATTGTTCTCTGCCTTCTAAATAGCTTTCGAACCATTGCAACACCATTCCATCAATCCCATAACACTTCAGTTTATTAATTAAAATATTTCGATCAATAGTTTCAAACGCACGCTTCAGATCGATCATTACAGAAATAATAACATTATCTTATCATCTTATCTTATCTTATCTAAATCATCACGCCAATTTGATAATAAAAACTGCAATGATGATTCAGTTGATACATTTTTCATAAAACCTGATTAATATTTGTAAAATAAATTATTTGTTGTAAAATAGTCATATAATTGATTTTTTTACCACAAGTTCAAGTAATTTTTCATATGCTGGTAGCATATTAATAGGTCTATAATCAGCAGGGTGCATTGAATTTTTTATTTTTGCAATCAATTTAATTAAAGATTTTTTCCAGCCCTTTGGAAATTTCCCCGTTTCAAGTGACACATTAATTATATTAAGAAATTGTATACCAATAATATCAAAAGTTTTCTTAATAATATCAATACTGATTTCATCAAATGAAATCATATGCATATACTGTATCAGTTTCTTTTCTATTGAGCACTGAACATTGAAATTAATCTAAAATCTGCATAGAGTATACAGTATAATAATATAAATATACATATAACATTCAGTATGATTATGCATGATAGTATATTCAAAGACGTATGCATATGCATACAGTACGTGTTATAATGTTAAAACGATTATGGTGCACCAGTGTAGTATGCATACATTCTTCCAAAGTATTACGTTCTTCAAATTGATAACATAGGAAGTTCGTAAGAGCACAAAATTTTGGCAAATTTCATTGCATATAATTTCACAGCATTGAACAAACGTGTACGTACGTGGCGTCCGCAGTTATGGATTCATAAAAATCCACCCTTCCACCGAGTTCAGCGTTGCACATTCAGGTGCAGATTTTGACAAACAGCTGATTTTAGGCATTTAGGAAGTGTCTATTGGCGCCTACAAATCCAGGTACTATTTTCCCGCGAATAAAAAATACTATTCGCACATTTCTTGGTCGTGTCTGTCTATCAGGCGCAAATCATGCCCCCCCCCCCCCCGAAATTTTGGATTTAACATGGGCATTAATTAAAGGCATTTCCCACAAACCATTTTTTTTTTTTTTACATTGGCCTTATGGAGGCAACCCCCTCTCCCCACGATCTCCGATCTTTTTTTGGATCCACGCCTACTAGCTGTCCATCGTAAACATGATGTAAAAAGAAAGGTGGCCAAACAAGCCTCCTTAATTAACATGCAATTAAAGTGAGATAATAATGTTAATAAGTTCCCACTAAAATACCACTGGCGCCAACTATCGGTAGCCGCCTCAAGAAATCCTTTCGCGAGTAACTCGCGAGTTTGTTAACAACATTACCTCTACATCGCGAGCTCAATTAACATTTCATATTACTACGAAATAACTATTTAAGACATAAAAAAATAAATAAAACGTTCAATTTCCTTATAAAATTTTATTTTCCTTCAATACAATGTGTATATATACACGTACGTATGATATATAAGCACCTATAGCAACACGAAAAAAGTACATTACACAACGTTGCTTTTCATTCGGAAGAATACTTTTATTTCATTTATTGCAATTTAGGGTGTAGTCCGTATTATGTTCTGAACGTTCGGAACCTTCGATTTGGCGTCCCGTAATTATGTTCTGAATGTTCAGAACCATTTCCGAGGTTACCCGAAGTGAGTCAGCTGACTTCAAAAAAGAGGTTCCGAGTGTTGCAAACTTTTCCTCCGAACCATCGGAACTAGAGTCAGCTGATCACAATTTTTTGGGGGAAATTTGAAAAGTACGTAACAAACCTGTGCAACCTACGTGATAAACTGTTTGATTTGAGGTAAATCTTTGCTTAATTGGTGAACAATAACTGTTACGTGAGTTTTATGTTAAAATTTCTGAAGCCAGTGAACAGTTCTCTCTTTTTCGTATTTTTTTTTAAACTGATGCGTATTACCGCGAAAAAGATGTTCTTAAAGTGGTCCGTTATCTGATGTTCTGAAGTCAATGTTTTTGTTCAGAGTCGGTCCGTAATCACTCATATGTTCTGAACGTTCGGAACATAAAACGGACTACACCCTTTTTAATTGCAAATAAATCACGCTTTTCACTTTTCACACACATTATAAACACTGCACAAATCTAAATATATTTAGGATACACCTCCTTTGCTACAGCTAGAAGGCTCTATCTCATTTTGTTTCACACGAAAATAATGTAAATGAAAATCATCACATACGGCGAGATTGATTGATTGATTGAAAATTTGATTTGGCTTTAGGACTAGAGTTGTTCCATGCAGCCACTAATTGTTATTATGACTGGAATACAGAAAAAAAACATAAGTTTGATTAATTATTGCTCTGTGTTGTGATTTTTTTTTTTTTTAATAGAAAAGGATAAGCAAAGGAAAAAAAAAATAATAATAATAAATAATAATAATAAATAATAAATAAAAATAATTAAAGAAGCTGCATGCATTGGTGGGGAAAATTGGAAGTTAGGTGTACCACAACCATCTTCTGCCAGTGTGGTCTGACACGGCAAACAGGAAGAAGACCAATTGTTAATATGTATAATGCATGCAGTGGTTTTAAAATTATATAAGTGCCATATGGATGGTAAGTTACAGGGGAAGTTTTGAGTCCAAAACAAACTTGTATAGGGCTTGGTAGACTTATACAGTTATTACTGGCTAGCAATTAACTTTGTGAGGGATAAATCCGGAGGACCGATGAAGCCCAGCTCTGAGAGAGTCAACAAGAGAGGGGCTCGGTGGTCACTGGCAATAGTGCACTCTAGAATCATGTGTTCGGGAGTAGCTTCTTGAAGTTGGCAGTCACATCTAGTAGATTCAATGATTTGGAGTCTTCCGAGGTGGGCGCCTAATCTGCTATGCCCCGTTCTGAGTCTGGTGAACGTGGAGTAGAAGCTTCTTGCTCTTGGGAACTTGATGGCCTTGAACCAAGGAGTAGATGGAAACTTTGGTTGAATTGATTGATATCTGTCCTTGGACAATTTGCCTTCCCACAGAGATGAAAGAATTTGATTAGTGTAATCAGAGAGTCTTTTTTTCAGTAAGATGATTAGGTCAGAGGCAGGAAGATCAACTTGAAGGGAGGGGCCATCTTCTATTCCTTGCTTGGCAAGAGAATCTGCAACTTCATTGCCGTGAATACCACAGTGACTTGGAACCCAAGACAAAATGATGTCCGATCCCTTTCTACTGGCATTGTGAATAGCGTGTTTGATAGCTAGGACTAGCCAATGAGTTTTGCTGGTAAGTAAGTTGCCATTAAGACTTGATATGACACTTAGAGAGTCAGAGTGAATAACCACCTGAGAGACATGCTGGTCAAGGTGAGTTACAAAGTTGATACATTTGTATATGGCAACAGCTTCAGCTGTGAAAATACTGGCATCTACAGGTAAATTGAATGCTGACTTTTGGTTTAACGACGGTATATATATATAAAATGAGCAGCCCACCCCCTCCGGAGTTTTGGATCCGTCGGTGAAGGTGTGCATGGCACTGGGCCAGTGATGTTGGCAGTGCTCTAAGAAAATAGCATTACAGAAGTTATTACCCACATAAAACTTTTTTCCTTCTATCACATTTCTTTTTATTATAAAAGAAATGTGTTAGAACTTTATTCTAAAACATTTCTTTGTTTCAATAAGAAATGTTTTAGATGTCTTCACATTTTTAACATTGGTAGAAATGATGTAGAATAAATTCCATTCTACTACATTTCTTATTCATTTATGGTGCTGATTTATTACTTCCTTTAACCATAAAACAAACTCTTCTACAATATTTCTTTCTTCATTTTGAAGAATTTATTATTATATTTATATTTTTATTTAAATTCTATATATATTCTATTCACATGGCTGTATTGTTTAAAATCAATTATAGCTCATTTGCATTAGCAATAATTGTAATGTAAGCTACACCACTCAATTCCTCAATTTTTTCTTAATAATTTGCATGTTTTAAAAATTTAAAAATATTAAACTGACTATTTTTTATTTTTGAAGTCACCGAGATTTGAACCTGCAGCCCTGCCTAACTTTCAATTCTAACGTTTTTTTTTCCTACCTGACACCGACGTCTAACCCCCTAGGACACGCACGCTCGCATGTAAGAAGAAGGAAAAAGAGAGGCATATAAGTTAGAAGTTTCTTGAGGGGTGGGAAAATTCAAACTGATAAATTTAATTCAGCCCTCTGCTGAGATGATTATACAATATAATATACCGCGCGTGTATTATATATGCAAAAAGGTTTTTACTTAATTCTCCATCATAATTTAATTAAGACTCTATAGCTTGAACGAAAGTATAAAAATCATTTAATCTGATCAATGCATTAATTAATTATATTATTATAATAATTATCAGTCAAATGATTTTTCAAAATTAAATTTAATATGAAAAATTGTTATTAATGCATTAAATTTATAAACATGTTTAAAATTTAAGTTTAGCTTTATTAAAATATATTAATTATTATTATAATTATACGTTATAGCAAACAATTATTGAATGCACACCTTGCCGACCCATCATATAAATAATCCAGTAAAAAATATAGGGAAGGGGGTCTAAAAATTCTAATTACATATAATTATATACATAATATTATATATATATATATATATATATATATATATATATATATCAAACTATATAAATGCAATGATCAATATATAATCAATGATCGATCAATATAATATATATACAATAATATATCAATATAATATTTTTTCTAACTATTGAATACAATTTTTTCTTACAAGAAAACTTGAATTCCATTTGTTTGTATGGGGATAAAATTTTCTTGAAAGGAAAAATTGTATTCAATAGTTAGAAAAAATTTATCGTGTAATACCGGCTTTAATTATATTATATGTGTAAATTTGTAGTAAACCACATACCATATCATACTATTTCTAATGACTGTATGATAAAATTTTAGCAGTGCGAGTGAATGCAGTACTACAATGGTCAGCGACTTCGCCGCGCGTCACGGTTCTCCCCATGCCAAGCGTGTGTATTGCAGGCTGGCGCTCTCCAAGTTCCACGCGCGGGCACACAAAAAAATTCATAACTCGGCTTTGCCTGATCGGATTATATTCAAACATGCATTTTCTAATTCACAAAGAACGAGAGGCAATATTTTATAATGACATTGTTTTCGATACAACAAAAACTTTGGCTACAAATGGAAGAAATGTCAACGATCGATTTCAATTTTTTCGGGAATTAATTTTTTTTAACGGGTTTTAATGCAAATTTTGAAAATATTTTTTAGGATATCAATGAGGTATATCTTTAGCTACGTCCCCATATTTTTTTATTTTCAAAAATGTAATTAGATTGAGCACAGAAAATTAAAACATGAAGCAACCTCTCGGCCGCCATTTTTTTTAAAGGCGGCGTTAGCACAGGGCGTAAAAAGGCGTAATTTTGATATGTTGTACAGAAAGTCAAACTCTATCGACCCTGTAATTTTCAAAACTCCCCTATTTTTTTCCGGGTCAAAAGTTAAATTTACTGGGCTATTCTGGATAACGTCAAGTTTGTGAAGAGCGGATTTGCTGCTATTGTAGAACAGCAAAGCTCCGTATTCTATTTTGGATCTTGTGAGAGATTGGTAAATGGTTAACAAGGTAAGTGGGTCAGCGCCCCACCACACTTTGCATACAGCTTTGATAATATTAAGAGTTTTTAAGCACTTGTTTCTTAGGTTGTAGATGTGAGGTAACCAAGTCAACTTGTAGTCAAAGATGATTCCGAGGAATTTGTGATTAGTAACACACTTTATAGATTCATCACCAAATTTGATGGAATAGTTGTTTTGGTCAATATGCTTTTTTGAGAAGATAATTCCAGCGCATTTACCTACATTGACAGACATTTTAGACTCATTTAGCCAAGCTAGGAAAATGGCGGTAGCTTCCTCTAGTAGTTGAATTCCAATACGAATGTTTGAACATATTATGTACATGAGTAAGTCGTCTGAGAATTTGAGGACTTCAATATTACGAGGAATAAGGGCACGGATGGCTAGGGTGTAAATGGTGAATAAGTCAGGAGATTGATTGATTGATTGATAAATTTGCTTTGGCGTTAGGACTCAATGTTCCAGGCGGCCACTGTACGTATAAAATACACTGTTATTATTGATATATAATCACTGTGGCTAACAATATTTGCTCTGTGTTTTTTTTTTTTTTTTTTTTTTTTTTTTTTTTTTATATAGACAAAAGCATAAAAATGCATGCACTTAGGGTAGGGAAATTGAGAGGGAGAAGAACCATAACCTCTTCTGCCTGTGTGGTCGGACACGGCTACCAGGAGAACGACCAATTGTTAATTATTTAAATGCATGCAAGAATTTATAAAACTGTATAAGTGCCATATAAAGTTAATTACAATGGTATAGTTTTGAATCTATAACAAATCTATATAGAGCTTGATAAACTGATATATTATTGCTAGCGAGAAGTTTAGTGAGAGATAATTGCGGTGGACTAAATCCCATCTCCGAGAGAGATAACAGAAGAGGAGCTCTGTGATCACTCGCTATTGCACATTTCAGTATCATATGATCAGGAGTAGCATCATGTAATTGGCAATCACACCTGGGAGACTCAATGATGTTGAGTCTACCAAGATGAGCACCTAATCTGCTGTGCCCAGTTCTGAGTCTGGTGAAGGTTGAGTAAAATCTTCTGCTTCTTGGAGACTTGATAGCTTTAAACCATGGGAATGAAGGAAATCTAGGTTGGATAACCTGATACCTGTCTTTTGATTGTTTGCCTTCCCAGAGTGTCGTTAGAAGTTGTTCAGTGTATGAGCGTAGACGGTTCTTTAAAAGTATGTACAGATCTGATGCAGGAAGATCTATATCAAGTGTGAAGCCATTTTCAATTCCTTGTATGGCAAGCGAATCTGCCACCTCGTTGCCATGGATTCCGCAATGACTTGGAATCCAGGACAGTGAGATGACCGTGCCCTTTTTCTGAACGTTGTAAATTGCATGCTTTATGGCAAGTACCAGCCAATGTGATTTTCCTGTGAGGAGATTACCTTCAAGGCTCGTAATGACACTTAACGAGTCTGAGTGAATAACCACTCGGGCAACATGTTGGCCCAAGTGCGAGATGAACGAGATGCTTTTAAAAATTGCTGTGGCTTCTGCAGTGTATATGCTCGCTTCTTGAGGACTCAGTGATGCAACGCTTCGCGAAGCTTCGCGCGAAATTTCGCTAGTTTCGCGAATATTCGCGAAGTTTCGCAAGCCAAGTTTCGCGAAAGTTTCGCGCGAAACTTCGCGAAATTGATATATTTGAATTTCCCGCTCTACTTTTTCGAATCGTATTTAATGAATACGCCGTTTTTCTTCCTAATTTTACTTTAATGACAGGTTTAATTGCGTAAATGAATTGAAAAAGAGTTCAATTTAATTTATTAGATATAAAAGAATTTACTTATTTATTATTAATTTAAAAAATTACTTTTAATTATTTTTAAAATCAATTAACACATTCGAGGTTAGACAGGTCATGAAAGGGGCCATTTTATCTTGTTTTCTTAATTTTTTGATGAATATATGAAAAATCGCATTGCGACAGTCATTTTTTAAATTTCGCGAAATTTTCGCGAAGTTTCGCGAATATTCGCGCGAAATTTTCGCGAAAGTTTCGCACACCATGTTTCGCGCGAAGTTTTGCGTCTCTGAAAGAGGCCCCCACTCCCTCTGAAGTTTTAGAACCATCAGTGAAGATGTGCATGGCAGTAGGCCAGTTGTCTTGGCAGTATTCGAGGAATAATTCATTGCAGAGATTATCAATTTTTTTTTCCTCAGGTGAATTATGCAGACACTTTGTAAGAGTAGGAGTCAGGAGAAAGGACTGAGCCTCACATACGGCGAGTGACTTGGCGGCAAACAGCTGGTTGACCACTGAGATAGGATAAGTAGAAGGATGGGTACTCTACACAATGGGATTCCACAATGCATCAGAAACTTACGAAGTCGAAGTAGAACTTAATAAATTTAAGGGCCTAATTATGCATTTTCCTTCCATATTAGAATATTATTTTGAAAAAAATACAATAATAAAATAAATATGATTGTGCTTCCTACATTTCTTGTCAACTTCTGAAAGAGTAATAAAGAGAAATTACTTAACTTACACCGCGCGTCTTTATTAAATTTGGCACCTGACAAATTTGTGGTGGGACTATGGTGGGAGGCATCAGGATTGTCATAGGTCATAGTTTTTTTCCTGCTAAGTAATACCCATCCTTCTACTTATCCTATCCCCGTGGTCCAACCAGCTGCTTGCCGCCAAGTCACTCGCCGTATGTGATGATTTTTATTTACATTATTTTCGTGTGAAAACTGTGAAACAAAATACGATAGAGCCTTCTGTAGCAAAGGAGGTGTATCCTAAATATATTTAGATTTGTGCAGAGTGTTTATAATGTGTGTGAAAAGCGTGATTTATTTGCAATAAATGAAATAAAAGTGTTCTTCCGAATGAAAAGCAACGTTGGGTAATGTACTTTTTTCGTGTTGCGATAGGTGCTTATATACGTACGTGTATATATATACACATTGTATTGAAGGAAAATAAAATTTTATAAGGAAATTGAACGTTTTATTTATTTTTTTATGTCTTAAATAGTTATTTCGTAGTAATATGAAATGTTAATTGAGCTCGCGATGTGGAGGTAATGTTGTTAACAAACTCGCGAGTTACTCGCGATAGGATTTCTTGCGGCGGCTACCGATAGTTGGCGCCAGTGGTATTTTAGTGGGAAAATATTAACATTATTATCTCACTTTAATTAATTTTCATTGAACACCTTTCTTTTTACATCATGATCGTAAACTATAGTTTACAACACAGTACAGGAAAGATAGTAGCCAAACTCCCATACCTGCGCTACGGGGGAGCTGAAGTCAATTTTCGACACTTTTTTAATATTGGGTTAAGAGCTTACTTTTTTTTTGTAAAAAATACTAGATTTTTTTTCTAATATTTTAGTGAAAGTTCCACTGTGCTAGTTTTAATAATTTCCGAGTTAGAGCAGATTATAAGTGATTCTCCTATGCCATAACATTGCAGGATGCCCCATTCGGTCGTGCCCCTTTCCTATGATTTTAACATTGCGGCGGACAAACATGCCGTTGACGCGAGCAGTTTTCGACTTCGATTCTAACATACGACTTTCTCTACTATCTTCTCTATACTGTGGTTTACAATTTACAATGCAGTTGGTTGCGCTCGGTCGCCATCTACGTTGGAGATTTGCCTCAGTAGCTCTAAATTCTAATGCTATTGGTATAGAGATAACCTATCAATACATCATACAAATACAAAACCCTTGAGGGCTAGAATCAGAGATGCAAATCTTCGCGCGAAACCTGGTGCGCGAAACTTCGCGAAAATTTCGCGAAATTTAAAAAATGACAGTCGCAATGCGATTTTTCATATATTCATCAACAAATTAAGAAAACAAGATAAAATGGCCCCTTTCATGACCTGTCTATCCTCGAATGTGTTAAATGATTTTAAAAATTATAAAAAGTAATTTTTAAAATTAATAAAAAAGAAATAATTTTTTTTTATATCTAATAAATTAAATTGAACTCTTTTTAAATTCATTTATGCAATTAAACCTGTCATTAAAGCAATATTAGGAAGAAAACTGCGTATTCATTAAATACGATTCGAAAAAGAAGAGCGGGAAATTCAAATATGTCAATTTCGCGAAGTTTCACGCGAAACTTTTGCGAAACTTGGCTTGCGAAACTTCGCGAAACTAGCGAAATTTCGCGCGAAGCTTCGCGAAGCGTTGCATCACTGGCTAGAATGGTGAGCGAGTGCATATTGTACGTACAGTACGTGCTATTCACACTGTATTTTAGTGTGAATATATATAACGCATAATTTGAAATACCAACAACTACTACAATACGGGTCTTTCACCATACGTCACAAAAATATGACGTCACGTGAATGTAGGCAAAAAGCACCTATTTAACATGGTGGTAGCATACCAAAAACTATTTATTTTCTGCGATATGACAATCGTGATACATTTGACAATCATTTTATTTGATAGATTGAGATGTCAAGTAAATGGAAAAAAATACAATATTTGCCAATGATATCTGTGAAAAATACAATAAATCATTAAATAAAATGTAAATCGACTCCAAATTTCACGTCAATAATGACCATTTTACGACACTTATGCACTGATATTGACCCTAAGATTCCTAAAAAAATTCAGGCAATCACCGGCCATTGCTTTCCCCGCGGACTTTTGAATACGAGGGGGAAACAGAACAAGAAAAAGTAATGATAAAGAAACTAGGTAAAATAAAAAAAAAATTATGTTCAAGTTATGTATAATATACATAGTGTTCCACAATTCGTGTCCCAAATGTAACTCGTAAAATAGAATTGCAAAAGTGCTCGTAGAAACTTCAAATTTCGTACAGTGTGGTAGTAGAGGGTCCTTTGTTTTAATTGTGTTCTGGCAGTGAAAATTTTTTCCACCCTTATTTCACCCCTTCTGGGGGGTGCGTTCCCGTTCTTTATCAAAACCTTATGAATATGTTAATGAAAATGAAAAAGAAAAATTTTCGAATTTCAGTCTGAAAATTTCAAACTAGGGGTTTTCGCGAGTATGAGAAAGACAGTGGTGACCTTATTTTTTTTCTGCCATTGACCCTTCACCCCTCGCAGGGGTCAATGTTGACCCCCTAGTGGAAATTTACAATTGTAATTATTAATGGTCAGCATCCATGATGACATCACCAATCCTTTGTCCTAGCTCCCATTTACTTACAAAAAAAGATTGGGCGCACGTAAGATCCTATACGGAGCAATTTTTCGATCGCTAATTGTTAACCCTCTAAATAAGTTATGTTTGCAAATTTAAAATTACGTTTTGGCACTAACCTTTTACGTTTGCTGCTATAAAAATTTTATTATTTGCCTTGGGTCAGTTTAATTAAAGAGCATCTAAAGAATTTCGCGGTAGTAGTGTTTTGACTTCGAGCCGAAAAAACGTGCGCAGAAGGGTTGCGCGCCAATGTGCGGTGGTTGTAGCAGGAGTCAAAATTAGCAAACGAACATGGCGACTATATATAATTTTTCTGATGGATACTGACCATTGTAAAGCCATCAAAATTACGATTGTGTTTTGGCAATATTATATAATGGCAATTTTTACAATTGTTAAGACCTTATTACAATTGTATTGAACTACAATTGCAATTATTACGATTGTAAAATCTACAAAAAGCGGTCACCGATCTAACTACTAACCCAAACCTGCATTGCTGTACTTCGGTTACCACAGCTGATCATACACTTACCATTGCGCTGCTACAGCTGCTTTCTTAATAGGAAGACCCTGCTGAAATTTCTTGAACAAGATCTTGTACAAGTCTTGAACAAGTTTTGACCAAGATCTTGAGCAATAATCTTGGCAAGATCTTGGCAAGATCTTGCGCAAGATCTTGGCAAGATCTTGTGCAAGATCTTGGCAAGATATTTTCTTGTGGAAGATCTTGACAAGATCTTGGTAAGATTATTGCTCAAGATCTTGGTCAAAACTCAAAACTTGTCCAAGACTTGCACAAGATCTTGGTCAAAACTTCTTCAAGACTTGCGCAAATTTTGCCCAAGATCTTGAGCCCAAATAATCTTACCAAGATCTTGCCAAGATCTTGGCAAGATCTTGCGCAAGATCTTGGTAAGATCTTGTGCAAGATCTTGGCAAGATATTTTCTTGTGCAAGATCTTGGTAACATTATTGGGGTTCAAGATCTTTCACAAGACTTGCAACTGATTTGTACTTGAAAAAATTTGTGTAAGTAAATGCAAGATCTTGACAAGATTTTCAAGATTTGGTTGCAAGATGTGGTACCTAGTAGAAACCTCACAGTCGTCACATACATTTATCCATCATCTGGAAAAAAATAATGAGTTTAATTAGTTTTTTTCTGGTATGCATAGTACATAATAGTTTTCGTTATAAGTTCGGCAGTTGTCTTGCTGCATGGTTTCCTTTCTGTGGATATTCATCATCCTGCTTCATCTCTCCGCTCAGCGCACAATGAATCCTCTCACTCTATCCATGCACGTACGCAATGGCTAGGCCTGCGGAACCTGGGGATCAAAGACATATTTAAAGGATATTCGATAAAATTAGACATGCAAGATCTTGCTCAAGACAATTGCAAAAGGTATTGTGCAAATCTTGCTCAAGACAATTGCAAAAGGTATTGTGCAAATCTTGCCCAAGATCTTGCTCAAGAATTTTGAGCAGGGATGCATTATATACAGTATATATTTAAATGCATGATTAACAATTTTTGTACTGTAAAACAAATTTAAACACTTCACTACTGTACAACGATGTTAATTTAATACATATACAACCACAATTTATTGCATTAACTTAAATGCATGCATATTATATAATATGCATACACAGTATGCATACATTGCAGTACTTAGTATACATACCTTTATCAACTTTATACAAACCAAATACTGCTATGCCATTGATTTATGCGCACAACAGCCAACTTTTGTCGATCTGGTATGGTTGTCAAATCCTTGATCAGAATCCATCACATCCCGGCCATGTTTGCAAGCCGCTCAGCAAGCAGGAAGCAGGTCAAGCCATCGAAATGTCATTAAAAAAACGGACAATTTTGTGTGAGCTTAACAATATATTAAACAAAAACAACTATACATAAGTTAAAGCTTACCTGGAACTGTGTAATAACTACTAATTAGCACAAAAACACACAAAATCTTAATGTTTCTTCACCAGCTTCAATTTTCACCAACCATCCATCTTAAGTGTTATAAAAAAAACGGTCATGCGCATTGCATTTGTTTCACATCATCCACTTGCGCAGTCCACTTGCGCAATGAAAACGCGCGCAAGATTTCTTCTTGCTCAAGTCTATTACTTGCAATGCTCAAGATAAAAAATCTTGGGTAAGAAAAAACTTTTTGATCAAGATTGTCATTTTAAACATGATGGTAACTTGTCCAAGAAATAATATTGAGATAAATATGAAAACATGTTGAAGATTTTTTCTTGCTCAAGATTAAATCTTGCGTAAGAAACGATTTCTTGAACAAGATTGTCATTTTAATCAAGATGATAACTGATAACTTCTCTAAGAAATAATACTTAGAAAAATATGAAAAATTGTGTAAGATTTTTTCTTGCTCAAGTCTATTACTTGCTCAAGATGTAAATCTTGAGTACGAAATGACTTCTTGAACAAGATTGTCATTTTAAACAAGACGGTAACTTGCCCAAGAAATAATCTTGAGATAAATATGACAAAGTTTGTAAGATTTCTTTCTTGCTCAAGTCTATTACTTGCCCAAGATATGAAACTTGACTATGAAAATGACTTCTTGAACAAGATTGTCGTTTTAAACAAGACGGTAACTTCTACAAGAAATAATCTTGAGAAAAATATGAAAACTCGTCCAAGATTTTTACTTGCTCAAGTCTATTACTTGCTCAAGATATAAATATTGCGTAAAAAATTACTTCTTGAACAAGATTGTCATTTTAAGCAAGATGATAACTTGTCCAAGAAATAATCTTGAGAAAAATATGAAAAATTGTGTAAGATTTTTTCTTGCTCAAGTCTATTACTTGCTCAAGATATAAATCTTGAGTACGAAATGACTTCTTGAACAAGATTGTCATTTTAAACAAAACGGTAACTTCTCCAAGAAATAATCTTGAGAAAAATATGATAACTTGTTTAAGATTTTTTTCTTGAGCAAGTTAATTACTTGCCAAGATGTTGTTCTTGCGTAAAAAATGACTTCTTGAACAAGATTACCATCGTGCGCAAGACGGTAACTAGCTCAAGAAATAATCTTGAAATAAATTCGAAAACACGAGCAAGATTTTCTATCTTGCAAAGAATATTTTCTTGCGCAAGTGAGTTTCTTGTTAAGATTGTGATCTTGCGTAAGAAATGACGTCTTGAATAAGATTATTATCTTGCCCAAGATCTTGTTGAACCAAAAATATCTTATTTTGTAATTTTTTTCACATTTTTGGCTAAAATATTATTTTTAGAAGGATAATATCCAATAATAATATTACAGACCAGCACTCAACCCTGTTGCGCCTCTTTCTTGGTCTTCTCGTGTTTACTTGGCAAGATCTTGTCAAGATCTTGCAAAGATATGCTCAAGATTTTTGAGCAGGGGAAGATTAATTGAGCTATATATAAATAAATAATAAGCTATGGGAAAAATATATACGGGTTATCTTCAATGCAGCGTTGTATAAATTTTGCTTCTAGGGTAAAATTTGATGGCGGTTCTAATGAAGACCTTTACATGTGCGACCCTTTGACCCTTCATCAGGGTCAAAAGACCCTGAAAGTTAGTTCACTTCATTGCAACGTTATATAAATTTCGACTCTAGGGTAAAATTTGATGGTGGTTCTAATGGTGACCCTTAAATTTAAGACCCTTTGACCCTTAAGGGTCAAAAGACCCTTAAATTTGTTTTTTCGTAAAAAATTGCAAGACTGAAAATGACAACCCTATCTCTACGGTCTGGTTGAACCTGGTAAGGTGCCTGGTAACAAACTTGGCCATCTGCTGGTACAATTTAACATTATATCCGTACCAGCCTGGCTGGTAAGAAATGGTCACTCTGCATAGCCTGGCTGGTAAGATTTTACCTGGTGTGCTGGTATGGGATACCAGGTCTTACCTGGCAAGCTTAGATCAAAATTTCCCTCCCCCTCCTCCTGCCTTAAAATATGCTGCTTGCTAGTTTTTTTTAGTATCAAAAATCATTTTTTAATTTTCTATATACGAAAAAGTACAGAAAAAATAAATTTAAAATTTTTATTTGGTACTTAAATGATACACTCAAAACTTGTTTTGACTTATGCAGTGCTGACATCTGAGAGGTGGGGACGGGGTGGGGATATGCGGGTAAAATGGCGGCCACAGAAATCATATTTAGAAATAAATTTAAGGAATGGAAGGAAACTTTTTAAAGGGACTCTTCTTGCATCTCTTCCATCCATAATACTGTAGTCTGGGATCTTTCAGTGGCTCACAGTATGCCAATTCCTGCAGGGCACAGTACATTAAAACTTTGATTCAAAATGTTGTGGCATATATATAATCTTGATTCTGATCATTCAATTCGATCTTTGAAATAAATAAAAAAAACATGAAGGTATGCTTTTATTAAATATTTGATTTTAATTTGAATGATGAGAAACATAAAATATTCAAAATAAAAATATGTACTTACCATGCAAGGAAAATAATGAAGAGCAAGAAGAACAAACTGCTGGCATTGTGTCTGCAATGATCTGCAGTTGACTTATGGTTTTTCCTTGATTATGGGTTTCTGTGAGCACAAAAGTAAATCATTAATGCCTACACCTAAGCAGTATGATTTATTTATTACTGTTAAGATGTTTTTTTACCTCCAAAGTCACTTTATAACACAATTTTAACAGTAAAACAGGTCATTTTCACGGTTGTTGACATCTTCAATCACTTCCATATGTTTTGCTATGATGCTTCACTTTTTCACCACCAGGTGTCAGTAACTAATAAAAACGACTGAAAATTTGTATTAATTTTTAAGGTAGAGATAATGCGGATCAGCTGGCCCAATGCTAAAAAAATCCCATTCATAAAAATTATGAAAAAAATTTAAAATGTTCTCCTCTACCTCCCCTATCAGTAGGTAAAATATCAGGTATACAAAAACGAGCTAGTTTTCGAGTTATTAATTTTTGAAGTTGACCAATATAACATGGAAGTTCCATTTCTCCATGTTAAATTAGTAAACTTTAAAAATTAATAACTCGAAAACTAGCTCGTTTTTGTATACCTGATATTTTACCTACTGATAGAAGATGTAGAGGAGAACATTTTAAATTTTTTTCATAATTTTTATGAATGGGATTTTTTTAGCATTGGGCCAGCTGTTCCGTATTATCTCTACCTTAAATAAATTATTAATTAAAATAAATCAATTCATTCCATAATTAATGTGCAAAAAAATTGTTTTTTTTTTTTTTTTTTTTTTTTAGTATTTTGGTAAATTCTCATCAACAGTCGATCCACACAGTATAAAAATTAAATTGTATAATTAATCTATATTTACAGTGTATATCAATAAATTATTTAAATAATTTATGTATAAATTATAAATATAATATAAAATATTATTATATTATAATTAATATGTTAAATTAATAATATTTAAAAAATAATAACAAATTAGTATATAGTTACAAGATCTTCTGGTAAATCATACCAGGCAATACCAGACAGTGGCTGGTATTGCCTGGTATGCCCTGGTTCGGCTTATCAGCATTTCATGATGGCTGGTAAGAACAGGTACGGCTTACCAGCACTGCTGGTTTAGTGCTTGTAAGAGTCTACCAGCCACCTTACCAGGTTCAACCAGACCGTAGAGATAGGGAATCCTTTTAATTTCCTTCAGAGCTGTCATTTACGTATTTTAAGGGTCGACCCTTGGGCATACCAGGGGTCATTATTAAAAGTATGCAAATATTTATAACAAAATATGTGACAAAAACTGTGAGGACTAGGTTCAATATAAGTTCATTGCAGCATCGAGTTCTTTTGATGAAGTATATTATATAATGATCGACTACTCGATTACGCATCATATGCGACCGACCCTTAACGTATGATAAGATAAATGAATTCATTTTCTTACTATATTTGTTACATTTCAAATTAATGTACATCTTCAACTGACCTTTTTACTTTTTTAATTATATGACCCTTCAAGGGGTCGACCCTTATTTTTTTTCAATTTATATATTTAAAAAAAAATATCGCAAAACTAAATGAGAACTACAGGTTCATGCAGCATGGATGAATGTTTATGTTAATTGATATGACCATAATAAGTCGTTGGGGTTGGGGGTTGACCCCTAATTTAATATAGTATAAATTATTAAAATTGATTTTTTATGAACATTAATTTTTTATATATTAAATGAAGATGCATCTCGATCTGAATTATTATTATTATTTAAACTGAAGGGCGGTACGTACCCTATTAAGGGGTCAAGCCTTTCCAAAATAATGAAAATTTAATAAATTAATTTAATACTTTCAATTGAAGCTTCTTAATAGTACCTAAGATATATCAATACGTTAAAGCCAAAAAATTAACATAAAAAATATTAAGTTAAATAAATTAATGAATGTAAATGTATATATTAATTCTACTCTGTAGTATATATATTATGCAGTATATATAACACTTTAAATCCAAGTTTTTTTATGCAAATAATTTAATCCAATTACAACCCCAGAAGTATTATAATTGCAATCATGAATATTACAATTGTAATCCAAGTGTTGCAATTGTATCAGAACCAGAATACAATTGCAATTCCAAGTATTACAATTGTAATCATTAACATTACAATTGTAATCAAAAGTTACAATTGCAATTCCAAGTATTACAATTGTAATTAAAGAACATTACAATTGTAATCCGAGTGATACAATTGTAACCAATTGGTTAAAAGTGTTACAATTGCAATCCAAATTTTACAATTGTAATGATCAGCCAAATTACAGTTGTACATTTCCAATATAGGGCAGTGACCCTTGCGGGGTCATTAATGAATTAAGTAAACCAACTTGAAAATATCTTCATTAATTTTATCTGACTCAACAACCCATAGAGATGCATATCAAATTCAATGAAATTGAGAGAATGTGGAAAAATTAATTTAAAGGCTCACCATTATGCAGTGACCCCTGCGAGGTCAATAATTATTTTAATTTACTCGCAAGTGTTTTCATTAGCATTTTCATCCTCGATAACCCATAGAGAGATATATCAATTTCAACTAATTCGGAAAATTTTGACTAGGGGACACCACTGACCCTTACAAGGGGTCAAGGGTCTATTTTATTAATTCGCAAGTATTTTCATGGGTTTTGTCATCCTCGACAACCCATATAATAGACACATATCCATTTCAACAAATTCGGAGAATTTTTAAAATATCCTTCCAAGGGTCACCACTGACCCCTATGAGGGTCAATTGTCAATTTTATCAATTCGCAGATATTTTCATGGGTTTTGTCAACCTCGACAACCCATAGAGGCATATATATTAATTTCATTGAAAACGGAGAATTTTAAAAAGGTCATTCTAGGGGTCATTACTGACCCCTGCGAGGGTCAAGGGTCAATTTTATCATCTCGCAAGTATTTTCATGGGTTTTGTCAACCTTGAAACCCATATAGAGGCATATCAATTTCAACAAATTCGGAGAATTTTAAAAGGTCATTCTAGGGGTTACTACTGACCCCTGCAAGGGTCAAGGGTCAATTTTATCAATTCGTAAGTATTTTCAAGGGTTTTGTCAACCTCGAAACCCATAAAGGCATATCAATTTCAACAAATTCGGAGAATTTTAAAAAGGTCATTCTAGGGGTCACTACTGACCCCTGCAAGGGTCAATTTTATCAATTCGCAGGTATTTTCATGGGTTTTGTCATCCTCGACAACCCATAGAGGCATATCAATTTCATTGAAAACGGGGGGAGAATTTTAAAAAGGTCATTCTAGGGGTCACTACTGACCCCTGCGAGGGTCAAGGGTCAATTTTATCAACTCGCAAGTGTTTTCATGGGTTTTATCATCGTCGATAACCCATAAAATCATATCAATTTCAACAAATTCGGAGAATTAAAAAAAAAGTCATTCTAGGGGTCAACATATGCATTGACCCCTGCGAGGGGTGAAGGGTCAATGGCAGAAAAAAAATAAGGTCACCACTGTTTTTCTCATACTCGAAAACCCCTAGTTTGATTTTCAGACTGAAATTCGAAACTTTTTCTTTTTCATTTTCATTAACATTGTAAGCCCATAAGGTTTTGATAAAGAACGGGAACGCACCCCCCAGAAGGGGTGAAATAAGGGTGGAAAAAATTTTCACTGCCAGAACACAAAACAAAGGACCCTCTACTACCACTGTACGAAATTTGAAGTTTCTACGAGCACTTTTGTAATTCCATTTTACGAGTTACATTTGGGACACGAATTGTGGAACACTCTGTATATTTCTTACGTATATATATTATTGTTAAAAAAATTAAAATATGTTAAATTAGGAGGAATAAATCAAGTGATTCCAGTTCCCTCTCAGTACCTACTGGTGAATGTAAACAACAACAAAGCCAAGCAAACGCTATTATACCTATATATACTCTCGAGTGATAAATGATAAATGTTTTTACGGTAGAGATAACACGGATCAGCTGGCCCAAAAATGCTAAAAAAATCCCATTCATAAGAATTATGAAAAAAAATTTAAATGATGTAGAAATCAGTCAACTTTAAATAATTTTTATGAATGGGATTTTTTTTAGCATTGGGCCAGCTGATGCGTGTTATCTCTACCTTAAGCGATTCAGCAAAAATACTATAGAGGCGTTGTGTTTTTTAACACATAACTAATGAAAACTAAATATAAATTATATATATATATATATATATATATATATATATATATATATATTATACTTATGCGTGGCGCAGTGCATTGACCGGTTCTCGTTAGATCACCGAAGTCAGGCTACGTCGAGCGTGGTTAGTACTTGGATGGGTGACCGTTTCAAGTAAAAAATACGCTGCTCCCTCCCTGGGGTAAATTCGTCTCGCTTTCCACCCAGTGCAGTAATTCACTTGTGTGTGGTTCCCCAGGCTTTGGACATTGCTTTGCTGGTCCATTGAGAAAAAGTAGAGGTGTCCGTCCTGACTGAGTTTTTCTACGGTTCCCTCAGTCTCACCGTCTCACCTCAGCGAATGCTGGGACGCGTAAGCATGCAGGCCGTGGCCACTATCCGTTCCCTACCTTATCCCTACCCAGTACCCCTCCGCGAGCTGTAAGCTCTTAGGGGTGTATCCTTGTAAAAAAAAAAAAAAAAAAAAAAATAGGATTTTTTAAATTAAATTCATTTTATACCTCAATAAAATTAAAGCTTAAAGTAAAGTGCGCGCTAGAAAAAAAAGTTGAGTTAGTATTTTCTAAAAATAGTTCAAGTAGTCCTCCATATCAAACCAAAATTAAAAAAATTCTATCTCAAATAGGGTTGCCAGAAAAAAATTCCAAAGTCAGAGTGAACGCGTCGCTTAACATGGGGCCTTACCTGACAAAGACCCTCGAATATCTCGAAAAAATACACCGTTAGGTGGTATGAAAAAAATATAGTGATGTTCTATGACCCAAGCTTTAACCAAAAACCGATTAAAAATTTTTTCGCTCGAATCCATTTTTCCGTAAAAAAATCAAGAAAATCTACCATGTTAATTCCCATAAGATTTTTTATTATTTTTTTACGGAAAAATGGATTCGAGCGAAAAAATTTTTAATCGGTTTTTGGTTAAAGCTTGGGTCATAGAACATCACTATATTTTTTTCATACCACCTAACGGTGTATTTTTTCGAGATATTCGAGGGTCTTTGTCAGGTAAGGCCCCATGTTAAGCGACGCGTTCACTCTGACTTTGGAATTTTTTTCTGGCAACCCTATTAGAGATAGAATTTTTTTAATTTTGGTTTGATATGGAGGACTACTTGAACTATTTTTAGAAAATACTAACTCAACTTTTTTTCTAGCGCGCACTTTACTTTAATTGTATATCTTTTGTTTTTTCATTTTAAAATTTTGTGAATTTTTTATTCATTTCAAGGAGCACACGGTACGCTTCTGTCACTTCATTATTATGTAACAGCTCTTTTCGCTGTGTACCATAGCTACTTAATTAGATGGGCTTAGATTAAATTATACGCTGTAATTTAACCTAAAATCACAGTTTATTTCCCACAACTACACACAACCGCGCCTGCCTCGCGGCAGACGCACGAGACGCTCGCGCGCTCGTGGCTGGCGTAGGAATGATTACTTGCAATAGTTGCAATATCACTCTGCAGTGCCTTGCTGGCTGACTGCAGAGTCTGCAAATTCTCAAACAAAGTCAATGAGCGACCTTTGCTCTAGAGGGTTCGTTATAAATAGGAGGTGACAATTATTACAATAAAAAGAAATTAATAAATGTTTTCATTTTTTATATCAAAGACTTTTTTATTTTATGTAACATATATATAATATATATAGTCAAATAACAAAACAACAATAAAATTGGAGGACAAACACAAGATCAATTCAGGCATGAGAAGCATATATTATATGTAACAGTGTATACACATTATTATATATTCAGTCTCGCGGTACAATTTATACATATAAATATAGTAAAATTGTGATGTAATTGTGATGTAATTTAACTAAACTGCATAACACGAGCATATATATATTATATATATATATATATATATATATATATATATATATATATATATATATATATATATATATATATGTATAAATTAGTTGCAATTTATACTTGCAATCTCGATCATATTGTAATAATAATTTATTATGTTTATTATTTTATTGTATAATAACATTAATTTTAGAGAAGAAGTAACAATAGTGCACTAGTTGTACATTTATGGATTGATGGTCAAGGAATGGAACTGAAGACCTGTGTTCTCTTACGTTTGGTACATAAATGTACATTTAGTTAAAATGTATTGTAAATTAATTAGCTTAAGCCTCGATCAAGATATGTGCAGTATATATTACAATACAATAATTTTATGTAATTATTAGTAACTGTCAGTTTTTTATTTCAGCTGAATTTAAACATAGAGTATATATGTTAACTTTAAATCAATTAGGACCATATCTGTGTCATATTGTGGTACTTTCACAATTATCTATCATGAAAATAATAAAAGGGTAATTTTAATTCATGCACTAATTAAGAGCATCTAGGCAACACTTGCAAAAGACATGCAAATAGAGGGGAAAAAAAAAGAGAAGAAGTAGAGGAGAAAGCTGAGCATGTGGTAGTGGAGATTGATCTATATTATTTATTTATTTATTTATTTATTTATTTATTTATTTATTTATTTATTTATTTATTTATTTATTTATTTATTTATTTATTTGTTATATTTTCCTCATGAGTACATAAATATTAAATTGCTCATGAGTAGTAGCTCCAAACATTCGGCCTGGCAGGGGGTAGGAAAGGGGCGAAACATTCAAAATAGATTTTTCCTGCTTTAGCTTGAAAGGTTCGTTGGCCAATCCTCCCCCTTCTGGCAGACATCTACTGGTCATGAGTCTCGCTTGTTACTCTCATGATATAGTACTTAAATGAGGGTGACAATTTCAATTATTATGTTTTTATCATTTTATTGATGATATCAAACCTAATTTTGCACCCTAAAAAAATATCACCACTGTTACTTCCATGATTCTTGGCAGTTAAAATAGTTATTAAAACAAAATACATGATGTCATGCTCACACTCTGCAGCAAAAAGTTAAATATAACAGTGTGTTGCACAATGATTTATAGAGAGCTGCAACAATAAACTTTATCATGCAATGCGACGTGACATCATTGACACAAATTTGCATAAAAATATCCAATGGAATTCCTAGAAGGACGAGAGTGGTGATTTTTTTTTTTTTTTTTTTTGCAAAATAAAGTTTGACTTCATCAATCAATCAATAAATGAAAGAATAAAAAATAAATAAATAAATAAATAAATAAATAAATAAATAAATAAATAAATAAATAAATAAATAAATAAATAAACAAATAAATAAATAAATAAAACAATTAAAACATAATAGATGAAGCCATTCTCCTCTCTTAACAGGAAGCAAAACTGCTCTTCCATCCTTTTATTGTGGGAGGTGTGGCGCAGTGTGTTTGACCAGGTCTCATTAGATCACTGAAATTAAGCAATGCCGAATGTGGTTAGTAGGTCATGGGTGACCATTTTCAACAAAGACCTTGTTTTCCATCCAGGGGTAAATTGGTGTGCTTTTCCACCATGTGATTCCCCTGACTTTGGAACATTGCAAGTCTCACGTCCAATTAAGTGGTGACTCGATATATAGGTTAAAATTTAGGCCAATTTTTTTTTAACTCACGTAATTGGTAAAACTTAAATATAATTTTTCCTATCATCATGCAATGTCTTATTTTTCTTATTTTCATTGTGGCACCTTAACTGCAGTTGGAAAGTGCAGTTTCATCCCCCCCCCCCCTAACAGTATCGTCTCTTAATGCTACAATGTCGAACAAAACTGGAAGTAGTTCAGTCTGGTATAAGGTACGTTGTTCTCTGTTTACGAGAGATAAGATAAGATAGTGACTCAAGCACTTTTTAAATAATAATTAATAATAATATAATAATAAATTTGTTGTTATTATGGAGGCGGGATTGAAGCCAAAATGGCTCACTCTTCCATCCAACCTCTGAATAGCACAACTAGTTTATATCTGTCCACTTTTTACTACCATATACCCTCATACGTGTTGATGGTGTTCAGCTAAATTGGACCAACTATTAATGCATACAGTGACTTTATAACACACCATACAGTAAATTGACCATCTTTATCAACTTTTGGTTTTCATTGTGGATACTACGGAACACTTTAGCTCGTATTCGGGTAGTTAGATTCTTTCTGACAAAATGTTATTAAATAGGAATGTGACTCACAGTGATATATATCAATGATGGCTTTTGAGATTGAGTTGTTGGGATGCAGGGCCCATACAAATGGCTGCAGAATTGTTAAAAGTTTAATTTGAATAATACACTTTACAAAAAAATACAATTAACAAAAATTCATTAACTTGAAACCTCGGCAGCACTCCCTAATAATCAGTCACTGATTGTGAATGATATATAATTATAAAACTACATATAATTAATTAAGTTTAGCTCATCATTATGGAATTGGGATGGCAAAGTATTCAGTCTATAATAATTTGTGTCTTTGTGAAATTTAGTCTTTCATTGCAAATATCATCAGTGCCGGATTAAAGCAAACCAGGAGTATTTTGTGATCTTGTGATAAGGAAGTAAAGGTACAGAGTACTATCTTGCTGCTAACGTTCAACAACAAAGTGAATATTCCATATCAAGCTAGTATATAACTATAGGCTGTTAGAAGAAAAGAGTTTGAAAGAAAAAAGATGCATTTTTAATAGCTATATATTATATAAGTTGTTAATTGTTAAAGTCTTTGTGCTAAATAATGAAGTTGGTGCAAATACAGAGTCGTAAAAAATTAAAATTAAATTCTAACAATACCAAAAGAACTATGTGAAAGCTTTTGAAGCTCCATTAAGGCACGTTAAACACATGGAACAATAAATAACCAAAATTGTGTAACAAAATATATCTAATCAGAAAACCCTTAATACCCTTATTATTTACCATAACAAAAAATAACAAATTTTACTAAACTAGGCCTGCTAGATTAGTTAATAAACTTAATATCAAGGTTATTAAATATATATTTTTTCCTACAACAAACAAACAAAAATAAAACATATAACACCGGGTATTTATTATTATTTTTTTTTTTCAACTAGCAGGCAATACCATAATAACAACCAACCCACAAAAGATAAATAAAAATTGGATTAACCATATTGCCCTTGGAATGTTGGTAAATATTATTGCCCTAAAGGTTAAAAATAAAAATTTATGTTTCAATCCTTCAATCCCAATTCATTTACACTAATTTAATTTGAATAATTCTTAAATAAGGAATGTTGTATTTTGTTGATTTTAAAGAGAAGAGGGCTGAACCCACTTGTACGAGCCATAATACTTAAAGTCATTTTCTGAGCACTTCTCGTCTGCTTGCTTAGGGCCTCGTGAGCCGTACCTGTAAGCACATAATTACACTCTTAATAATCAAATGCAGAACAAGCTCCAAAATTAAAAGGCTTAAAAATGAACATATAAATAAAACAGGGAGTGGAACCAGTCGCCTTTTTAAGCGGATCCGAGATCCGGATCCGCTTGTTTAAAAAGCGGTTCCGAGAAACCGGTTCCAGATCCCCTTGTTTAAAAAGCGGATCCGAAGATCCGGATCCCCTTTCTAAAAAAGCGGTTCTGAGGATCCGGATCACCTTATTTTAAAAGGGGATCCGGTTCTTTGCGGTTCTGGATCCGGTTCCGTTTTTTTTTTTTTTTTTTTTTTTTTCGTGTTTCCAAATTATCTACCTTCCACGGCATATTTAGTACAATTTTTTGCATATGACTTTAATATATATATATGTATATATGTATATATATATATATATATATATATATATATATATATATATATAATATATATATATATTGCATGTCACCTTGGTAAATTTCTGACTGTAGCCATGTTAATCACCATGCCTGGTATTTTTATAATTTTTAACATTTTAGTAATTTCTCACGCAACATGGTGATTGCTGATTAACAAGGCCGCAAAGGTGAATTTTACTAAATTTTCAATAGCCGAGGTGACGAGTGTACACTGCGTTCAACTAAAAATGTAACATCACTGAATCAATTGCAGTCAACAGATGGAGAGTCTCTTGCAGCAGGTCCAAATAAAGAGCAGGTATCGAGACTCAAAAAAGTAAATAAGTGACCAATGCAATGACAGTGACGAGGAAGAGAAGGAAACGGATAATAAAGAGAGATTGGATATCCCGATCGCGCGATACTCTTTAACGGTAAAAGCCGTAAGAGGATCCGGTCCATGAATTTTAATTTTAATTATTTAATAAAAAAATTATTCTATAATATAAAATTATAAAATATATATAAATAGAACTATATATTATATATAGTAATATAATATCTTTAAAAAGTTTAAAATTAAAATTCTTAACTTTTTTAAATAGTTCAATTTTAAAATTCAAATTTTAAAAATACAACATTATAAAGTTTAAGAGCCGGATCCCCTTTATTAAATTTTTTATAAAAGTGGATTAAAGGATCCGGATCCGGATCCCCTTTTTAAAAAAGCGGTTCCGAAGACCCGGATCCGGATATCCTTTTTAAAAAAGCGGTTCCGAAGATCCAGATCTGGATCCCCTTTTAAAAAAAGCGGTTCCGTTTGGATCCGGATCCGGATTTCCTCAATTTTTAGCCGTTAATTCTCAACCGGTTCCGGATCCGGGATCCGGTTCCACTCCTGAAATAAATAAATGAAGGAACGAACAAACAAACAAACAAAAAAAGAACAAAAGAATAAACGAATATGTCAGGAGCAACATTATAACGAACACTCTGGGTGCACATGACGTTATAAGCCCTACTTTGCTGGGCGAGTTTTTTGAATATTAACTGCTGGGACTCTGGGTTCCGTTTAAAATTAAGAACGAAATAAATAAAGAGCATACTACAAAAATAAATAAATGGACAAAAACAAAAATAAAGTCAGAGGAGAAAAATATGTCATTCTTGTTATTTTTCAAAACGAAAAGCCGGATTAAGATTTTAAAAACATCTAGTTTGAAGAACACATGAGCAAGGCCTCATAACATACAAGTGTTCTGTCAACCACCAGTTGAGAAACACTTTATAATAAATTGAAAAGTACTGTTTGCTACACATATAATTGCTTAGCTTACTTGTAGGGAATAGGCAGGACCTTCTCCCGCTCAATCTGGTGCAGTAGTGGGGTGAAGATGCGCCATGCCTCTGCTAACTCATCCGAGCAAACAAAGTGCATCTGCATGCCACAGAAGACGTCAAGCAGCAACCTCTCATACGCATCAGGCATCTTGACATCCTGGATCATCAACAAACAAACCAGTAAATACACTTCAAATGCAAAAAATCAGTATCTTTTCAGAACAAGGTATCTGCCTGCATATTGTCTTTCTGGTTACATTTCAGTTTCAAATTTTGCAGCGATGTCATTATATATAATAAATTGTTTGGTGTACATATATATATATATATATATATACATATATATATATATCGATGGTGTTCCGTCAAATCGGACTAACTCGTTTTATCGCGATTTGCAAAAGCGAACAACTCGTTTTATCGCGCGCGCTCAAAAAGGACTTACTCATTTTATCTCAGCCGCTCAAAAACGATCAACTCGTTTTATCGCGTGCGCTCAAAAAGGACTAACTCATTTTATCTCGGCTGCGCAAAAACAATTAACTCGTTTTATCGCGGCTGTGCAAAAACGATTATCTTTTTTTATCGCTGATCTTCATTTAAAAACTTGAAGGAAATGAATAGTAATTTTTTTTGGTGGCCCAAATATTTTTTTATCTAATGTTTAGTAGATATTTAGTTATTTACTTTGCAATATTAATTTTTTATATTAAATTTTTTAATTTTCTTTTTTTTTTATGAATTATTAAACTTTGTTACTTAATTTATTTTACTGATTTGTGATAAAATTAAAATTATTCGAATTGAATATAACATAATAATATTAACAGTATTAACATGTTAAAAAAAATGAAAAAAAAGAGGTGAGAAAATATAATGTATAAAGTTTTATTGTAAATTTTCCCTTTTTGTATTATTTGTATAATAATAACATCTTACAAGTGCATAAAATTAGCAATTTACACATATATTTTTCATTGACACGCACTTACTATTATTACCTACATTTCTTTCTTCAACATAATCAAGTTTAACTTAATTTATGCATCAATTTACAATATTCTTCAAATTTACTGTGTAGTATTGAGAAGTAAAATCAAAATGAATGCAGTTTGCATTTCTAGGAAATCATTGACTCCACTTATTATTATATTATTGCCACCGAAAATTTGTAACAAAAGCAGCGGCTATAAATTTTGTTTAAAGTTATTATTGCGTCAACAATTTTTTTTTTCATACAAAAATATTCACATAATCCCATAATCACAATTTCTTTGAATAAAAATTGAATTGAATAAATTTAAAATAAAATAAAACATCTTGTATTTTTCCTTCACATTGGTATTAAATAATAACACATTATAGTGTAATAATTGTAACAACAATGGGATTACAGGTGTCATTTTTTTACTGGCTCAATCAAAAGAGGAGGTCGAAAAATATCCTTTAGAATTTTTTGCGATTTTTTTAAGCACTGCATCATACCTAAAGTGGAGATTAAAAATATCTCTTGACCTGGAGGCTCCATCCGCAACGCCTATGACGTCATTACATTCTTTGGGTCAACTATTTAATGTTTTTAAACAAACACGTTGCTATGGAAACAAATGATATTTTTTATAAACAAGCAACAATGCAATAATTTTTTACAAGTGTTATATAGTTGAACCAAAGAATGTAGTGACGTCATAGGCGTTGCGGATGGAACCTCCAGGTCAAGATACATTTTTAATCTCCATTTTAGGTATGATGCAGTGCTAAAAAAATCGCAAAAAAATCTAAGGGTTATTTTTTGACATCCTCTTTTGATTAAGCCAGTAAAAAAATTACACCCCGTAAGCCCATTTGTTGCACCAATTATTATTATTTATTCCACCTATTTTAAGTAATAAATACAGTCAAAGATAAAATATGCATATCAATACATTATATTAATATAATTTAGACACCTTCATCTGATGGAGATCACAACAAGTTTTAAGCATCATGTAATAATACATGCACCAACAAGAGTACATCATTGGAACCAATACTCTTTAACGAATGAGGCTACTTGCCTTCAGTAAAAATATTCACAATCTTTTGATGTTAAAACAATCAAGAAATTCATTAGACTGCTAATCTAGTTTAAACTCTTCGTCTTCAACTCATCCATTACACGTCTATAACTAATCGTTTAACGTCTAAAACACATATTCTTTTTCCTAGCTTAAAAAGAGGAAGAAATAAAGAATATATTTCAAACATTTTGTGCTCAAGGAGAGAAAGAAACACGTAATCTCGTCTTTTTATCTCTTTCTTCCTCTAAAATGGTGCAAAATAGAAGGAAAAAAGATGATAACAGAGCAAAAATAAGATGCAATTTTTATTACAATTCAGTTATATTAAAAATATGTAATGATTAAAAAAAGGGACATAAAAAAAACATTGAGCAAAAAAAAAAAAAAAAAGAACAACAATCTCAACCATTTTAGTAACACAATTATTGTCCATCACATGGAAAATCATGTATTGTGAATTAAAAATGTATTTAAAATCGAAAACTTTCACTCTTAAAACAAAACATTACAGTTGTAAACATTATAAACAGTTCCCTAATCATCTTCAAAAAAAGGACGTTACTCTTTTTACCTAAATTTAACACTAATAGTCCCTATCAGAACTTAATTAAGGAAATAATAATTACTTAAATGGCAATCAGTGCTGAATTGTAGTAGGACAACACCCGCTTGTGAAAGATGTGACGATATGATCTGCAGAACAGAAATATTGTTTTACTTCGATATTTCTATGTATTTCATAAAAAATATATACTCATTATATTCTATGTTTAATAAATATAAATAATCATACAATATAACAGTTATACATAGTATAATTTTATGTATTAATTATATTTTTTGACATGATATTTACCTCTGTAGGTCGAATCCATCCACATTTCTTTGTTGACAATAAATTGTGGGAAACAGCTGTTTTTTCAGCTGATTTTTAATATTATAATTCCAGGTTACACTAATAAATGGCGCAAAATGACCTGTTTTATTAATTAAAAAATTAAGAAACCCAAATCATTATTTAATTAAAAAAGACAGATAAATGTTCGCAAGGTAACATACTTGCACGAGATAGTCCTTTTTGGGAAACATTTTAGTCGTTTTTGCACAGCCGCGATAAAACGAGTTAATCATTTTTGCGCGGCCGAGATAAAATTAGTTAGTCCTTTTTGAGCGTGCGCGATAAATCGAGTTGATCGTTTTTGAGCGGCTGAGATAAAATGAGTTAGTCCTTTTTGAGCGCGCGCGATAAAACGAGTTGTTCGCTTTTGCAAATCGCGATAAAACGAGTTGGTCCAATTTGACGGAACACCATCGATATATATATATATATATATATATATATATATATAGGTGTTTTCAGTAGATAAATGTTATTAATATTTTTCTACAGTGTAATCAGTAGCACAGCATTGTTACCTCCTAGTCGGTAAAACACGGGCAACGCTAACTTAGCCCCTGAGGCAGTTCCTGCAGCAGGAATCCTGGCTCAGGGGAGTGGGTTAGCGGCTAAAGTCAATGCAAAAGTCTGGTCGGCAGGGCAGGCCGTTAGCAACTCTATCATTGTATGTCCTCGGTACGTGAGGTCTAGTAAGCCTCACTACTTAAAATTTCATCTCACTAAAAAGCAGTTAAAAGTTGCCTCGGATTGGCAACGTCAAGGAGGACAGCGGAGCCAAACAACGGCCGGTTCTCCACTGACTGACGACTTGGCAAGGACTTGGCATCTTGGTACTTGGAATGTGGGTGGTTTAGTTGATAAAGAATGTGATGTGTTAAAAGTAATGAAAGAACGTGATTTGGATGTGCTGAGTGTATCTGAAACTAAAAGAAAGGGTAAAGAGAAGGTTGATTTGGATGATGGCTACCTTGCACTGTGGTCAGGCGTTGACTCCGCTGCACATGGGAGTCAGGGAGTCGGGCTTCTCCTCAGTGACAGGGCAAAAAAACATGTAAGGATGTATGAATTTGTGTCTCCTAGGATTTTGTGGGTAAGAATGAAAGTTGGTGTGATAAGCTTGGTGATAGTAGCATGCTATGCACCAGTGAATGGTAAGGATGAATGTGAGGAGTTTTGGGAACAGTTAAATACAGTGCTAAATGGTTTTGATAAAGGTGAGAGAGTGATTGTGATGAGTGATTTAAATGGGTGGGTGGGTGTGCAGCGTAAAGGTGTAGAAGATGTGTTAGGAAGGTTTGGAGATCCAAGGGTAAATGGAAACGGAGAGAGTATCGTTAGTCTGTGTCTGGAGCATGAAATGTTTGTCTCGAATACATGGTTTAAGCATAAGAAAGTACATATGTATACTTGGAGCAGGGGTGAACAAAGAAGTATGATTGACTTAATCCTGTATGACAGGAGGTTGAAAGGCAAGGTGGAAGATACAAGAGTATACCGTGGAGCTGAATGTTTTACAGATCATTATTTAGTGGTATCAAGTGTGAGGCTAGGGAAAAAATGGATTGTGAAAAAGAAACAAAGTGTAAAACAGATGAGAATACATGTTGAGAAATTTCAGGATGTTGAAGTGAGAGGTAATTATGCAAAGATGGTAAATGAGAGAATGTTTGAATCTCAGAAAGAATGGGAGGAAAAAGTGAATAAAGGAAATGATGTTGAATGGGGATGGAAGTTACTGAAAGAAGTGTGCGTTAGTTGTGCAACAGAAGTGTGTGGATCAGTTGCAGTTGGTCGTAAAGGTGGTAATGCGTTTTGGACTGAGAGAGTGAAGAAGGCGGTAGGGGAGAAAAAATGTGCGTATTTGAGATGGATCGCAGCTAAGAGTGAGAGTGAAAGGAAAGAATCATATGCTGTATACAAGGAAAAGAGAGCAATTGCAAAGTTGGAGGTTAAAAAGAGCAGAGAAGAAGTTAAAAGGACAAGTGAGGAGAAAATGCAGAAGGATTTTGAGAGCAATAAAAAATTATATTGGAAGATGGTGAATGAAGTAAGGAAAGGAAGTGTTCAGAATGTTAGTGGTGTGAAAAACTCAGAGGGTGATTGTGTGGGACGAATGCGAGAGCAGAGAATATTGGCGGAAGTATTTTATGGAGTTGTTTCAGGAGAAGGATGATGAAGTGAATGAGGATATGAACGGGTTAGAGGGTATGAATGAGGTCGACGCATCAGAGGAGAATGGAATCGAGGAAGGAATGAGTATGAAAGAATTACAAGGAATTGTGTGCAAGTTGAAAAATGGAAAATCTGCGGGAGTGGACGGTGTAACGAGTGAAATGCTGAAGTATGGAAGCCCGTGGTTGATGAAGCGTTTTCTTGAGTTGTGTCAAGTGTGTTACAAATGTGAGAGAGTACCAGAAGATTGGAAGTGTGCTGTAATTGTTCCATTTTACAAGGGAAAGGGAGATAAGTATGAATGTAAAAATCATAGAGGAATTAGTTTACTAAGTATACCTGGAAAAGTGTATGGTAGATGGGTGATTGGGAGAGTGCAAAGAATTACACAGGAAAAGATCTGGGAGGTGCAGTGTGGTTTCATGCCGAGCAGAGGCTGCACAGACCAGCTCTTTACTGTGCAACAGTTGATTGAAAAACATTTGGCTGTTGATAAAAAGTTGTTTGTCGCATTTGTAGATTTAGAAAAGGCGTATGATAAGGTGAATAGAAGTATGCTGTGGAAAGTGTTGTCCGAGTATGGTGTAAATGATGAATTGCTGAATGCAGTAAAATCTATGTATGAAGGTAGTAAAGCGTGTGTGAGGGTGAATGGTGGTTTGAGCGAATGGTTTGAAGTGAAGCGAGGAGTGAGACAGGGTTGTGTGATGTCACCATGGCTGTTTAATGTGTTTATGGATAAGTGTGTAAGATTGGCTGGTATAGGTGAAAATGGAATTAGTGTGGGTACGATAATGTTATGGTTGCTGTTGTATGCGGATGATGCATTGGTGTTAGCTGATAGCGAAGATCATGACTTGCAAAGAAGGTTAAACCGTTTGGAAGTGAGTACTAGTCGTATGGATTTGAAAATCAATGTGAGCAAGACAAAAGTAATGGTGTTTGGTAGTACAGATAGCAACGAGGCGAAAGGAATTGACCTAAAAGGAGAACAGCTGGAACGAGTGAAAGAATTTGTATATTTGGGAAGATTGTTTCGAGAGGACGGAAGTGTAGATGGAGAGATTGATAGGAGAGTAAGTGCTGGCAGGAGGATTGTGGGTAGTATGGCAGGGTTGTGTCAAACTGAGCTGTTGTCTAATACGGCTAAGCTAGCTGTGTATAACTCTGTCCTAATACCAACTTTGATGTATGGATCTGAAGTATGGGTGTGTCACACAAAGCATAGAAGTAAGTTGAATGCTGTTGGTATGAGTTTTTTAAGGAATATGTGTGGTAAAACTAGGATGGATAGAGTGAGAAACACATGGGTGATGAATGAGTGTGGTGTGAAAGAAAGCGTAATTGACAAGTATGAACGAAGTACACTACGTTAGTTTGGACATGTTGAGAGAATGGGTGATGAACGAATTGCAAAACAGGTGTTTAAAGGTAGTGTACAAGGCATGAAAGGATTAGGTAGACCTAAAAAGGTTTGGTTAGATGTGATTGCAGAATGTTTGAAGAACAGAAGTGTTAAAAGTACACAGTGTAATAGAGAGTGCAGAAGGCAAACGAGTGTTATGAGTATTTCTGAAGCAAGTGGAGTATGCCAGAATCGAGTGCTTTGGAGGGCAGTTTGTAGACGGCCAAGGTAATAATGCTGCTGGCTTACCCTGTAAAGGGATATGGCGTCATGTTATGTATGTATAATGTATGTACGTATGTGCGTACGTACGTATGTAGGTATGTACGTACGTACGTATGTACGTATGTACTTATGTAGGTATGTACGTATGTACGTACGTACATACATACATACATACATAACATGACGCCATATCCCTTTACAGGGTAAGCCAGCAGCATTATTACCTTGGCCGTCTACATATGTACGTATGTACGTATGTACGTATGTATGTATGTATATATCAGGAGCGGCTCGTACTATAGTACTGCGGTACTGCAGCCCCCCCAGAAATTTTGGAAACAAACACACAATTAGAAACATCAAATATTCCTATAATTTTTCTGAACTTTCCAGCAAATTTTTATCAGTTCTAACATTTAAAATCATGAAATTTTTGCCGCTGCCGCGTAAATTTATTCCCTCAGCGCTGCCCAGCGGAAGGTACTGCCACTACTAGCAGTAGCCCAAAGCAGTGTTCCCACCCTCATTCTCCTCCTCTTCAACTCCCACTCAAGCCGTGTGATTTTGGAGCGATCGGGGACTGTGCGATCGGCAGTACCCGCAAGCTCATTGGTTCAACAGAACCAATGAGCTTGTGGTATTTGACATGCGGGAATAATTTGAGCAACACTTCGAAGACCTTTCCTGTAATATGGTTTCATTGAGCATGCAGATTAACAAAATTTTAATTACATTCATCAGTGAATATACTAACAAAGATTGACTAAATATATTGAAGCATCTGAGGAATGAAGACCAGCACTTTTATTTTACTTTAATAAAAATATGACTGTCCCAAAAGAACCAACACTTGTCTTTTGAAAATTAAGTGGTGCATGCATGTAAACAATCGTGAGATATCTCACGTTCCAACAACGACAACAACAGGTTTCTTACTCTAACCACGCAGTTAGCGCCAGTCTAACTCGATGGCACTAAACGTCAATCGAATTAATAAAGTGAGAAATCTGGATAACCTAATTCGTTCGTGAATCGCGACCATGTATTTTATTATAAATTATAAGTTTACCAGGAACAAGTCGATATACATGGGAGCTATTTATTTATTAATTATTCAGTTCAGCATTTTATACCATTAATGTGAAAATTCAAACATAAAAATAAAACAATAAAACAAAAACTAGTTGTAAAAGTGTACGAGTATACAAAATATAAGAAAACGTTAACTACTCCAGGATGAGAAAAATATATAGCTTATTTTCCCGGGTTTGCGTGTACCGGCAGTACATTATTTAGCAGCAAATATGCGATAGTAATCAAAGAAATATTGCATGGCTAAAAAGAAAATAAAACAACAATAAAAAAATTGGGATCTTTGATCTGTTATACCGCTCGAGAGGTTTCTCATATGCGCGCTCAAGCCAATTATACCGATGTGTCGTAATTATAGGGTGATCAGAACTGCATGAACATCAAACAAATCGATCATGGTATATACTATAATATATGTACAAAATTAGGCAACAACCAGAATCTAATATAAATTTTTAAAGACATAATTTAATAAAAAAATAAGAAATGAAATTTTTATAAGAAAAAATTACATTATTAAACATTATTTCATTATTATTAGTATTTATTTAATCGAGAAAAAAATAATCGTAATCCTGTTAAGGTAGAGATAACACGAATCAGCTGACCCAATGCTAAAAAAATCTCATTCTTGAAAATTATGGAAAAAAAATAATAATAAAATATTCTCCTCTACATTATCCCCTATCACTAACTAAAATATCAGATACACAAATTCGAGCTAGTTTTTGAGTTATTAATTTTTAATGTTGACTAATTTAGCATGGAAGTTTCATTTCTACATCTCCATGTTAAATTAGTCAACATTCAACAACTTTAAAAATTAGTAACTCGAAAACTAGCTCAGTTTTGTATACTTGATAATTTAGCTATACTGATAGGTGATGTAGAGGAGAACATTTTATTATTTTTTTTTTCCGTAATTTTCATGACAGAATTTTTTAGCATTAGGTCAGCTGATCCATGTTATCTCTACCTTAACAGGATTACGATTATTTTTTTCTCAATTAAATAAATACTTATAATAATGAAATAATGTTTAATAATGCAATTTTTTCTTATAAAAATTTCATTTGTTATTTTTTTATTAAATTTTGTCTTTAAAAATTTATATTAGATTCTGGTTGTCGCCTAATTTTGTACATATTGTATATACCATGATCGATTTATTTGATGTTCATTATATACATTGCGTAAAAATTATACCAGACATTCAGGTTTCATATTAACAATTCAGTTTGATTGACACTATTATTTAAAAAAAAAGGCTAAACAATATTTATTTTTATATATTTTTCTTACCACGTGAAAATACTTATGAATAAAAAAAAATAATTAAAAATTGGATATTATATTAAGTTTGAAACATTCAATCACGATTTCAAAAGGGCTCGCATAAGTGCATGTCATAACAAATTATAAATAAAATGCATGCATTTTTTGTTTTTAGATAATTTCTGCTTCTTTGTTGGGAGCATTATTATATGATTTTGTCATAATTTTACCCTAAAAAAGGGGCGTGTCCTTAAAAAAAATCGCGCCTGCGGCGGGCCATGGTGTTCTGCTGGTCCCATGTCAGGCAGCACCCCCTCGGAAAAGGGGCACGAGCCGCCCCTGGTATATATATATGTATATATATATATATATATATATATATATATATATATATATATATATATATATATATATATATATATATTTATACTGCCACATCAATCTCTTGCTACTTGCCTTATAACGACTGTTGTAGCTGAGGTCTAGCTCCGTCTCCTCCATGTCAAAGCTCATTCCAGGCGTCTTGGTCATCATTTTAATATACACAGCCTCACCAGGCTGTACACGAATCACCAGCTCGTTGCGCTTGGGACGGCCTTGGAAGATGTCACCTGGCACATCGCGGTACTGGATGCGCACCTCTGCCTTGCGCTCATTCAGGGCTGCAGCAATAACAACCTAGCTCAAGTAACACAAAAGTCTCCCAAATCAATCTCTCTTTCTCATGGCATAAATTACAAAAAATTACACAAAAATGAGAAAATAGAAAATAACACAATTTTAATAATACTTCTTTAAAATGAAACAATTACTGCCATTAATAAGATTAGAATGGTGTAATGAAGCAAGACCCAAACCATAACTTTGAGAGGACAAGTAAACACGGAAAATTTGGATGGGGTTATAATTATTATCTGCTGCTTTCCTTGCCGCCGCTTGATGTCACATTTTATTGATTGACTAAAAAGGTCAGGCCGCTTGCTATATTTTTCATCCTATCTACCAGCAAATAATGCTGCCACCACCACTGCTACTGCTGTCTCTTTAAACAACATCAAGCCAACTGTTTATAGCTCGTCATTCAAATTATGCGTAACAATTTTTTATAATAATATTGTATCATTGAAAATAAACAATGACTTCATTCTATAGTCATTTCTCTACAATAATTAGAACCCAGTTTAGAAAAAAAACTATAGACATTGATGTGTACAGCTTCTAGATAATTTGTCCAAACAAGGTTCTAATTATTGTAGAGAAAAAGAAAAAAAAAAAGATCATTGACCCAATAGAGTATTGACCTCAAATTTTTTTATTACAGAAATGGATAGAGCGTGCAAAGTTATGCTATCCTGATTTTTTTTCAGATTTTTCAGAGCCCGGGAACTATTTTTAAAAAATTATTGAAAGTTCTTTTTGTGACGTCACGAGACGCCGCTCCTTAACAAAAAGATAGGACTTGCCGCCGCGTGACGTCACAAAAAGGACTTTCAATATTTTTTTAAAAAATAGTTCCCGGGCTCAAAAAAATCTGAAAAAAAATCAGGGGAGCATAACTTTGCACGCTCTATCCATTTCTGCAATAAAAAATTTTGAGGTCAATACTCCATTATTATTATTTTATTTAGTTTATTTGATTGACAGGGCATAAATAGTTGGCAAAGTCTACAGACGGACATTTTTTAAAGGTGGTAATAGTAGAGATTGCTGGTGGAGAGAAAGATAAATATACAGACCGAGCCTTTTTTCCCGAGCACTAAAGTATGGCAGCCATGTAAACTATCCCAGAAATCTTAAGAATGGTCCACAATAATGAGAAAAACACCAATCAAAACAGCAGGTATAATAAATACATTGCCTCGCTCCATCATCATCTGATTTTTAATTTTTTTTTTTTTTTTTTTTTTTTTTTTTTTTTTTTTTTTATATTATATATATAAGTCTTTTATTAAACACAAAAAGTGTAAAATAATATTAGAAATACACATTATAGAATAATACTGTAATAGAACATATAAAACACACATAAAAATTATGTATAATAGTTACAGAATAATAGAAAATGATAAGCAATATAAAATAAAATAACAAGTGATATTGACAGCTTGTTACATCATATATATATATATATTAGGTACATATAAAACAAAATATGACATAGAAAATAAATAGAATGAAAAACTTGTTGCTTAATTGCTATTCAAAATATATACACTATATGAAACGTCCCTTGGCATAATCGCTGATAGGTTTAACTCTAGATTTTTATAAACCGTAAAACATGATATCTTTTTAAGTTGAAGTAACCAAAATATCAGAACTTGGTAAATGAGAAATTAACTCTAAAGATTCATAAAATTAAATACATTTTAAATGATCATGAAATGTCAATAAAAATTACTTTTAATTTATAATCAAATATTAAACTCTGCATCCAATTATAATATATATGGTGATATATGAGAGCCCGCGGATCAAACGGCGGCCATTGCAGGTAAATAAGGTTAGTTTCTTATCTCGTTTCACCTGTAGTGAAAATGGTCTTTAAACTGGTTTGATCTACGGACTTACCAAATTATGATACTCTGATTTTTTCTTCTGATTTGATCGAGTCCAGAAACAATTTTTAAAAAATTATTGAAAGTGCGCCACATCCCCTGGAGGCGACAATAGCAGAACTTTTGATAATTTTTAAAAATAGTCCCGTGACTCAAAAAATCTGAAAAAATTCATAGTAACATAATATCGAACCCTCTATAATATGTATTCATTTTTGCAATAAAAAATTGACATGCAGGTTGTCCATTATCCCATGTTGGCAGATAAATTAAAACATGATTTTCAATGGGTACATAGATTTGCAATATATCAAATTTAAGCTTAACTTTGATTATTTTTAAAATTTGAAACAAAAAAAATATATATATATTTCGGACTAGTCTTCTTTTGAAATGAAAAAAAAAATTGCAATAATACTTCAGTTGTCGATGTCTGAAGCAATTTTTTTCTGCTTTTTATTCAGATGTTATTTTACGTAGTGAGACTTACTGCACTTCATGAAATCGAGGGAGGAAATGATGCTAACGACTTGCCCTGCCGGGCAGACTTTGGTATTAATTTAGCCACTGACCTACAGAGACAATGTACTCATTCCCTTTAACCAGGATTATATATATATATATATATATATATATATATATATATATATATATATATATATATATAATAATAATAATAATAATTTATTTTTGAATAGCTGGTTGTACATTACACAACATGATTCACGTCCAGAAGAAAATTAATAGATAAAAAGTACATGCAAAATTAACCATTTATAAATCTAAATACTAACAATAACAAGTTATAAAATAACACAAATACAATCTTTTCATTAAAAGTTAAATCAATAAGAAATTACTTATCAACATACATTTTCTGGCAATTTGTTTGAATCAAACTCTTTTATTGAATAATATTCCTTGCCAATAAGCACAGATTTTAGTTTATTTTTAAAAAGAACATCGCTACCTATCTCTCTTAATGATTTTGGCAGGAAGTCATAAATTTTTGCAGTTTGGTACAAAGAACTTTTTTCAAGCAAAGCAGAACAGTGCTTTTCAACTGAAACTTTGCCTTTGTTCCGCGTGCAATATGAATGATTATCACTATTATGAACATACAGGTTAGGATGTTTACGCTTATACATACAACAATTTAATCTATAAATACCTGGCAAGGTTAAAATGTTAAGTCGCTTAAAGTGCGACACACATGTGTCTTTTTTTTAAAAAAAATAATATTGTTCTCAAAGCACGTTTCTGTAAAATAAAAAGTCTATTAAATTGTTCTGAGTATCTACCCCAGAAAATAATACCGTAAGACAGGTGAGGATAAACAAATGCGTAGTATATAGATAGCAAAGACTGTTGCGATACATGATTTCTAATTGAGTAAAGAACAAAATTTGCCCAGTTAATTTTTTTACAGATTTCATTGACGTGAAAATTCCAGTCTAATGATTCGTCTAAGTATAAACCTAAAAATTTTACATTAGAAACTCTTGAGATTGGTTTGTTCATTAACTTAATAAAAAAACTTTTGTCAGGCACTGTCTTTTTGGTGTGAAATTGTATAAAAACTGTTTTCTCAGTATTTAAAATTAGTCTGTTTTTCCCTCCCCAAGATTCGACTTCATTAACTGTAATATTAGCCTTATGAATCAGATCCTCTTCAGAGTCTGCAGTTACTATAGCCGTAACGTCGTCAGCACACTTAATAATTTTAGCATTTTTTACATGATCTGGCAAATCGTTAGTACTTAAACCGAACAAATTACAAGATATTTTCCCTCCTTGAGGAATACCAAGAGTAACAGGAAGAGTATCTGATTTTACATTAATATCAACATACTGGGATCGGTCTGAAAAATAAGATTCTATTAAAGACAGGCTATTAATATCACAACCGATATCGTGCATTTTTTTTAAGATAATATTTTTGTCTAAACTATCAAATGCCTTAGAAAAATAAAAAAATAAAGCAAGGCAATGTTTTTTCCCGTCATTATTTTTATAAATTTCATTCAATAAATCAAACGAGGCCATAGTTGTGGATTTATTTTTTAGAAAAACGTGTTCACAGTTAGATATTAGATCATTATCACGTCTATAATCCATTAACTGACCATCTAAGACACTCTCAAACGGTTTACCAACAGCCGAGTTAAGGGTAATTGGTCTATAATTGTTTATATTTATTTTTGGACTTTTTTTATGCACTGGCTTAACTCTTGAATTTTTTAAAATTTTAGGGAATCTACATATGGAAATCGACTGATTTATTAAGGTTGCTAAAGGCACTGCTAACAAAGGGGCACAATATTTTAAAACAATGTACGGAATACCATCCGGGCCAGCAGCGCTTTTATTTGGAAGCGATTTTAATTCTTTTAAAATTGTAAGATGTGATATTTGTTGGAAACTAAAACTGGCATTATTTTGGGGAAGTTGACTAAAAATATCAATAGGTTGGACTGGCACCGGAAAATTTTCCTGCACCATTTTTTCAATGTTCTTTACAAAAAAAACTATTGAACGAATTACTAATTTCAACTGGGTCAGATATTTTCTTATCTCCTACCAAAAGTTCCTCTATATGAAAATTAGGTTTCGCATTAACATTGCATTCTCGTTTTATAATATTCCAAGTTGCTTTCATTTTATTTTCAGCGGAATTTAACTCCTTGTCATTCTCCTTCTTTCTGGCATCTGACATATTATTCCTATGTTGTTTAATATCAGCTTTATATCATTATATATATAAAAAAAAAAAAAAAAAAAAAAAAAAAAAAAAAATGGCATTGTCAACCTTAAATCCATATTACCACATTTCTCACCCACCAGCTCAACCAAACCCAAGTCCACTTCTGGACGTGAACTACCTCTATTTTGCCCTAACATCCTGTCTGCAACAAATTCATCTGCTTAGATGTCAGTTCGCCACACTGACACCGAATCAGTCACCCCACCCAGCACACCCCAACCCTCCCCCACCTCCCCAAGCAACAAAACAAGTATCATCAACCACACCTATCCTATCTCGTATGCGTACGAAAAGTCCCTTAGACCGTATGCAGACTCAGAATCTTCAGCCCAACTCAGATCACGTGAGATACCCAGAGCTCAAAGAATATCTAGAATTCCTTGCTGGCATCATTCCTCCCCCCAACATTCCCGAGTCAGACATCACTTGCCAAATCATAGAAAAAACAGGAAATATTTTCGACGTTCCCAGTTCCGTCGTAAAAGCTCATGCAGTCGCTGCTGACATCAAGATGAATGCAGGCATAGCCAAGAAATTTAAAAATATCTACGGCAACTTGGAACACCTCAGAAACAAACAAAGATTCCCTGGTGATATCGCTACACTGCAAGTAGATGGTGAAACCATTCTGTACATAATCACTAAGTTTAAGTCCAACCATAAGTATTCCCAAAACCAAAATCAATTTTTGAAGAATTTCCTTAAAGGCCTGAATGGCCTTAAAAATCACTGCGTCAAAAATCAAATTAAAAGAATCGCAATCCCTCGTATCGGCTCAGGACTAGATGGACTCAATTGGAATTATGTCAAGAGCAAAATCGAAGCTATCTTCATCAACGTGGACATCCTTATTGAGGTCTACTCTCTGAAGCAGAGGAGAAGAAGTCCTCGCCATATGGCGTCTTCAACAACATCCCAAGGTGACAACCAAACCCACCCCAAAACTTTCCTATCTGATCATCACACCTCCTTATCATCAAACGATGGTCTCATGCACCCTCCTCAAATCTCCCCTCCAAATTCCCAATTCCCTAAACCTTCTGCCCCTCCTCCTTCCCCCAAAACTCCACCCACTACTCTCCCCAATCCCTCTGCCCCACCCCCCTCCTTATCCCCCCCCACAATGGCCCACCCCACCCCCCAAATTGTCCATCAACCCTCATCTCCCCCTAAGTCCCATCCTCTCGTGCTCACCCGTCTCTGCACTTCGCAGTCAACCACCCCCATTCGCCCCTCATGTGTCACAAATACAAACAGTTCCCATCCAATGCCATCAGGCCCTCCCCGCCTCATCAAGGCTCCCTACTACTACAGGCTCAACATGCTCTCTGAAAGTTCTAAGTCCCCCTCCAGCTCTCTTCAGCATTTCCACTACCCCTCTCCCCCCCATCTCCCCAAAGTTAACAACCCGCCTCAACATATAACCAGCACGACCAATCCGAGCCCGCATTTTCGCGCAACCCTCTCTGCTCCACCCCGTCCAAAGTTGACGAGGTGATAGTCTCAAACTCACCACTAAGGCTAAATATTCTCTTATGGAATGTGGAAGGCCTGAAAAAGCTAATACCTTTAATCTCAGACAATATTCTTGAGAACCGAGATCTTATTGTATTCACAGAGACCTTTTTACTTGAATCACTTGACATAAATGGCTACTACTCCTTCCACAACCTTGCTTTCAAATGGCAGAGAGGGAGACCGTTTGGAGGCATCTCATGCTTCATAAACCCAAAACATGGTCCAATTTTAAATTTCTTAAAACTTAAAGATTTTATCATCATCAAAACTAAATATTTTACAGTCATTGCCATGTACCTTAATCCATATTTTACAGTTCTCGAACTAATGGAGGTAGTACTATATGCAATAAGCCTCACAGAAAATGATGCTAATGTAATTTTCACGGGCGATTTTAACTGTAGAATTGACCTTTCAAATGTCCCGAAACATCTACGAAACAAGACAGACATTCTATTAGACATTTTAAATTCAAATGGCTACTTACTCTCTAATAGCCCCCTAGAAAAAACTTTTGTAAACGCAAATGGTTCAAGTACAATCGACCTGCTTTTTTATAAACCTAAGAATTTTATATTAATAAAACATGTCATCATTTCTGAGACAAACTCGTCACTGTTAAAGAGTCATCTACCCGGTGAAATTATTTTAAAATTTACCCCTAGCAATCTTCCCAATAAAAAACTTTTTTACAGATCAAATTATTCAAACAAAATTGATATTAGAAATTATAATGACCAAATTTATACTTATGGTGATACCATAATTACTCATATCAATAATAAAGATGTAAATAGTCTAAATACTTTAATTACTAATGTCATTCTTCATTCTACTATTGCAAAGAAAAATAATAAAAGAGTATCTAAACCCTGGTTTAATAGCGAATGTTATCTATCAAGGCAAGATCTTCTATCAAAATTTCATGCCAGCAAATTATATTTATTCAAAAACCCAAATTTGCATGAGCAATTTATTCAGGCAAGAAGCTGTTATAAGGCTTTATTGAAACAGAAAGAATTAGAATTTAAAATTAAATCGGAAGATAAAATGATTAAAGACGCAGAGCTAGAACCATACACATATCTTAGGAAAGATAGACCACCAATTAAGTCATGCCCAATTAATATAGACAAATGGGAAAACCATTTTACAAATATCTTAAATACAAATAAATTACAATCCGACCAAACTCTCAATCTTTTATCATTAACAAGAGACTATAATTGTAACTCAAATTATATTCCTCTTAATGAATTTGAAGTCTATAATTGTATGCAAAGCCTAAAAAACAATAAAGCTTCGGGCCCAGATTTTATTACGAATGAACATTTGAAGCTAGTAAGCAAGTCGTTAACCCCAACAATCACCAACATGTTTAACCTCTGTATTGAAACGGCTACAATTCCGGAATTGTGGCGGATCGCCTACCTAATGGTATTATACAAAGGGAAGGGTAACATTATGTCACCCGACTCATACAGAGGTATTATCCATGGTGATACCATGTACAAACTCTTCTCGAGATTAATTGCAAACAGGTTTTTTGATTCCACCCACTATCTTATTCCAAAAGAGCAATACGGCTTTATGCCAGGACGTTCCACAATACAAGCTGTATCCACAGTATATAATCAAATTAAACTAGCACTGGAGAAGCCAAAGGGTCATTTATATATTGTTTTTGTAGACTTCAGAAAAGCTTTTGATTCGGTCAATAGGAATTTGCTCATTGAAAAGCTGAAGTCACTTAAAGTAATTCCTTCTGAAATTTTGAATATCTTAGCTGTTATTCTAAATATCAATTATGTATGTGTTCAAGATCGCTCATCATGTTCTAGTAATATTATTCAATCTAACGGAGTTTTGCAAGGAGACCCGAGCAGCTCTCTTCTTTTCAATCTTTTTACTGCAGATATAACCGAGATTACAAAAGATATAAACTGTGAAAATGAAAATGATCAAGTCGTACTAAATTTATATGCAGATGATCTTGCTATTATTTCAAAGAGCAAAATCAAGCTACAAAAAGTGCTAAATAATCTATCTATCTGGGCCAAAACAAATGGTCTAGAAATTAACACAGAGAAAACCAAGGTTGTAAAGTTTAGAAGAGGCGGACCGCTATGCAAAAACGATGAAATTTATTGTGACGGTCAAAAGATTGAATTTCTAAATTCATTTAAATATCTTGGCATAATACTTCAAATGACAGAGCATTCTTTTTCTAAACATATAACAGAAAGATGTAAGAACGCTATCACTGTTATGTACACTATCTCAGGTCTGTCTGGTCTATCCGTCAAAACAGGGCTCAAACTATTCAATTTAAAAGTCGCCCCTGTGGCTACTTATGGTATTGAAATTGTATGGCCTCATTTATCTGTATCCGATTTTGATAAATTAGAATCAGTAAAAGCCATGTTTGTTAAAAGACTACTGTGTCCGTCAAAATTTACCGAAACTAGACTGGCCTATAAACTGATAGATTCCAATTATTATTTTATTACAGAAATCAAAGAAATGTTTAAACTTCCAACGACAGATCAATATTCCAATTTTATAGCTGTCAGGAATCAAAAAGCTCAGGATATTAATCCTGAGTTTTACAGCACTGATGCTATGACATGTAAACATTGGTGTATGCCCCAATTGGATAGATCCAATGTTAGAAATGTCTTAACTCGCCAAGCTGTTCACGGCTTCCACCATCTAATTTGTAAATCCTCTGGTTATCATAAAGCTGAACAATCTTGTGTATGTAAATTATGTAATGAATATTGTAGCCAATATCATTTAAATACCTGTAAATCTAGAATTAAGCCTATCAGCGATTATGCCAGGGGAGATTTCATATACAGTAGTCTATAGATTTTGAATAGCAATGAAGCAATAAGTTTTTCATTCTATCTATTTTCTATGTCATATTTTGTTTTATATATGTGATTATATATATGATATATTATGATGTAACAGGCTGTTAGTATCATCTGTTATTTTATTTTATATTGTTTTATTATCATTTTCTATTGTTCTATTATTCTGTAACTATTATTTATGTTTTGTATGTATGTTTTATGTGTTCTATTGTAATGTTTTTCTATAATGTATGTTTCTAGTGCTGTTAATATGTACACTTTCTGTGTTTAATAAAAGACTAATAATAATATATATATATATATATATATATTATATATCTATATTGAATACAGTATACAAGAGATCTATAGCTATATATTTGTGGCCCTTAGCAACTGACCTTTGCCACACCTCAGGATAAAGGGCACCCCGTCCCAACGCTCATTGTTGATCTTCAGCACAGCCATCGCGAAAGTGGGAGTGTTGGAGTTCGCAGGTACGGTGGAGTCATCCAGATAGCCGAGTCGAGCATCATCAGTGCTGCCCTCTGTGTCCCCAACATACTGGCCCAACACACAGTCTGACAGCTCCACTGCCCTAACACACTTAAGTGCTTTCACCTGCAAGCAACAAGCAGCTAATCTCAGCAACCAACAAACCAACCAGCAGACACAAGTTCTTTATTTGCCTCCAAAATAAATACTGTAACCTTTTTTTATAATACATTTTAATTTTAAATTGTAATTTACTTTATAATTACATTTAGGAAAATTAGATTGTTTTTTAGTATTGCACTTATTAGGGTCCGTATAGTGACTTTTTCATTAAAAATTTCAATGCTAAAACTTGATATCTTAATTTGACATGTTTTTAAGGCTCGTGTGGGTTGAAAAAGTCTGTTATTTTACAAATTTACACCATTAAAATTTTTGACTGATTTTAATTTTTGTTCTAAAAAGATGAAATTAATTAGTCTTACTGCCTTAAAGAAAAAAAAAAGATTTCCTATTTGTTCATATATTATTTTTATACAATGTTTTACGTCAGTTGGACTTTGAGCTACGGTGCACCAAAGTCTGAATGCACATCTTATTTACTCCCACAGTAGTGGACAGTATATTCTGGCTCTGGACAGTTATTACTATTTGAGCATTATTAAGTTTTAATTAGAGAGAATCTTTTTTTAACTCCAAAGATGGAACTAGGTTGAATAAAGTGCTACTTACACCTGATACTTTTGTTACTAGAAGAACCATAATATTAAGCTAGTCTTGACCACAAACCTTCTCGTAGCGAATGTCATCAGGGTGCACAGAGGCTGGTTTCTCCATGGCCACTAAGCACAGGATCTGTAGCAAGTGGTTCTGCATCACGTCTCGGATGATGCCAAACTCATCAAAGTAACCACCTCTTCCTTGCGTGCCAAATGGTTCTTTGAAAGAGATGAGCACCGATGCAACACATTCTCGGTTCCAAGTGGGGTTAAAGATTCGGTTGCCAAACCTTAAACACAAATTATTAAAAAATTGGAGAATTATTATATTTAAATAACAATAACCAACAATTAACATTTAAACTCTCATATGAACATGTTTGAAAACAAAATATTTTCGAACACAAGAGCCTAGAAGGGCCTCACAGCAAGGTCTTGTTCAGCAATTACAGAGTAGGGCAGTGGACAGATAAACACTAAAATCATGCAAGTTATATAGGGGGCATACATGACCAGAATGTGTCAATTTCCCCAAAATACAAACCAATCAATCAATCAAACAAGCAAGTTATTTACATGTGTACTATATCTGCGTTCAATAATGAAGTTTAAAAAATCAGAGTAACATCAACTATTTTGAAATAAACAAGTTTCTTTTAGCTCATCCATGATTCCAATAAAGCTGATTTTCTAATCTATATATTATATGAATTGTGTTGTCATTGAGAATATTTATTTTGTTTTCAAGCGTTTGTTTCACTTCTCCCCACAAGTGCTGATTGCACATTACATACCTCAAGGTCATCAGGTTCTGCACCATCTCCTTGCCCAGGTAGTGGTCAATGCGGTACAGCTGTTCTTCTCGAAACAGACCAGCCAGATGGTCTGACAGGTCTTGTGAGCTTGCTGCATCATGGCCAAACGGCTTCTCAATGATTATGCGTGTCCAGCCCCTAAAAAAACACATTTGCAATGGATCCTAAATGTTACATTGATCAACCTCTTCTCATCCCTTTCTCAACAGTAAAATCAACTGTTCACTATATACAGTATAGTAGCTAGCATATATATTAATAGGGTAGCTCGCAATCAAATACAAGAAGTTACATTTCAATTAAGTTACTACATGTTTCATCCACTTTAATTGTTGAACAAAGACAGAAAAAAATTAAGAGAGGCATTACAAGATTTACAAGGTTATTGATTTGTATATATGTAAATATGAAAATATTTTCAACATAAGAAAATTATTGAGAAAGGATACAATATTTCAATAAAATTATTCGGCAATACATACTAAGGAATCTTTTGTGTTGAAAAACATAATTCTAAACAATAAAAGTATTGAAGGCTTATATTTTAAACTTATTACAGACTGTAAATATTTTAAAGGAGGGGAACGGCTTCAACTTTCCTATATTTATTGTTTTATTAATAATGTCAAATATTATTGCATAAAAAAAAAATATCACCACCCTCCCTCCGCCTTCTAGACATTCTAATGTTCTAACAAGTCCCTAACAGTTGATGTTCTAAAAAATATCACGAGTGCTTCGACTGCATGCACATCAGCACTGCTGGGGCGCTACAGGTTACTGCATGTTTGCACTTCTGTGGTGCTTTTTTTTAACATCAACCGTCGGGACTTTTTGGAATGCCTAGAAGGCAGAGAGTACCCTGGTGATGATTTTGTTGTGCAATATTAAGTTTGAAATTATTTATAAAACAATAAAAATATCAAAGTTAAATCAATTCTCCTAGTAGTTTTTTTTATTTTAATCAGTTAAATGAATTTTATTTATTTATGCTTTTGTCATAAGTCAAAATGATGAAATAGAGTTTTGAAATTAATAAGCTTCAATTATTAAAAATATCCTAAACTTCCATGATTTGCAGCAAAAAACTTTGATTTTAAGTTTATATTCTACAGGAAATTGAATTTTTAACAGTTGTTAATGTACATACATACCCAATACCTAAAATGAATAGGAAGTATTCAGTACTTTCATATTTAACAATTTCTAAACAATGTTAAACTAAAAAAAAAAAAAAAAATCTAAGACATGCATCAATACTATTCCACAATGAAAATGAGACATTAACCATCTATTGTACCAATATATGTACTGGTATATAGCTGATACTAGATAACTACCACACATAACATCAGTCGTATTAAACTTACTTAGTTCCCATGCAGGCATTTCTGATGTGCACGGTGACAGGCTTGAAGACAGACGGCGGCAGAGCCAGATAAAAAAGGCGGTTGGCAGCAGGGCCACGCTCCTGCTTTTCCAGTTCCTGATTCAGCAATTCAAAGTCGCGGCGCCCATCATAGCTTCCCGCAACATAGTGGTTGACACGCCAGAACTGCTCATAGCGATCCTCCTCACCTGCATTCACCTGCACCCACAGCAATATACATTCAGACACCATTGAATTGCTCAATTCCATTAATGCTTGCTAGATCCTCAAATTTATTGTCACTATATTATGGACGATTTTATAAAGTATTGATTCATTCATAGCATGACGCCATATCCCTTGCAGGGTAAGCCAGCAGCATTTTTACCTCAGTTGTCAATGTCCATGGCATTTTTTTCTGCTTTTTAGTAACATGTTATTTTAACTAGACCCCACGTACTAAGAAAATGTTGCTAACGGCTTGCTTCGCTGCCCAGACTTTGGGATTAATTTAGCCACTGACCCACAGAGACAATGTAATCCCTTGAGCCAGGATTTCTGCTGCAGGAACTGCCACAAGGGCCGGGTCAGTGTTGCCCTTGTCCAGCCACTAGGAGGTAATAATGCTGTACTCTGATTACACTTTCGAACACTTACAAAGAATGTGATCTAAGATCGGAAGAATAGTACACAATATGTTTATGTAAGTGATATAAACGATAAAGGGGAACAAAAATCATTTAAATCAGAGAAATTGAACTGTAATTATGGAGTTCCTCAAGGTTCTGTACTTGGGCCCCTACTTTTTGTTCTATATATTAATGATTTGGAACATATATGCACTCAAACATGTTTGCAAAATAATTTTGTACGCTGATGATATTGTTTTACTGATTATTGGTAAAACTCTTGATGAGCTTATTAAGAATCAAGCTATTGCTATGAAAATACTTCAAGAATATCTCAATACTAATCATCTGGTAATGAACAGGCACGGACTGGCCTACCGATCCACCGAGCGTGGGTCGGTGGGCCGCGACAAAAGTGGGCCGCCGGGGCAAATGTGGGCCGCCGGCCACAAAGAAAAAAGAGGGTAAAAAAGAGAAAAGAAAGAGGGAGAAGGAGAAAAAGGAAAATAAGAACAAAATGATAACAACCAACTATTAGCGAAATTAAAGAGATTTTAAACCCATGATGCATACAATGAACAATTATTATTATATAATGGACCATTTTATCTTAATGTAGAGCTTCTATCAGGAAAAAAAAATGAGTTAGTATTTTCTAAAAATCGTTCAAGTGATCCACCGTATATCGAACCGGAAAAAAAAATCTATCTCACATAAACGTTTGCCAGAAAATAAATCCAAAGTCAGAGTAAACGAGTCGCTTAACATTTTAATTAAGGCCTTACCTATATAACCAAGACACTCGAATATCTCGAAAAATAAACCCTAGGTCTTAGGTGATATGAAAAAAATATAGCGATGTTCTGTGCCACGAGCTTTAACCAAAAACCAATTATTTTTTTTTCGCTCGAATCCATTTATCCGTAAAAAATAACAGTCTAGCAATGTTCATTCCCATAAGAGTTTTTCTTTATTTTTGTACGGAAAAATGGATTGGAGCCAAAAAATTTGGTTGGTCATAGAACCAAAGAATTAATATTTTTTCTATGATAGAAAATCGTTATATTTTTCATACCACCTAACGGTGTATTTTTTTCTTTTATTTTTAAGATATTCGAGGGTTTTTGTAAACGACACATTTGCTGTAACTTTGGAATTTTTTCTGGCAAACCTATGTGAGATAGAATTTTTTGGATTTCGATTTGATATGGAGGACCACTTGCATTATTTTAAAAAAATACTAAGTCAACTGATAGGAACCTCATAGGAACTCTACTTTAAGCTGAAATTACACGGTACAAAATTTCAAATTATTGAACACTGCATTCAATTTTTTATTTTTTATAAGAAAATTTCCACGCTATTTGTTTGTATTATACAGACTTTTTTTTTTTTTTTTGTAAGAAAATATTGATAAAAAAAATGTATCATGTAATAAAGTCTTACATAAAATCAAGGAATTTATATACAGTATGCCTGGTATACTGCGCTTGTGATGTTATATGAAAAATCAGGTCTTTCTAAGTACTATGGGAGTTTTATCCAGGGCAGACTATATATATGCGACCCAGGAAATTTTAGTACTTTCAAATAAAGTTAAATCACTAAATTTGGAATAATAAAAAATAGCTATATCATTATATTACATTACAATCAAGTGGAAATTAACATGCATCAGAAAAATATTTCAGAGATTAAGAGATTAAATTATTTTAACGAATTTTGGTTAGATTACTTTGATGAAAACAGTATTAAAAATAAAATTTCACTACAAAATGAAAAAAAAAAAAAAAAAAAATGTAATAAACATTTATTCTTAAAAAAAGGGCATTTCAATTTTAATTAATGCAGAAGGAAATTAAAAACTAACTAAAATTTAAACTTGCATACAAGTACTCAAAATTACGTATAATATATTAAGAAAATTCCATTTTCAAACTCGTAAGTAATTAATTTAATTTAAATACTCGGTTTATTAAGTAATTATTAATATACTTATATTGCATGTTACACAGTATTTTTAGTCTTGTCTTGATTTATATTTTGTCCAATGGACACGCGCTAAGTTTTTTTTTTTTTTTTTTTTTTTTTTTTGCATAAATGAATGAATGTAGATGATAATGGGTACCAAATTATTTTTTTTTAATGACACATAATTTTAAATATATTTTTAAAACCAATTGTATTTGCAACTAAAAAAATATTTAGTAGTCTCATTTTTTTCCTTAAAAATCATAATTGTACATAGGATTTCAATGAAGTATCATTAAATAATTTATTTCAGTTTTTAGTGTAATTTGATAAAATTTTAGTGATATTTAGTGAAAATTCTAGTGAAATCCTAAAAAAAATCGCGCCTGCGGCGAGCTACTGGGGGGCTACGCCCCCCAGACCCCCCTTTCGAGTGCTAGCCTCCGCCTCTGTGGGCCGTCGTTCCTTCTTGCTCGGTGGGCCGTTGCGGCCCAGTCCGTGCCTGGTAATGAATAATTTGAAAACAAGTTATATGTTTTTTAACAGATCTTCTCAAACAAAAAAACATTTTGAGTCATTAACTAATATTAAACTAGTATCTAGTTGTAAATATTTAGGCATTTATATTGATGATAAATTGTCTTGGCAAGTGCATATAATTGAACTAAATAAGAAATTGGCAAAAATCAATTTTGCTATGATGCAGCTTAGTAAAATTTGTAATTTAGAATCTTTAAAATTAGTATATTATGGTTATGTATATTCTTTAATAACTTATGGCATACTTTTGTGGAGTTCATCTACCCACGCTGACAGTGTATTTGTAAGTCAAAAGAAAATAATTAGAAGCATGATTCAAGCCAAGTCAGGTCAAAGTTGTAAAAAAATATGGGAGAAACTTAATATTTTGAATTTCCCATGTATTTCTATTTTTTTTATGATCATGTATGTTAAAAGTAATTATTATTTATTTCAAAGTAACAAAGAGGTGACTGGACGTAATACTAGACAGTCTAATCTATTGCATAAAAAGTTTGGAGGATATGAGCAAACTAAAAGAGACCATTGTTATCTTAGCTCAGTGTTGTACAATAAACTACCAGACTGTCTAAAGAAAATCGAAAGTATACCTGTTTTTAAGAAAAAAAGTGGTTGCCTATCTTATTAAAAAAAATTATTATTCTATTAAGCAAATGCAAAATGAAAATTGTCTATAGTTATGTTGTTTGTATATATACCATAAATTCTGTAATTATTAATATTGTTATTTTAATTGTGGTATTTTGATGTTTGTCTATATGATTGTATTACTAATTTTGTTTTTTGTTTTTACAGCTTTTTTTTTAATTTTGTTTAGTATGTAGTCACAATGTATCAACTGATATCTAATGTGAAATAAATAAATAAAAAAAAAATAATAATAATAATAATAATATTTTAGAATTTCAACTTACCTTCATGTATGGATCACATTTTGCGCGCAGCTCTGCAATGTTGAGCTTGGTGCGAGCATAGCCATAGAACACTGTATTGACGGGCAGAAGGTTGTCTCGAAAGAGCCACCACAATGTGGGAAATATCTTCTTCTTAGCCAAGTCACCCTGCAAACAATTCATTAATTTTTACAGCTCCATAAAAACTAGAAAATTCAACCCAGCTGCCTGACTTTTTTAGTCAATCACAGAATGACTCAAACACAAGACAAATTTTTATTATTAATTATATACTAATCTATGCAGGTATAATGTTAAATATCTTTATATATATATAAAATATACACACACACACATATATTAGGTGCGATTCACGAAGCAGTTAGCCAGGTTCCTAACCACGGTTAGCTTTACCACGTTTAATAAGGTGGTTTAACACGTATAACAGGTATAGTTAAACGTGGCTAAGCTAAACGTGGTTAGGAACCTGGCTAATTGCTTCGTGAATTGCACCCATTATCTTGCAAAATATAAAGCAGATAGTCAATAAAAATGAGAGTCAAAATAATATATTCTTATGTGAATATATTTCTATCTTGTAGTTTTATAAATTAATCGCTTTTAAAAAATATTTTTCGATATAAAATAATAAAATAGATTTTACATGTGTGCATGCTTAACTAAATATATAATAATTACAAATATATTTTATAAGTTTTTTGCTTCTATCACAAAGTGCAAGGCTTAAAGCTAAGAACCCTGACTATATGGAAGTGTGTCTAAAAGCCTAAATGCCACCCTGAATAATGACGATTTTATTATTATTATTATTAATATTAAGCAAAAGCTGTACGCCATAGAACAATTTATACTTGCAACTTTTCCTTATTAAAATCAAATCTCTCGTTTTTTTTTTTTTTTTTTTTTTTTTTTTAATTACTTTCCCAATTGCCTAACCTGTCTACTCAAGAGTAGAATATATCGACATATAGATATATATTATAATCATTTTTATGCACGAAAACAAATTATTACCTTTTCAAATTCAGAATTTTTTTCATTAGATTTCATAACCTAGGTTCATAATGACTATCGCATTCATCAAATAGTAGGTGAAAATTATCACGGGACTATATTATATAAAAGTATATATTACAAATTGCAGACTCATGAAAAAAGCATGCGTTATACTATACAAAGCGTACATTTTTTTTTATACATAATACTTTGTAAAATTTTGGCACACTTATAGACCTCAATTTGCTGTCTGTAATATACTAAATGAGATCGATGTGCTACACAGAAGACAGAAGTAAGAAATTCCTTTCGGAAGTTGCCGAAAGTTCAAATAAAAATGCAACAGCGCTACATACAGCCACCTGTTGTTGAGGGACATTTTCCGGGGTGATAGCGGTATAAGTCTCTAGTTTTCCTATTTGAAAAATTGCTAATATTTAACATCCGCAACTTAATTGCAGAGCGACATAATTATACATTAAGACTAATTAAGAGTTGACCGGCTTCTCTGCAGAGCGTCAAAATAAAATACTCGTTTAGCTAGGGCAGCAACCTTACATACACTCCCAGGCAGTCCTGGTTAAATTTCTTAGTGAGATTATCGATGTTGTTGTAAGATGGTCCTTAGGTTTCTGTGATGACTTACCGATGCGCCCATGGTGACAAAGACGTGCGGCACATTGCCGTCGAAGTGCGTTCCTGGCGCCATACTGGAGGACTTGAGTGAGCGCCGGATCAGCACCAGGCTGTCCTCGGGACTCAGCTCGGCTGCCGCGACTGCAGCACAGTACACTTAATTAACCGTCACTCAACAATACACAGCAACAAGCTATACCCTTAGGTATGATACCATATGCTCAAGGTACGCGCAGTGTCTCTCTCACGGTGCAACGCAAATTACTGATACCACCATGACTATCATATTCAATTTTACCAGCTCATCCTGCTACTGCAATTTTCAAGGACTAGCTAACGCAAAAAAAAAAAAAAAAAAAAAAAAACTGTTGAAGAATATTCAGAAAAAAAAATGTTGTCTACTGAAAGGCAGCTGTTGTGTAATTTAAATCAAAACAAAAAAACGTGTCTTCAAATTTTTATATAGGAATGTAATGAATGTCGTCCGCGGCCGCCAGCACATATTTGCAGACATGGAGAAGACCAGCTATCGTTCCGTATAATGTGCATGCCGTCACAGATACGCACGCCAAACACGTGATTTCCCTCCATTCAGTTCGGTTCGCAGATTCGCAGACCTAAACCACAACATCGAACTTTCGCTACAGCGGTCACGTGAGCTTCATCCGTGAATAGCGAATACCATGCTAGCCTCTCCTGTGCATGGCTCAGACCCTCAAACAGAAAGTAGTCAAAGTAGATAATAGGTGCAGCAAATTGTCCTACATAAATACAATAATAAATATAAAAATATGAACAATTGTTTAAACGTGAATAATTATTGCAATGTAACATATATTTAATAGATTACATATATATACTGTACATATATGTACATGTATATGTATATATATATACCCATTCAGTATCTAATATTTAAGAGTATACAATGTAATAATTAATTGTAAATTATAAATTAGCTGCATCACTTCTTGAATACATACTTGTCTGATAACGTGTACCCTGAGACACATTGATGTTTATGAAGCCACCAACCCTAAGCCACCCTTATTGTTTCTCCTGACAACTAGATTTTCTAGATAAAATATATCAACATCATATCTTTACATTGGTAGATCTAAAATCTCACGCACGAGCTGGGACACACCACACACAGTACCTGCAGACTGGAGTCACGTCCTACGAACTTGCTACTATTCGTTGCAACTCTTAAGTACGTTTTCACTGTGTTTGAAGAATTTTATTAATATTATTAGTAAAAATTTTGTAAGGCGTTTACTCAGAACCCGAGCCGAAAGCGGACGGGAAGACACGGCAAAGGTCTTCTTAGCAGTGAAACAGGCAGTATAATTCACCAAGCGCTCACATTTGCGATTAACTCTCCCACGAAAACAATGACCTATATCTACAATGTATAATCAGACTGATGAGCATGCGTGAATTTTTGCAAATGAATAATAATTTAAATCAAATTCAGCTAACATATTTAAAAAGATTTATAAAATTATAAACAAAAATGCACACTTTAAAAATAAAATATTTTATACTTAAAGAGTATTATTTCACAGTAAAAATTCAAGTACATTGAAATAATTAATAATTATTTATATTTTTTGGCTATATTAGGCAAAATAACGATGTTACGAGGACAAAACTGATTTCTGAAATATTTAGCGGAAATGAAGACCTCCTTGAATATCAGCAAAATGTTTGATAAGAAGATAATTATTCACAGACGCTATATTTTTTTTATTTTTTTCATTCATTGACAGATATTTTTTAATACGAGTAAATTCTTTAATTGACTGATTCCGAGCCGAAATAAGACACAACAACACACGAAACCTGATATGATCGTATATACGATTACGATCCCTGTACTAAAAATGCTTTCAATTTTAAATATATAATAAAAAAAATATCGCTTAGTATAATATTATAATAAATTTGATACAAACGCGCGGAGTAGTCATGCCAGTATTTTAATTTGTCAGTCTAATAAAAATTTTGGACTTAATATTATCAATACTATAGTATATAGTATAGTATACTATATATAAATATTAAATATACCGGAAACAGTAACAATACATCTGTTTTTGATCATATATTATTTAATATTATAATTACTATACGCACAGTACTGTACATATTAGAACTATTATTATTACATGTACTTCAGGTGGTTTCTTTGCGAACATTTAAGCAGGATTTACATAAACGGTAGGAGTTAAAAAAAAAAGAAGCCATTTTATAAACAAATCTAATATATTGCTTTTTATTATTTATATATTTTTTTAGATTTTTCAATTTAATAGATATAATAGTAAACTAGACAGATAACAAAAGGTCGCTGACTGCATGTTGCGGGCTAGTTGTTCAACACATCAGGTAAGGAGCACGCGATCTGAGCGGGCGCATTAATTAAATGGAGCACAAAGAGAAAGCTGGCTGGTTGGCCGCGCCGCTTTATAATTAACAGAACGTACAGCAAGGTAGGTAAGCAGTAACAAAACGGTGGTTATAAAAGATGGATCAAACACCATAAAATTCAGTCTGCAGAAACATGCAGCCTACCAACCCTTATGATTATGATTAAACTTTCACGTTCGAGCTGTTCTCAGTAAATGTTTCTATTGTAAGTATTTTGAAGCTAAATCACAATAAAATGAAAAGAAAGCAATTAATATAAATAAATAAATGTTAATAAAAAATAAATAAGAATAAGCAATGGAATAACATAAAGTAAATGTTATAATTTGCAAATTCAACCTTTTACGAGGAAGAAAGTAGATTTTATAGACAAGCTTTTCACTTATTCTTGCAATCTTCAGTCTATTAAAAAGTACATATTTTTTATCTTTTACTTTACAATAGTTTCATACCAAGACGGCAATTAAACGGTTCATTGCATCTTCAGTCTATTAAAAAGTACATATTTTTTATCTTTTACTTTACAATAGTTTCATACCAAGACGGCAGTTAAACGGTTCATTGCATTTAAAAAAATCACGAAAGTTCGGAAGAAAATTGTTGTAAATAACGTCTTAATACTTTAAATTCAATCATTTTGTGATAATACATGTTATCACTTTGACTTCGAGATTGATATGATATAATTATCTTAGCAGACACTAAACTTCATAATTCCTCATGTTCATTTATGTATTTTCGTGCAGTCACTTATTTATGAAGTACAACGGTCAGTAAAATAATTGGAAAACTGTTAAAAAGAAATCATTTAAGACCCACGAGTTTTTTGGTTAGAACGTAGAACCATCCTGCTCATTTATCATATCGTAGAGGATCATACTACAATCAACAATGCAATTCTTCAATGCTGTGTGTATTAGTTACATTTTTATGACGTATACAATTATAAAATATTGTGTTGAACTCATCGCGGTCCCACTTTCATACGTAATAAATGAATCAATTTTAGCGGGAATTTTCCAATCCTGTTTAAAAATTTCAAAGGTAAATCCTCTTCATAAAAAAGGAGATAGAAATAACCTGCAAAATTATAGGCCAGTAAGTTTATCATCAGTTTTTTCAAAAATCTTTGAAGCTGTAATAGACAACCAATTTGCTGCTTATGAAAAAAAATATAAGATAATATCACCAACTCAACATGGCTTTCAAGTAAATAAATCAACTATTACAGCTATTTTTGAATTTATTAATCCAATTTATGATGACTTGGAACAAAAAAAATACTCACTGGGTCTATTTTTTTATTTTTCAAAAGCATTTGATTGCCTCCCCCCCAATATATTCATCTCCAAACTTCGCGCAATGGGCTGCGAAGAGAATAGTATAAAACTTTTTGAATCATATCTTAATAACAGATATCAGTACGTTGAAATTAAATCTGAATTAAATGGAGACCTAAATCATGTCTATAAATCAGCTCTTCTGCCCGTTACCCTAGGAGTTCCCCAGGGCAGTAAGATACAGGCCCACGCATTTACAATTTTACGACTAATGATCTTGCATCACATCTAAAAGATGCTGATGATGTAGAGCAATACGCTGATGATACCAATGCCAGGATATCAGCAAAATCAGTGAAAGAATTAGAGAGAAAAGCAAATAACACTGTACAACAAGTTGAAAATTGGTGTAAAGATAATCGTTTACTGTTAAATATAGACAAAACTACTTTTCTCATATTCCATTTGCCTACTAATACCGAAAATGTAAATATAAATATTGAATTAGATGGCAAACCAGTTAAAGAAGCCACTGATACGAAATTTCTAGGGCTTCATATTAATAATACATTAAACTGGGATATTCAATTAAATGAACTGTCAAAAAAAGTTTATCGTGGAATTTTTTTACTTTATTCATTGAGAGGATTAGTTTCAAATGATATTCTACTCTCAGTTTACTATATGCTACTGTATATTCTCATGTAAGCTACTCTGTCATAATCTGGAGAAGTGATAATGCGGTATTAACCCGTTTATTCATATTACAAAAAAGATCAGTTAAAACAATAAAAGGTTTTAAAAAGATGGATTCCCGCAGAAGTCATTTCTATGATTTGAAATTGTTAACTCTATACCCTGTATTTACCTATTAAATTGTGCAATGTACAAAAGATTACACCCAGAGTCATACGCTCTAGTTTCCGACATCTCTCCCTACGATACTAGAAATAAATCAAAAGTTATAATAAAAAAACATCTTTTATAAAAACAATCCATACTACCAAACTCACAAAATATATGACTTTTTACCTGAGTCATTAAAAAATGAAATAAGTGATAATGTGTTCAAATACAAATTAAAAACTGTATTAATCAAAAAAGAATATTACAAAATTAAAGATTTTTATGATGAAAACTCAAAAATAACCGATGAGGACGTGGAGAAAACTGGAACGTTGCTCTTACAGATCAACAAAAACAAAAAATGTCATCTTTATCAATGGCTCCAAATTAAAAACAGTAAATTTGCTTATTTTTAGATTTGACCATCAAAGTGTTATGTGAACTATATATAGTGCTTCAAGAAACATTGTGCATCAAGTAGTGAATCAAGAAATGATATGTGAAAGTGATTTTGAAACATTTTTTTTCCTCTTATATAAAAAATATCGTGAAAATTAAAAAAAAAAAATATTAATAATGAACATAATCATGTTATTAGTGTATTTTTATTCATGAATATTTTATATACCTGTGTATGTTATTTTTAAACATCTATGTACTATGTATGTTTTTTTTTTAAGTACTATGTTAATTAGAATTAAGTATCTGTTATGTATAATCTATGTAACAACTCTGACGTGATCTATGCTGTAAAGCCAACGATCGAAAAAAAAATTTGAATTTGAATTTGTATAAATTTAATAAAATAATAACACAACTTAAAATGTACTCAGACACCTCCAAGAAATTTGTAGGGATATCACTATTTAACACACTATTTCATCTTTCTTGACAGAATACGTTGAAATTAATTTAGTTGCATCTAAAACATATATTATAATAAGTATAAATATGAAATAATCAAAAGTAGAACATGCATTGAACTTTTTATGTTTTTTTTTTTTTTTTTTTTTTTAATGATAATGTAAGTTCACCGTAGAATTTATCATAACAACATGAAAAGTAATTTAAAACTAGCAAAACATATCTTACAATTAGTGTTGTTAATAAAATCAAAACTGCCAAGAAATGAGAAAAGAAAAGGAGCTACTTTCAGCCTTATCAAGTTATCAATAAACTACTTTTAAAAATACATATTAAAGGGGTACCAAAGTGAATACTTTTTTTTAGATATTCTGGTAGCTGTGAATTATTTTGTTATCCCTGTGGCTCAATATTTTCTTACGATGGCTAGTTATTTTACAATTAATTTTTTAGTAAAAAAATTGAGTCGTCGGTTAGTTGGTTGCTTCAAACCGGCGCGCGGTAGCAGCAGTCGCTGATACGTCAAGAAGGGGGCGAGAGCGGGCGAGAGGAGGTTCCGGGGGGTTCCCCCAATTCGCGGGAGATTCTCGTCGAATCAGCCACTGCTGCTGCCGCGCGCCGGTTTGAAGCAACCAACGAACCTACGACTCAATTTTTTTCCTAAAAAATTAATTGTAAAATAACTAGCCATCGTAAGAAAATATTGAGCCACAGGAATAACAAAATAATTCACAGCTACCAGAATATATAAAAAAAGTATTCACTTTGGTACCCCTTTAAGAACAGGCTGTCGTCACCAAAAAATGTATTCCAATTAAAAAAATATATATTATATATATATATATATATATATATATATATATATATATATATATATATATATATATATTAATGAAAATATAAAAAAAAAGAAAGAAAAGAAAAAAGGACTTTCAACTGATGGGATAAGAAGCATTGGTGGGTCAAACTCATAAAAACATATCTTTGTATCTTGGGGGGGGTTATTGGTATAATAAATATATTATAATCTCAGGCGATATTGTATAATAATGTATTAATTAATAATTACATATACATAAAAATAATGTAAGCTAAATTTTCTGCATAGCGACGGGGGGAAAAAATCGGAGCTAACACTGTTCAAATATTACAAACAACAAAGTCATTAAATGTCCTTTTACTTATTTTTATGTTTTAAAATAACAAATTTAGGCTAGCAAGTTTTGTACAACTGAAAGGCACACAGCATATTTCAGTAAATTATTACGATCAATTCAGTCACGGATGAGGGCGCCGTAGGTTTCGCCCAGCTATACACCTGCATGCACTACAACTAGGGAACTAGGCCACAACACTATATTATGATACAAATTGGTCGCGCGACTATTATGTGCCCCAGCTCAACTTATCAATGAATCAATAAATGGCGTAACCGGAATTGCTTCAAGAGGAGTGAAAAAAAAAGCCACCCGAAGGCAATATTTTTTCCCTCTTCAGCACGTGTTACCAAAATTTTTGTACAAATCGGCTAATGCAAATTTCCCTTATACTTATTATAATTTCTTATACTGTATAAGTGTATAAATATCACGACTGTACTGTTACAATTTAAGACGCTCGAAAAAAAAATCTTTTTATCGATCTATTTTTATAAGAAATTATTTCATTAAACATTTACCTTACATGCGAAAAAAAAGTCTCTTGAGGTAAGTTTGGCAATGATTTTATGTACTGTCTTTTGTGTCTCTAATTGCATGACAGATATGTAATAGTTTATTATTATTATTATTATTTATTATTATTATTACTTGGGTTTTTAACTCCCAACCTAGTTGGGGTGGTTAAGCGCCAGCACCGGGCCCAATTGGGCCAAGATGAAGGCGCCCGCTGATCCTGTTGGTGAAGTTACGATCCAGCGTCTCTTACTCAGCTGCGGGCAATGAGGGCTTCCCGGATACACCCGCAAATAGCCCATCACACAGCCTTTCGGGCAGGTCCTCTCCTAGGCGCGGTGGGACACATTTCCGCTAGCACTCTTGGGTGCTGGATGCCTTTAACCAGGGCACTTAGAGGTGGGGATGCATCTTGGGCTTCCCAAACCAATGCCCTGGCCGCCCTGTAGTTCAAGAACCAAAGGCTACGGGCCAGAGGTCACACTCGCAAGGCAACCCCCAACCCGCATGTCCTTCCTGAGCGCGGGGGTACACGTACCGCGAGCCAGAGAAGAACCTACGCTCATCCCGTAGCTGGATGCCCTTATTATTACTATTATTATTATTATTATTTTTTTTTGTGAGACACTAATAGATTGCCCTGGTCATAGGACAGACCCAGCAGTGCCTCGTTTTTTCCCCAACAATGCCCCTTTGGAGTGCCAGACTTTCGGGCACGGCGTTACCCAGCCTCCACGGAATCACACCCGTAGGACCCGGGTCTATTACCCCGAGCATGACGTACGAATAGTGTCACCGCAGTGACCATCAGCCCCACCGCAACCGAGCTTTGCACCCTCTCCCCCGACCCACAATCCCCATCCGCGAGCGCCGTTCACTATTGTGTTCGGATATTAGCTTTGCTTCACCAACCCGTTTGGAGAGCCTCACCTTCAGACCACTGCATCACCGAAAATATTCATGAGGAGCGTTCGTCATACGAGTGTCAGACCAAGGGGACTTCTTCCTGACTGCACGGGCCACTACGATATATTGGCACCACATCTCCCTGAGCCGGCCGACTGGTCACCATACACGAAACATAGTTCCCCCCACACAGTGAATACACCACATAGCGCTCGCGCCCGCCCCCACCCACAAAAAACCCACCCTATGCTGACACGGCTGCTCCTGACTTGCGTCAAGTAAGCCACCGTTCCGTCAGCCTGCCGCTCGCACTCTGCAGGTTTCTGGTGCACCAATAACCATCCACCCACAGAACGGAGCACCCACTTCCACCAAAACCACCCTGATGGTAAGGTGGCCGATCCCGCGGACCTCCCCGCCACTAGGTGCAGCCGGCAAACTGATCACGCCGGCCATCCGGGGACACCTTCACGCAACCTCCGACAATTGCGCTAAGGACCGTTGCATTTATCCTCCCATAGTCTGCTGTTAAACTATGAGAGTCCCCAGCATTGCCGAGATTTTGCTGCCTAGGTACTCTGAGCTCCGCGGCAGCAGGGAGAGCTCAGGCTCCATAACCGGTTAGTGGCTATGGACTGAAGGCTGTACTTAAACAACCCCCAGGTGGAGCCCCAAGGGCGCGGTCCCACGCGTCGCGTACTGAACTTTCCCCACACAGTGTTTAGCATGAGTCAAGAACAGCCGGGTGCCCTTTATTATTATTAATATTATTATTATTATTTGGTTTTAACTCCCAATTTATTTGGGGTGGTTAAGCGCCAGCACCGGACCCAATTGGGCCAAGGTGAAGGCGCCCGCTGATCCTGTTGGTGATGTTACGATCCAGCGTCTCCTACACAGCTGCGGGCAATGAGGGCTTCCCGGGTCCACCCGCAAATAGCCCATCACACAGCCTTTCGGGCAAGTCCTCTCCTAGGCGCGGTGGGACACATTTCCGCTAGCACTCTGGGTGCTGGATGCCTTTAACCAGGTCACTTAGAAGCGGGGATGCATCTTGGGCTTCCCAAGCCAATGCCCTGGCCGCCCTGTGGTTCAAGAACCACAGGCTACGGGCCAGAGGTCACTCTCGCAAGGCAACCCCCAACCCGCATGTCCTTCCTGAGCGCGAGGGGACACGTACCGCGAGCCAGAGACGGGCCTACGCCCATCCCGAAGCTGGATGCCGTTTATTATTATAATTATTATTATTATTTTTTTTTTCTTCTTGGAGTGCCAGACTTTCGACCATGGTGTTACCCAGCCTCCACGGAATCACATCCATTCGCCCCGGATCCAATACCCCCGGGCTTAAACAAATGGAAAGTGTCACCGCAGTGACCATCAGCCCCACCATGACCGAGCTTTGCACCCTCTCCCCCGTCCCCATGACCCGTCCGCGAGCGCCGTTCACTGTGGGGTCGGGCATTAGTGCTTTACCCACCCGTTCGGTAAGCTCTCGAGAGAGACAGACAGGAGACTGAATAGTCCCCCACCCACAGTGAATACGCCACATAGCGCTCGCGCCCACCCCCCACCCACATTTACCCATCCCCCGCCGACACGGCCACTCCTGACTTGCGTCAAGTAAGTTGCCGTTCCGTCGGCCCACCGCCGCCACCCAATGGGGTTCAGATGCACCGATGACCATCCCCCAATGAGTGCAGCCTCCTCCTTCCCCTCAAAACCACCCTGATGGTAAGGTGGCCGATCCCGCGGACCTCCCCGCCACTAGGTGCAGCCGGCAAACTGATCACGCCGGCCATCCGGGGACTCCTTCACGCAACCTCCGACAATTGCACTAGGGACCGTTGCATTTATCCTCCCAGAGTCTGCTGTTAAACTATGAGAGTCCCCAGCATTGCCGAGATTTTGCTGTTTAGGTACTCTGAGCTCCGCGGCAGCAGGGAGAGCTCAGGCTCCATAACCGATTAGTGGCTATGGACTGGGGGCTGTAATTAAACAACCCCCAGGTGGAGCCCCAAGGGCGCGGTCCCACGCGTCGCGTACTGAACTTTCCCCACACAGCGTTTAGCATGAGTCAAGAACAGCCGGGTGCCCTTTATTATTATTAATATTATTATTATTTTTTTTTTTTTTTCATGAGTCAAGAACAGCCGGGTGCCCTTTATTATTATTATTATTTACTTCTATATGCAGTTACAACTCTTTTTTAACACAAAACATCCTCAAAATAGGTTTATCAATGTCTTCAATGACATTATATGGCGCGATTTTCTTCAAAGTGGATTGAGACGGATTTTCTCTACATATTTAGAGTCGCTGTCAAAGATTAACAGTTTGTCTGGCCTTGTACGACCTTGACCTTCTCTCCATAAGTGGTGTCCTGTACGGCCTGCATGCCTGCATGGATGGGTGTCACGTGGTATCATCGTGAACACCATGATGAGCGAGCGAGTAGAGCGAACGACACGATATGAGGAAGACGGTTCCTTGGGTATTATAGTTAAAAACCGATTATTCAGACAGGACTTTTTCGGATATTTTCTCACTCTCAAATGCTTAAATAGAATAAAGTTCTTTGGTAATTAACACATTTAACATTTTAAACTCAGAAAGAGTTTACAATTTTCTATATTTTTTCAGACACACCGTAGTTGGTAATAATTAAATAAATATTATAGGTATTTGGTAAGAAGCACAATTTAAACAAATCGAGTATTGCGCTTTTTTATTGTGCTTGTTCAGTTACAACATTGGATTTATTTCTGGTGTTGTAATTACGCTAGCAATCATTCTAAACATAAATATTTTGGTGATATTTTTTTAAAGAGGCATAATTCTAGATAAAATACAGGAAAGAGTAAACGTATTATTTGCCCTGCATCCCCAATTTATTGTACCATATAATATATCAAGTGTGGATAATGTGGATATACATATTTATGCATACCTCTGGCAGTTAACAAGGTTTTGTGAGAAACAAAATTTCTAACTGAATATTATACGTATTATAATAAGTTTTAACATCATATATAAATAATTATATATGTATAAGCTTAGCTATACAAATTAGGTAAACTTCGGTCTCTGATGTAGCTAAAGCTTTTGCATGTATTATCACTCTGCATATTTTACTAACAGCACTTTTTACATGATCGGTTAGGTGTCATTTGCTCCAGTATTGAAGTAGAGTGATCAAAGTTTTTAAAGTTGATTTAGTACAAAAATATTAGGTGTTTTCCTCTATCACCTAATGAAAACTAAAGAATTATATCTAGTTACCCCAGAAAAAAATCCTAAAGATCGATAAAGCGCGGCACTTAACATTTGGTTTCTGAAAACAACACTCCTGATTTACTCAGTTATATTGGTGAAGTACCAATTAAAAAATATTTTTGCAGCATGTCACAAGATTTAGCCGATAAGAATAATTGGTGATTTTTATTCCCTTATTTATTTATTTTATTTTATTTATTAATTTATTTATTAATTTATTAATTCATTAATTCATTTATTTATTTATTTATTTATTTATTTATTTATTTATTTATTTATTTATTTATTTATTTATTTATTTATTTACTTATTTACTTATTTACTTATTTACTTATTTACTTATTTATTTATTTATTTATTTATTTATTTATTTATTTATTTATTTTATTCATTTATTTATTCATTTATTTATTTATTTATATCGGTTATATCATGTGATATAGAGCACACAAAGATTTTTAATCAACTTATAATAGTATTGATTGATTGACTGACTAATTGATTTATTGAAACCTTTGAGTAAATAGGGGTGTTTTCTCATTCATAAGCACAATGTTAAATGCCGCGTTTTATCGGTTACTTTACTTTGGGATATTATTTTTTTCTGAAGTAGCTATTCAAGATGGATTTCTTTAGTTTTCATTAGGTATATGAGAGAAGAACATACGCGTATCTAGTATTTTTGCTGATTACGAATTTAGCTTCAAAATTTTGATCAATCTGTACTGTAAATAAAGAAGCTGATATTTCTCCTTGTTGTACCCCGAAAGTACAGATGTAATTTGTCAGCTTTAGGGCGTTAATTGTTTAAATATCTCTATATATACTGTATATTTCAGCATATAATTTTTGTCTGTTCGTCAGGTATGAATATAATAGATTTAACAACTTGATTTCCCAACAAAATATCTTTGTTCAGACTATCAAAAGCATTTGACATATTAATAACAAAGTCTCATATTTTCCTTTATTGTCTCGTAAAAACGTCAAACGCAAAAAAGCAAAAATGTCAAGCCAACAACAACCTGTCTATATACCGTATCGCGCGCTCTCTCTCTCTCTCAATCGGTTTCTTTCTGAACTTATGTGTATAAAATTAATATAGTAAATATTACATTAATGTATCGGCAATTGACGAATATTCAGATGCAGAAAAACGGGTATAACTATATATTAAACCAGTTATAAGAACACATTGATAATTTAACACAATATGTATTATTAATAGCTGTAAATAGCTAATAATGGTGATCAGTTTGCTCAATCGAGACAGCATATTGATGAATTATATTCGACCTTGACCTTACTTGAAGTAAAAAATCTTATTTATAATAATTTACTATCTATATAGGTTTTTTATGCACAGTATTATGAAATCTGAAATGTAGTCACCATCACAATTTCAGCCTGTTTAATTTTACATAAATTGGAACTTTGTTGAATGTTGTGACCAAAAATAAATTAATCACGTGAATCACGCAAAAGTAAGGAATAAAAATTTTGAAGTTCCCTCAGAGACATTCTCTCGCAAAAAGGTTCCTGGATTGCGCCAAAGTTGTCCATCAGTGCACCTGATATGCGCAGTTTCAGCATTTACATCACTCAATCATTCTTTTGTTTCTTACAAAATCACTTCATTTTATTATTTTTAAATAAAATCTGAAGACAGAATTCAAAGAAACTATAGATCTTTGTCAAAGGGACTTTATTGAAATTGATGCAAGCATGGTTTATATTTATGTTTCTTATAAATGGTTTCTATATATAACTAGATTAGATTAGAAACGTCTTATGAGTAATTAATGGCGAAGTTAAGACAATTAACTACATGACTTTTCTCCACCTTACCATATTATACATACATAAATTGTTACAGTATAACATACATTTTTTTTATTTCATTTTACATCTTAAAAATACACATGTAAGCTAACAAACAGACACAATACAGTAAATTTTGTCTCTGAATCAAAAGTGTTAGTATCATTTCACTGGATTATTTGCCATAACAATTGCATTCAATGTATATTTTTTAACACACACTTAACATGCATTTCGTTGCACTTAGTTTATACCCTGTATAACTAACATGCATGATTGATTAAGGAGCAATATATTGGTCATTTAACTTAAATCTATATTTATATCAAATTCTTCTACTCGCAATGGATGTAGCCAAATCGGACATTTTTATTCGAATGAAGTGTATAATAACTATAATATAATGTCCGATTTGGCATAAATTTAACATAGTCAATTTTATTTGAATGGAGTGCACCATGATCATGTGCACTCTCCATGCGTATGTTTGGGTAAGCGGACCAAATACCCCCGGACGAAATACCCCCGGACCAAATATCCCCGCCCGGACCGGATGAAATACCCCCGGACGAAATACTCCCGGACGAAATATCCCCGGACGAAATACTCCCGGACGAAATACCCCCGGACGAAATACCCCCTTGTAAGTGGAGAGGGGCGGGTGACCAACACGGGAGGGGAAGTTGACTTTATTTATAAAGTCTGTTTTTCTGTCGTTTGTCTGACGTCACACGCGTCGTATTAAAGAAGGAAGTTAGTAACGTACACATTTTGCATTAATTTATCATATCATTCATATTATCAAATTAAAATTAATGTGTAATATATTTTGATACGATACATTTTATGCATGTTAATTATAAGTGTTTATTGCATTTTTTGAGATTTTTTTTAACCAAAAATTTTCAAAATCATCCCTATATAATTTTTTACTTTTAAAAAAATTTAAGTAAGTTTTTTTAGTGTAATTTTTTAATTCTGATTCGATTGGTATAGGTCTAAAAATTAAAACTGCAATATTTTTTATTGTTTTTGGTCCCCCGGTGCTATAGGTGCCGTGAACACTTAACGTAGCATGTGTACCCTTCCTGAAGAAACTTAATTTACTTGTTGTTCTATTTATTTCCTTATTTATTCCTTCCTTTTCTATTTATATATGTTGGCGCCAAAGCTCGAATTCAATGCGCACATCTAGGTGTGCCCCTAGTGACTTGAGCAAAGCCCGAAATTAACAAATATTTTGGGCTTTGCTCATATAAATTTGAACATTTCTAGAAGTGCTCAAATCGAAAAAAGGAAACCTCGACGAGAAGTTTTATTTCGGGCTTAAATTTACTCATTTAAATTTGATCATTTCTAGAAGTGCTCAACTCGAAAAATACAAACCCTGACGAGAAGTTTTATTTCGGGCTTTTTGCTCACTGTTTTGATCATTTCTAGAAGTGCTCAAAGCAAAGTGAAAAAAAAATAATTGGAAATTGTGCCGTATTATAGTAATAATTTGTAATAAATAATTAAAATAATAAAATATTGTGAATTTAATAATATTTTAATTACATACATCACTTTTTTAATTAAGTAACAAAAATACAAATTTAGCATTAGCGTGTATATTATTTTTTTATTAAAATATTTCTTTCTGTTCTATTCAAGTCATACTGAAAAATGCGATTTTGTCACACTTTTTATATTAATATTTTATGTTAATTAATTTAAATATTTTTTTTTTACAGCTGATATATTATCAAATCTTTTTAACTTAATTTACAGAACTTGCCAAGAAGCACAGAGCTCCAAACCTATTAATTTTAAATAAATAAATATTATACCTGATTATTACCTCTGATCTTATTATTACCTGAACTTGACTTATTTTTGCAGGGATTACTATCATGGCATTATAAATTTCATCTAAATTTTTTCTTTGCACAACATGTTTTATTATAGATTGACAACCTTTCTTATAGTTGCGTTGCAAAACACAAAACCTTGCTTTGAATTTGCTAATGCTGCTGCTGATATGAGACACTCTTTTCTTTGTCATGTGTGGTACGTCATCTGAGCTTAGAAATTGTTCATCTGCTACCTGGAATTCATTGCTAGAGTATATAAATTGTAATCATACCTTTAATTATAAAAAAATGATAATAATAAAAAAATTGAAAGTGTCTCTCAGTCATGTGAAAAAAATCGTATTTTTTCAATATGACTTGAATAATACAGAAAGAAATGTTTTAATAAAAAAAATACTATACACGCTATTAATGTTAAATTTGTATGTTTATAAATAAATTAAAAAAGTGATATAATTAAAATATTATTAAATTTACATTATTTTATTATTTATTGCTATAATACGGCGCAATTTCCAGCTATTATTTTTCATTTGCACTTCTACTTCTAGAAATGATCAAAACAGTGAGCAAAGCCCGAAATAAAAATTCTCGTCGGGGTGGCTTTATTCGAGTTGGGCACTTTTAGAAATGAGCAAATTTAAAGGAGCAAACCCCGAAATAAAACTTCTCGTCGGGGATTGCTTTTTTCGATTTGAGCACTTCTAGAAATGTTCAACTTTAAATGAGCAAAGCCCGAAATATTTTTTAATTTCGGGCTTTGCTCAAATCGCTAGGGGCACATACCTATAGGCTTAAAAACCTTCAAAATCTTGTTGCAAAACGCTGAGACAATTTATAATTGCCGCACAATCAAAGTAAGCATAGCATATATATACAAAAATCGTTTGTTTGCGGCACAATTTTGAGTATCTTTTGGGTAAGCGGAAAAAAAACCCTCGGAAAAAAACCCCTCGGGGATAAAAAACCCACGGAAAAAAAACCCTTCGCTGAAGGAGCAGCCCCAAGGAGCATTCGTGGCGTAGTAGCGCGGTAGCGAGGTTTCACGGTGTGGGGAGCTCATCAAAATGTAGAAGTCTCTTATGAAGGGCAAGATTAATAATTTATATGAGCCACTGGAAAGATCACTTTACACGACATAAAAAATATTCGAGATTTTGTGCAGCATAGAATTTGAATGAAAAAATAAATAAGATTTTTCTCCTAAGAAACCTTACGGACGAAGCGATGTCAGAATGCGGCGCTGCGGCATTTTTAAGTTAAAACCTGTCTATCTTCATTTTTTTTTTTTTTTTTTTTTTTCCTATTTTGACAGATTATCATTATATATGTTCCAATAATTTATATATTACATAAGATATCATATATATATCTGATTAGTCTCATTAGTCATGTTAATAATAATTATTGAATCACTTAAACCTATTAGATATTATATAATTTTCAAATGTTCATTTTTGAATGAACTGACTGAAGACGACTTTTTTTTGTTTTATTACTTTTTTATTTTAATTATTTTATATCCAATATATAATATTCGAAGTTAGAAAAAATATGTTTTTAAAATAATTTTTAACTAAAAACACAGTTGGAATTACTATACAGATAATAGTTAACTTCCACAACATCGCCGCGTAGACTTCTACATTTTGATGAGCTCGAATCCCCACACCGTGAAACCTCGCTACCGCGCTACTACGCCACGAATGCTCCTTGGGGCTGCTCCTTCAGCGAAGGGTTTTTTTTCCGTGTTTTTTTTTATCCCCGAGGGTTTTTTTTCCTAGGGTTTTTTTTCAAGGGTTTTTTAATACAAGGGTTTTTTTTCCGAGGGTTTTTTTTCCGCGATTCATGTTTTGGTATAATAAAATTAAATACGCAATTTGAGATCTTGATACGGCATTAACTATAAATAATATACTTTGAATATCATATATGATACATATTTGTTGTGAAAATTTTATAAATAAAGTCAACTTCCCCTCCCGTGTTGGTCGCCCGCCCCTCTCCACTTACAAGGGGGTATTTCGTCCGGGGGTATTTCGTCCGGGAGTATTTCGTCCGGGGATATTTCGTCCGGGAGTATTTCGTCCGGGGGTATTTCGTCCGGTCCGGGCGGGGATATTTGGTCCGGGGGTATTTCGTCCGGGGGTATTTGGTCCGTGAATCGTATGTTTGAGCTTCCCCGGAAAGCTAAAAAACGCTGACCGAGCTTCTTCAGGCCGCTTATCCAGCATACTACAACAAAATTTTGCTTACAACAAAATTGTATTTCGTCCTCTAAGGACTTGGTATTCAATAAATTAGCGTGCTTACAATCGATTTAGAACATGGTTTTTATGAATTAACAAAAATGTTCTGTACGAATCGTCTTAAAGCCTATATTACACGATACAATTTTTCTGATTATTGTATACAATTTTTCCTTGCAAGAAAATTTCCTCTCAATACAAACAAATGGAGATTAAATTTTCTTGTAAGGAAAAATTGTATACAATAATCAAAAAATTGTATCGTGTAATACCGGCTTTAAGTCGCCTGCAACAGGGAACACAATTTTATTAATTTATTTTATTGGAAGGAAAGGAAAAAATTGTAAGTGAAATTGTAACGTACACGAGTAGCCGGATAAAGGAAATTGATTATTTCTTATCTTGCCACAAGATTACGAAACATCCACCACCAAACATGAAGTATATTCTCGTGTTATAATAACTTGGCTTTCGTCTAAACTCTATAAAGCGTATACATACACAGATTCTGGGTTTCGAAATTAGTAAATAGAAGTACCCGATTAGGGTTTCTTTAAAAGTAATAATAATATAATTATGTAAAAATATTATACATTACATAATTATATCAGAGTCTTCTGCGCGCAATGTTTCTATCAAATGCGAGGCACATGATGCAGGGAAATTGCAGGTTGTAGAAGATTACCATTGTATGTGAGGAGTATATATATACATCATTATTCTACGGTTTACCAACTGACATCAAGTTTTATAGAAGATCACGTTACCAATTAACAACAAAGGCCGGTATTATAACAAGATGATAATAGAATGGGAAAAAAATAATGAATGCATGAGATAATTTCTGAAAAAATATATATATATATATATACATAATTATATCATGCAGAGAGTTGTGTTTAGTTCATATTTATTTACCTAGTACGAAATTTTTCTCGGACAATAAGCTGCAGCTTTATATCACGTTTCTCGTGTTTCACTTTTTGTTGCTTATTCTCACGTTTTATATGCAGTATATGCACGATATACCAGCGTCATAGTGCAAGCACGGCAAGTGTTCTTTCATTAAAAAGGTAAAAGTTAAATGTATGCATGGTTAACGAGTCACAGAATGACTTCATTTTACTGTATAATAATAAATGAAAGAATTTTCTTTCCCATACCAATGGACTCGTGTTAAACAATGAAGCGATCATTAGTTAGGTAACGAATAAACCTTTATTACGTTTAAATTAATCTCACTTATGATTTAGCTATATATATATAGTACACTAATTTTTAAAATTCAGTATACTGTTTCACCGTACACTCACCGTGGTGTTAGTTCTTATATACTTCTAATATTAAACGGAGCTGATACACATGATTTTCTATGCATAAATTATTATAATATTTATCGAAGATATTTTTTTGTAGCCGGTAGAACTTAACGAAACACATTTTTTTTCTACAGTTATTTACAAGTATAGCTTGTTTGCTGTCTGCAATTGTACAGTCCCTGGCGTAAGAAGAATTACAAGACTTACCTTCTTTAGAGCCCATTCTGCGAGGTGATGCTGTGAGAGATCGCGAGATGCTGAGGTACGGTGCTATATAGTTCAGTGTGATATGATTATAGCGAGGGAGGCAGGATGCTGAGGCGGGTGCGCTGGAGGCGACTGCGAGACTCGACCGTCGCGCACACTACTGCTTTGCTCCAGCAGCGCTGCAAAGCATGAGAGAAAGGAAACAGTGTAATTCTTTGCGATTATACAGAATACTAGCCAGCCCTACTTATTACAGTAACACTCAATTATCAGCTAATGACGTAACATTTTTAACTTTCTTCCACAACTATATACAAATAAATCAATAAGCGATGGAAAAAAACATATAAATCATACTTCACAGAAATCCAAATTTAGTAGATAAATTAAATATAATTTTTGTATCTATACTAGACGTCTGGCTCTTGTTGGATGTACAGCTCCAGACAAAGCTTTCGTGACCCCTGTACTATTTCTGGGCGGTGTCACACTGTGGAGGCGTGCCAAACATCAATTATTCAGTAATTGATTTAGCAATCACTTAATTCGCTCACCTCCTCCGAAATATAACAAAGCACTGACGGTCCGGAGTGACTAACCCCTACCGCAATAAATTTATAGCGCTCGTAAATCAGTAAATTAGTCACAGCTCAGGTTAGACTAGGCTTTGAGGTGTACATCTACTTCAGAAATCCACAAGTAACAATCTGTAATCTATCTATCTCTATGTAGCTGACACTTGTTAGCAGTTGATTCACAAGGGCTAGTTGCGCTGGTGCTCAGTTCGTATCCGAGCCTTACCACGCAAAATCATAAATAACACTGGGGGAGGGGTAATTAAATGAAGACACTGCTTCAGCTATTTGTAGTCACCAGTTTGTTGAACCATTAAATTGTAAACAAATTTTGGCGATATTTGAAAGGCATTCATTTTCTAAAACTCATGAAAATGACACTTAACAACAAAAATAGTTTCGTTTCATTTTGTTATAATATTTATAATATATTTAAAAAATATATTATCATTATTATTATAGATTAATTATTATTTATATTATGTAATTATAGTTTATTTCTATTGACAGTCAAATTCTATTGTTCGTTTATCAAAATAAACATCATGATGATTTATGCCCATGTCTTTTGTATTATTTTGCTTCTTTATATAATTATTTACATTTTGTGACAAATATTTATGGGATATATAATATAGTGTTGTTTGCATCTTTTTGGGTATTTAAAAAAATAAGTTTCACTATAATATTTTATGGTTAGAGTTGGATGGAATGGAAGAGTGGGCCTTACGAACTAAATCTCACCTCTGTGCAAAGCTAAGCATATATTTATATATGTATATTAAAAAAATATGTTAAACGTGCAGTACCAGAAGCAAGTTCAGTATATGTATAATTTACATACAGGACACAAAGATTTTTAAACTGAAACTACGAACTAGACACTACCTGAATGTGAACATTAAAGAAAATTAATATAGCCAAACAGTTTAATAGCTTATAAGAGAAAGTTGATTTCGTTTTGATGACCTATAATAATTCCTAATTTCAGAAAAAAATAGTTAGGTATTGATATAACTCTAGCGCCAGATACTACACCGCTTTCCGCACGGATAGAAATTAGGACAAACCTATAAGTTTGTAAAAACGTGTATTATTTACAAACAAATGGTTAAATTTTACGAACTTGACATACACTTTTTTACAGGGATCGGATGCGGATGCGGATGCAGATGCAATATGCACACGGATGCGCAAAAATGGGCTTGCATCCGCATCCGTGCATCCCAGATGCACAGGAAAAAATGAATGCATCCGGATGCGCATCCCAGATGCACGGGGAAAAATGAATGCATCCGGATGCGCATCCCAGATGCATGAAAAATAAATTTGCATCCGGATGCGCATCCACGGATGCACGAAAAATAAATTTGCATCCATTTAACACCTTTTTTTTCTCTTTTTTTATCAGGTTTTTTGCTAATTGCCTCTAAATAAATCTTTAACACGAGGCATATTTTTTAACTTTATTTGCCACTTGTCGTTTAAAAATTACAAGAAACAAAGTGTATTATAAAAACCAAAGATCGGATGCAGATGCAAGATGCACACGGATGCGCAAAAATGGGCTTGCATCCGCATCCGTGCATCCCAGATGCACGGGAAAAAATTAATGCATCCGGATGCGCATCTCAGATGCATGGAAAATAAATTTGCATCCGGATGCGCATCCCAGATGCATGAAAAATAAATTTGCATCCGGATGCGCATCCATGGATGCACGAAAAATTAATTTGCATCCGGATGCGCATCTCGGATGCACGAAAAAAACGCGTGCATCCGGTCCCTGCTTTTTTACAATCCGAGAATTGTAAGGGAATTTTTTCTGTGAAACGCAATCCAGGTTGATAAAAATGTGTTAATATATCTACAGGGGGGGGGGGGGGGGGGTCCTCAAGATAAAGATTGAGAACAGCCCACTGGGGGGTTTGGGGGGCGTAGCACAAAAATAAAAATTATAGATATGGTATTTTATTTTTTTTTAATTAATTATATAGGTATATTACATCTTACAATTGCTAGTTTTATTATCTAATTATATATATATATAATTTTAAACTACCGTGTTTACCCGCCAAGACAAGAAAATAAAATTTGCCGCCGCGATTGCACAGAGAGATGTGGGTTCGAGTCCCACCTCGGAAGACTTTTAAATTTTCTGACAAATTTTCTTGTCTTGGCGGGTAAACACGGTAGAAGTTTAAAATTATATAAAATACTGCCAATGTCTGTAAGTTGAAAAACTTACTATATGTCATGATCTTCATATATATATATATATGTATATATATATATATATATAAATATACAGGGTGTCCCAAAGATCTTTAGATTTTTCAAACCCAAATAGCAACCGTTTAGTATTTTTTAATGTTCACTTTATATAACATCAAATTAAAGCCCTGAATTTAACATTTTCAAAAATGTGAACAGATTCTTTTGTTTTAAATGTGATTTTTCTTTTCTAACCGTTAGAAAGCAAAATGGTCACTTTTTTTCGGAATCACGACTGCTCCTGCACCTAAAAATTGAGTGCGTCAATTCATATGCTTGTTGATTTTTTTTTTTTAATGCAAATGCAACAAGGTCTCTCTAAATGGGCTCCGTTGGTGGTTCAGCAAACATCCAATCCCTCCTCGAACTCACGCCACACATTGCGCAGCATGACAGGCATGGTGGACTGAATCGTGGTGGTGATGCCTTGCTCCAACGAGTCTCACACTGGAATTTTGAATACGTTTTCCTTCACATAGACCCGTAGGAAAAATTCTGAGGGAATGAAGTCAGGGAACCTGGCCAACCTGGGGAGCCATGTTGTGGGACCCCAGGTCGATCCATATGCTTGGGAACACCTCGTCCAAAAAACGATGCACGAAATAGTGCAAAAAGCTCCCATTTTGCCTTCTTATAACGAGTAAAAAAGAAACCTTTCAGATTTTTTTTCCTGTTCACATTTTTGAAAATGTTAAATTCAGAGCTTTAATTTGATGTATATAAAGTGAACATTAAAAAATACCGAACGGTTGCTATTAGGGTTTGAAAAATCTAAAGATCCTTGAGACACCCTGTTATACAGTATATATATATATATATATATATATATATATATATATATTATATATATATATATATATATATATATATATATATATATAATATATATATATATATATATATTATATATATATACAGTATGTATATATGGGTATACATCTATACCTTTGTAAATTAAAGTAGAGGGCCTACCACAACAAAAGACAACAAAGAAACGAGTTAGTATTTTCTAAAAATAGTTTAAGTGCTCCTACATATGAAACTGAAATTATAAAAATTTCTATCTTACATAGGCTCTCCAGAAAAAAAAAAAAAAAAAAAAAACTGGAGAGAACGCGTCATTTAACATAGGGCCTTACCTGAAAAAGACCCTAAAGTATCTCGAAAAAATACACCATTAGCTATGAAAAAATGTATATAGTGGCTCAAGCTTTAACCAAAAAATGTTTAACAAAAAATATAAGTTTTTGAATCCACTTTACCGCAATAACATTAAGTATTATATGTACTTTTAATGTACAGTTCTTAAAGTTAAAAATTGGAAATCATAGGTAAGATTCCAATGAATGCATTCCAATTTTTAACTTTAAGAACTGTACATTAAAAATACATATATAATACTTAATGTTATTGCGGGAAAGTTGATTCGAAAACTTATATTTTTTGTTAAACATTTTTTGGTTAAAGCTTTAGCCACTATATACATTTTTTCATAGGTAATGGTGTATTTTTTCGAGATACTTTAGGGTCTTTTTCAGGTAAGGCCCTATGTTAAATGACACGTTCTCTCCAGTTTTTTTTTTTTTTTTCTGGAGAACCTATGTAAGATAGAAATTTTTATAATTTCAGTTTTAATATATGTAGGAGCACTTGAGTTAAAAATTGGAAATCATAGGTAAGATTCTAATGAATGTATTCCAATTTTTAACTTTAAAAACTGTACACTCCATTCAGATAAAAACGTCCGATCTGGCTAAAACATGTCCTGGTCGGATATTTTTATTCAAATGGAGTGTACATAGTCATTGCCTCGGAAAATTTCCCTTTGCGGTTGGAAGTCATGGCGCGCTCCTGTAATCCAGCTACTTGAGGCTTGATTTTGCGGTTAAATCAAGCCTCCAAGTAGCTGGATTACAGGAGCCTGCCAAGACCCCCAGCAAGATAACACAGGGCATGGTGATGAACAAGACTGCGAATGAGAAATTTTCTAAGGCAACGAGTGTACAAAGATTCAAGACGTGTAGTTGTACTATAATACAAATATTATTAATTATTATGATAAAAATAATAATTGAATATCCTTTGCTCGTCAAATGCAATTACAAATATAATAGTAATAATAATAATATTAACTCGGCAAATGTGGCCCACGAATGTTCACCAACTCTCAAAGATTTTCTAAACAAATCAAAACTCTCCGCCTCAGCAACATCTGCTGCCAACGCATTCCACTCCCTCACCGTCCTATTTACAAAAGAAAACTTTCCCACATCACTTCTACATCCAACACACTCCAACTTCCATCCATGATCATTTCTTCCAATATAACCTGCTCTCATCACACGACCACTCAACTCTTCCCAACCCTCACAATTTCTTGTTATCTTATACATAACACCAAGTCTACAATTTTTCCTTCTTAACTCCAACGACTCCCACCCCAAATTCTCAATTAGAGCAGACACACTAACATACTCCTTTCTAACATCAGCACCATCCCCCACAAACTGAAACCTTCCCAACATATTACATATTATATTACTTTCACTGTCAAATGCGATAATATTTAAATTATAAATTTAATATCCATATTTTTCAATTTTTATAGCTTATAGGTAGCACATTATACAGCATGTAGATTGAGCTATAGTAAAATATACTTTTCTTGATTTTTGTGGTGCAAAAGTTTCTCTAATATCATCAAAATCAACAAACATTTGTATTTGTAATATAGAATAATTATATATATATATATCAGGGGCGGCTCGTACTATAGTACTGCGGTACTGCAGCCCCCCCCCCCCCAGAAATTTTGGAAACAAACACACAATTAGAAACATCAAATATTCCTATAATTTTTCTGAACTTTCCAGCAAATTTTTATCAGTTCTAACATTTAAAATCATGAAGTTTTTGCCGCTGCCGCGTAAATTTATTCCCTCAGCGCTACCCAGCGGAAGGTACTGCCACTACTAGCAGTAGCCCAAAGCAGTGTTCCCACCCTCATTCTCCTTCTCTTCAACTCCCACTCAAGCCCTGTGATTTTGGAGCGATCGGGGACTGTGCGATCGGCAGTACCCGCAAGCTCATTGGTTCAACAGAACCAATGAGCTTGTGGTATTTGACATGCGGGAATAATTTGAACAACACTTCGAAGACCTTTCCTGTAATATGGTTTCATTGAGCAGATTAACAAAATTTTAATTACATTCATCAGTGAATATACTAACAAGGATTGACTAAATATATTGAAGCATCTGAGGAATGAAGACCAGCACTTTTATTTTACTTTAATAAAAATATGACTGTCCCAAAAGAACCAACACTTGTCTTTTGAAAATTAAGTGGTGCATGCATGTAAACAATCGTGAGATATCTCACGTTCCAACAACGACAACAACAGGTTTCTTACTAACCACGCAGTTAGTGCCAGTCTAACTCGATGGCACTAAACGTCGATCAAATTAATTAAGTGAGAAATCTGGATAACTTAATTCGTTCGTGAATCGCGACCATGTATTTTATTATAAATTATAAGTTTACCAGGAACAAGTCGATATGCATGGGAGCTATTTATTTATTAATTATTCACTTCAGCATTTTATACCATTAATGTGAAAATTCAAACATAAAAATAAAACAATAAAACAAAAACAAGTTGTAAAAGTGTACAAGTATACAAAATATAAGAAAACGTTAACTACTCCAGGATGAGAAAAATATATAGCTTATTTTCCCGGGTTTGCGTGTACCGGCAGTACATTATTTAGCAGCAAATATGCGATAGTAATCAAAGAAATATTGCATGGCTAAAAAAAAAAATAAAACAATAATAAAAAAAATTGGGATCTTTGATCTGTTATACCGCTCGAGAGGTTTCTCATTTGCGCGCTCAAGCCAATTATACCGATGTGTCGTAATTATAGGGTGATCAGAACTGCATGAACATCAAATAAATCAACCATGGTATATACTATAATATATGTACAAAACTAGGCAACAACCAGAATCTAATATAAATTTTTAAAGACAAAATTTAATAAAAAAATAAGAAATGAAATTTTTATAAGAAAAAATTACATTATTAAACATTATTTCATTATTATTAGTATTTATTTAATCGAGAAAAAATAATCGTAATCCTGTCAAGGTAGAGATAACACGAATCAGCTGACCCAATGCTAAAAAAATCTCATTCATGAAAATTATGAAAAAAAAACAATAATATTCTCCTCTACATTATCCCCTATCAGTAGCTAAAATATCAGGTACACAAATTCGAGCTAGTTTTCGAGTTATTAATTTTTAATGTTGACTAATTTAGCATGGAAGTTTCATTTCTCCATCTCCATGTTAAATTAGTCAACATTCAACAACTTTAAAAATTAATAACTCGAAAACTAGCTCAGTTTTGTATACTTGATAATTTAGCTATACTGATAGGCGATGTAGAGGAGAACATTTTATTTATTTTTTTTTTTTTCGTAATTTTCATGACTGAGATTTTTTTAGCACTAGGTCAGCTGATCCGTGTTATCTCTACCTTAACAGGATTACGATTATTTTTTTCTCAATTAAATAAATACTAATAATAATGAAATAATGTTTAATAATGCAATTTTTTCTTATAAAAATTTCATTTTTTTTTTTTTATTAAATTTTGTCTTTAAAAATTTATATTAGGTTCTGGTTGTCGCCTAATTTTGTACATATTGTATATACCATGATCGATTTATTTGATGTTCATTATATACATTGCGTAAAAATTATACCAGACATTCAGGTTTCATATTAACAATGCAGTTTGATTGACACTATTATTTAAAAAAAAAGGCTTAAAACAATATTTATTTTTATATATTTTTCTTACCACGTGAAAAGACTTATGAATTAAAAAAAATAATTAAAAATTGGATATTATATTAAGTTTGAAACATTCAATCACGATTTCAAAAGGGCTAGCTCGCATAAGTGCATGACATAACAAATTATAAATAAAATGCATGCATTTTTTGTTTTTAGATAATTTCTGCTTCTTTGTTGAGAGCATTATTATATGATTTTGTCATAATTTTACCCTAAAAAAGGGGCGTGTCCTTAAAAAAAATCGCGCCTGCGGCGGGCCATTGGGGGGCTCCGCCCCCCAAAATCCCCCTGGTGTTCTGCTGGTCCCATGTCAGGCAGCACCCCCGCGGAAAAGGGGCATGAGCCGCCCCTGATATATATATATATATATATATATATATATATATATATATTACTTAATCAATAGCAAAGGTTATCTACTGTAGTGTCTCTTGAGTCATAGTGCATTTAGCTATTATATATTTTTAAAAGTTTACGTATTATCATTTAACAAAAAAGAAAGAAAAGAACAATTAAAGTACAGTAGTAAACTATTGTGCATGTCTGCATGTGCACGCAATATAATTACAGTGTATCTGAAAGTAATAATTCAATTATGTAATAGGCTTAATGTTTCTTTCTTTCTTTCTTCTTTTTTTTTTTTTTTTTTTTGTTTAACGCCCAATTTCAACAATCGCGCTTTACAGGAGCTCTGTGCGGACAAACTGGCTGCACTACCATAGCGTCGGCCCTGTGGTTTGAGCACATTCAAGAGGGCGGTTTCTCACGGGCAGTTTCTCACAACAGCTCTATTTCCATTTCTGGTATCCATCCAAAAGGCTCCATGTTAAACTTCTACCTCAATTTTCACAAAACTGGTCAGACCGATCCACTTAAAAATAATTAATTACTGTAATTAATAAATAAATAAATAAATAAATAAATAAATAAATAAATAAATAAATAAATAAATAAATAAATAAATAAATAAATAAATAAATAAATAAATAAATAAAAATAAATGAAATCACGGCGTGATAAAAAACATGCAAGGTGGATGGCGACGAGCTTAAAATACCCTGCAAGTCTAATTTAAAATCAAGGTTATCATGTATACATATTCATGTAATACAGGCTTAAAATGTGTATCATTAGTGTTACAACCCCATATTGCTGTGTCACTATTTTTATTTAGATAGAGGTACAGGGCCTCTACTAAGTGGATGTGAGAGGCTTAGATTCTATGTAGTATGCTCAAATCAAGTATATACTGTAATACCATAACAGTGCACTGCATGTACCTGGAACAGTACTAGAGCAATGACGGTGTAAGGGAAAGGGGAGAGGGGGTATCATTTGTTGTGAAAGTGGCCAATAGCAGTGAAGGCAACAGGAACTGGCTTTGAACAACAGTAAATCCAATAATGTATAATTTTCAGTTAAACAAAGTGTACTCTGGGGAGCTCAATAAATCTCTGTCTTGGTATATTGTAAGCTAGCTTACAATATAACAAGACAGAGATTTATTTATTATTTATGTCACTCACTGCTTGCCTGCTTGTGACTTACATTGTATATTATTGGGCCACTGCAACGTAGATGTTCACGATCCATTAAATTGAGGCTGATGAGTACATAAAGCGGTCAATTTTTTTAGTTATTCACAGGTGTGTGATTGGATGCCGATGAGCTCAAACTACACATCGTAGCTTGTACAATATATATCTCGTCAACCTCAAATCATGTACTGTATCTGCCATTATAGCTCACAAAAATTGTCCGGTTTGTAGGTCAACTAGATCAATTATGGCATATATATGTACCTGGAAATCGCGGCAGGCGCGGATCAAGGGGGCTGTGGGGGTGGTATCTTCTCACCCCCTCAAAAAATTTTGATTTTTTATGAGCCAATATAGTCATTTCCTCCACTCCAATTATTTTTCATAAACACTCTGGCCTTTAGAGGACAGCACTCCCCTCCTACCCAAAATTTTATTCAGGATCAGGACCTAGCTGGGTGGGTGGGCCCGGGCAGACCTCTAGAATGCATACATATATACAGTATCGTGCAGTATATATGTATGTATGCATAATGTTGTAGCAATTAATAATTAAATTAAAATCTATATAAATTAAAATATATACCATTTTCTAAAAATTGTCAAACCTTTTATTTTTTCTCCTTATGTATGCCTATGGTGTTTGCTTCTTCTTATCTTCTTCTTCAGTAAATTGCAAACTGTATGATATTTTCTCCAACAGAGCTCAACAAGTCACTCAATCTCTAGATTCGAAGAAATAACAGCTGTCGACTATCAGAAAAATGAATAATAAAACATATTATACTATTATATTATATTATACATATAATATATGTACAGTACAAGAACAGCAAGAAGTACGTATAACATATATTTAACTATTTAATTTACAGTATCATGTGCCGTGTTGACTATATAAATATTTAAATGTTGTCTGCTATATATTTATCAACGCTGTAACTGTGGAACTGTGCCACTTTCTGTCACTTCACAACATTATTGTAAGTTTTTTTGTACATAACATTAGCGTAAAATTGTCGTAAAAACAGCTGTTTTTAAAACAGAAGAGAGGCAAGATAAATATTGAGTGCGTTCGAATTCACGGGCCAGCCCGGGCTGGCCCGGGCTGGGTAAAATGGCGGTGACCTTGGTCGCCTGGTATGAAACGTCATAATTTCGTCATAATTAGTTCCCAGTCTGTCCGCTAGGTCTCAGGCGCACTGTAGAGTCCGCCCGCGTCAGCCTGGGCCAGCCAGGAAGTGACGTCATGAGAGGAGGAAAAATGGCCGCCGGGCTGGCCCCACTTGACGACAAAAAACGCTTCAGCCCAGGCCAGCCCGGGCTGGCCCGTGAATTCAAACGCACTCATTGCACGAGAGGTACGCGCATTCCATGATACAACTATAATAGATAGGTCCATCAGCCCTACGAATTTCGACTGATCTGCGCATTTTGGCATTTTTGGCCAAAAACACCCAAGGTGACGTCACGTAGTGAGCTCAAAACAGCTGTTTTGCTGCACGAGGGGCCCCTACCAGAGCAGAATTTTTGTTCAACATTAGCGAGAACGTTGCTTTTTATCTCATCTCAAATTTGATATTTATTTGCAATACTACAAGCCAAACCAGTTGCAGTAACGTATTAAAAGAATTTTTAAACACTGCAATTCGCAAGCAATCTGGGGTAGAAGTTCGTATCTTTGTTCATAAAGCATACAAAGTTGCTATTGGCTGTGCGCAGATTAGTCACCTAGTGTTTGCGCAGCTTTATTTGGATTCAAGCTTTTTTATCATGCACACTTTGCAGAGCCATGCGCAGTAGACTACTAACATTTAAAACTCGTTTCTGCGCAGCTTTTCTAAGCCGTGGCTATTCTTAAGTTATTCCATCTTAAAGGGATACATGCCTCAAATTACAAATGAGACAGACATTAAGTGTTGCTCGAATTTTATAATAAACATTCGTATTATTTTTACATGCGCGCGCTGCGACTGTGCGAAGTCGCGCTACAAAGAAAGTCCTTGCTGACGTCACAACTCACAGCTAGCACGGATTAGCATTGAGTTGTGACGTCATCAAGGACTTCATGACGTCATCAAGGACTAAATTTCTTACCTTGAACTGCGACTTCGCACGGATGCATCACGCGTGGAAAAAAATGATGCGAATGTTGATTATTTACTCTAAACCCACTTGGTGACTATCTAATTTGTAATTTGAGGCCTGTATGCCTTTAAGACTGAGCCAGTCGCCACATATGGACTGGAAATTGTTTGGCCTTACCCACATAAAACATTTTTCGCTCTAATGCATTTCTTTTTGTAAAAATATGCATTTCTAACACATTAAAAAGCAGTCTAAATATTTTCAGGCACATTTCTGAACATTTCTATCATAAATTTTGTGACTTTTCACACTTTCCAAGGGTTTTCTGTTCCTTTGTTTACCGTTCTATGATATTTCTGTTCAATTATTATGAAATAATTAAAATAAATTCTTTTTCGTAGAATATATTTGGAATGTGTAAAAGATATTCCTAATGTGTTCTGTTTTATTTAAAGAAGAAAATTCAAGCAGAAAATATTTAGAATAAGGGGAAAAAAATTATGAAGGATACAAAAGTAGGGCCATAAAATATGAAAAATAAAATAGAATATCTTTAGAACTAACATTGTAAGAGCATATTTTTTTAGGTGTACTCTTCTAAATATTTTCAATTATGGATTTATTCAGGAATAACATGGTAGAAATATTTTTGAATGGTACATAAATTATATTTCATTGAAAAAAAAAAAAAATGCAATTAATCTAAAATTGTTATACAACATAGAAAAATTTCAGGTATATAATATATAATTTTGTTTATATCAGCTCATAATTATATTCTTTTATTTCCATGGCACTAATTGAAAATTGCAATCTACGGTATTGTTGAATATTTAACTGTGTCATGCATGATGTGTACTAATGTGTACAATAATGTATCAATAAATCAATAAATTTAATATTGTATATATTGATATATTATTGTATATATATTATATTGATCGATCATTGATTATATATTGATCATTGCATTTATATAATATATATATATATATATATATATATATATATATATATATATATATATATATATATATATATATATATATATATATATATATATATATATTATATATATAATATTATGTATATAATTATATGTAATTAGAATTTTTAGACCCCCTTCCCCTCTATTATTTTTTACTGGATTATTTATGATGGGTCGGCAAGGTGTGCATTCAATAATTGTTTGCTATAACGTATAATTATAATAATAATTAATATATTTTAATAAAGCTAAACTTAAATTTTAAACATGTTTATAAATTTAATGCATTAATAACAATTTTTCATATTAAATTTAATTTTGAAAAATCATTTGACTGATTATTATTATAATAATATAATTAATTAATGCATTGATCAGATTTAAATGATTTTTATACTTTCGTTCAAGAGTCGAATCTTAATTAAATTATGATGGAGAATTAAGTAAAAACCTTTTTGCATATTTTTTATATAATACATGCACGCGCGGTATATTATATTGTATAATCATCTCAGCAGAGATCTGAAGTTATCAGTTTGAATTTTCCCACCCCTCAAGAAACTTCTAACTTATATGCCTCTCTTTTTCCTTCTTCTTACATGCGAGCGTGCGTGTCCTAGGGGGTTAGACGTCGGTGTCAGGTAGGAAAAAAAAACGTTAGAATTGAAAGTTAGGCAGGGCTGCAAGTTCAAATCTCGGTGACTTCAAAAATAAAAAATAGTCAGTTTAATATTTTTAAATTTTTAAAACATGCAAATTATTAAGAAAAACTTGAGGAATTGAGTGGTGTAACTTACATTACAATTATTGCTAATGCAAATGAGCTATAATTGATTTTAAACAATACAGCCATGAATAGAATATATATAGAATTTAAATAAATATATAAATATAATAATAAATTCTTCAAAATGAAGAAAGAAATATTGTAGAAGAGTTTGTTTTATGGTTAAAGGAAGTAATAAATCAGCACCATAAATGAATAAGAAATGCAGTAGAATAGAATTTATTCTACATAATTTCTACCAATGTTAAAAATGTGAAGACATCTAAAACATTTCTAAAGTTCTAGAAATAAAGTTCTAAAACACATTTCTTTTATAATAAAAAGAAATGTGATAGAAGGAAAAAAGTTTTATGTGGGTATTTAAAAGTTGGCGATTTTGAAATCTTAGAATCAATAAAGTCAAGATTTATTAAAAGGCTTCTCTCAGTATCCAAATTTTCATTCTCAAGGCTGGTGTATAAGCTTATCGATCAAGATTTTTTTGTGTCAGAACTTCAGAAGAAATACAATTTTCCTTGTACACCAAATTTCAATGATTTTATGAAAAACAGAATTTTGAAAGCTTCGGAGATAAATCCCAATTTTTATATTACCCCAGCATTTGTAAATTCTAACTGGCAAAACTGTCAATATAAAGACAGACATATTATAACCCATATGTATTATAGCACATTTGATCGGCGCAATATTCACCACAGATCGTTTTGATATTGCCTCAATATCAAATTCGACGTTGGTCCAATAGTGCAGCTGCAACAAACCTCTATGGCTGGACGATATTTAATATCAATGTTGCACCAACATTTAAAATAAGCATTGTTCGGATATTTAATTTTAATATCGTTTCAATAGTGCAGCTGCAACAAACCTCTAGGGCTGGACGATATTTAATGTCAATGTCGCACCAACATTTAAAATAAACATTGTTCGGATATTTAATTTTAATATCATTTAAATAGTGCAGCTGCAACAAACCTCTATGGCTGGAGGATATTTATTGCCAATGTTGCACCAACATTTAAAATGAACATTCTTAGATATTTAATTTAATATTGGGCAAATGTTGCTGCAATATATTTTTTATAAATCTCAGGAATGGCCAACCAATATTGGCACAATATTGGATTCGATTGATTCCATAGGGTAATAATATGTATGTAACATATTACATATATGGAACTGCATGCATAATGGGGCTTTTTTTTTTTAAGACTTTTTCCCAAGTCTCGTTGATGGAGTATATTTTTAATGTATAACACTTGTATTTTTATCATAGACTATTTGTTATTTCAATCTATATCTCTTTTTAGAGTTTCTCTTATTGTTTATTAATTTTTGATTCCGTTAACAACAGCATTAAAATATTTACTGTCTTAAAAATTCCCAGCATAATGGTTCTATTTAGTGTTTACTTTTAAAAAAAAGTACAGTGACTTAAATTAATTTTAATTTAATTTTTAAGTGTTTTTTAAATTGAATTAATTTTGCTGCCATCTATTGACAAAGTTAGAACTTATAATTGGTGCAATATTGGGCCAATATTTAGCCAATCCCAATCTAAATATTTCGAACATCGCACTTTAATGCCCACCCAACGTTGCATTGACATTGGGAAACTTACATACAATGAATATTCGGCAAAGTATATTGGAGCAACGTAATGGAATTAAATATTGTGCTGGAAACTTTAATCCAACATATTGCATGAATATCGAGCACAAATATATTGAGCAATATTCACATATCAATATTGTTTGAATATTTGTTACAAATTCCTATGATACATTGACTGTCAATCCGTAGCCAACATTCAACCAATGTTTAATGTTGACACTGCAGCAATATCAGAAAGCCATTATTGTACCGACATTAATATTTCAAGTATTGAACTTCAATGCCCAGCCAACATTGCATTGACATTGGGAAACTACATACAAAGAATATACGGCAAAGTATCTTGGACCGAGCTAATGAAATTAAATATTGTGCTAGTAACTTTAATCCAACATTGCATGAATATCGAGCACCAATATTGAGCAATATTCACATATCAATGTTGTTTGAATATTTGTTACAAATTCCTATATGATACATTGACTTTCAATCCTTAGCCAACATTCAACCAATGTTTAATTTTGACACCGCAGCAATATCAGAAAGCTATTATTGCACCGACATAAACATTTCAAGCATCGAATTTCAATGCCCAGCCAACGTTGCATTGACATTGGGACAACCACATTTAATGAATATATGGCTATAGTATACGTATATTGGACCGAGGTAGTGAAATTAAATATTGTGCTACCAACTTTTAGCCAACATTGTATGAATATTAAATACCAAAATTGGGCAATGTCGGCACATCAATATTGTAAGAACATTGGCTACATATTGGTGATATCGTAGATTTTAAGCCAATATTCCCAATATCTGACCAATATTTAGCCGATGAAGTGTGCTACATGGGAACCAGGTTTGCAGTGCATGGTTTCCATCACCGTGTTTGTACGAAATTTGTATACCATGAAACCGATGACAACTGTGTTTGTAAATTTTGTGGTCAAAAATGTGAAACATATCATGCCCTGTTTTGTCCAAAACGAATAATATATTCTTTAGCATATTTAGCTAATAATGTATGATTTATACGGGTTAATTTATTATTATTATTATTTCCAAGTAATAATTATAATTGTGTTTTTTAATATTTGTTTTTTTCTATGTTCCTAGCTCAATAATTTTTAATGTCATATTATTTATATGATATGTGTATAAGTTATTATTTATTGATTTGTCATGTTGTGTGTATAATATAAGATTTTATGTTTTTTATGTTTATGTAATATGTACACTGTAAGAGTGTTCAATAAAAACTTTAATAACTTAAATTTAATAATAATTAATTTACGGAAAACTCTATAATAGAGCAGAAAAAATTAAACGTACAGTTAAACAAGCCTTAGATTACGCCTGAGATCACAGACTAGACGTCGCCAAGGCGTAGTAATCTTAATTTTTTAAAAATGTCCCACAACAAGGTTATTTTAAACTATGGAATTTTTTAAAAATATTACATGCTTCTATAATATGTATAACTATTGGAAAAAAGTATAAAAAAGTAAGTTTAATTTGATTTCAAAATCGCGTCGCCACCACTTCGACCACTTTGCACCTCTTCCAGACGAAAGCCTGGGGCCAGTGGGGCCGCACGGAGCCGCTGTTGTGACAACACGTCGACACCAAAAATGCTAAAAACTTGAAAAAAAGTGGTGAAATTAAAAAAAATAAGCACCCTTACGCATTTAAAAGTAACATTCTGGATTTATTATAGCTTCTGGAGGCGTACAGTATAACAGATCTTAGTTTACCACTAAACAGCTCAGTAGACTAGACGGCGCCAGATATATCAGCCAATGAAAAGGCTAAAATGTCAGCTGGCCACCTTTTCATTGGCTGATATATCTGGCGCCGTCTAGTCTACTGAACTGTTTAGTGGTAAACTAAGATCTGTTATACTGTATATAGACGTATATTCCGATCTGTCTTTTATTTTAAAACGAACGCCTTTTTTCAGCTCAGCTGATCGGTTAAGTTCGATTCGGTTCGATTTAATTAATCGATTTCAAGCTCCTGTGACGTCACAATAACAAAAATCATGGCAGCGTGCCTTTTCTGTTCTGGTTTTAAAGTTCGCTAAATTAATGAACATTAAACCATGATGTCAGTACTAATAATAGGTTAAAAGTATATTAGATACTTGGGATGGCCGCTAGGCAAGCGGATTGCCGCGCCCACGGCCGTGGCGTTCTCATAAACCGGCAAACTAAACTAGGGATGTGATGTTTTTTTCTAATCGAGCGCCTATCGTTAAAAAATGAAGGTCGTAACGCAAAACGGTACTATTTTCTATTCAAAATGTCTTCCATACGTAAACTAAGGTTTGTGATACTGTATGCACTGTGCGCATGGGACGGCCCTGCGCGCATTCCAAGTTACGTGACCATTTTCGTGACGTCATGAGAAAAACATGTACAAAAAAACAGATCGTTTACCACTAAACAGTTCAGCAGTAGACTAGACGGCGTCAGATATATGCATATATCAGCCAATGAAAAGGTGGCCAGCTGACATTCTAGCCTTTTCATTGGCTCATATATCTGGCGCCGTCTAGTCTACTGAGCTGTTTAGTGGTAAACTAAGATCTGTTATACTGTAATGTTATTCTTATGGCACTCTCAAATGACGTCATCAAGTTAGAGCAGCTAAAACACTCGAAGACGTCACACCTCTTCTACATCATCTTGGAAGAGAGGGGCGTAGCCGGCGTAGCTACAACACAACGTTCCCAATGTTCCACTTGCTACAACAACCAGTGACAACAACTACACACTATACACAGACCGTATTATATTACTCTCCGACACAGACGTCTGTGCCGACTCTGTGGTAGCCAGGTGGTAGCCAACGACCTTGGTGGTAGCTATTTGCGGATTTGCGCTATGCACTGTTTACACAAAAGAGAGAGACAAGAGGCAAGTATGCATACATAAGACAAAAGAGGAGTTTAGACGAGAGAAGCAAGAAAAGAAAGGCCTGGGAGAGGCAAGTGCCTGTCGCATGTGTCAAATAAAGTGTTATAATTATATAGCTGCTGTGTGTCATTGTTCTATCATACGTAGCCAGAGACCATGTAGCCCCAGCAGACCCAGACCAGAATTACACCCACAATTGCCATAATTGCACCCCTGCAATCTTGCAACGAGCAGCCAGTAGAGGGCGCTGTTTAAGCAGAGCACCTCCAAAGCAGAGACGTAGGCTTGAAGCTGCAACGCCTATATAATTATTATACATGCAGCCATGCAGTCTGCATACATAATTTAATATATATATATAATCATTAATACGTATGCTTCATTAAATGATTAATTAATTGATATGTCACTTAATTTAATTTAGAAAACGATAATTTGTCTGTGGATAAAGCACGTGGATAAACAAACTATTTCCAGAAGTCGATCTTCTGTGTCGTCTTCTGCTCGTTTTTTGTAAACCAAGTATTGTTCGTATGAGCACAGAACCAACGCTTAGTGAAATGGGTTTTTTGTGCCTGTCTCTTCCCCTCTCACAGTACCTTAAGTATTCCTTTTTATTATTAGTGTCAATGCATCAGTACACCATCGCAGAAGGCAGGGCAGCATTAGTTTTCCTTATCTCTTAATATAATTATCCCTCCACCGATACACCTCCCAGGCAGTCCAACTAGTCATAAACATGGCATATCTAAGCAGGCCTAAAAAAGAATCCCGCACTGTCAGGTGCGGATCCAAGGAGGGGGGCGATCTCCCCCCCCCCCTCTCCCCCAAGGTCCAAAAATACATTGAAGGTGTTACCATGGCACCCCCACCCGTCGCCTCCCTCCCACTCTAAATTTTAACATTGCGGGATAGGGCACCGCCCCCCCCCCCCTAGATTCGCGACTTTGATCCGCCCCTGCGCACTATATCCTTTGTCTGTCTGTCTGTAGTATAAACAATGGTTTGTTACAACCATTGTGTCAAGTAGAAGATTATTTTCCATATATTGCAGATAATATAAACTAAAACAGCGTAAAGCGTGAAAGACATGTGTAAAAATATGCAGGGTAAGATCCAGGGGAGTTGTTGATCTGCTACCCCCCTCCCTTTCCCCCCCCCCCCAAGGATAGTGTAGTAAAGGTACGAGCATCCAAAGTCACGTGACCATTCTTGTGACGTCATGATAGAGCTATCCATTGTTATTCTTATGGCACTCTATCATGAATAACGTCATCAAGTGGGCGGCGGGGCTTAAACACTCGAAGACCAACCATACCTCTTCTACACTATCTTGCCCCCCCCCCCCAGCCGCTCTGAAATTTTGAATTTAACATGTGCAATATGGACATTTTTCCCATTTTTTTTTAAAACATTGGTTGGCCTTATGGAGACAGCCACCCCCCGAAATTTGGTTCTGGATCCGTGCCTGAAAATATGCATGTATTGAATGGAAAATCTATACTGTATCTGAACTGTGCAGTACAGTGACGTACAATATTCTTAATATTTATTGGGGTTTTATAACTATTTGATAGACACTAGCACATTTTTTTTAATAGTAATATGTTAGACATGCCTGGTTTTGATTTATTAATTGATATTTTTTCAGGAGGCTGTATAGTAGGAGTTGGTGAAATGGTGTCCACAGCGCTGTTTAAGCCATCGAACTGAAGTCAGAGCAGAACTGTAAAATAACCTGTGGAATAACTATGCTTCGAGCAAGGGTATGTTGTAATTGCAGCTATATGTGTTATGCATTTTACTTCTATATCTGTCACACTCATATTATAATGTGCATTTCTCACTTAAGGTAGAGATAACACACCCAATGTTAGTAAAAATCCCATTCATGAAAATTATGAAAAAAATTTAAAATGCTCTACTTTACATATATTATATAAAACCTTATCAGTAGGTATAAAAATATCAGTTATACAAAAACGAGTTAGTTTTCGAGTTATTAATTTTTAAAGTTGACTAATTTAACATTGAAGTTCCATTTCTCCTTATTAAATTAGTGAACTTTAAAAATTCATAACTCGAAAACTAGCTCGTTTTTTATACCTGATATTTTACCTACTGATAAGGTATGTAAAGGAGAACATTATAAAATTTTTTCATAATTTTCATGAATGGGATTATTATTAACATTGTGCGTATTATCTCTACCTTAACTGTCATAATATACAGTACTTTTGTCAGGTTTGGCCAACTGAGCTTATTATCAATAAAATCTCTAGTTGACTGACCTTTGTTTTTTGTTTTGTTTTTTTTACATGGATATATGAGCTTGGAGCTTGAGGCTGGGTAATGAGTGAAATAAGGGAGGAAAGTTATGGTGGCCAAGATAAATTTACCCCCAGCAGGAAGCAATGTAATTTTTACTTGAAACGGTCATGCACCCATCCAAGTACTAACCACGCTCGACGTTTCTTGATTTTGGTGATCTAACAAGAACCGGAAATTCGCTGAACACTGAGAGGGCGTTAATTATTTAGAGTTTCAGTTTTACATGAATAAGGTCTTAACCAGCCCCACAGGAATCACAATAACTAACTAAGAAAAATTAAAAATAAGTGAGCAACTCTGTGGAGAAACAGACTATAATATTATAATCTTAGTATTGACGTCATAAAGGCAGGTATGAAAATCTGGTGGATTTTACTCAAGAGTGATTCTATCGGGTGGCATTGTTTTTATATCAGAGCTCTGCTTCTGGCTAAAGTACCCTTGCAGTTGAGTCATACTAATTCTATCAAGGAGGTTTTCAATGTCATCTCTTGGTGCTTTATGAGGTCAATTAAGTATTGCTGTTTTGTAGAATAAGTTGATACAACAAAAGTCAAGATTTGTATTTAGTAATATTTATTAATGCAACATTTAATGAATCAAAGAGTTTATATAAATACATTTTTTAGGACAGTTAAGTTAAGCCTCTGTTTGCCGTGAAGTTCTCTGTATCACAGGAGACTTAAATTACTAGACGAGTATAGACAGAATAGTCTAGGCGGTAGCAAGTCTTCGCAAGTCTTATGTGGTTATTGTGTACCATAGACGGAATGACCGATTGTCAGAGTGTGGAGCGTATATTATATAGTTTATCGTGGAGTCTGAGGTAATGACCGGTCTGACATAAACTCAATTCCGTGCCCGTGAAGTGGGGAATTGGCGAGACAGGGAACAGAGTTATACCTTGATTAAGGTACCGCAGACACTGTTCCTAGATTGAGCTTATGCACCAGCTTTTATACTGCTTCCCTCGCCACTCCCCCACTCTTACAATCTTACAATAGTTTCAATAGCAGAGTGTTACAATAACAATGAAACAGAAAGTAAAAGTGCATGCAAAGACTCACTTTCTTTGTATTATTCATATTTGAGTAATTACTAATTAACATTATATTTAGGACTATACATTAAATCATTGTTTTATTAATATAACAGTAAAGCATTAATTAATGTATACTTAAATAATAATTATACTGTATCCACGATTCTAGTTCCTGACACCTTCATCTGTGTCACAATTAATGTAAAATATTCACCACAAAGGTCATAAAAAAAATACATCTCAGCTATTAGGGTATTAGGGTACCAATTTTGAAAGCTGAAAAAAAAAAAAAAAATCATTGCAAAATCAATCCATGACTAAGACTGACAATAGGTCTGATGGTGTATTTACGAACAGACCTAATATACCGTAATATTGATTCCATTCATTGTTATACTATTGTGTTCTAATGGTTTTAAGCAATGTATAATGCCAGATTACTCTTAGTTTGATTAGTTTACAGCTATCCTATTTTTCCATTTATTGGTTGATTTCAAAATAAAGAAATACATTTATTACACTAATTATTAATTCTCTCAGATTAATTGTTGAATAAGCTGATGCATTTCTTCATACTATTGCAGCAGCGGATTGCTAGAGCAGTGCCTAAATATCGAGAAGTGCAGCACCAGGCTCGTGCTGTGGACCGTCTGCGTGCTCTGTGGCTCCACCTAGTACTTGGATGTGCACTTGTCTCGGGTGGTGTGTGGCTTCTCGTATGGAGTGAGGTATCAATCAACCCATAGACTACAGTATACAGTAAAAAATCACTATTACGCAACTTGTTGTTAGGTAAAATTAAATTTTTAGCAAAGGAAATTGTGGTCCCGTAAAATAATTATTGGCATATATTGTGTGGTATAAAAAAAAAGTCAATATACGGTAATACTCGATATAAGGTAAACCTAATTTATTGGGTCCCTTCACTTTACGTAATAACAAGTTTTTACTGTATAGCCAACTCCAATAATATTTTAGGATGAGGATAGGGTCACAAACTTGTCCAACATAATATGGCAATTTCATCAATTTTAGTTGACCTCATTGTTTATACGGACTGCCAGTGCGAATTCTCTTACAAATATGTGTACTCTACAGGGACGGTTACTCCAACGAACAGTGTCTCTGGATGAAGGCTTGCAGTCGATTGTGTCTATATTCAAGACTGACTCTGTGGTAGCAAGCAATGAGGGCAGACTTGTGCATGTAAGCGGTCACCTGGAGGTGGGAGAGCCTCTCACAGAGTTTGAGTATGGGGTTTCCATCCCCACTATAAAGCTTAAGCGCCGTGTTCAGATGTATCAGTGGGTCGAGGAGAAGACTGTAAGGTGAGAGCTCAATCTTGCACCTATTCTATGTACACTTGTTAATCATTTTCATCTACATACATACATATTGTCACGGAGCGGCTGGTTCCATCACTCCGTGTGTATCTTTAACGGGATCTTCCCGTGGATGGGAACAAGGATGCAGACTCGATGATTTTGTGGATCCACTTTAATTAATTAATATAGTAATACATGCGACCGAGCCCGGCAGGGCCGGCCGCAAGGAGTACAATAATTATAAGTATTTGTATTCTTTCAGAGAACCCAGTGACCAAGTCACGGGGCGGCTTATATAACTCCCAAACGTGAAGTGTCAGCAATACCTGCAGGCCATTGCACTGCCATGCTGATGCGGCGTCTAGACGCATCAGCATTGCGTGCATAACCACAGAGCTGCACTTCCGCGTTACTTAATAAATTACTATTACTTTTAACTAAACCGCCACGTGACAATATCATCTTGGTAGTGTGAAAGAAGTGCATGTCAATTGGTAATCAAGTCATGTCATTAGAAGTGCATTGTAGCAAGAAACCAATTTTGATAGTATTTTTTGAGTTTGTTTGGTCCAAGTTCTTGTCTGCTGCCAGGACATAGCCTAATCTCCAAATCTTATGGGGGTGTCATAAGGCGGATGGGTAAACCCACCCAGTCTCCTATTTATTTATTTTTTTCTTTTCTCTCAAGAAGGGAGAAATGGAATCACCCCACTTTTACCTCCTCCCCTCCCATTTCTTGTCTATGCCCCTATCTGCTTCTATATTTTGTCAATGGGATCTTTTCTATGCTGTCACGACCATACCTAATATATTAAATATTTAACTGTTTGCTGATCAGAGACGCGGAGGGAGACATTTCATTTGAGGACAGCAGCTTTGCAGACACGAACTATTTCTACTTCACTGAATGGAGAGATAAACTTATCGACAGTTCAAAATTCCTGCAGCCATACGGCCATGAAAATCCAAAGTAAGCTGTTTATCAGATTCTTTTTCAAATTTTGGGAGCACTTAAAGGAGTTAAAGAGTATATATATTGTATAAGCCAGCTCTATTCCGTAGTGGTTAGAGCGCCTGACTCTTGTCCGAGATGTCCTCGGTTCAAATCCCGAACACAACAGACTTTTCGTGACTTGGGATGGGTGTGATTGCCTACTAGATGATGGAGTTGGTAGGAAGAAGGCAGCTTAATCACCACCCGCTGGGATTATTAAGACCGCGGAATATGGTGCAAACAACATATATGCCCCACTGAGAAATGGTACTTAATTGTCTGGCATGTAAACTGGGTGTTTTAGGAGCCCCAGAGAGTACTGTGAATAATGTTGAAAAACAAGTTCTGCCGTTAGTAACCAACCAACGAACCGTATTTGTATACAAATAAAATATAGTATGGTATGATTTTCTTAAGGGTAAGATAACGCCACCAATGTTAAAAAAAAATCCCTCGCACAAAAATTCTGAAAAAAAATTTAAAATGTTCTCCTCTACACCCCCTATCAGTAGCTAAAATATCTGGTATACAAATACGATCTAGTTTTTGAGTTATGAATTTTTAAAGTTGACTACTTAAACATGGAGAAATGAAAATCCCATGTTAAATTGGTCAACTTTAAAAATTCATAACTCAAAAACTAGATCGTATTTGTATACCAGATATTTTAGCTACTGATAGGGGGTGTAGAGGAGAACATTTTAAATTTTTTTCAGAATTTTTGTGTGAGGGATTTTTTTTAACATTGGTGGCGTTATCTTACTCTTAATGAATATATGTGTGGCAAAACTATGCTGGATAGAGTGAGAACCATTTGAGTGATGAATGAGTGTGGAGTGAAAGAAAACTTTAGTGACAAGTATGAACTTAAAATGCTAAATTAGCAATGGACATTTTGAGAGAACGGGTGAGGAACGAATTGCAAAACAGGTGTATAAAGGTATAAAGGTATATAGTGTAGAAAGAATGAATGGATTACATATGGTCATTTTAAAAAACTTAAAATATTAACACTGCCAAGCATATATATTTTAAATTGTGCCATGTTCAAGAAGAAATATCTAGAGTTATATACACTAAATGGTGAATTTCGCTCTTATAATACCAGATATACATATAAAATAGCTTTTGAAATGCATAATTCAAGTCTATTAAAAAATTTTCAGCTTTTCAAACAGCTAAAATTTATGTCTTTTTACCATTATGTCTTGGAGAGGTGGAGAATGAAAAATTATTTAAGAAAAAATTAAAAAATATTCTAATCCATAAAGAAATGAATTCTGTAAAGATGTACTTTAGTAATAAGTTACCAGAAGATATATTATCTAATGTTGTTTTTTTATTACTTGTTTATAATTAGTTATCTGAATTCTATAATTATAGGAATTATTTTTTGATCTTATTGATGTTTTTGTGTTATGTGTTTTAGTATGTTATATTATTGTGTATGAATGATATAATCCATGCTGTTTTTGTACAGCCATGCAGTGATTAAATAAACGAATTGAATTGAATTAAGTAGAAAAAAATAATAAAATTCAATGACATTTACTATTGTCAGTGATATTTGATTGTTTTCAGAGAGTTTCCATTTAAAACAGTGACTTACGTTAGTGAACATGTCAACATTGGTGGCTATTACTTTAGTCCAATCCTCAAGGAGCATTTCACTGACTTTGTGGTGGTGACGAGTGATGAGCGGCCAGAGCGACGCGACATCAAGCTGCACTCAGGGCTTTATTATCACAGCCAGGATGTGTGGAACCCTGAGGTTGGAGACATCCGAGTGCAATTCTCGTACTCAGGCCTTGCTGGAGAAGTGGTAATTACATTTTTACTCTAGCTTTTACACTGCTAGTACTGAACTCCTGAGTTTATTTCCAGGTCACCGTGGTGGCAAAGCAAGTCAAGCATGAACTTCACCCGTACAAAACCAAGGGTGGAGATGAAATTTTAATTGTACGGCAAGGTCGATTTTCTATCAATGAAATATTTCAAGAACAGCACAAGCAAAACTGGTTTTTGTCCTGGAGTTTAAGGGCAAGCTGTGGTCTTCTGTTATTCATTGGCTCTAGTTTCCTAACACGGCTATTGAAAGACATTGGAAATTGCCAATCAGACTTTTGGGGTGAGTTACAACTCTTGTACCATTCTAACCACTGTTTTGCAAGTTTTAGTTTCTATCCATATTAGAAATACATTTTAATTTATTTTCTGTTAAATTTCTGTCTTCGTATATATGTTGTTTTTTTGTTTTGTTTTTGTTTTTTTTTTACTATTATTATTGTTCTTGAACCCCCCCCCCCTCTCCTTGCCAATGCCCTGCATGGTATTTTTAATCCACAACTTCCTGTCGGCAAGCCCCATTCACTGTGGACCCTTTCTGTAAGCTCCCGCCTGATCAGCCTTGTATGGACCCTTTTTGCAAGGAGGCTGACTAAAATTACATAATTATATTATAGAATAAAATAGAGTAGAAATTAACTTTTATTGTGGCAAGATTTGGGCAACCCTATTCTTGCACCTATATAACCTCATCAACTCGTCAACCATGCATGCAGTCAGCTGCAATATATTATTATGCTAAAACAGTGACTTGTAAAAGGACTCTTCAATGGTTTGTGAGCATCCACCTTGATTTCATATATATTATCATTTACTGCCCAGAAAAGATGGGATCACGTAAGATAATACATGGAGCAATTTATTGATTGCAAATTGTTAGCTCCCTCAATAAATCCTGTTTACAAGTTAAAAATTATGTATTGGCACCAACCTTTCATGTTTGCTGATATTAAATTTTTATTACCAGCCTAATTTCCGTTTATTTGAAGAAAGTCAAAAATTTTGTGGCAGTAATGTTCTGTATTAGGAGTTAAAGAAAAAACTGTGCAGAAATGTTGCTCGGTGCATGCACAGGAAGTCAAATTTTGCTGATTGTTAGCATCCGAATATCCTTGAGTTAAAACATGGGGAACAAATCGGCAATTAAGTTGATGCTTATCATTGCTGACGTCCAAATATATTGCAAAATATTATTGTACCTAAAATTTAATGACATAATTAATTTATAACTAATGGAGTATCGACTTAAAAAAAAATTGCAGAAATGGATAGAGGGTGCAAAGTAGTGCTGTTGATATCCGGATATTTCAAAATCCGAAATCCGGATTCGAAAATATCCGACAATCCGAATTTTCGGATTTGCGGATAATCGGATATCCGAAACAGTTTTCGGATTCGCGGATATCCGAAAAATATTCCGGATTTGAGATTTTTCGGATATCCGGATATCCGAAACTGATTTCGAATTCTCGGATATCCGGATATCCGAAACTGTTTTTGAATTGTATATATTATACACAGTTTTTTTGTCTCTATGTTGTATTATGTACAGCCACAAGAGAAATAAATAAATAAATTATATATAATATAATTATATAACATGTTTTATATATAATATTACATAATATATTACGAATTATAAACTATAAATATAAAATGTATAAGCCTAGTATAACCATAAAGAGTATAAAGTATAAGTATAAAGACTAATATAAGTTATAATTATAAACAAATAAACATAACAACATAAAACATAAAGTACAGTACATTAAGTCATTAATTAGTAATGACTAATTAACCAAGCCTAAATTTCTGAAACTTTGAATGTTTTCCAGTTTTTCTACTACAATAAAAGAAATTTTCTTATTATAACTGATATTTTTTTTATATGAAGACGCGCGTGTTTTCAGGCGCGGATCCAGAAAAAAATTTCGGGGGGGGGGGGGGACTGCCTTCATAAGGCCAATGATAAAATAAATTGGAGTGGGGGAAATGCCTATATTGCCCATGTTAAATCCAAAATTTCGGGGGGGGGGGGCACCCCCCTGGATCCGCGCCTGCGTGTTTTTACTGTTTTCAATATTTTTTGCGTTGTTATATAGCTGCAGTGGAGCACCCTATTTTTATAACATTCTGAATAATATCAGTCAACCAATCAGAATAATATTCAGAATATTTTCAGAAGTCAGAATGACTCAGAATGTATTTTTAGCCTTGCAAACAGTGCATCGGCAGGATGTGAATATAGTATTCTTTATATGTATTTCGTGATTTGTATATTTGTATTTTGTATTATACTGTTTGTAGTATTTGTACTATGAAATATTCAAATTAATTTAACAAAAATTAATTGGTGGAAAATTTGTAAATGTAACGCAATTGCGAATACACATAACAAATTAAAACTAAATATTTGAATTACAGTATTATACTAATTACAGTCATGCTTAATTTCATATCCAAATTATCCGAAAGCAAAAGCTGAAATTCAGAAATTCGATCGAAATTCGAATGTAGGTTTCGGATTGTAGAATATTTGAAATTCTGATGGGATTACTGGATTTTCGGATATCCGGATATCCGATCGAAATTTCGGATATTTGAAATCCGATCGGAGTTCGGATATCCGAAATTTCGAACGGATAATCGGATATCCGACTTTCCGGATATCCATTTTTCCAAAATCCGTATATCCGGATAATAAAATATCCGAATATCTGAAATCCGAAAATTTTCAACAGCACTAGTGCAAAGTGACTCAAGTGACTCTGATTTTCTTCAGATTTTTTAGAGGCCAGGAAGTATTGCTAAAAAGTTTTACTGCGGTGGGGTTTAAACTTACGCCCCTCTTAGGTCCTGTCCTTTTATTAAAAAAGTGACGCCTCTTGACGCCTTCTGTCTCTTTACTTTCAGTAATTTTTTTAAAATATTTCCCGGTATTTAGAAAATCTGAAAAAATAAGACTTTGCAAAAAATAAATAAATAAATAAAGGCTTGGTACAACATTTATACATGCATTGTAAGTTTAATACTTATACTAATGAAAATGTGCTTCAGTTTTCAGATTTTCGTCTGTTCACAATCTTTTGAATAAGCACTCCGGGTCAGTCAATTTTTCAATATCCGCCTCAATAAGTTTCTGCATTGTAGCTTTGACGTGGATCTCCTTCAAGCCTGTAATGGCAGCGTTTCTTTTGTTTGCTGCATTTTTGCCATTCATTTTCTTTCTCAGCAATTTGTATTTTAATAGTGAAAGTAGAAATCTTTATGAACAAATTTGAGGTGTTCACTTTCTTTTATGCAAGTACAATAGTTTCAACTTGCTGTAATTGTAATTGCCAAATCAGCATTATTATTTCTAGTCTCTGTCGTAAATGATAGTAAAAACTAAACACCATATAATTAAAAAAATGACTTAATTAGGTGTGCATACTGGAACTATTTATTTATCAAATTAACTTTTTTCTCTTTACTTAATTGTGTTCCATAATTATAATGATCAATTTTGTAGTCATAGCTTACTGTGGAAGCTAATTAAGTTAAATTTTATTTAAAACGTTGATCATGCAATGATCTCTTACAATTAAAACTTTCAACAAAAGATGTCACTATAATTTTATTATATTTCACCTGATACTATCAATTTTTGGGTGTGCTAATTTATCCCTGTTTTTATTGAGATTGAGGTTGAAATTTGACTCTGTGATGACATCAACAGCCAAAGGACAAATATTAACCCAGTGACGTCACAAAATTAAATTCCAATCCTTATTCTATTAAGGGTAAGATAACACGAACAATCGATTGTTGGTAGTCCCATTTGATTAACATGTAAACCTTAGCAACCTCATAATAATTCTGAATTTTTTCTTGGCACCAAAAAAATATGGAAAAAATTTCAAAACAATCTGACGATCCAATTTTTTAAAATTAATTTCTTAGTTTAGGTCTCCATGGGAAAGCCCTATACTGAAAATTTAAAAAATTCATTTAAAAAAATTGGATCGTCCGATTGTTTTGAAATTTTTTCTACATTTTTTTGGTGCTAAGAACTGTCTCTAAAAAAAATTCAGAATTATTATGAGGTTGCTAAGGTTTACATGTTAATCAAATGGGACTACAACAATCGATTGTTCGTGTTACCTTACCCTTAATCGAGGTAAATATTTAGCCATATAATTTATATGTGTGTGTGTGTGTGTGTTTATAATTTATACAATTATGCTCTATGGCTTCTAGTGGCCAAGTTAATTGAGATTATTAATTGAACTAGATGTGACCATGATAATATATATGTAATTAACTATGTAACACTTTTGGTATGATATATCAAAACTATATATAATAATATATTATACTAATTTATATAATTATTATGTAACAACTACTAATATTAAAGGATGCAATGCTCAGCTATTTCGATCATAGCTCGATCTCATCTGTTACTAAGGCTATTGTCCATTACTGCTTGAGAATGGTTCTAAATCAACCATAATTCAGTTTTGAAGCTTAATTCAGAACCAGCTAGGGCCTGCTGATTACCCGGCCTAAAACCACTAACAAAAAAATCTCTCAAATTCTTGTTAAGACATGTTTTTGTTAAGAGCAAGTATCTTCAAAGACCACTCTTTCTTTTGCCAGTAATGGACTCCAGGTTTTATAAATTAATTTCAATAAGGGTCATGTGAATATATAGAGCAGTAATTGTAATTTAATCATACAGTATGTAACCTTTGCAAATACCATAAGACTTATTTTTGTCTGTCTGTCTGCCTGATTTTTTTTGTTTATCTTTAACACCCTATTATAGCATTACTAAAGACTTTTTTTGTATTTCTAGTCAATTTATTTATTTATGTACTTATTTATTATGGAACTGTGCCCCCCCCCCCCTAAAAAAATGGATTTAACATAGGCAATATCTTAGGCATATTTTCCTTCATTCCTCATAATTTTCTTTTAACATTGGCTCTATCGACAGTTACCTCGCCACGAGCTGTAAGCTCTTGCTTTAATATATATATATATATATATATATGTATATATATATATATTGTTTGTTTCTAGTTCTTAAACGCTTTGTCAATCAATTCCTCCCCCCTCCTTTCCCCATTAGTTATGCTACTAGGGTAATTTCTGGATGTTGTAAACATTAAATTATCATTATAATGAATATATAAATAATAAATAGTATTGTAAATTTACTCTCATTATTTGTAATAATTTTTAATGTAACTTTGTAAAATTGTATTTTTAGTGTTTGCAAAAAAGCTATGTAAAGAATAAAAAAAAAAAAATACAGGCATATATTTATGCGTTTTTATTCAATTTTAATTTTTAAGAAAAATAAATCATTAAGGCCGGTTTTATGATATATTCATGATGTAAAAAGAATCTTACATCATTCTTCTTACATCATGGATATATTATTTAAAATTTAAGTTCATTGCAATTTCTTATATATTGAAATATCGTCGTTTCAGAGTGTAAATCACGTATGTAACTACAAAAAAATTGATGGAACTTTGACCCTTATGTTCTAGTGAGATAAGTTTTAGAGTTTCATCAAATTTTTTTGTAGTTACGTGATTTGCATTGAAGCATATACAGTATAATATACTTAGCATTATCAGATTTTTAGCCAAAATCTATCGGTATCAATTTGACTTTACTTATTTAAACAATATTGTGACAATTTGTACAATATATACATGTACTATTGTTTTACTGAATATATTAGGGACAGGGTAACTTAAATAATAACTTAACAGTTGACACTGCAGCAATATAATTTACTCCATATAATAATTATGTACTCATAAAACCAGTTCATGTATAATAATCATCAGCATCATTATTATTTATTTAACTTCTTAAACACACACTTATTAATACAGTAATACAATAGGTTTGCTATTTACATTTGGTATTGTGCTCAGTCAAAGTTTCTGTTTTGGAATATTATAATTTGACCACCATTAAAATGCATCTTTTATGTTTTGAAATTGTCTTACTGCGAGGTCTACTGGAAGATCAAAGTTGAAATCTGCTAATTTTTCTAAACATCGGAAACTATCTTCAAAACCTGAAAGACAAATAAATACAAAAATTACTTATATTAAAGTTACATTGTTTTTTTATAATACTAAAAGTTCTAGGATGAGGGTGAATTTCAGTAACCTTGTGCTTGCTACAAATAACATGTATGGCTTCTTTTTAAGTGGCTATCCATGCTACTGCATCATTCACTTTTATATGTGTCCTTTTAAGGCTTGAAGAGCATAAGTTTTTTTTTTATTTATTTCTTTTTTTACAATACTTGCTATTTCTTAGGTAGCTTAATCTAATAATCTCGACAGCCAACATTGAATAAATATTTGCAAACATTATAATTCTAAATATATAACAACATAATATATACATACAATTTGCACTAGACTGATGTAAAACAGCAAATTTAATATTTAACCAGTGTACTCTAACATAAAATATTGGCAAGTTGGAAGACATCCCAAATCATCAGAGGCCATCTTTGCTTACGTTAAACCAGCATCATACACCAATATTCTAATCAAATACATCAATATTTAAGTTATATGGCTTAGAATATCCATAGCTTAAAATTAAATATGACTTTTAAACTATTTCATAGGTCTGTGTCAGAATAACGAGTTAAGAATCTTACATTGTTTTTTTGTTTTTTATTTTTTTAAAATGTTACTTTTTGAATCGGCACGATTTTGAACGGCAGACTTTTCGCAACTTAGAATGGGTGTGACTGGCTACTAGATGAAAGAGTTGGTAGGAGGAAGGCAGCTTACGGCTGTCTATACTCCGCTGGGGTGATTAAGACCGCGGAATGTTGTGCAAACAACATACGTGCCCCGCTAAGAAACGGTACTTAACTGTCTGGCGTGCAGACTGGGTATTAGGAGCCCCAGCGAGCACTGTGAACAATGTTGAAAAACAAGTTCCGCCATTGGTAACCAAACCAACCAAACCACTTTTTGAATCATTGACCACCCAAAATTGAGGTAATAAAATAGTTAAAAATTATAAATACACCATAGCTTACCTGTCTTGGCTACATAGCTCCATGGCTGGTAGTAGGCGTCTAGTAGGGGTTGGTAGCGCAGCAGCATTCGCAGCCATGGCACCAGCTTGCGTGCACTGTAATTTACAACCAGTCAGAACAATTATAAAGTACCTCCATGTCATGTAGATGAGGCACAGAATGGCCCAACGAACATGGTTCTGTGCCTTCTGTTGGACTCTGCAATCAGAGTAGCATAATTTTGTTCATTTCTGCGATAAAACTCTGCGCAGTTGTAACAATGGACAACCTATTTTATAACCTAGCTGTTAAGGTTTGAAGAGCATATATTTTGTTTGTTTTTTTCTTTTCTTTTTTACAATACTTGCTATTTCTTATAAGTACCCGTAAAATTTCAAACTATAATACCAAGGACATATTGGAAAGCTGAACTCTCAGTCTGCTTTCCAGGCATGAGCCTGCCTGGAGCCGCCGTCGGTGCAGATCTTGTGGTGGTATAAGTAGGTTGTCCATTGTTAAAATTTTAAAAATTCATTGGCTGTTGAAGGTGTAAAACGTAAAACTATGGAATGAATTGCCTTTTGCTATTTCTTCAAGTAAATCATTGGCTATTTTTAAAGGTTTATAATTTTGTTATAATATGCTGATCAAAGCTAATTAAGTATATTAGTATTACAGCTAAGTATTAAGTATTTTTTAGGTATTAGAAAATAACTTTTATGTAAACAGTGTAATATACATTATGTGTCTGTATATCTTATTTTTTGTAGAATTCAATCACTGAATTATAAGATCTCTATTACTTGTAAAAAATATTTCCCTGGAAATAATGATATTGCGTTAAGTTAAATTAAATGTATACTAAATAAATAGTTATATTTAAATTTGATGTGTATTCTGTTCATAAACTATGATTGTATTACAAAAATGCAAAAGTATTTAGTGAAATTGTTTTAAAATCTTTTTCTTTTCTTATGCCCACATATTTTGGTTTTAAGCCATTTTACTTCTGGTAATTAAGCCAATAGAGAAGAGACTCTTTCTCTTCATATTGCCAGACAACAAGTCAAGTTCCGTAGAGCATCTAAACAGATGCCCTCCGTCTTGAGCTTCATTTTTACATAATTTACAAATGTCACTATCTTGGATTTTAAATTTCTTCTGATAGCATCCAAGATAGTCATGGGCCTGTGTCTATAATAGTCTAAATTTAGCAGTGTCCGTGAAGCTATTATAAGTATGATTTCTGGCTTATTTAAATATGAGATCTCCCCATGCTTTAGTACTTACTGTTTTTGTTTTAAAATATTTGTGGCACCTAACGTACTAACTGCCAGTTGATTGCGAGTGAAGTGATTCTCTATCTACAAGAATTGTAACTGTGTTATGTGCATGATTACAATGAAATACTGTACTTATTCATTTTATATAAGTTCATTAATAATATATTATGTTATTCTTTCGAGCTAAATCCCATACTGTATATTAATGATGGTTAGGTGTAAGAATGGGCTTGCCTAAACCTCGTCGCAATAAAGCTAATTTCTATTCTACTGTATATATTATGTTTCACTTACTTGGATTTTCAAAATGTAAAAGGTGTTGCATTATGCATTAAATAAATACTTGCGCTGATTACATTAAGTGTGCATTTAGGCAATCAGGAGCAGGGTAGGGTGGGTCACTTACTTGAGAGAGGCACAGATGAAGGCCTTGAAATGAGAGTCACTGCTCCTCTTGTAGCGCGAGTGTGATGAGAGAATGTTGCCAATGGCCCCCAGCAGGCTCTACACAAAACAGGTAACAGCATGTGTGACTACAAATTTTAATTAATATTTGCAGCAACATTTTATTGGCATTAACTTTATAAACACATTTCAATATGACGTAAATTAAAGGAAAAAACTATAGATACATAACATGACACCATATCCCTTGCAGGGTAAGCCAGCAGCATTATTACCTCGGTCATCAATGTTAGAGCCAATTTTTCTCTGCTTTTTAGTAAGGTGATATTCTAAGTAGCAGGGCTTTCTAGACCCCATGTACCGAGGACATGTTGCTGACAACTTGCCCTGCCGACCAGATTAATTTAGCCGCTGACCCACAGAGACAATGTACTCATTCCCTTGAGCCAGGATTCCTGCTGCAGGAACTGTCTGAAGGGCTGAGTCGGCATTTCTCATGTTCACTGCTAGGAGGTAATAATGCTGTGCTACTGATTACACTTTTGAACACACTTTCAAACAAATGTGTGCCACGTATCACGAGAGTGGACATATGGAGAATGATATTAGTCAGTGGCTATCCAATCAATTAGCCACTTTACTGGAAGACTGCGTCAATTCTCCTGCATCTGGAACTTGCTCACCACTATCTGCCAAGCCATAGCAAGATGGTGAAAATGATGTTTGACTCATCACTTGGAAGAATGTTATCAAGAGATAGCCAAAATTAATTTAAATTAGCGTTTTGCTTTAAAGAATTCAGCATCTTTGACATTTTTGTCCAATGAATTCAGTGTACAATTCTAAAAACTTGTGCTAGAATGAAATTAGCAAAAATTGTTTGTTTTCCAAACAAAGACTTATAAAATAAAATTACAATCCAAATTGTGAATGAGTTTAGCAGTGATGAAAGTATAAGGAACATACTCTCACCACAATAGCATAAATTTCAGCACATTTTAAATATTTCTAGTACTGTAAACCCCTATTTTTAAAACTTAAATGAAAAAAGGTTACTTCATAAATGAATGGATACAGCATTTTTTGTCTGGTTACAATTATTTAAAAAAATTACAACGCATGTATTTGGTTGATCTGTTTGTAAAAAAGGTATATGTTGTATAGAACTTCTGATGCCTGGAAACACAGATGCCACACTAATTTCCAATTTATTTATTTTTTAAATGTTTCCCATCCAACTTTAATCACAGACTTATTTCACCGAAAGCACACGCTATAATATAACTAGTTTTAAAAAGTTACTAGCTGTAAGCATCAAAATTTGCACTTAACTTTCTTTTACAATGAAATGACTTTAAACAACAGTGGAGAACTGCTTACCATCATAATTTTTTATATGGCAAGGTAGCCGAGACAGATAAAACAATTCCCCCCCCCCCCAATTCTATTTTTTTATTTTATTTTGCAATGTTAGCTTACTACAGCATATTCTGTTATTAGTGTAAGCATTCAAACTTAACAACAGAATCAACAACAGTGGGATACTACGATAGGAAAGCAGGCGGCTGTGGCCTTGTGTTAGGAACTGCCCCGGCATTCGCCTGGGAGTGAAGATGGGAAACCACAGAAAACCACCGTCAAGACAGACGGTACCAAAGCAAACTTAAGCACCTCTTAATACAGTGTTCGACTTGCAAGCTGCAGCCACCTGGCGAGCGCAATCAGGATCACTCACAAACTGGCAGACAGTCTGGAACAAACCCAAGCTCTGGAGACTATTCAGATTACAAGTCTGACACTAAAAAGTGAGACTGTGGTGGAATAAGAACAGCACCTTCCTGACCTCTATTTGTGTGACCATTTTTAAAACTGTCTGCATTATATTTGAATCAGAATATCCTGCTCTGCATTTATTTAAAAATACTGTATGACATCAATTATCTCAAAATACTGACCAATATGAATGATATTTTATTTAGAACAATCAGGTGTTACATTGTCAAAAATAAATTTTGGCACTTTGATTTCAATGGCTTGAAATTTTTTAATGTTTACATTGATTATGAGGTGCCAAGAATCAATATCAGATGTTTGACTTTCGTTGTAAAACCATACAAATTATGCTCCAGAAAGTACAACAACCTTGCAGCTTTGCAATGCCTATTATATAAGCTAGACCAAAAAAATTGTTTTGATTTTGACTTTCGACAGACAAAGGGGAAAAAGGGAACATCGCAACACTGTGTGCAACTTGTGCCACAAGAAAAATCTACGAATAATTCTGTATTTCACCTTTACAAACAGTGCAAAAGTTTAAGAAATACCTAAGGACTGACGTACGTATTATAAAGTATTTATTATGAGAAATTGTCAATGCGGTACTGTATTTATTTTAATTAAAGAAAAGGATACACAACCCGTAAAAACACAAATTATCTTCATGCCATGTTACAGATTTGCATGCAGTTAGAAATTCTCACCTCTTTGTTAGAAGATGCAGATCCACCAACCATTTCAAGATTAAAACTTTGAGATAATTTACGTGCAGGAGTAGAGTTATATGTTTCCCCATTTTTCAATTCATAATACTTGAGTACCAATTCCCAAGCATGCATCATTTTGCCTGCAGCTGGACTTCTCTGTGGGAAGCATCCCATAAACGGAACCACGCTGGCACTTTGCCCCACCTGGTAACACAGTCGCAATCACACTTACGCTTATTGAAACTAATCTGCATATTATCCAGGAGACTTAATTGCTATTGTAAATAAGTAGATATTTTTTTTCTGAAACTATGGCACAACACAAAATGGTTAAAAAAAACTAAACAAAAGGAGTTATGCTTAAAGGAGAGCAGCTGGAATGAGTGAAAGAATTTGTGTATCTGTGGGAAGAATGTTTCAGGAAGATGGAAGTGTAGATAGAGAGACTGATAGAGGAGAGTGAATGCAGAACATGGCTAAGCTATATATAGCTATGTAAAACTCTGCCCTGATATCAACTTTGATATTTGGGTCTGAGATATGAGTGTGTCCAACAAAGCATGGGAGTAAGTTGTAGTTGGTATGAGTTCTTTAATTTAAGGAATGTGTGTGGTAAAACACAGCTTGATTAGAGTTAAAAAAAAATGGGTGATGAATGAGTGTGGTGGGAAAAAAGTGTAATTGACAAGCATGCTATGTTGGTTTGGACATGTTGAGAGAATGGGAGAGGAACGTCTTGCAAAAGAGGTGTTTAAAGGAAGTGTGGAAGGAAAAAATGAAAGGATTAGATAGACCAAAAAAGGTTTGGTTGAGTGTGATTGTGATATGTCTGAAGATTCGAGCAGGGCTATTAAGGCGATTCAGTGCAGAAACGGTAGGTGGTAACTCTGACATACTGTATCTTCTCCATGCATGTTAATAATTCAACACAGCTCCTCAGAGAATATTTTATCCTAGAGCTTAGCTGATTGCAGAAGTATCAAGATAATTAGTAGAACATAGCATAGTGCACAATTTAGGTTAATAAAACCTAAACTACGAGCTTTTTCTAGAAGTCGCGAAACCAGTAACGCCCTCTCTGATTGGTCGTGACGTCACTGAGCCAAACCCCCTCCACTTACTTAGCCTGGCTCTGCCAGGGTTAAAAGTTGCGACTTTGGAGTTGCGACTTCTGTTTAGGCGCAAAACAGAAAGCTCGTAGTTTCAGCCTAAGAGTCTGATTTAAAGAGAAGCACTTTTTAATTAATATTTCTAAAAACTGATACACAATTAAAAAAAAAAATTAAAAAATGCAACTCTTTAATTCAGGCGTTATCAACCTAACAAGTAAGTTGTGCACCAGGGCAACTAATTATCTTTCCACCAGTAGATGGAAAAGCTGTTCACACCCTGATCAGACAGATGTTCTGAGAGTGTGGACAAAGAGCGGTAGTTGACCTCGTAGAATTGCATAGTATAAATACAAGTTTCTAACACAGACGAGAGTTGAAGACTTTGTAGCTCAGTTGGTAGAGCATCTGACTCATCTACCAAATATCACCAGGAAGACCCGGGGTTCAAAGCCTGGTGGGGACTTCTTTTTTCTTTCAAATGATTATACTTGTATGCATACATTGCAATAATCGGATGGCGAAAAAGCACTAAACAAACTCCTTATAATGTAATTATCTTTATACTGCTGCAACCAGCTTAGCTCTACAATAAAAATTACAAAGCAGTGTTGAATGGTTAACATGGAGAAGATACGTCAGTGCTGCCACCTACCATCAGTGCTACACCTGATCGCCTTAAAAGTATGTTGTGCAATAGAGTGTAGAAGGCAAAAGAATATCAAATATGAGTATTTTTACAAGTGGATTGACAAAAATTGAGTGGGGGTAATATTAAAAAGTTTTTTTGAACTGCACGTGGCTACGTTTTTTTTTTTTTTTTTTTTTCCCCCCCTGATAAGCCAAATATCTAGATCTTCCCCGCCACTTTTTCTTAATTTGACAATGTTGAATAATGTTTTCTGATTTCTTTCAATATTCGAGAAGCATGCGCAGAGATGCTAATGGAATAATGGAATAGCCATCCGTGGAGGGGAAGTATTATCTTAAAATATATTATATCTTTGGCTTTGGAATACAAAAATGTAGTCTGTACAGTATTTGCTGAGAAGATAAAAAATGAAATCTACCATGACCACTTAAATTAAGATAATTAAGGCTCTAGATTAAACACAAACGTTTTACAAAATTAAAGTTGCATAAAAAGAGAAACAATTACCACATGCTTATTAATAGCTGCAAAACAAAAGAAGACAAATAACAAATATTTATACAAAGCTGAGGGGCACGCACAATTTCATATACCATAAACATTAACCTGCAATATTTTATTCAGGATTTTTATTTTTTTCTTTATGAAGAATATGGTGAAAGATAACTTATTTTTTAAGTGTTAAATTTTTAATAATTGTATGCAAGCTAATTAAATAACTAACCAATGCAAGCTATGAATAAGATTGAAATAGTGCCATGACTGGGGAATGTACCGGCATGAGTCCATGCTGCATAAGATCTCGCAAGCTTGGTGCGAGCTGCTTGCGCACCGCAGTAGTGAGTTGCTCATTGCACAGAACAACTGGTGCATCCTCAGTGTCTGAAGTATAGTCCGAGTCTGCTGCAGGTACACCTCCCTCCTGCCTGGATGCCAGCAGTAGCACGTGGCCCACCGCCAACTCCAAACGAGCTCGCATGTCACTGTCAACATGTCATCACTAATCAGACTCAAAATCTAATAATCTTGTATTGTTTTCAAATGAAATTATAATAATACCTTTATTTTCACTTCTTAAACTTTACTGTGGTAAAAATTTGCTTTTATTCCTGGTTTTTACATTTTAACTTAATTACATACATACATAACATGACGCCATATCCCTTTACGGGGTAAGCCAGCAGCATTATTACCTCGGCCGTCTACAAATTGCCCTCCAAAGCACTCGATTCTTGCATACTCCACTTGCTTCAGAAATACTCATAACACTTCTTTGCCTTCTGCACTCTCTATTACACTGTGTACTTTTAACACTTCTGTTCTTCAAACATTCTGCAATCACATCTAACCAAACCTTTTTAGGTCTACCTAATCCTTTCATGCCTTGTACACTACCTTTAAACACCTGTTTTGCAATTCGTTCATCACCCATTCTCTCAACATGTCCAAACCAACGTAGTGTACTTCGTTCATACTTGTCAATTACGCTTTCTTTCATTCCACACTCATTCATCACCCATGTGTTTCTCACTCTATCCATCCTAGTTTTACCACACATATTCCTTAAAAAACTCATACCAACAGCATTCAACTTACTTCTATGCTTTGTTTGATTGTTTGACACACCCATACTTCAGATCCATACATCAAAGTTGGTATTAGGACAGAGTTATACACAGCTAGCTTAGCCGTATTAGACAACAGCTCAGTTTGACACAACCCTGCCATACTACCCACAATCCTCCTGCCAGCACTTACTCTCCTTTAATTACCATAAATTAATTAACAATAATTAAATGAAAACAATTTTCCTTGAACTATAGTTATTATTCAAAATTAATGCATACTTACAAGGTAAGGGGTATATTTACAAAATAATTACTAGGTTTGAAATTTTGAGTATGAAGATTTTGATATAAAATTCAAATACTAAATCTGGTACTTTTCTAGACTAAATCCTTTGTTAATACACTCAAGCACTAATACCTTACAAGTAGTGCACTAGTTCAGATTTTAGGTATGATATAAGAATAAATCTCACCCCCAATGATTTGCCTTCATGGTTCTTTTTAATGAGTTTTTTCTAAATGCATCACTGCCGCAGCCAAATTGTGTAACAGCAAACATTTGAAGCAAAGTTGCCATCTTCTTCATGATGTTGATTGTTTTCTCTCTCACCTGACAAACAAAAGCAATGTCAAATGATTATTCATTCATAGAAAAAGGGGACGATGAATGTATTTTAAATCTAATATGTATACATAATGACTGTACTATAAAAATAATATTTTATTTCAATCTGCTAACTTATGAGACAGACAATAGCAGAAGCCACCTGTTCTGCAAAGAAGTGCAAAGATTAATTATTGTTATAATTAACAAGGTTGCAAGAGGGAAATTTTCCAAGACGACAAGTGTATATGGCTGACACCCATACTATTCAATATATAATATTAATAATAATTAATATATTAATTAATAATAATTAATAACATAACTGCCTCATTGTTAAGTATTAAGTTAAGATTATTCAAATATAAAAATACTTGTTATCAAGTAATATCTCAAGTTCAGTGGAAAATATGAATCCCCATTTAAATAGCCTAGGCTCATTACAGCAGTTGAGCATGCTCACCTGTTGCTCACTGCGATGGTGCAGCAGCCGGGATCGTGAGGCACTGCCAGGCAAGGAGCTGGGGCGTTTAGACGAGTGTAATGAGCACCGGCATGTGCATGCTTGATGTTCGACCGCCATATCTGAGGTGCCCTCACCTAAAACATCACAGTCTATAATGCCGTTACAGCACCTATTGATTTGGCAATATCTTAAAGAAAACAAAAACAGTACGAGGAAGCAGTTGTAGATGCTGATTTTTATTTTCTACCATTTATTTAACAACTTTAATGTTACATTTTTTTTTTTTTATGAAAATATAAAACAACTTGAACTGCTAAATTTCACAGAGATAAAACATTTATCTTGGATTTATTTTCTAGTATTAAGTATTATCTTTCTTTGTTTTTAAAATTATTTATTATTAAGAGTAAAAAAAAAAAAATAAAAATATTGCATATAATATATATAATATAAAATGGGGTGGGGCATAACAGCATAATTATATATAAAAAATGATGTGCTCGCATTTATATTTAGATATATGCTTACATATGAGAGCCCAAATCAAACAGGATTAAAGACCAATGCATGTAAAGGTTAATTTCTTATCTCTTTTCACTGATAACGATCTGTAGTGAAAATGGTCTTTAATCCCGTTTTATCCACAGACTCTCACACACACATGTAAATACAGTACCATACAAGAGAAAATTTTAATATTATAATGCACAATAGAATAGGGACAGACAGTGAGACACTTTGCATTTGAGAGCCTACAAATAAAATACAACTTACCTTGCAGAAATTCAATGAAACGCTCTAAATCAATTATCTGGGTTTTTAATTGAGATACAAGTTGTTCTTTCATTTTCAATGGATTTACTAGCTAGAAAAAAAATTCAAGATTTAGTTTCAGTTCTATTATAGTTCTAATTAAAGGTGGAGTAAAAGGGAAGGGAGGATGGGTACCTGACTAATAGCATGGTCCACTTGACTCTTGAGATCATCCACTGTTAGCTTGTCAATGTCATCCACATTGAGGTTCAACTTGCCTTTCAGTTGATCTGTAAGCACAGAAAAGTCGGACAACATTTACTGGCTAGCACAAAGGGTATCATTTAGTAACCTGGTGGCCTAGCTAAATTGTTCCTTTGATATACAGTACAAGATTTATCTGATTATATAAAAATGCTAGAACATTTATTTTGCATCTTTTTTTTTTTTTTTTTTAAAGCTGTTTAGATACCTTACGGAAAAATTGTTTTGCAGGGAAAAAATGCTAGCAGCCCAGATCAACTTAAGTCCAGGGTCAAGAAAAAAGTAATCATCAGATGTTCATGATATTGAAACATAAAATATTTTTGGACGAGCTTTGGAGAACTTACGTCTACCATATAATTATGTCAATTTTATGAATATTCTTGATCACTTTGTTTTTTACCCTGGACTTAGGCTTCAATTGGGCCTAATATAAGAAAAATAATATATTACACGGCTAATTATTTGCTTTAATTTTTAATGTATAAAATATTCATGTTCCTTTGTTTTGTGATTTATTGTTATTAATTGTATAGCTTGTTCTATAGCTTGACCAAAAGAGGTAAATAAATATGTTGAATGTAAATATGTATATGAAATATATTTAAATCTTTAAACAAATTAAAATAATACAGTAAAAACTTGTTATTACACAATGTCAAGGGACCCAGGAAATTAGGTTTACCTTATGATAAGTATTACCTTTTATATAAAGTTTTTCTAGACCTGCAATGCTAATTATTTTTTGCGGAACGTTCTCCTTTATTTACTCAAAATCGAGTTTTACCTAACAACAAGTTGCGTAATAACGAGTTTTTACTGTAAATAAGAGAGAGGCTGGATGACATGAGTATAATACAGCATCCATTATTCTAGATAAAATTAACTTTAATGTCTGGAATGAGAACGAGAGAGGAGAGAGTGTGAAGAAAAAGATCAAAGGGAAAGGCATCCAGAAAAAAAAAAAATATTAATAATATGCTGGACCATAACATAAATGTTCCAGCATTTTTATATAATCAGATAAACCTTGTACTGTATAACAAAGAAACAAATTAGCTAGGCCATAATAAGATCCGGTGGGCGCCTTCATCTTCGCCCAAACTGGCATTAAGCAAGGTATATCACATAGCCATTGACTTGCTATACGCACCTATGATCACCTTCTGACGTTCAAGGACAACGCTTTGTGGCAAGCCAGCCTCGCCAGTCTCATAGGCATAGTGTTCAAGCTCCTCTAGCTGATTCTTGAGCTGACAGATAAGCTCTTTCTGTTTCTCACGTGCAGCTGCCATCTTCTCCTCCATCTCTCCTGCCTGCCATCACACAAACATTCAATGTAAACAAACCAGGCAAGCTTCCATCTTTTTTTCAGATTTTTCTATTTTGTGGTAGATCCCAAAGGGGCTAAGAACATGATACTGTTTTTTTAAGAGAAAGGTTAGATTCGATTCAGTACTCACAGGAGGAGATGATGATACATGCTCATTTATTTTAGGTTCACGAATGTCAGGAATTCCTCGAAATGCAAATTCTTCCAGGTCTTTCAGCAAAGTTTCCTTCTCATCTGGTGGAGCATCAACTATTTGGCGCAAACGAAATTGAACCTACGCACAAAATATTAAAGGTTATATTCTATGATGAATTATGAAGAGTGATTGTCTTTTATTTCCATATCTAAATTACCTGGGCGAAGTGAGTGGTTAAGGCTATTAAAGAGGAATTCAAAAGTTCTTGCTGCTCTTCTAAATCTCTTAACTTTTCTGTTTCACTTGAATACCTTTAGCAACAAAGAAAAATTTTATTATTGGAGAAAGCCCAGAAAGTTATTTATTTATCTTTTTTTATGCAGTCTTCTGTTAATTTTTGAAACATAATGTAAGACAAAATTTAACTCTGCAATAATTTTGGTTGAACCAAAACTATATTATATAGTATTTACATGCATATTAAATATTTTACTGAATATTAAGGCCACAGTACAGTCATTGCGCATGAACAGTGAAACCTTTCTCTCTCTCTTTTAAACAACCTGCATATATGAGGGCTTGGCTTATAAAGAAACAATTGAATGATAATATATATTGTTATCTATTGAAAGAACTTTTGGTAGCATGTAAATTACATTTTTTTTTTTTATTAACTTTTTTAAATTATTAATTTTGATCAGCCACAATACATAGAAGCAGTAACTTAGTAACTGGGGGGTGGGGGGGGGGGGGGGAAGAATGGATTCCAGCAACATTTCTTTAGTAAACATTTAAACATTGCCATTTATTATTACAAAGAAATACAATATAGTACAAAACTATCTTAAATAACAATATATATTTAAATTATAACAATATCCCACAATTTACAAATAATTGTCTGGTTTAAAAAAATATGTATAACATATAACATATATATATATATATATATATATATACATATTTTTTTAAACCAGACAATTATTTGTAAATTGTGGGATATTGTTATAATTTAAATATATATTGTTATTTAAGATAGTTTTGTACTATATTGTATTTCTTTGTAATAATAAATGGCAATGTTTAAATGTTTACTAAAGAAATGTTGCTGGAATCCATTCTTCCCCCCCCCCCCCCAGTTACTAAGTTACTCCCTGCTGAAATTTCTTGAACAAGATCTTGTACAAGTCTTGAACAAGTTTTGACCAAGATCTTGAGCAATAATCTTGCCAAGATCTTGGCAAGATCTTGGCAAGATCTTGCGCAAGATCTTGGCAAGATCTTGGCAAGATCTTGTGCAAGATCTTGGCAAGATATTTTCTTGTGGAAGATCTTGACAAGATCTTGGTAAGATTATTGCTCAAGATCTTGGTCAAAACTCAAAACTTGTCCAAGACTTGCACAAGATCTTGGTCAAAACTTCTTCAAGACTTGCGCAAATTTTGCCCAAGATCTTGAGCCCAAATAATCTTACCAAGATCTTGCCAAGATCTTGCGCAAGATCTTGGTAAGATCTTGGCAAGATCTTGTGCAAGATCTTGGCAAGATATTTTCTTGTGCAAGATCTTGGTAATATTATTGGGGTTCAAGATCTTTCACAAGACTTGCAACTGATTTGTACTTGAAAAAATTTGTATAAGTAAATGCAAGATCTTGACAAGATTTTCAAGATTTGGTTGCAAGATGTGGTACCTAGTAGAAACCTCACAGTCGTCACATACATTTATCCATCATCTGAAAAAAAATAAAGAGTTTAATTAGTTTTTTTCTGGTATGCATAGTACATAATAGTTTTCGTTATAAGTTCGGCAGTTGTCTTGCTGGTTTCCTTTCTGTGGATATTCATCATCCTGCTTCATCTCTCCGCTCAGCGCACAATGAATCCTCTCACTCTATCCATGCACGTACGCAACGGCTAGGCCTGCGGAACCTGGGGATCAAAGACATATTTAAAGGATATTCGATAAAATTAGACATGCAAGATCTTGCTCAAGACAATTGCAAAAGGTATTGTGCAAATCTTGCTCAAGACAATTGCAAAAGGTATTGTGCAAATCTTGCCCAAGATCTTGCTCAAGAATTTTGAGCAGGGATGCATTATATACAGTATATATTTAAATGCATGATTAACAATTTTTGTACTGTAAAACAAATTTAAACACTTCACTACTGTACAACGATGTTAATTTAATACATATACAACCACAATTTATTGCATTAACTTAAATGCATGCATATTATATAATATGCATACACAGTATGCATACATTGCAGTACTAGTATACATACCTTTATCAACTTTATACAAACCAAATACTGCTATGCCATTGATTTATGCGCACAATTAACAGCCAACTTTTGTCGATCTGGTATGGTTGTCGAATCCTTGATCAGAATCCATCACATCCCGGCCATGTTTGCAAGCCGCTCAGCAAGCAGGAAGCAGGTCAAGCCATCGAAATGTCATTAAAAAAAACAGACAATTTTGTGTGAGCTTAACAATATATTAAACAAAAACAACTATACATAAGTTAAAGCTTACCTGGAACTGTGTAATAACTACTAATTAGCACAAAAACACACAAAATCTTAACGTTTCTTCACCAGCTTCAATTTTCACCAACCATCCATCTTAAGTGTTATAAAAAAACGGTCATGCGCATTGCATTTGTTTTACATCGTCCACTTGCGCAGTCCACTTGCGCAATGAAAACGCGCGCAAGATTTCTTCTTGCTCAAGTCTATTACTTGCAATGCTCAAGATAAAAAATCTTGGGTAAGAAAAAACTTTTTGAAGAAGATTGTCATTTTAAACATGATGGTAACTTGTCCAAGAAATAATATTGAGATAAATATGAAAACATGTTGAAGATTTTTTCTTGCTCAAGATTAAATCTTGCGTAAGAAACGATTTCTTGAACAAGATTGTCATTTTAATCAAGATGATAACTTCTCTAAAAAATAATACTTAGAAAAATATGAAAAATTGTGTAAGATTTTTTCTTGCTCAAGTCTATTACTTGCTCAAGATGTAAATCTTGAGTACGAAATGACTTCTTGAACAAGATTGTCATTTTAAACAAGACGGTAACTTGCCCAAGAAATAATTAATCTTGAGATAAATATGAAAAAGTTTGTAAGATTTCTTTCTTGCTCAAGTCTATTACTTGCCCAAGATATGAAACTTGACTATGAAATGACTCCTTGAACAAGATTGTCGTTTTAAACAAGACGGTAACTTCTACAAGAAATAATCTTGAGAAAAATATGAAAACTTGTCCAAGATTTTTACTTGCTCAAGTCTATTACTTGCTCAAGATATAAATATTGCGTAAGAAATTATTTCTTGAACAAGATTGTCATTTTAAGCAAGATGATAACTTGTCCAAGAAATAATCTTGAGAAAAATATGAAAAATTGTGTAAGATTTTTTCTTGCTCAAGTCTATTACTTGCTCAAGATATAAATCTTGAGTACGAAATGACTTCTTGAACAAGATTTTCATTTTAAACAAAACGGTAACTTCTCCAAGAAATAATCTTGAGAAAAATATGATAACTTGTTTAAGATTTTTTTCTTGAGCAAGTTAATTACTTGCCAAGATGTTGTTCTTGCGTAAAAAATGACTTCTTGAACAAGATTACCATCGTGCGCAAGACGGTAACTAGCTCAAGAAATAATCTTGAGATAAATTCGAAAACACGAGCAAGATTTTCTATCTTGCAAAGAATATTTTCTTGCGCAAGTGAGTTTCTTGTTAAAATTGTGATCTTGCGTAAGAAATGACGTCTTGAATAAGATTATTATCTTGCTCAAGATCTTGTTGAACCAAAAATATCTTATTTTGTAATTTTTTTCACATTTTTGGCTAAAATATTATTTTTAGAAGGATAATATCCAATAATAATATTACAGACCAGCACTCAACCCTGTTGCGCCTCTTTCTTGGTCTTCTCGTGTTTACTTGGCAAGATCTTGTCAAGATCTTGCAAAGATATGCTCAAGATTTTTGAGCAGGGCTGCTTCTATGTATATTCTATGTATATATATATATATACACTTGAGTCACTTGAGATCCCTCAACTGGCCGCCTTGATTTTATTAAGACTTGCATGGAAATTTAAACTCACCATCACTAATTGTAAGTGCCATGCAGAGTTTGGAGTGGATTTGTCTGACCAGTTTTGTAAAAATTAACATAGAAGTTAAACATAAAGCCTTTTGGATAAAAACCAAGAACGGAACTGTTGTGAGAAAACTAGCTGCCTCCTCTAATTTCTTTGAACCACTAAAAGTGATTAAATTTTAGGACCTCCTCAAATCTTTAAAATGCATTCTATTTGATATTTCTTAAAGATAAATATTCTATAACATATAATATACACTGTATAAGTATTAATTCGATGGCTGAGGTATAATATTGCTGCTGGCTTACCCCATAAGGGATATGGCGTCATTTGTTATGTATTTATAATGGACGACCTGCATGCAATTTTTTTTATTTTATAAATAAATAGAGAGTACCAAATTATGCTACTCTGCATTTTTTCATATTTTTTCGAGTCCCGGAACTATTTTTAAATAATTATTGAAAGTTCTGTAAGTTATGTTGGCCCCTCTGGATCCTTCATAAAAAGGATAGGGCCTTTTTGTACTTAAAATTTTCAAAGCCACGCCTCCTTTTCCTCTTTTTTTCCCCCGGACCCCCCACTCGTTTTTTGCAAGTCCCACAAGGTTTCCGTAGCATAACTGTCTTCTGAATCCACTGATCGCCACTGTACACACAGCACAGTATTGTACTGTATATACATGTGGAAATACCACTTAAAATTATTAAGTGACATGTGTGTTGGTTGACAATGATGGTGTTGTCTTTCTTGCATGCAATAATACTAACAATACAATTTAATTACTGTTGAGTGCAGCTTACATTTGTGTGGTGTGAATATAGCAGGTTGGTTCATCATCTGGGTCGTTGGCTCCAAGCGGAGCCCACCGTTCTCCAGCTGGTTTCCCATCATAGAAATCAAAATCATCAAGTACTTCGTCGCACGACATTCTCGTCTTCACTGCAAAAATAATACGTAGCAGTATTATATGTTTACAATTGTTGCAATATGCACAACTGAAAATGAAAGTTGAGGAAATAATTAAGACAAAACATTCATTACATATTTTAAGCGTTGTGTTTACTGGGAATAATAAAAATCATTTAATTAATCGATACCATATATTATTATACTGTCGCATACACTGATGTACTGTGTATGCAGCCTGATAGCTGATCGAGCCTCGAGACCAGGAGTGCGTTATGAGATTTTGTTACTGCATGTATCATAATTATTTATATTACTGTATACCATTGTATTTGCATACTGTATATATGCATACATTTTACAGTATGCATAATATTTACTTCAGTAATACATAATATATATGCATAGGTCATATACACTGCTCAGGGGAGAAATGGCCAAGCCAATTAAGGCTCTAGTGACGGTAAAATGAGTTTTAAACATAGAAGCAATTTCTTTCATCACCACGTTATGAGCTAAAAACATTAGAGATGTATTATTTCATGTCTCTAATGATGTACAGGTATTTTTATGCTTAACAAATTTCTTCTATCTTTAAAACTCATTTGACCATGCATACTAGTGCTTTGGCCTTTTCTCCCTCCAGCAGTGTATTGTATGTGAGGAAGTACGTAGAATACCTAATGAAAGGGGATGTACTTGGGGAGGATAATAAATACAAGTATCTCGGAGTGGTGCTCCAGAGAGAGTTGAATTGGAATGAGCATATTAAATATGTAACATCAAAGGGAAGGAGAAATTTAGAGTTTGTCATGAAAAATCTATAAGGGGCAATCGTATTTGTTAGAAACAAAGCCTATAAGACATGTAGTGTGTGGGATCCGTGTAGAGAGATTGGAAAAAAGGATACAGAAAATGTTCAGAGGAGGGCTGCTAGAAAAGTTATGAGAAGAATGAGAAGATGGAGATTAGTGGCTGATGATAAAATGGTATGGAGGGACTATATGAGAGTGTGATGAAAATGATTGAGAGTTTGAAGTGGGAGTCACTTGAGGAAAGAGGTCATGTCGATTGGGAAATTTGTTTAATTCAGTTACTAGTAAGGTGGCAGGTTGGGGTGAGTTTAGTGACAGAGCTAGGAAAGGTAGATATATTGGGAGAGGGGATTATGAGTGGAAGCTGTGGAGTCAGGCTCGGACTGGCCATAAGGCTGGGTCACGGATTCCTGACTGACTCCTCAGATTTTTAACATAGGAGCATAGGGAAAGTGGCCTCAGACCCCCTGAAAAGTGGCCCCTGCTGCCTGTAATGCCTATATGGCCCTGACTGGCCCCTAGCTTCCCAGTCCGAGCGTGGCTGGAGTTCAGGAGTATGTACGTAGTGGGAGTGATGTGGGGAAGTATTCTTTCCTAAATTGATTGATAAAAGGGAGTGGAATTTGCTGCCGTCCGGGGTGGTGGGGGCGGAGAGTTATGAAAAGTTTAAAAATATGTTGAGTACATTGCGTGCCACCCTGGTGTGGCCACATTTGCCGCAAATCGGTATAATCTAGTTGCAATGTATAAATCATTTTTGTAAAAATTAAAAAAATGTATGATTGTGCTATAACCATGAATATCTAGATTTTTTTGTTTGTTCTTTTTTTTTCCAGTAAATATATATTATATTTTGTTATAGTCACAAAAAATATACATATACTGTATGCTTACATAATTATGCATACCAACAGGTATGCATATTTAATGTGAATAAAAAAAATACTGTATATAATGATATGTAAATACTTACAAGAGTGCCTTTATCTGAAGTTTAATGACATAAAACTCTTTTACTATATATGCATATATGATACTTTTAGGACACGAATAATTAGAACTAATAACTTTAATCAATTTTATAAATAACATTGGTGCATTACGACCACAAACTATAACGATTAAGAATGTTTTTTTCGGAATGGTTTCATAAATCACAATATATGACTAAAAATATAATAATGTGTAATATAACACAAGGTTTGACCACAGTCTGTGGTTTGACGGTTTGACATAAGAAGACGGAACACATGACGTTCGCGGCTGACTGCAGTGATGCCACTGTGATAAAGTATAGAGCCTATTTCATGGTAAATTTGTAAATTAACTTTTCTTAGATTGCACAGAACATTATATATATTACTACAAATTATTAGATCCTGTAAATTTCTTTTCGCATTTAATCATTTTTATAATAATTTGTCAATATCTATAACGTATTATATTACTAAAACTTAAACCTGAAGAATACTTTAATTTCACGTTATTGCAAGTAATTTCTTGTTGGTTGGCAGATATCAATCTGGTGTCTGCGGCTCTCTCTGCGCTATGTCGTATCATGTCGTCTGCTAGAAGATGGTAAATTTACAAAGCTCTGGCGCTAGTGCTGCCGTATTGATCTCACCCAAGGATGCACCCAAGGATGCACCCAAGGTAATGCAAAACAGGGAAGTATGGTCTTCAAACTCTTCGAGTGTTTTTTTAGCCCCTCGCCCCTCCCATTTGATGACATTATAATAAAGACCCATAAGAATAAAATTGAATGCCTGTATGGTGTCGTTACAAAAATGGTCACGTGACTCCGAATGCGGGTACCTCCTTTATCAATTTCCTTGGGATGCACTTGAATGCGTGATTAGCACACAATTTTACATAATATATAATATTAATAATATATATGACAGAAACATAAAATTTCAGCACAACAATCAGTTAATTAGAAATTCCTAAAGCCATGAATATATAACATTTTTTTTTTTTTTTTCAGAATTCAGGCGCGGATTCAGGGAAAAATTTCGGAGGGCCGGGCGGCCTCCATGCATATATATATAATTATATTATATATATATATATATAATTAAGGCCAATGTTAAAAAAAAATTTTTTTGAGTGGGGGAAAAGTGCCTATATTTACCCATGTTCAATCCAAAATTTCGGGGGGGGGGGGGGCTGGATCCGCGCCTGTAATTGATCGAAATTATTTGAATAATTTTCAATTAAGTTAAGTATATAATATACTCTTTTAAACGAAAATTAAATTATATTTTTATTTTATTATATTTCCCTCATCTTGAGTACATAAATAAAACAAAAGTCAGATCGAGGTAGGAGATTTACAAACTTAACAGTCCAATAAGAACAAATCACTTCCCGGAAGAAGCGCAGTAAATCCCTGAAAACACGTACAGTACCAAATTAAGGAATTGAATTCTGATTTTTTAAAAACTTTAAATTTTGATACACAATTAAGTCCAAATAAACTGTAAAAATGTTGGTCCCTCATGAACCCTAATATATATAGTTGCTAGCCGTTATGCAGAGTCCTGAAAAATACTAATTAAAAATTATTTCAATATAATATGTTTATATTTTTTTTTTATTTTTAAATCAAACCCTATACGGGTCTTTCACCATACGTCACAAAACAATATGACGTCATAATTGTGTAGGCAAAACATTGTCAGTGGCATAGCAAATACGTGTTAAAGTTGGTCTCGAAATTAATTTCTCCTGACGGTTCGTATCATTTCTCGTAGAAATTTCTTTCATAAATGGTGACAAGAAGAACCAATGCTAGTGAAAAAAAATATTTGGTGACCAAAACTGTTATGAGAAAAGAGGTGTTGTGAGTTATGTTAACACGCACAGCATAGGATTTTAGGGTTTTCTGCCTACATCCCGAAGCTCTTCGGGCGGCTTCGGGCATCTCCGTGCTACCCAAAATGTAAACATGAAATTCCTGTATTGGGTACCTTTATTTACTTAATTACATACTACTTTGAAACCCCGAACCTTCCGAAACCCTAACTTGAGCGTTTCGCGGGCTCTTCTGGAACGGGGGCGGCCACGCGGCCGGCCACGGCCAAGATTACTCTACATAAGGTTTGACGCTCCGCCATCTTGGCGCAGCTTTTGTTGGAGCCTGTGACGTCACGACCAATCACTGACTGCCACGAAATAGGCTCGAGAGTAACAGTTCTCTCTGATTGGTTCTGCGCGAACTGGACGAAAATGTGAACCTAAGCGTCCGACCTTATGTAGAGGGATCTTGGGCCACGGCATATTTAACGTGCATGTACGTAGTACGTCTTTAATACGTATTAATACAGGGCAGTCTCCCTGACTGCCCTGATTAATACTACAGCTATAAGTACGCGCGGAATATATATATATTATACGGATCGAAAGTCATTATACGCACGCAACTTTTTTTTTTTTTTTTTTTTTTAATGATATTAGATATTATTAAGCTGATGAACTGGTGTGGCTTTTATTTTCTTTTAATTTTTTTATGTGCTTATATATTGGCGTTGATCAAGGTATCAAGGTAATGCAACAGTATTTATTTTGTAGCACACCCAAAAATCGAAGACATGCCCTCTTTTTATTGCGACGTACAGCTGAAAAAATTCTGCAGATTCGATGGCATTCAAATCTATAATATATTATATAATGTATCCTTTTTATTAATTAATTATCGACAAGATATTATTGTGCATGAAATCTCAAAATGCAAAACATTTCTGAATTGCAGATATTTAACAAATTTTCAAATGTAATTTCATGATGTATTATAATTTGTACTAATTATCGTCCCCTTTTCTAAAAAAAAAAAAAAAAAAAAAAAAAAAAAAGCGACTGTGGTGGGCTATTGAGGGTTCTGCCCCCCCCCCCCCCCCCCCAGACCCCCCAATGAGTGGGCCAGTCCGTGCTTGAATGGCGTTCGTTCCGACATAAACGTATACCACTTTTACCATTGCACTGCACTTTATCACAGCTATATATTTTGTTTTATTTTATTTCATTTATTCATATATATTATGCATATTAAATAACCAGTTGACTACATACTTATGATAATTATATTAATTTTTATTTTTTTTTTATTATTTATTTATTTATTCACATTAAATATCAGTTGGTACATAGTGACTACATACCAAACACCAAACATATTTAATAAAATAGAAATAGCTGTAAAAAAAAAAAATAAAAAAAAAATAAATAAAGTAATACATGCAATTATATAGATAAACATCCAAAATATTACAAAATAACTTAAAATAATAATATTCAATTATTACAATACATATAAAATTACAAATTATTATTGACATTTTTCGTATTGCATGAGCTTAATAGAGTAATATTTTTTTTTAATAAGATAGGTGAACAATTGTGTCTTAAAAACAGGTATTCTTTCAATTTCTTTTATATATAATCTGGAAGTTTATTGAGTTTATTTTAGAACACTGCGAGCTCAGATAAAAATAGTCTCTCTTAGTTTGCTCATATCCTCCAAACTTTTTATGTATAATACATTAGACTGCCTAGTATTGCGTCCAGTCACATCTTTGTTGCTTTGAAATAAGTATACGGTGTTTGCTTGGCTTTGTTGTTGTTTACATTCATCAGTAGGTACTTAGGGGGAACTGGAATCACTTGATTTATTGCTCCTAATTTAACATATTTTTAATTTTTTTTAACAATAATTTATACGTAAGAAATGTAATACATAACTTGAACAAATATATTTTTTTTATTTTACCTAGTTTCTTTATCATTATTCTTTGTTGTGCCATTTCCCCCTCGTATTCAAAAGTCCGCGGGGAAAGCAATGGTCGGTGATTGGCTGATTTTTTTTCAGAATGTTAGGGTCAATATCAGTGCATAAGTGTCGTAAAATGGTCATTATTGACGTGAAATTTGGAGTCGATTTACATTTTATTTAATGATTTATTGTATTTTTCACAGATATCATTGGCAAATATTGCATTTTTTTCCATTTACTTGACATTTCAATCTATCAAATAAAATAATTGTCAAAGGTATCACAATCGTCATATCGCAGAAAATAAATAGTTTTTGGTATGCTACTACCATGTTAAATAGGTGCTTTTTGCCTACATTCACGTGACGTCATGTTTTTGTGACGTATGGTGAAAGACCCGTATAATGATTTCTTTTCATAAAAAATAATAATAATACAAATACTTGGGAAATTCAATATATTAAGTTGTTCCCATATTTTGGCCTGCTTTGGCTTGAATCATGCTTCTAATTATTTTCTTTTGGCTTACAAATACACTATTATAGTTGTCAGCATGGGTAGATGAGCCCCACAAAAGAACGCCATAAATAATTAAGGTAGAGATAATATGGATCAGCTGGCCCAATGCTAAAAAAATCCCATTCATAAAAATTATGAAAAAAATTTATAATGTTCTCCTTAACATACCTTATCAGTAGGTAAAATATCAGGTATACAAAAACGAGCTAGTTTTTGAGTTATTAATTTTTAAAGTTGACTAATTTAACATGGAAGTTTCGTTTCTCCATGTTAAATTAGTCAACTTTAAAAATTAATAACTCGAAAACTAGCTCGTTTTTGTATACCTGATATTTTACCTACTGATAGGGGATGTAGAGGAGAACATTTTAAATTTTTTTCATAATTTTTATGAATGGGATTTTTTTAGCATTGGGCCAGCTGATCCATATTATCTCTACCTTAAAGAATATGCAAAACCATAATAAACGATTTTTAAAGATTCTAAATTGCAAACTTTACGAAGCTGCATATCAAAATTAATTTTTGCCAATATCTTATTTAATTCAGTCATATATATGTATTTGCCAAGATAATTTATCGTCATTAAAAAAGCGTTGTGTTCATGTTAATCATGTTAATTATATGTACCTATGAAACCTATCTGTATGTAATAGAAATAATAGAATCATTTAAGGTTATTGATTTTGTATCCTGTTACAATGTTTTTTTGCTTTATTTTTTGTGTTTTAATTATTATTTAATATTTTTCAATCAATCAATTTAATCAATATATTTATTTGGAGGTTGGATGGAAGAGTGGGCCATTTTGGCCTAAATCCCACCTCCATAATAAAGACGATTTTATTATTATTACTATACACTACACATAATACTGTATATTTAGATTTAACTGAAGAAGAAAAAAATTATGCAATTTTTTTTTTTTTTTTTTACAGAAAATAACTTGAAAAATCTAAATTTTATAAAACTTTATAACTATTAAAACTGTGAATTCAAACAACTACTATAGTAGCATTAGAATAATGATTAATTTTTTAATACGATAGCTAACTAATTGTTTCTTAGAAACAGATACACAATCATTTTTTTTATATATATATGATCTGGAAGTTTATTATATAATACAATACTGAGTTGAAATAAGTAAGTATAGTCCGTTTTAGTTTGCTCATAACCTATTATACATACTTTTTTTATGAATGAGATTTCACAGTCCTGTACTTACACTTAAAAGTAATACTTAAATATTATGTCCAATCACATATCTTTTTTAGTTTGAAGCATATATGATTATTTCTTAATATCTTAATTCTAATGATATATTAAGTGATCATGAGTGTTTTTCTGTAAATTTCGAATTTTTGTTTTTTCCTAAAACTGAAAAAATTAAAATAAAGAACAGGCAATAACTAGTAACAAAGTCAACACAAAAAAATGTAATATTGAAAATTTAAGAGATAATTTATTGAATATTAAATGGAGAGATGAGATAATTAATTTGGATCAAGCAGCTGATGATTTCACAGCTGATATTATTAAAGAAATTAAATTGTGTTCTCCAATTAATAAAAATAAACTATATAACTACAAGCCTTGGTTAAATAATAATAAAAAAATAAGAGCAGCTAAATATTTAAAAAATGAAGCCTATAAAACGTATAAAATTAATAAAAATAAAATGTGTTGGGACAGATATAAATTAGCAAGGAATAAGTATTCAAAGGTGTTAGGAAAGAGAAATCAATTTATTTTGAGAGTAAGATTGATAAAAATAAAAACAAGAGTAAAGAAATGTGGATTATTCTTAAAGAACTGACAGATGCTGAAAATAAAAAGGGCAATAATAATCAAAATTTAGATAACGTTGTTTTTCCAACTAATAATGTTCAAAGTGGGAGTAATAATACTGCTACGAATTTCAATAATTTTTTTATTGACAGTATTAAAGAAATTATTTCCTCAATTCCAAATGTAAATAATGATGAAATGTTATATAAATTTTCGAATCATGTATCTTACGATTGTAAATTTAGCAAATTTAAACTACTGAATATTCAAGAGTTAAAAAGTATTGTAAATAATCTTAATAGTAATACGGCATCATTTGATGAAATCAGTATTGATATTATTAAGAAAACTTTTGATATTATTGGTATACAATTTCTTAATATAATTAATGTGTCACTTGAAACGGGGAAATTTCCAAAGGGCTGGAAAAAATCTTTAATTAAATTGATTGCAAAAATAAAAAATTCAATGCACCCTGCTGATTATAGACCTATTAATATGCTACCAGCATATGAAAAATTACTTGAACTTGTGGTAAAAAATCAATTATATGACTATTTTACAACAAATAATTTATTTTACAAATATCAATCAGGTTTTATGAAAAATGTATCAACTGAATCATCATTGCAGTTTTTATTATCAAATTGGCGTGATGATTTAGAAAATGACAATGTTATTACTTCTGTAATGATTGATCTGAAGCGTGCGTTTGAAACTATATTGATCGAAATATTTTAATTAATAAACTGAAGTGTTATGGGATTGATGGAATGGTGTTGCAATGGTTCGAAAGCTATTTAGAAGGCAGAGAACAATGTACTGTTATTGGTAATGAATCTTCTGAATTTCGGGCATGTAATGTCGGAGTTCCACAAGGTTCAGTGTTAGGTCCATTGCTGTTTATTATATATATATAAATGATATGCATTTACATGTAGATAGCTCGTTGATTAATTTGTTTGCAGATGATACTCTTATCTCAATCTCAGGTAAAAAATTTAAAATATTATGTGAGGATCTCAATAAGGATCTAGAAAAACTAAGTTATTGGTTTCATCTGAACAAATTAAAACTAAATGTAAAAAAAACTACTTGTATGATAATTGCAAATTCAAATCGTAAGATAAATAATATTTTTGCTGATAATCCAAATGTAAATATTATTTTAGACGGAGAAGTACTTAAATTTGAAAAAAATGTAAAATATCTTGGTATTTTATTTGATTGTACACTGAGTTTTAATGATCATGTTGAGATGATGTCAAAGGAAATTGGTAAAAAAATTGGTTATTTATGCAGAATTTCAGGGTTTTTAAGTACTTGGTGTAAAATAATGGTTTACAAAACCATAATTGCTCCTCATTTTGAATATTGCGCATCACTGTTTTTTAATACAAGTAAGAGAAATATTAATATGTTACAGAGACTGCAAAACAGAGCCATGAAAATTGTATTGGGTTGTAAAAAAAGAACCCATATAAAATTGATGCTAGAAACTTTGCAATGGTTAAGTGTTAAACAAAGGTTTGCTTTAAAGGTGCTGCTATTTTTTTATGATATTATTAATGATAAATTTCCAATTCATTTTAAAAAATAGCTTATTAAGAATAGTGAAATGCATATTTATAATACAAGAGGCTGCAATAATTATTTTAGAAAATGTGTTAACAAACATAGATCGGAAGGATCAATTTATAACTGTGGTAAAAAATTGTTTAATGAATTGCCTATTAATATAAAAACATGCCCTACAAAAAAAATGTTTAAAAGATTATGTATAGAATTTGTTAAAGAAAAATTTGTGTATACCAGATAAATGTATAAGATTATAATTATATGTAATAAGTCAATAATATATATTTTTTTTATATAACTATATTTGGTAACTAAAAAACGTATAATTATTAAGATGTTTTTTTGTATCCTAAAAATATTGTACTGTAGGCATAAAATTCTATGAACTATCATAAATTTTATGAACCACCTGTTTTATATTGTTTAATTAAAACAATATATAAACTATATTTGTACTGAATAGCGAAAGCTAAATAAAAATAAAGATTATTTCAATTTCAATTTCTTGCATAATCATAAAAAAAATGCAAGGACTTGGGAAATTCAAAATATTGAGTTGTTCCCATTTTTATTATATTACACTTTATTAATTAATGTATGCTATAAAATGTATATATATATATATATATATATATATATATATATATATATATATATATAAACAATATAATGTTAATTATGTACTTATTACAATAGTATAACTATATGTATTAAAAATGTACGTATTATTCATTTTTGCCATCTTAATCGTCTGAAATTCAGACATATTCATGTAACGTTCCCCCTAATTACAAGTTCTTCACTCTTAGTGTCTTTATTTCTTATATATAATTATATTGTTATATGTCTTTTTTTACAAATTTTTACTGAATAAAATTGAAAAAAATATATAATATTAATTATAATTGTCACAATCTTGTGATTCAAGTAAACAAATTTTTGAAAATGCTCAGAATTACAACTACTAACTAAATATAAAGCGATGTACTCAAAATTTGATCAAAAGGTGAAATAAAAACTCATTAAAAACTCATTTATTTTATTTTTTTACTCAAATTGCAATCGCAGAGTACTAGCTGGATTTGCTTATGGCAATTAAACCAGTGCTCCTCTCAAACTCCGAAATTTTTTGATTAATTAATTTGTTTCAGCTTTTGGTGATATCATAATAATTATACATAATTTAAAAGCTGGTATTACACGATACAATTTTGCACACAATTTCTCCTTACAAGAAAACGTCAACTCCATTTGATTCTATGGAGATAAAATTTTCTTGTAAGGAAAAATTAAATGCAAAATTGTGTCGTGTAATACTGGCTTAACAGTCAGCACATTTAATTATATTAAATTAATCAATGAATCAACTTATTCTTATTTTATTATGAACTTTATTAACTCTATTGGAATATTATACATTGTTGGTGAGCTCATGCAACTTTAATAAAAAAATATTTGGTTAGCATGTTGGTTTATTTATGAGTAAATTCATACGTACAAAAACATACTATATTATATTTCTACCTGAGATATATGGTTATAATTGAAACCAAAGTCAATGAAATTATTATAGTTCAATAAATACGTAATGAGAATAAATAGTGCTTTTGCGTAAATAAGTAAGTAAAGCAGATGTAGTTGTAAATTATTATATTATTATATGACAATTAAATTATGTTAATATTTATAATGAACATTTTACGATAAATCAGGAGAAGTTCTCTGCATTTCCTGATACTTGTCAATGGCATCCATCACAAAAGATGTAAATTGAGTGAGCTTGCCATTTGACATAAGTGAACGTACATTTTCACGAGCTAAGAACGTAATGCTACATAAAGGCGTGAAAGCGCAAACAGAGGCGGCAATACCCCCCGTCACTAAAAACAATATAAACAATCCAGCAAATGTAAGGAACAATTTTGTTACAAGTTTAATAAGCCATATTTTTGGTGTTTTTTGAGAAAGTTTGTGAAATTTATCAAATTTCGGAATCTTAGAGTGTTTACTGAAAGGCAAGGAGAGGAGCACTGGTTTGCCATGCGTTCCGATGAGTTTGATCTTTTGCTCATCTGACGATGGTGCACCATGTCGGTCTTCACCCTCAACTGCGGTGGCGCCGTGTTGTCCTCCAAGCAATGTTGCGAGTGTGTCTGACCCCGCAAAAAGCGAGGCAGCAAGTGAAGATAGGCCCGAACGCACGGGGGTAGGCTCGCTAGACTCCTCGCTCGGCACCAGGTAGCCTTCATAGCCGGTCTGTACGCTGAATCCCGACTCCGGGGATGCACCAGGCCCAGGAGGAGTGAGCGGAACTTGTGCCGCCAAAAGAGTGGCGGAGTACAGCATAAGTAGACCAAGCACAGCACGCATCGTGTGGTCCTGCGGGAGCATAAAACACCACTGTTAAAAAGAACAAAATTAACATCGATCTGCAGTTAAAGAAACCCATGCAGCTGATGAAGATAATGATTTTAATGTCAATGTTTTTATCTGCATAATATTTTATAATTTTATTAAACTTATTTATATGATGAAGCTTAACAATTAAGTAAATGTATTGTATACTTATAGCCATAGAATAAAGTGCGATTTTTTAAAATAGAACTATCGTTATGTCCGTTTCCCCAGCATAATTGCATGTTAATAACTTAGAATTTGCTAAAAATAGTTATTCTAGTACTTATCCATAGCGAATCTATAAATCCAAATAATTCCATCTCCTAGCTAAAGGTTCTCCAGAAAAAAAAAAAAAAATCAGAGGGAAAAAATCCCCAATTTGGAGAGAATGCGTCGTTTAATTAACATACTTTTAACCTGCCAAGAACCTTCGATTGACTCGAAGAAAGTATGTGGATTGTTGGTATGAAAAAAGTGCTTTTCCATGCCGTGGAGCGATGTGTAGAGCGAGACTATGCGGGGCGAGAAAAGCGCACTTGCTTCAATATCGTATGGTAGACATCTTGGCGTGAAAACGTCGCTTCCTGCGCGACGGGGAGCGATTTTATCGCAAACATGGCCGCCATACAATTACGATATTGAAGCAAGGGCGATTTTCTCGCCCCGCCAAGCCCCACTCTACAAATTAATCATGAAATATTTCAATGTTAAATCCCACAGGACCTTTTTTAAACACAAACACACACACACACACACACACACACACACATACATAAATAATATATAGCTGCATGATAAGCGCATATTATTATACTGTGCATTAAAATATTAAAAAATCTTGAAGAAATAGATATACTTTTTGCAACAAAACTAATTGTGATAGTTAAACTTGACTTGTGCAGTGACTGAAAATGAACAAGCTTCATGACGTTTTCTTACTACATCTGATTTGATTTGATTATGCTACTCTGCTTCTTTTTTTTTCAGATTTTCTTAAACCCGAGAATTAGTTTGAAGAAAAAAAAATGGTACTGATCACGCCTCTTGGAGGCGACATGCTTTTTATTAAAACGATATGGCCTAAACGCTACCAGGGGGCGTGGCCAAACTAACTTTAAGAATAAATTAAAAAAATTAAGAACCAAAGAGTGCGTTTGAATTCACGGGCCAGCCCGGGCTGGCCCGGGCTGGGTAAAATGGCGGTGACCTTGGTCGCGTGGTATGAAATGTCATAATTTCGTCATAATTAGTTCCCAGTCTGTCCGCTAGGTCTCAGGCGCACTGTAGAGTCCGCCCGGCCCGCGTCAGCCTGGGCCAGCCAGGAAGTGACGTCATGAGAGGAGGAAAAATGGCCGCCGGGCTGGCCCCACTTGATGACAAAAAACACTTCAGCCCAGGCCAGCCCGGGCTGGCCCGTGAATTCAAACGCACTCAAAATAAAAGGACAAAAGGCATAGAAAGCAGAACGAGTATACAATGGACCTTGCTAACAGAGAATATATAAGGTTCAATATCTACTCTGCTTAATATCTGACTTGTGCCTTTTCTATTTTGTCTACTGCAAATTTATTAATTTCATATAAAACATAATTACAATACTTTAAATCACTTTCTCAACAATTATTGAATCATGGATATATATTCACATTTTCAACTACTCTCTATAATATACAATCACAAAATTTGTTACTTTACAATTAAAAGTTCTAGTACTATATATATAATATATTAGTTATAATATTCACCAGCTGGCATGATACTGATTATTAAAATTATTATTGGTCATATAATTAAATAATGAAATTCAAGTGAAATTATATAACACCGATCGAGAGCGTCAATGCTAGTGTATCAATTAATAACCCTTAAGTAAGATATAACGATAATTTACCTGTAGGGGAATAGGGGAATTGCAGCAGATTAACTTATTAATATATAATGCATATCACATGTTTTCATTGATAAAACTATAATAGTATATATATATATATATATATATATATATATATATATATATATATATGTATGATCAAACTGATACATGTGCAGTTTTAATTATACTAATTTTTAATTTAATCAGTATATATTATTATATTGAATGAAATGATTAAAATGTAACAAAAATTGAAAAATCATTAATATTGAAATTGCACAAAGCTCTCGTGTAAGTACAATTTGTATGATAGAGTTGATTAATTAATATTGTCATCAAGCATGAGATGATTCGTATATTAGCTCGCATAATAAAAATAAAATGTTGTATAATAGTTCATACAGAATAATTATTACATATAAAGTTCTGCATCTAATTGTGACCCAAGAGTGTTGAGGCAACCAGTCATGCAGCTAACTGGCTGGCCTGCAAGCTACCAACTTACGTCAGAGAACGGCAAGGGTGACGCGGAGTTGAGATGAGCGCAGCGGAGCACGCTGCAAACTGCGTGGGTTCGATGAATGAAAAAGACTGCGTGGGTGTGCCTTTATAGGAGTCGTCGATAACGGGGCGTAATCTATAAATAGCATCAGGGTGGGTATGTTGGTTAGTCATAATAAGCTAACCTGTGTATATGCATGCGTATACTCTATACCACCTCTTTGAAGCGCAAAAGCATTAAAGCATTTACCTCCAGGTGAACATGATCAGCCTGTGCATACACATGTATCAAAATATACATGTATCAAAATATAGTGTAAGAGCGTTGCTGCACAAATAAGGGAAGATCAGGAAAAAATATTATATACCCAATGATTTTATCAAACTTACGTTTACTCCAGATGGATGTTTGTCTATAATATGATTGTATTACTAATCTTTTTTTCTTTTTTTTTTTTTACAGCTATTTCAAATTTGTTTAGTATGTAGTCACAATGTATCAACTGATATTTAATGTGAATAAATAAAAAATAAATAAATAAAAGAAACGATTTATATGGAATCTACACAAATCGATATATTCCTATAATATTTCAAGTCATATACGCGTACATATTTGTAATGTCCAAAATGTAATAACGTAAACTAATTATGAACTTCTTACCATTGGAATCAACATAACGGTAGTTGATGAAATGTATAGTACATTTTACATTATGATGTTTTTCATCATAATCATCATTAAATCATTAACTAAAACATTATATGACCTATATTTTATTAGCGGCATAAAGTATTATAGTCTCTTGTTTGTCCGTTCGGATGAGCGCATGAATTAAACGCATAAGTTAGTTTTGGAAAATTTAGACGTTAGAGAAGACAATTCAAGTTTATAGTAATTAAAAGTACAGAATATTATATATAAATATACCCAAGTTTGATTGCTTGGACTAAAAATCAGTACAATGTTATAATAATTATTTTAATCCTGATGTACGTGACTGATGCATTTTAAATACCGTTATCCTTAATTTCTTAGAATGTTTATTTACGTATTATGTATGTCAATATGATCAAGTGTTCGATAAAATTCCGTGCTGCATTAATTACCGTAATGTTTTTGTCACTTGGGCCGCGGTGCATGTTTTGCTTAGGCAACATTTTCTTCTATGTAATTCTTAATCCAGAAATATATAGAACCTTTTATTTTACTAATAAATCAAGACAATTCAAATATATTCAATGTAGTATATATGCTAAAGTGTGGACTGTGAAATTAGTATGAGGGAAAAAGGATATGAAAATTTGTATAATATATAAAAAACACGATCTCTTATATCTCTTCCCCCCTCCCTCCCTCTCCCTATCCGGAAAAAAACTTCCTTTGTTGTGGATAATACTAATATACAGTATAATAGCAACAAACAAAATTATGGTTTTGGATTCAAAATAGGGGACAGTGTTGGGGGCAAGATCTCCCTTATCCTCGAGTTGTACATATCACTCTTCGCCTCTGAAAAGTTCCCTTCTGCAGCCTTGTTAATCACCATGCCCCGTAAGCATAAAATTGAGATTAATTTATTTTAAGTGATTAAAAAGGCTGCAGAAGGCCAAAAGGGACCCATTTTCAGAGGCGAGGAGTGTACAGTACGCCGCGGCGAAAGTGGCTTCCTCAACAATGCAACATGCCATGAATGCCATCCATTGACTCACCCACAATGCTTTATATTTTTTGTTTAAATTTTTACATATTTTTTATTCTCTATGGTTAGTACAGTTTTATATTTTTTAAATTTGTTTAGTCAGAATAAAAACAGACATACAAAATTACATAAAATTGTACAACAATCCCCAAGATGTTGGAAAACTCGTATTTGAGTTTCCAATAAACAAACCGCGACTATATACTATAATATAGTTTACAATTTACATATAATACAGAAGACCAAATTTCACGTAATAAAATAATTAAGATAAAGATAATAGATTCATATGAGTATAAATCATGCAACATTTCATATTTGATTGTTTAGACACAGTCACTATGTAATATTAAAATGATTTAATTTTACATTTATAACAATTATGCATTTATACTACAACAATTAAGCTCTTAGACTTATAATTAAATAATCAAATGCTTCTACATTTTAAATTTAGACAATTTAGTAATATAATTTAAATCATGGTAGGAATGCAATAAATTTATTACACAGTATACATTTTAAATATTTTTAGGTTAGCTTCCTTAGTATCAACAGGCATGGAATTATAAAAAATAAATTTATTACACATTATAAATTTTAAATATTTTTAGGTTAGCTTCCTTAATATCAACAGGCATGGAATTGTAAAAATTTGCACCTCATTGTAGAAAGTAGAAATGCTTCTTGGCTTCTTCTTTCTTATCCCTTCCTGGGGTACATTCATCTCGCTTTCCACCCAGTGCAATGATGCACTTGTGTGTGGTTCCCTAGGCTTTGGACATCACTTTGGTTCATTGATAAAAAGTAGAGGTGTCCGTCCTGACTAAGGTTTTCCACGGTTCCCTCAGTCTTACCTCAGCGAATGCTGGGACGCGTAACAGGCCGTGGCCACCATCCTTTCCTTATCCTTACCCATTACCCAGGCTCGAGCTCCAAGCTCATAGGGGTGTAACTTTGTATAAAAACAAAAAACAAAAAGTCGTATATGTTGTAGATAAACATTATTCCTGGCATGTCTTGTAAAATGGTGATATATTTAATCATTAAATCGAATATACTAGATTTAATTAGCTTATGATAAATTTCATAAAACATGGTACAACCTCTTTGAAATATTGTTTATTTAATAAATATTTAATTATTTATGTTCAGTATTTTGGTAGTAGAATACACATTAACAGTTCTATTATAGTTAATCTTGGCATATTGAAAATAAATTTTACTTGTATTAACTGCACTGTTATGCAGAATTTGTAAAGATTTAAAACTATTTTAGTAGCACTACCCCAAATAGGTAGCATTTGGTGTAGAATATTCTAGATTGACGTGAATCATGTTGTTATGTACAGTACAACCAGTTATTTGAAAATAAATTATTATTATTAATATAATTAATATGAGAATTAATAAAAGTAGTGTATATATATTTTCATAGGTGTAGTTAAATATTTTCTACATCTATACAGCATCCCAATAAAACTATAGTTATTTTTTTAATAACATCAACATGTTTATCAAAAATTGTATATCGGAATCGATAATTAATCCTAGATATCTATAAGAATTCACTAATTCATAATTTTTTAATTCACATTAAAGTATTTATACATTTACAATGCATTATAAAAATTATTTCATGGAACAATAATTTGATTACTTTAAATCAGTTGCAACCTAAAAATACCTCATAAAGTATGACATATTATTTAATCACATTAGCTCATTAGCTCATTGAGGTGTAAACAACAAATTTTTAATCTACAAAATATAATAATATTTATAATGAATAAAATAATAATAATAATTATTTCCTTGTGCACGCTGTTAATGTCCCCTAAGGTCGTGGCAGGAGTGCGATAGTTTGATAAGTGCTATCGCTTAGCTGACTTTCTCGGACAGTGTAAGTAAACACGTACAGGAAGACCACACGTTTTTGCTCTTATCATATCAGTACGGACGGTCACCGACTGCTTCCTGTCGAAGCCGCGAGCCACCAACAGGAATGTCTATAATAAAAACATATATAATATCAATACACAATACACCATGTCGAACGTTCAACGAATCATTTTTGTAAATTCTGGCGGTATACTTTGTAATTTGTAAATTTAATACTCCTTCTGAATAAGAAAATTTTAAATATTTATATATGAAATTTTTATATTTATATATGAATTTTTAAATACAAATCATAAAATAATAATACATGGGGGCTTTCTTGCTTATTTTAATTAAACAATAACGATGCAATACGGTTCAATTATTACCAAATTCAAGCAAACAGAGATGTTATTATAAAATAAAATTTTATTGATATTATCTAATATATAATATTATAATATATTTTAATCTTTCTTCACGTATATTGCGCAAGAAAATTGTACGTTTTTTATTTAATGCCTGTTATATAGTTATATAGCGACAGCAAAAAACAGGAAGCAAGCAGAAAATTGAAAGTGTATATTTATGCTAGCTATCATCATATAGCTTACAAATAAAACGTAAAAATGTTGCTATTATGCATGCATACAAGAGGGAAATTGTTGATTTTGTTTATTTATTATAATTTCAGTCACTTTTTTTATACATATAGATCTTGACTTTCATAGGAAAAGTTTGTGTTCCTGTCGAGTAGTGATGTTGCATCGCACGGCTTTGACGATTTAAGTTTATAAATCCTCCAGGCAGAGAAAATCTCAGTTCTTTTAAATTTTTTAACTCCTAGGAATGCATGTGATAGTCAGTGTGAGTTTAACCAAAATTCAGGCTCAAATTTAGCCATTAAAAAGGGAATTTTGACTTTTTTTTTCAATATATCTATGATATATAGCCAATTAATATTATTAATTAATATACTAATAAAATATCGTAATGCTCTGCAAGAACTAAAAGTATATACTAAAAGTCTAACATATATTTATTTATTTATTTATTTATTTATTTATTTATTTATTTATTTATTTATTTATTTATTTATTTATTTATTTATTTATTTATTTATTTATTTATTTATTTATTTATTTAAGCGGTGTAATGGGTAAGGGAGGGAAAGGATATTTGCCACGGCTTGTCAAGCGTCCCAGCATTTGCTGAGGTGAGTCTCAGGTCTGAGGGAACCGTGGAAAATCTTAGTAAAGACGGACACCTCGCTACTTTTTATCAATGCACTAAATGTAACAAAGTTATGTCCAAAGCCTGGAAAACCACACAAGTGCATCACTGCACTGAGTGGAAATCGAGACGAATATACCCCACACGGAGAGATCATCGTAATTTTTACTTGAAACGGTCACCCATCCAAATACTAACCACTAACCATGCTCGACGTAGCTTGACTTTGGTGATCTAACGAGAGCCGGTCAATGCATTGCGTCACGCTCAACCTCTTCATCATTCACAATTTATTATACATATAAGTTTAAAGAAAGTAGGAAAACATTGTACATTTTGGCCTCTATATGAACTTCGAGTTCAATCAGAAGAAAAAAGTGAAATTTTTTGCTGTTGATAACAAAGAAATTCGAACATTATACAATATATAATTAAAATTATTGAGGATAATAGTATTTAACATTTAAGGATGGTAATAAATTATATTTAAAAACATTTCCAATGTTATATATTATATGCTAATTACAAGCCAGCTGTCTATTGTGACTGCTTAAAGTTAAAAATAAATCAATAAAATAATGTGAATCATTAATTATATTAAAATAAATTCATTTGTAAATCAAAGATGGCTCAGTTATTTAAATAACTGACGTGCATTTGGCCCAAAGTACACCAAAAAAACAGTGAAAAACAAAGTGGTCTTCAAAAATCCATGAAATTTATATATGATGGACATGTCACCTCATCAATGAATACCCTAATTTTTGTTTTTGAAATTTTGACTTTTTTCCCGGAAATTTGGGTATGTGAAGTTCCGCTTGGTATCCTTGTTTTTTATGCTTACGATGGGCATAACTTTTTTTCTATGGCAGCTATCTACAAATTTATTATACTTTTTTGATGCCAAGAATATGTTCTTTTTGGGAAAAAATACTGCATTTTTGTGAATATCATTAATTTTTCCGGGTTTTTTTCAAAACAGGACATTTTCAAAAAAAAATTTCATGACCTTTTTTTTTCTTTAAATTCGAGTTTTCAATAAAGGACAATGTTTATTAAAATAAAATGCAAAGTTTACGAGGTGCAATTCATAACTTTTTTTTCTATGAATTTTTGAAGTTGACACTCTCGCTCCTCCCTCGAGCGTGCGGCTAATCGCGCGTTTGCCACCCGGCGCGGCCGATGCTGCTGCAGCAGTATGTACATAGTAGTTCCTTTGTTCTTTCAGTGATTTTCATAGATATAGAACCTTGGAGATGCATATACAGTTCACCCAATATAAAATTACGACCGGAAGTGGCAGCATTTTGGCCTTACTAAACACAATGCATCATAATATAGAACTTTCTAATATTATATTTTCTCCCTTTAAATTTTGAGACTAATCAAAATATAAAAAAATAAGATGACGAAAGGAATTGATCCTGACACTTCCGAGAGTAATCAACATTCGATAAACTGTGCAGTAGAATTAATAAACGGCCGAGAAGCTTTGCTTTTGCCATCAAATGTTACCGACTTTTTACAAGCAGTGTTGTGAAATAATTATTACTCTTCTAGCGAGAGAGAAATTTTACTGGTTTACAATTCATCGATGTAATGTATTAATTAAGTAACAAACTATTAATTTTTTATTCAACATTGATAATCATTATGCAGCACAAATAATAGAGATAATGGATTATAATTATGCACTCCTACATGTATCTTCAATCTACATCAAGCGTTGTAGTACTTTGAAGGTGACCGTTTGAAGTAAAAATTACGTGACTCCCTCCCTGGGGTAAATTCAAATATATAGCTTTTCATCCAGTGCAGTGAGTATTTATATGTGGTTCCATAGGCATTGGACATCATCAGTAGATCCATTGATAAGAAAAATAGAAGTCTTTGTTCTGACTGGAGGTTTTCGTTTTCTACGGTTCCCTCAGTCTCTTCTCAGTGAATACTAGGACACGTAACAGGCCTTGGCCATCATCCATTCCCTCCTTTATCTTTTATAGTTTTATACCCATAACCTGCATGCTCGAGCTCCAAGCTCATGGGGTTGTAATCTTGTAAAAAAAAATAATACCTGCCCTATTTATTTGTGCCACATAATGATTATCAATGTCGAATAAAAAATTAATAGTTTGTTACTTAATTAATACATTACATCGATGAATTGTAAACCAGTAAAATTTCTCTCTCGCTAGAAGAGTAATAATTATTTCACAACACTGCTTGTAAAAAGTCGGTAACATTTGATGGCAAAAGCAAAGCTTCTCGGCCGTTTATTAATTCTACTGCACAGTTTATCGAATGTTGATTACTCTCGGAAGTGTCAGGATCAATTCCTTTCGTCATCTTATTTTTTTATATTTTGATTAGTCTCAAAATTTAAAGGGAGAAAATATAATATTAGAAAGTTCTATATTATGATGCATTGTGTTTAGTAAGGCCAAAATGCTGCCACTTCCGGTCGTAATTTTATATTGGGTGAACTGTATATGCATCTCCAAGGTTCTATATCTATGAAAATCACTGAAAGAACAAAGGAACTACTATGTACATACTGCTGCAGCAGCATCGGCCGCGCCGGGTGGCAAACGCGCGATTAGCCGCACGCTCGAGGGAGGAGCGAGAGTGTCAACTTCAAAAATTCATAGAAAAAAAAGTTATGAATTGCACCTCGTAAACTTTGCATTTTATTTTAATAAACATTGTCCTTTATTGAAAACTCGAATTTAAAGAAAAAAAAAGGTCATGAAATTTTTTTTTGAAAATGTCCTGTTTTGAAAAAAACCCGGAAAAATTAATGATATTCACAAAAATGCAGTATTTTTTCCCAAAAAGAACATATTCTTGGCATCAAAAAAGTATAATAAATTTGTAGATAGCTGCCATAGAAAAAAAGTTATGCCCATCGTAAGCATAAAAAACAAGGATACCAAGCGGAACTTCACATACCCAAATTTCCGGGAAAAAAGTCAAAATTTCAAAAACAAAAATTAGGGTATTCATTGATGAGGTGACATGTCCATCATATATAAATTTCATGGATTTTTGAAGACCACTTTGTTTTTCACTGTTTTTTTGGTGTACTTTGGGCCAATTTTGAATAGCATACATTAGTAAAAAGGAAATATTAGCAGAAAAAAAGACCACAGGTGGGACAAATTCCTTCAAATTCATTTTTGTTGTTGCAATTTTTAAACATAATTCCTTTTCATTGAATCACATAATTTTATCGTGCAATGTTTTTGAAATGGTGTCTTGATGGTTTGCCATATTACATGTAAGGTTGAAGATTGAAGAGTATAATTGAATCTAAAGTATAACTATGATCAAAACCAAAGTCTTCTGCTCGTTGTTAGTAAACAAAGTATTGTTGTGTTAATGTCTGTCGCGTGAAAGGAAAAACATGGGACGCTTGTTGATTTACATGTTAACTTATGGAAAATGACCGTTAATTATGAAGTTGACACCGTTGCCTAGCGCCAACAATGCCATTACGTTCTCTGCTCTGGTGGCAAAATTAGGCACTACGTCGTCCCATGTTTAACAATGAAAAAGGCTTCATGCGACAGACATTATAAACAATGGTTTGTTACAACCATTGTGCGAGTAGAAGACTTTGATCAAAACATACAATCAATTTGTGCGCACTTTTCACCCTACGGTTAGGCAACCTGTTCAGCATCTGAATGAAGTGGGTTACATGTGCAGCAGGGGCAAGGAACATTGATGCCGATCATTCTTTTTTTTTTTTTTTTTTTTTTATGGCTGATCTGGTGAAAAAGTCTTGTACTTAAAACCAAACTTGTATTGTAATAATGTGTTTATTTCCCATCGTCACTCACAGGCAAATGCCGGGGCAGTTCCTAACACAAGGCCACAGCCCACAGCCGCCTCCTTTCCTATCAATCCTTCCAACTGTTAATACTCTGTTATTAAGTTTGAATGCTTACACCAATAGCAGAATATGCTGTAGTAAGCTAACATTGTAATAAATAAGTAAATAAATAAATAAATAAATAAATAAATAAATAAATAAATAAATAAATAAATAAATAAATAAATAAATAAATAAATAAATAAATAAATAAATAAATAAATAAATAAAAATAAATGATATCACGGCGTGATAAAAAACATGCAAGGTGGATGCACATTAGAGTTTACGCTGTGTGTCTTTCATAATCATTATCATGATAGTACTGCATTGGCGTAGCCAGGAAAAAATCGATGGGGGTTATTTCCGATGGAGAGGAAGGATGCCTTTACAAAATAACTAAACTATAATTCAAATTAATTTTGAATTTTACTTGGTGTAACTAAATAAAACTGTAAAAAACTGTATTGATTCGACGTTACTAAACATTTCTAATTTTTATCCTGACAGAAATTATTTTATACGTGATTGAACAGATTACTTATTTTTATTTTGAAATTGAAAACTAAAATCAGAGTGACTGGTGAAAATTCATGTAAATTTCTAAACTTTTATCTCGACCATGGAATCGGGGGGAAAATAGTGCTACTTCGAAAAGTACATTGTTTTGTTAACATATAATTACAACTGTTACCAAGTGCTTGGGTGTATGGCTGTTATTAGCCTATTCTCAAAAACGGATCAAGGAGAAGAAGAAGTTAACATATAATTATTGCATGTGTAACTGTCGGGAAATTTAAAATATATACGCTCTCTAATATACTTAAGGCAGTATTAACAATCCATGTTAACTTACGAAAAAAACAACGAAATTAACTTCGAGCTGAATATTATACCTCATCTAATACGATAGTATACTTCTACTTCATTATATTAATTTTACTTTATATATAAGTTATATATAAATTTTAGATAATTTTTATCAATTTAATATAGAAATACGATTTACAAACTGAACTATGAATTATGTATAAGAAATAAATTAAAGTTTTATCACGTCATAAATCACGAATATTCAACTGCTAGCTTTGTAGACGCATTTATGACCTGAGCAAATGAGTAACTTTCCTCATGAACTGTCCTATCTAGTTTTGATTAAATATTTGAAAAAATGACCAAAAGGCAAAATGAAATTTGCATATAGTTTTAGTTTTTATGATTTGATCGAAGCTATTTTGTTTGTCCAAACGCTCTGTGACAGTGGTTTTTGTTTTTTACAAAATATTATATATTATGTTCAAAAATAGTTTTGATCAAATTTAAATTACCAAAAGCCGATATATTTATTTTTTTTTTTTATTTTTATCTTGGGGGGAGGGAGTAAAAACTCGTGAAACTACTAGGCGCTTTCATGTGATATAATATCGGGAGATTCAACGGTCGTCCACCAGTCATCCGCATCCTTGTTGGTGAAGCTACGCTATATTGTATATAATAAGCATAGGACATTAGGACAAAAGACAATTATTACAAAAATTATTTAAAAATATATATCTAGAAAAAAAAAATCTGAGTTAAGCAAAAGTTTGTAAATTTAATTTTAAATAATTTGTTCACCTCACATTTTTTATTTTCATTTTAAATAATTTATAATAAGTTCTTTTAATCTTTTGCCTGCATACAAAATTCTCTACATTTCCACCGGCATGGCGGCCTGCACACGTATGTTTCGTCTCCTGTAAAGTAGACTGATTGCGCAACCAAATTATAACCTATAAACTAGTTTTTTGATTTTTTTTTTTTTTTTCAAAATTGTCCCCGAATTCGGCTTTGGGTGATCATATATAATAAATGATTTGGAGCTAGCACCCAGACTGGCCGACTAATTCTGTATGCTGATGAAACTTTCCTTAATTATTACTGGTAAAACTCTGATGGAGCTCGTCAAGAATTAATTAGGCAATTGCTGATTGCTATGAAAAATCTTAAAGATTATTACCTAAAATATAACAATATTGCTATGAAAGTTAACGAATATTTTTATGCTATTTAATAGATCTGTTGATCATTGATATTGATCACCGATTCAAAATGGTTTCTTGTATCAACAGATGTATTAAATAGCATAAAAATATTCGTTAACTTTCATAACAATATTGCTATTTTTTTAGATAATAATCTTTAAGATTTTTCATATTAAAGCAATCAGAAATATCAAACTAGCCAAAAATAGAGAAGTAACTTAATATATTAATTTTTCCTATCATTTTCATTTTTTTTTTTATGACAATTTATCATAATGTATAAAGAGAAACAATAATATGTTTGAAATAAAAAAGATGTGACTGGCCACAATCTTTGAAAAATCATTGAGAAAAATGGAGAGATTACGCGAGCAAACTAAAAGATACCGTATTTGAGCTCACCACTGTATATAATAAACTTCCAGACAGTATAAAAAAAAAATAAAAAAGTATTTATTTAGCTATCTTATTAAAAAGAATTATTATTGCATCAACAAGAAAAATGTTAATAATGTCTTAATTCTTATTTACTTATTTATGTATAAGCATTTGATATATATATTATTATTATTATTATTATTTCTTGTTACTTTCTTTACTATAACACAAACACCAGGCTCAATTGAGCCAAGGTGTAAGTGCCTGTACCAAACATTGAGAGGGGATTGCGGGTAAGCATGCAGGGGTGCTACAAGCTCAAAAACTTGCGCACAATGTTAGCCGTGCCAAGAATAGCAGCCTTCTGCATGACACGCACATGGTATTCTTTGAGAGCCAACTTCTCTCTGGCAAATGACCAGTCTTTGGTCACAAGACCGTTACTAGAGATTACAACTGGAACCACATCAACACTACGGAGCTGGTACATGTCTTTGAGCTCAACAGCAAGTGGCTGGTACTTGCGCTTTTTCTCCGCAACTGTGGTCACAAGATTCTCGTCCAGCGGGACAGCAATGTCGACAATCACCGCTGTTCGAGCTTTCTTGTCGAAGAGAACAAGATCAGGTCTGTTTGCTTCAACAGCTCTATCTGTGGTGATGGCAGAATCCCACAGGATTTTTGGATTTTTTTTAATATTATTATTATTATTTTTTTTTTTTTTTTTTTTAGACACTACTAAGCCGTCTCATTGGTCATTACAAGACAAACCTAGCAGTGCCTCCTCGACCCCAGCGCTCCGCACTCTCGTGCAGTAAACTCCAGGGCTGCCTTTTATTTTATCGGTGCACCTCACCAACCTCCCCATGGGCCCGAAGTAGACGGAGGGAGCCCAGCAACACTGCCTTCTGCATGGCATCCGCCAGCCGCTCAGCGGATCCACGGCAACCTGGTATTTGCCGCAGCCCTGAAACCAACGAGTCGGGAACTCCACCCATCACCCCAACCAAAAGAACGACCAACACAACCGAATGTCCAGCATAGCTCTGCCGCAAGTCCATGACAAGATCGCGGTACTTATCGCGTTTTTCGGCATACTTTTCCGTGAGGTTCTGGTCCGAAGGAGCAGAAAACTCCACCACGGTCAACGCCTTCTTGTGCTTCTCAAGTACCACGATGTCCGGCTTGTTGGCATGGAGCTTGCGAGTGGTGGGAAACGAATAGTTCCAGAAGATCTTCACCTGGTCGTTTGCCACCACTGCCTCAATGTCTCCAGGAGCGTATGGTATGACAGGTGAATCGTCAATACCAAAATGGTGCCTCAGATGGAAATAAAGCACCCGCAGTGCAGCATTGTGCCTCTCGATGTAAAGAGTACGGGCATAGAAAGGACATGCAGAGAGAAGATGCATGGTGGTCTCGGGAGAACGGAAGCACGCCCGACATCTGGTGTCCAGCTGACGACCAAAGATCAACTGCTGGTACACCAGGGATGTGAACACACCATCCTGCATCTTGATGATATTGCTCTCTGACACGGAAGTCAGCCCAGAGGAGCGAAGAAAGGCAAAAGTACGCTCCCTGCAAAGGCCCTGGCTCTCGATGTTCTTGTAGAACACGCTATGCATGCTCTTTGCCATGTGCCCTCGCAAAAGAAGACGCACCTCCGCCTCCCTCACCCTCTGCTTGGCGAGAGCCCGAGGCAAACCTGCAAGGTTTACTCCTGGCCTCGACTCCGGCTCCACCAAATCCAACTGTACTCCCAATGCCCATGCCGCCCTTTTTGCTGCACTGAACAAAAACGCTCCACTGCCCCACAACTCATGCCCATACACAAGTTGAAGATGGGGATCTGTGCTCGTTACCACACGACACGCCATACTGATAACCATTCGGTTGTAGATGTTCTCAACTCCGAGCAACCCTCTACCTCCCTGATCACGTGGAAGGTAGACCCTCTCAACAGAAGCCCGCTTATGGTGGCTCAAGTTTGAAGACATGACTTTCCTCGTGATGGTATCGAGGCCCTTCAGCTCTGCCACGTTCCATTTCATGGCACCAAAGGTGTAGAGCATGACAGGGATGGCTAGCATGTTGGTCGCTTGGATCTTATTGCGACCCGACAACCTGGAACTCCAGATCTTCTTCAGGCGTCGAACATACTCCCCACGAAGCACCTTCTGGCACAATCCTGTATCCTGAACGTGACTTTCACTCACGCCCAGGTACTTGTACCGTGCTTCGGCATCGAGATGTCTAATGATGCTCCCGTCTACCAGCTCCATGTCTTCTCGTTGGCCACACACCTTGCCAAGTCGAATGTGCAGGACCGCACACTTGTCCAAGCCCAACTCCATCCCCGTGTCTGCTGCAAAGCTACTAACAAGATCAAGCGACTCCCTGAGCTTGCGTTTGCTAGAACCATAGATTTTCAGGTCATCCATGAAGAATGCATGGGTGACCTTATGGCTCCGACACGAAGGTGGGCCAGCCATGTACCCATCTTGTTCCCGAAGTAAAGCAGAAAGGGGCAACTGGGAGATGCAGTAAAGTTTGGGGCTAAGGGAGTCACCCTGGAACACTCCCCGCTGATATGCCACGAACTCTGTATTATTATTATTATTATTATTTTATTTTTTTTTTTTTTCCCTCAGCATGCCAAAGTTGAAAGTACAGGCTCCATGTAAAACAGAGTATTCCTCATCTAACAACTTCAAAAGCTAGAGAAACTCGACCCCGGCGCTCCGCACTCTCGTGCAGTAAACTCCAGGGCTGCCTTTTCTATTTTTATGGGTGCACCTCACCCAACCTCCCCATGCGCACGAAGGAGACGAAGAGAGCCCAGCAACACTGCCTTCTGCATGGCATCCGCCAGCCGCTCAGCGGATCCACGGCAACCTGGTACTTGCCGAAGCCCAGAGAGTAGTGTGTCAGGCACCCCACCCATCACGCCAACCAACAGGACAACAAGTGACACCGAATGTCCCCGGTAGCTTTGTCGCAAGTCCATGACAAGGTCTCGATACTTGTCGCGCTTTTCTGTGTACTTGTCAGTGATGTTGTGCTCCGCAGGAGCAGAAAATTCAATCACTGTCATGACCTTCTTGCGCTTCTCAAGCAAAACAATGTCTGGCTTGGTAGCATGGAGCTGGCGAGTGGTAGGGAACGAGTAATTCCAGAAGATCTTCACCTGGTCGTTCTCTACCACTGCCTCTACGTCCCCCGGAGCGAATGGTATGACAGGCGTTTCGTCAATACCAAAATGGTGCCTTAGGTGGAAATAAAGCACTCTCAATGCAGAATTATGCCGCTCAATGTACAGAGTCCTGGCGTAGAATGAACAGGCAGAGAGCAGATGCATGGTGGTCTCGGGGAATCGGAAACACGCCCGACACTTGGCATCCAAGTGACGCCCAAACACGACCTGCTGGTACGCAAGGGTCGCAAACACACCATCTTGCATCTTGATGATATTGCTCTCAGCCTCAGATGTCAAGCCGGAGGATTGAAGGAAGGCAAAGGTCCGCTCCCTGCTCAGGCCCAAGCTCTCGATGTTCTTGAAAAACACACTGTGCATGTTCTTCTCCATGTGCCCTTGCATCAGCATCCTACACTCCGCCTCCCACACCCTCTTCTTAGCCACAGCACGAGGCAACCCTGCGAGATTCTCGCCTGGCCTCGCATCCGGCTGTGCCAAGTCCAGCTCTAACCCAAGGATTTGCGCTGCCCTTTCAAAAGCACTGAACAAAAACGCTCCACGTCTGTACAGCTCATGCTGATACACAAGCTGCAAATGGGGATCCACACTCGTTGCTACTCGACAAGCCATCGAGAGAACCATCCGATTGTAAATGTTCTCCACTCCCAACAAGCCCCTACCCCCCTGCTCACGAGGGAGATAGACCCGCTCTACCGAGGCTCTCTTGTGGTGGCTAAAACTGGAGGACATGATCTTCCTCGTGGTGAAATCGAGGTCTCTAAGCTCCATCACGTTCCACTTCATGGCGCCAAACGTGTAGAGCATGACAGGGACAGCAAGCATGTTTGTCGCATGGATCTTGTTGCGACCCGACAACCTGGAGCCCCAAATCTTCTTCAGGCGTCGGACATACTCGCCACGAAGTGCGGCCTGGCACTTCACAGTATCCTGAACGTGACTCTCACTCACTCCCAGGTACTTGTACCGCGCTTCGGCATCAAGATGATGAATAATGCTCCCGTCTGTTAACTCAACATCCTCCCTCTCGCCATCCACCTTTCCCCGCAGAATGTGCAAAACTGCGCACTTGTTGACTCCTAGCTCCATCCCTGTATCTGATGCATAAGCTTTAACAACCTCAAGTGACTCCTTGAGCTTGGCTTTGCTCGAACCAAAAATTTTCAGGTCATCCATGAAAAAGGTATGGGTGACCTTATGGTCCCGACATGAGGGTGGGCCAGCCGCATAACCGTCCTGCAATCTGAGAATCGCAGAAAGAGGCATTTGTGAAATGCAATAGAGCCTAGGGCTAAGAGAGTCCCCTTGGAACACTCCCCTCCTGAACACCACATGGTCTGTATAGGCTACCCGGCCTCCAACTCGACACTGGAACCGGGTCCTCCACAGTGGCATCAGGTCCCCGATGCATCTCACAAGGTCCGGATGATTTCTCAGGATCTCCAGCAGATGTAAAACTAGGCCATGAGACGTCATGTCAAAGGCCTTCCTGAAGTCCACCCAAGCCACCGAGAGGTTCCGCTTGTGCTGGATGGCATCTTGACAGACACACCTATCCAAAAGCAGGTTTTCCTTACACCCCTCGTGACCTCGCCTCGCCCCCTTCTGTTCGTGCAACTCCATCCAAACAGGCTGAATGGAATCGCCCACCATCTCATCTAACACACCAGTGAAGGTCTTATACTGGGTGTTGAGGCAGGTGATTGGTCGGTAATTAGCAGGAATCGACAAGTCGCCATCCTTGGGGAACAAGCTGGTACGTCCCTCCACTAACCAGGCTGGTATTTCTTCCGTGCCCCGCACCATGGCAGTAAAATGCCTTGCAAGGTGCACATGTAAAGCAGTGAGATGCTTCCACCAGAACAAATGGATTTTATCCAATCCCGGTGCTGCCCAGTTGCGCTTTCCCTTGAGGGATTTTGCAACACTCTCAGCTGTGATATCTGGACACGGAGCCTGGTTAGGTTGCAACCTTCTGCAGAGCCTCCCAAACTCCTTAAGAGCCTGAGATTCTGCGTTGAATGGAGCCTCCACCTCGTAAATGCCCGCCCAAAAAGCACGAACAGCTTCCCTCGAAGGAGGATTTTCAGGAGGGGCTGGTCTTTCCCTTTCCAGGAAACGCCTGGTGTCGTTGAGGAAGACATCGTTGTCCTCCAACCACCGCAGGCGACTCAGCTTTCTCTCCTTCACAGCCTTCATGGTGCGAATACGATCCAGAAACTTCTGTTTTGCTACCACCAAAACCGAGAAGCGCAGAGTCTTGTAGGTTTGCCGCATCGAAGCCAACAGATGCTTCATTTTCCGGGAAGCTGGTCTCCCGGAACGAACAAACTCGACTACACTCAGGATCCTTGACGCACCTCTTCGGGCCTCCAAAATCTTCTCCTCCAGGTCAGCTATTTGCGCCCGGATCTTCTCCTGGGCACTTGGACCTTCTTTCTGCTTTGGCAGCAAAAGCTTTGCCGCAGCAAAGACGGCCACATTTAAGTCCATCATTGTGGACTCTTGGGTCAAATACGAGGCAAGCGCACCATTCATCGCAGACAGATGTTGAGCCCGGATCTTCCCTCTGGGCTTGCATAGAAATGGTCTTCGTGAGAAACTCTGACTGGTGTTCACAATCTCCTCCTGCAGCTCTCCCTCAAAATCTCGAACCGGATGAGGCTCAAGAATTGGCTCCTCCACGAAAGGCACAGCAGGCTGCCGCCCTTCATCTTCGGAACCCGAGGATTCGGAGCTTGAAGAAGCTTGCGCCAGAGTTCCAGGCTGAAGGCCCCGACGACTTCGCAGAGAATTGGCTTGGTCACGCAGATTCTGCGCTGAAACGTTCATCTCCGGATGAAGCTGCTGCCACATCTGATGAAGACGCGCCATATATCCTCTCCGCAAAGGTGAACTACTCTCATAGCAGAGAAGCAACTCGTTGCAAAGCTCCTCCGTCCACCTCCTCCGCGCATGGCTCGGCTGGTTCCCTTGCCCCCCACCACTCGGTGCTGCCGGCACATCCGAGATACCGGCGTGATCGGGGGGCCTTTGCGTTGATCGACTAGGAACCATTTAATTATACTCCACCGGAACGGGGGGTTAGCCCAAACCGAGGAGTCCCCAGCATTGCCAGGATTTGCCTGTCTAACTAAGTGGAAACCGGGACAGGCACAAGCGTCCACTCTTCATACCAGGCAGTGCCTGATATGGGCTGAGAAGGATCGTGAAATCCCTCCCAGGCTAAGAAACCCGTCTGTTGGAGCTCGGACCGCCGCATATGACAAGTCATATACGACGGCACAAGCAGCCCCCACACCGCGGCAAGGTTCAGACATAGGCACATCCCCCTGTAGTGCTTGCACATGCATCTCCCCCAATCACCGGTTGCTTATGCGCGCAGTAGGACAAAGAGACACATGCAACATGCTACCTACAGAGGGTTGTCTCACCCCACATGGCGCCACAGGCGCCCTAAATCCCCCGCAACACCAATCCGGGGCACAGCGCAGCATGCAAAGCATCTGACACCGATCCTTTCTTGAATGCAGCCCAGGAGAAAAGGACACATGCAGAAACATGCAGGGATTGACGTGGGGGTTATTATTATTATTATTATTATTATTATTATCAATCTATGTAATTGTTTTCATTTTTTAGCTAAATAAATAAACAAGAAACAAATTTGTCTTTTTCTCCCCATTATTAATATTATTATTGTCAATCCAGGAGAAGCGTTTATGAGAGTGCTTGGACTATTGAAATAGTTCCTGCTATGTATAACAGAATTATCCAATCTCCCGGCTTTGCAGAATAGCGAAGTTATTGCATCAGCAGGGAGCGCATGTGTCATACACATGAGCATGACCAGCCTCGGCGGCAACCTTTGCTCTAGCCCCCATCACGTTACCCTAACGCGAGCCGACTCCATTTCAATTTTACTCGAGATTAGTCACTCGAGATGTTAGAAATATACCCTTTGATTTTAAATGAGAATTGCAGGGGACTTTCAAAACTGATTATTTCAAATATATTGCGTGGAGATAATTCACTTTACAATTGAAAGTATTTCATTACAAACTTCATGTTTAAATTGCAATGAAGAAAGTGTATATACCCAGTGTGGCTCATAACTCTTTTTTTTTCCTTCCTTCCTTCCTTCCTTCCTTCCTTCCTTCCTTCCTTCCTTCCTTCCTTCCTTCCTTCCTTCCTTCCTTCCTTCCTTCCTTCCTTCCTTCCTTCCTTCCTTCCTTCCTTCCTTCCTTCCTTCCTTCCTTCCTTCCTTCCTTCCTTCCTTCCTTCCTTCCTTCCTTCCTTCCTTCCTTCCTTCCTCCCTTCCTTCCTCCCTTCCTTCCTCCCTTCCTTCCTCCCTTCCTCCCTCCCTCCCTCCCTCCCTCCCTCCCTCCCTCCCTCCCTCCCTCCCTCCCTCCCTCCCTCCCTCCCTCCCTCCCTCCCTCCCTCCCTCCCTCCCTCCCTCCCTCCCTCCCTCCCTCCCTCCCTCCCTCCCTCCCTCCCTCCCTCCCTTCCTTCTTTTTTTTTTTTTTTTTTTTTTTTAGAATCTTTAGTGTAGTTGGACTATATAAAAACAAAACACCAGAACTATCTTTCGATGTATAAACCTCTATACACCTTGGTTATACGTAGCAAGTGAGTGGCGTATATAAAGGGGGGAAGGGGCAATACCCCTCTTTGAGAGAGATCCTTTATAAATTAAAGTGTCAGACTTGTATTCTGGATCGTCTCAAGAGCTTGGATTCAACCTTTATTTGTTGAGATCCTGTGTTAATATAATAACTCACATTATTAATTTATAGTGCTGACTGCATGACTTGATAATGTTTTTTTGTAGTTCCCATGATCGTTTTTACCACGTGAACATAGCAACGGAAATTACTGAAAAACTTCACGATTTGAGAAATCTCCACTTATTACACAATAGGTGGATGGATATACATTAGTATGTTGAAAAATTAAGATTAGTTAAATTCTGTACTACGGTTTTATCCCTAGCATTCCCTTAAGTTCGGATCGAATGCTGTGAGCGCGTCCGGAGTAAAAATTTAACCATCTAGTAAATATGTTTGTAAGAAATAAATATTTTTGTAAGTACGGATCACGCATAAAACGCAATTATATGTTCAATTTGGTTTTACAGGACAAAATGTTAAATGCGGCCATTATTTCCTCATAGATCTGCAAATCCATTTTTGTCATTTTCATTCATTTTGTTATGCCTTTTTTTTAAAAAAAAAAACAAAAACAAAAACGGTGTTATATATTTAATAAATGCATACATTTCTAGTTCTGCCAGCTATATAAATATCTGCTAGTTAAGGCCCATGTAAGAACAGTTGTTAGAAAGTTTATTATAAAAATAATTCAAGTATCGATATATTAAAGTAATGTTGTAAAAAATTAACAATTGTTGTATAACCATCATAATAATATAAGAAAAAAAAATTGACACAAAATTCACTTAGTTGTCTGATCGTAAGCTAAAACGCATTAAATATGAGCTCAACGCAGCCTTTTTATCATGATTCAAATATTTAAAACATAAATTTAACAGCTAAATGGCTTCATTTCAAATCTCCAAACATTATGCGATGCTCATGAATTCAGTTGTTTGCCAGTTCTCTTTATATTACCAAAGCTAAGCTTCGCTGAGCAGTGAGCATATATAGTTATATTTAATTTTTATAAACGTAACATTTATACATTATTGTAATTGGATTGGTAACCGTGCAAGTGAAAAGACATTCCCCTTGCACCCTCTTAGAAGTAAATAACTACATTTGAATTTCCACTCACTGCCTTTTTACCCTCGTGTAATACCCTTGGATCCTTTGGCATTGGACATTAAAATTTATTTTAAGTAACAGCTAGAGACCCTATTCCGAATTTTGAACTCCTTGCATGTAATGCAGCCCCTAGAAATAAAAATAATGTTAATAATCAATAACGAACTCTTCAGGAATTGTTCAATTTCATAGCATATTTAGATAGTTAAATATAATATTATTTAATTTTAAGCAGTTAAATATGATAAATATTACGACCGCAAAAACGCGAATGAAATATTTATTACAACATTAATAAGATGTTGTCCTTAAATGAACACTTACATAATCTTATCAAAAGCTCTGAACTATATAAAAACTCACAAGATTTATGAATTTTACACTTACTTAAATTGTTTATAACTGGTATTTGAACTTCAGAACTAATGTTACAGCACAGCTCGTGGGCTATAGCTTAAGACACAATCAGCTCACGTGATCCGCCCCCGACTATCGCGTGGTTGTGTTGAGATGCTGCCGGCTGCCCCCGTGGCAGCAGTCAGATGTAAAATCTAAACAAGCAGCAACAACGCGCATTTCTTACACCCCATAAACTACGTAACGCTTCGGCACACATCAAAGCGGCTATTCAGCCGCCCTGCATGGACTTGGTTTCACAAGGGTATATGAAGTATGATGAAGTATATAACTGCCATTGTCAAAGGAAAATGAAATCTAGCTATATCACCTGCAATGTAGAATACTGTTGAATATGTAGTACGTGACAAAGAAGCAAAAATAATCATAAACGTTTACACTTTTCTGACTTATTTCCATGATATTTGAAATTATAAATGTATTTCTGTTGTGTTATATTTTGAAGAGGAAATTTAAGATTCACCCCATGTTGCAACGGTAAACTCTCTTTCGTTTTATTGGACGACTTGCAATATACACTATGGCACAGATGTATAAATATAATACACAATAGTGCATAGCTGCATATACTAATATATAATATTTATAATGTGTATATATTATATATCTGATTATCAAATAGATGTAGAATCTGCGATTGCATGCAGAAAACTTTACCTTACTCAATTGCTTTACTCGTGAGAATTTATGTATAGAGTGCCTGGAGAGTTGTCTTTCTTACCGTAATATTAAATTAACCTACAATATATTATATTATATTATATTATATTATATTATATTATATTATATTATATTATATTATATTATATTATATTATATTATATTATATTATATTATATTATATTATATTATATTATATTATATTATATTATATTATATTATATTATATTTTAGCTTCATTATAGATTTAAAAATATACTAAAAAAAATTTTATCGGACATTATAACGATTAATATCATTACCTGATCCCATCGGTCACTGATTGAAATTATTTGGAGGTTCGTATTATTAAATGCTCCAAAATTAAGCTGGGCTGAGGATGTGATAAGCATGTGCCACAGTGCCAAGTATTAGTGCTATTATTATACACGGTGGTTGCGTGGGTCAGGCAGGGGTCATTTCGACTCACGAGGCAGCAGCCATAACGGACCATGCCCGCACGCCTCCCCTCCACGAGGATACCCCCTACCCATCAATTTCACCCGTCTGGCGTAAAGCAGCGTGTAAAAAGATGATGATGTTGATCATGAAGCTGAGTAGAAAGAAATGTCAGCAAACTGGTCAGCTGAAGCTCAAGGCCATTTAAAAAGTTACATGGACCAATGAGAGACGTCTAATGTTGCAGTAAATCCCGGGCCGTTTGGATCTCACCCTTCAGTTGTGTTTGACTCGTGCGTCCATCAGTTTGCAATGGGTCTCTCTGTGAACGTGGTTCTATTTTTGACAGTTGTCAGTTTAGACATGGTGTTACCGTTGTCACTTGGACTTTCAGAGAGTGGTCACCTGTCAGGTGGCGTAGGCGTGTCCCCAGTGTGGCGGGCGATGCTCCGTGCGCTTCCTGAAACACTGTCAGATACAGTGCCAGGAACTGTGCAGTGTCCCGAGTGCGGCGCACGCAAGGCTCAGGTGGAGGCCAGATTAAGCGAGAAGCAGCTGAGCGAGTTGCGCGTGGAGTTGGTGAAGCAGCAGATTTTGCAAAAACTTAGACTTAAAGAGGCCCCGCACACATCGCTCTCGCCCTCGGCACTGCCTCGTCCGCTCGCGAGCCAAACAATCCTTCATCCCGCAACACAACTCTTAAACCCATCAAAAGATATTGATGATTTTTATGGAAAAACTGACCAAGTGATTCTGTTTCCTAGAGAAGGTGAGTGTACACACAGCACAGTGACAGGTGTGATCGTTTACATTTTTTTAATGTCTCCTTTCATCTTGGCACGATGATGATAAGTCAAAGAACTATAGTATTATTACATGCAGATTGAGAGCATATATGGCATTGAATTTAGCGAGTGTCAAATATCTAGTTGATAGGACAGATAAATTTATTAAAAAGAGCATCTGATCCTATTGCCGGTACCTGGATGAGTCAGACATAAAATATAAAACGGTCATTTCATTTCCCGATTTTCCCGTACGCACATACATGGGAAAATGATTCGATGTATCATCAAACAAAAACCGGGCTATTTTCTAACACAAATAGACCTATGATATATTATAGCATAATTATAATTCCAAAAATTTGTCTATGATTTAAATAATTGATTGCTTTTCACATTTCTTAGTTGTTTTGTATAAGATTATGCGGCTTGTAAAAATGGACTATACACCCGATTTTTTTGCCGGAAAATTCCAGTACCCAACTGCGTAGGCGTTCCAGCTAAAGAACTATAAGGCTAAGTCTAAAGGCCCTGCCATGCAGAGATATACTGGTTTAAACCATGCTGTTGTAGGGCCAAAGGCCTCAATTAATCATCCGTACGCTGACCGCACTTGTCGGATGAAAACATCTGGCTTCTGCAGTTGTTCTGAACTCTAACGCTTTGTGTCGCGTATAATTAAGCTTATAGATTTTACCTTTTATCGATTGACGCATGCATCTCAAATTAGTTAAAAAAAAATCTGGCATCAAAGCGGTGTAGGCATGGTTTGTTACACAGTATACTTAATACAGTTAATACAAGATGAAGGGAGACTGAGAGAACCAAATAATTAGGGTTATAGGCTTATAGGGCACTTATTTTCATATATGTACATTTCTATATAATTATATTTTTATGTACATTGGTAAATTATAACAATTACATTTGTCTTTCCAAATACTGTTACCAGTACTCTGTACCGTCCTACTTCCATCTTCTTCTTGTTTCATTTTATTATTATTATTATATTTCATTATTTACGGCATTATGATAAAACATTCACTATATATAATATAAATAATACCTGTCCGGTTAAATTTCGTGTTTTTACTAGTGCGCTAGTGTTCAAAATAAATAAAATAAAGTAACCATATACTATTTTAGGATTAATAGTAATATACATATTTATATTATTTTTTTTATACATTATTCGTTATGTTTAATACATATTATAATATACTGCTTACATTTTTGTAACTAACATAGAAAATAGCTTAATTTTAAATTTTACCAAGATTTCACTTGATTTTGTTCATCAGAAATAAACTTGTTGAAAAAAAAAATACTTTTTAATTTTTAAAGCTCTATGTTGGGGGTGACGTGCGGGGGTGGCAATATATACCTCTCATATATTTTGGGACCATCCAAGGGATCAGCGCGTTCCTCCGTTCTCCGCTGCATTCGCCGTTCTTGTGTCCACGTGCTTCTGCGTAAAGATATCGACAGTAGAAAAATAGAAAATGAACACAGTTCAGGTTTTAAGATTAAGAACAGTCCTCATGAATGAAAGGGTTAACAAATTCTGATTAAAAACTTTGTTTATAGTCATTTTGTACATTATAGAGGGATGCCTTTTATTATAATAAAGAATATATCCACAAATCCATCATTGCAGTATCACTAATTTATTATAGCATCTATATATATTGCCATGCCATATTATTTTAAAATTTTATATTATATTATAGTCATCCCTATATAATAACTTTACGTTGTATAAATTTTAATATATTAATTAAATGATACACGGAGAAAATACATTATATATGGTAATATGTAATTTAACTAATTTAGTTATGTTTATATTAATTATTTATATCTACTACGAACTAATAGAGCGTATCCCTAAAATTTAAATTTATAATAAATCAGTACAGTTACTGAAACGAAAAGTGTAAAAATTTAAAAATAATCGACAAATTTTACAGTCCTGCAGTCTGTGAGCTCTATAATTGATTTTCTTACAGGAAAAGACCAATTTAAAAAAAAATTGGTTATCAGTTGAAAACCTTCTACCATGCGATTAGTCCAACATTTTTTTCGCCACTTATATAGCCATTGCTTTTGGCAGATAGTGCGGAGCACGTATTATCCGCGGGAGTCTGCCATGAGGTAATAATAATAATAATTTTATTTTGATTCGTAACGAACTTACGACCTATATAGCTATATATACTGGCTTGTCAGACTAATAATCAGACGCTGACCATTTATTTATTTATTTATTTATTTATTTATTTATTTATTTATTTATTTATTTATTTATTTATTTATTTATTTATTTATTTATTTATTTATTTATTTATTTATTTATTTATTTATTTATTTATTTATTTATTTATTTATTTATTTATTTATTTATTTATTTATTTATTTATTTATTTATTTATATTTATTATTCATTTATAACCCAACAGAACACCTAGAGGGTTGAAAACTAAATGAAAAGTCATTACGACTCATTACTCCCGCGGATGGAATGTGCTCGCTTTGAGAGGGATGGCGGATGGGGAACTCAACACTCATCAGTGTTATCAAACTGATAGCCAAAATTAATTAGTTATATGCAAAAGTTTGATTATAAAACAATAACTAATATACATTATACCTAATATTTTGAAGTTCAATAATTACACTTGAATGAAGTATATATTTTTGTACACCATTAAAAAAAAAAAAAAAAAAAAAAGCATAATTAAGGTTTATAGTTATGTGAAAGAAACAAAATTTAATGATAACTCCATTAATGTGCAGGCTTGAACCTTTTATTGTACTAAACGACCTCTATTTATGTGAATTGTGTTTCATTTTATAACAATCACAAGCTACCGTGTTGTAGAAGAAATTTAGAGTTGGAAAGTCAATTGATTTTAAAAATATGTGAGAACTCTACGAATTTGTATTTTTTTTTTTAAAGTGTTCATGCTAATTGTAATATATATATATATATATATATATATATATATATATATATATATATATATATATATATATATATATATATATATATATATGCCCGTGACCCACTGGGTACACGCCGGTACAGTGTTTTTTTTTTCTTTTCTTTTTAAAGGTGGGTTGGTGGGTGAATTTCCTTGTGATGAAAATCGCAGTAAAATTGATATTTAATATTTAGAGATTAGAAATGTGATGGTAACTATTATTTTGTCCTGTCCAGATGTATCTGCGTGCGGTGGCTCAGCTGGCGGCGCATGTCTCACGTTCGCGGTGCCACGCGAGGTGGCGGATGACGCGGAGGTGAGCGCAGCTCAGCTATGGCTACACACAGCGGACCCATGGCCGAACTCGGGACCGGGGCCAGGATTGCTCACCAATTGCTCACTCGTGCTCACCGAGGAGGCAACAACAACCAACAACAACAACGCAACCACGTTGCTGGCTGTTGTCGAGGCGCCGGTGAAAGGTCAGTCAGTTGCCCACGCCGTTGAAATGTGCTCATGTGACGATTGAGATGCAGGTCATAGCGCGCATGTATAATGCATAACGTCAGCTGAAATTATAATTTTTTACATCTTCAACTTGCAAGTCATGAGTCATCTTCTTTTATCATAATATTATAGCATCGATCAACATATACACGTACGTATACTAGCTGCTGCAGATGATGGATTAAAATACGTTCGGCATAATGTATAGCAAGAGTTTAAAATCAAAATTAGCCATAATTTATTAAATTATAAATTTATTAATAAAAATAAATCGTGTTATAATTTAATTAGAAATGTAATGTGTTGATTTATATTGGATTACAAAACATTATATTATAATACTCTTGCAATACGTTTATTATATAACATAATTAGCTGATTTTTGTTGATTTTAATTGCTTTTATTTTTAATCCTTGAAAAAATGTTAATCAAAATATTGACATGATAAGCGAATAAAAAGAAAAGAACTGTATAAAAATAAGTCTTAATACAGTCGAAGAATTGTGACTCATAAGTATTTTAAAGTTTACAAGTTTGACGTTTACATTTTCTAAATATTGTTATTTTTTATTTATTTTTTTCAAAGTTATTAAATATGTAGATTTGCAAGACTGTATTATAATACTCTGGACTCCGCCGAATCCGTATCAGCTTGTAACCACGAGTTAAAACTTCCTGTCCTGTAAGAACACTTGAGGCCTTCGTGATCAGCTTGGCGGCAGAATGCTCATGCGGGCAATGTCACTACTATATTACATTATACTTCTTCTTGGCTCGATGCCGCCGTTTGCGATACGCTGCGATAACACACGATCGTAGCGTATACCAGACGACACAAGACCAGTGAATAATTTGGAGAAATCACGTGATTACAGTGCCCGCGGCACGTGCTATATCCGGGTCAAAAAGCAGGCAGCTCACTTTGTAGATTGAATCGCTCGCTCGTGTGGCTCGTGCCTTCTCTGAGCTTGCCTATTATAATTGCTGATATTGCTGTTATGGCAGAGTAGCTTTCACAAGGGGGACAGATAGGCGCATAATATAAAGTAATATAATTATTGAAATATTATTTATTATAACTAATTAATTTAATTAATTATGTAAACATCTCGTACTCTATGATATTACGTATTACTTGATCGTTATCTTTAGACTCGCAATGTATATATTTTTCTTACACCGTTGGATTACACAAAAATATACGTATGTATGATTGTGGCACAATGTTTGACAGTTACTATTATATATATATATATATATATATATATATATATATATATATATATATATATATATATATATATATATATAATAATAATAATATTAACCAACAACATCACCAACAGGATCAGCGGGCGCCTTCATCTTAGCCCAATTGGGCCCGGTGCTGGCGTTTAAACACCCCAACTAAGTTGGGAGTTAAAAACACAAATAATAATAATAATAATAATTATTATTATTATAATAATAATTAATAATAATAATGGGCATCCAGCTACGGGATGGGCGTAGGCTCTTCCCTGGCTCGCGGTATGTGTCTCCCCGCGCTCAGGAAGGACATGCGGGCTGGGGGTTGCCTTGCGAGTGTGACCTCTGGCCCGTAGCCTGTGGTTCTTGAACCACAGGGCGGCCAGGGCATTGGTTTGGGAAGCCCAAGATGCATTCCCACCTCTAAGTGCCCTGGTTAAAGGCATCCAGCACCCAAGAGTGCTAGCGGAAATGTGTCCCACCGCGCCTAGGAGAGGACCTGCCCGAAAGGCTGTGTGATGGGCTATTTGCGGGTGTACCCGGGAAGCCCTCATTGCCCGCAGCTGAGTAGGAGACGCTGGATCGTAACATCCCCAACAGGACCAGCGGGCGCCTTCATCTTGGCCCAATTGGGCCCGGTGCTGGCGCTTAAACACCCCAACTAGGTTGGGAGTTAAAATAACAAATAATAATAATAATTTTATTTCGATTACTGGTTGTACAAGTCAACATTGATCACGTCATATACATTAATACTTACATCTCATCTATTGTCAATAAAAATTATTTAAAGATAAAAATTTTCTGCATAAAATTACAATCAAATAGTACATACTAACAATTAAGTTTCACTGAGGCAAAGTCTGAGTTTATTCCAAAAAAACACTTTAATATATATATATATATATATATATATATATATATATATATATATATATATTTATTTATTAGAGAGAGAGAGAGAGAGAGAGAGAGAGAGAGAGAGAGAGAGAGAGAGAGAGAGAGAGAGAGAGAGATAGAGATGCTGCACTTGTATTAATTGGACAAAGACAATATATGCAGAATGCAGAATTGCAATTTCCAGGGAGTCGTGAAAAGAGCATATATAAAAGTTTAGCAAACTTGGAAGGTATCATAACTTTAACATAATTAAATCACTTACTGACTGTGTTAACTGCTAGATAGCATCCCAACACAGCAAAGTAACGTTTCAACTATCCTGAGGCGCATTCCAAAACATCAAAATGATAATATATTCATTCATTGAAAATCTTGAAAGTAATTAATTTTACCATTATCATTTATCAGGTTCGTATGCATGCATCAAAATCATATATAGAGTTAATGTATTTCAATCAAAATAAATATCCCAAAAAGGTATTGATGAGAAAGGAGCTCAAATTTTTTATTGCAGAAATGGATAGAGCGTGTAAAGTTGTGCTACCCTGATTTTTCAGATTTTTTAGAGCCCGGGAACTATTTTTAAAAAATTATTGAAAGTCCTTTTTGTGACGTCACGTAGCAGCAAGTCCTATCTTTTTCTTAAGGAGCGGCGCCTCGTGAAGTCACAAAAATAACTTTCAATAATTTCTTAAAAAATATAGTTCCCGAGCTCTAAAAAATCTGAAAAAAATCAGGGTAGCATAACTTTACACACTCTATATCTATTTCTGCAATAAAATAATAAAAAAAAAAAATTGAGGTCGCGATACTCCATTATTTGCTCGAGATCACTTCTCAGAAAAATGTTGTTGCCAACAATGTACAGGAGTACAACCAATATTTATATTAAAACAACCTTTTCTTCCATGTAATGTTTATATAATAAATTATGAGATAACTTTGGTAGCTACTTCTTTAAAATATTTTTTCAAGCTATCTATCTATATATAAATATAATATTCAGTTAAGTGTCCGATCAACAGCGTTGTCAAAATTTTGATTTATTTAACGTTTGGTTGTTATATAATGTTGATTAACAAATTTAACATTGAAAGGATAAAAAAAAAAAATTTGATTGGCATAAATATCGCATAAACGACGTTTAAAATTTTCTGAAAAAATCAGAGCTACTGAGAAGATTCTCATACGATCATCTACTTACTGTACCTAGTAAATGTAAAGAACATCCTTCGTTACTATTTTTTACGTCCCAATTTTCAGGTTGAAGCCGGTATTACACGATACAATTTTGCTTACAATTTTTCCTTACAAGAAAATTTTATCTCCATACACACAAATGGAGTTCAAGTTTTCTTGAAAGGAAAAATTGTACGCAATATTTAGTAAAATTGTTTCGTGTAATACCGGCTTAAGCCTTTTTTAGTATATAATATATATTATTATGTATTTACAAAACATTTTTTTGAGAGGTTATTTTTTATTTTATTAAATCAATCTCTCATAGGCTGAAAATACAATCGTAGAAACACTAGAAACAGAAACATTTGAACCTATGAGCAAATAGAAACGACTGCAAAAACAACCTAATCACTATACGTACAGTGTCTATTCACCTATGTATATAATTGTACCCAGGCACCTTTTCAATTTTTTTTTTTTTTTTTTTTTTTTTTTTTTTTTTTTTTTTTTACAAGGATACACCCTTAAGAGCTTACAGCTCGCGGCGAGGTAATGGGAAGGGATAAGGTATTTCGGGAACGGATGATGGCCACGGCCTGTTACGCGTCCCAGCATTCGCTGAGGTGAGACTGAGGGAACTGTGGAAAACCTCAGTCAGGACGGACACCTCTACTTTTTCTCAATGGACCAAAGCGATGTCCAAAGTCTGGGGAACCACACACAAGTGCATCACTGCACTGGGTGCAAAGCGATATGTATTTACCCCAAGGAGGGAGCTTCGTAATTTTTACTTGAAACGGTCACCCATCTAATACTAACCACGCTCGACGTAGCCTAACTTCGGTGATCTAACGAGAACCGGTCAATGCACTGCACCATATATACTCAACTTTTTTTTTTTTTAATGTCATTAAAAACAGAACACAGGTTATTTAAATTTAATCTATCAAAACATATGAGATTTGTCTCAAATGAAGCGTCTAGTCTTGTATGACGTAATCGAGACTTTTGTGACTATTTTACTGTATTATTTTACTATCTATATAATATGTGTATATATATGTGTGAGGACCTATTGATTTCAGAGTTGGTCTGGTCAAAAATAATGGAACAGAGCGCTAATTTAATGGAGCATAAACGAGCTGAAAAAATCTTCTTAAAAAGACTTAAGAGGTGCATTGAGGTGCATGTATTATACGGACATAATTATACTGTATATACTATTAAAAAAACAAATACTAAAGCAAACATTACGTTTTATTATATAATTTAATATTACTTATTACAGCCTTTGTTTATAATTTTGCAAGGATTTTTCGATGCCTCTAACAGTTGTCCTCTTTCGTAAGATGGATCGATGGATCAGTGTTTTCAACTACCTTTGAGGGCAAGATTAACTTTATTTTTCCCTTCCAATATATAGCAAATTCCATGAAATTTTAAAAAGTTAATAAAATAATGAATAAATCGATCACACACTGCACACTGGCGTATCTAGATCTAGCTAGATATTTTTTTAATTTCATTATAATCTTGGGGAGGGGGGTTCAAATAGGGGGGGGGGTAAAATACCGCCAATTAAGAGAGAATCGATTTTTATTGATGAAACTTATGTTCCATGTACCTAAGTTTCATCAATGTCAATGAAAATCAATTTATTCTGATTGTAATTATTTACGAACAGAGCTATTGTAATGTCACTTGTGACCAACTGTTAATACCCTAGATCTGCGTTCATGCAGTTAAGGAAAAGAAAATTAAATGACGATATGTAAAATATCGATCTTATATCTTGACTATTTATTGTCGTAGCCTATTTCAGATACTAACTTTTTCATACAAAGTCGTTGCGTTTACACATGTCAAGTGACATAAGGCTTTCATTCACTTTATACCCCGATGCCATGATAACTTGTGAGTTTTAATGTGACTCTTGTAGTGATCAAGGCTTTAATTTGAAGTATCACGTTACAGAGGGCTGGCTGCAAGTACCTCTGTTGGAGCACGTGGCGCGCTGGCTCCGCTCTCCGCACCTTGGCCTCGTGGCGCTGCATGTGGCATGTGCAGCCCCCGCGGTTGGCTACCACATGCCCATTTCTCTTCGGCCAGACCTTAAACCATTCCTCACCATCAGCACACGCGCTCCAGCAAGGGTATGTATACTCACCACACAATCACCATGCACATTAATAAACTTCGAGTTCTGTTGAACTAACACAGTAAATTTATTATTTAAGTATTCATGTGCTTGTCTTGTCAATTAAAAGTGCAACAGTAAGATGAAATTAAAATATGTATCGTATAGCTGCAATCGTTGCTCAGAAAGAATTAGTATAATCAATTGATGTGTCTAGAAATAAAGTAAAAACAGCATGGGATGTGGTAAAAAATACAACAAATTTTAATCAAAAAAATAGAAATATAATTACTGAATTGATTGTAAATAATAATACAATTACAAACCCTGAATCTATAAGTAATGAATGTAATAATATTTTTGTTAATACCCCCAAGAACATGGTTAATGAAAAATATGGTGCCAATCCACCTGAATATAATCATAACATAAGTATAATTAATTCAACACCCAGTAATAAAATTCCTCCTTTCAAAATTGATACGATTCATTACACCGACGTGTTGAAAATTATGAAAAAACTCCCGAACAAAAATGCAGCGGAACCTGACGATGTGCCATATACAATTATAAAATATTGTGCTGAACTCATCGCGGTCCCACTTTCATACGTAATAAATGAATCAATTTTAACGGGAATTTTCCCATCCTGTTTAAAAATTTCAAAGGTAAATCCTCTTCATAAAAAAGGAGATAGAAATAACCTGCAAAATTATAGGCCAGTAAGTTTATCATCAGTTTTTTCAAAAATCTTTGAAGCTGTAATAGACAACCAATTTGCTGCTTATGAAAAAAAACATAAGATAGTATCCCCAACTCAACATGGCTTTCAAGTAAATAAATCAACTATTACAGCTATTTTTGAATTTATTAATCCAATTTATGATGACTTGGAACAAAAAAATTACTGGGTCTATTTTTTGATTTTTCAAAAGCATTTGATTGCCTCCCCCCCAATATATTCATCTCCAAACTTCGCGCAATGGGCTGCGAAGAGAATAGTATAAAACTTTTTGAATCATATCTTACTGACAGATATCAGTACGTTGAAATTAAATCTGAATTAAATGGAGACCTAAATCATGTCTATAAATCAGCTCTTCTACCCGTTACCCTAGGAGTTCCCCAGGGCAGTAAGACAGGCCCACGCATTTAAAATTTTACGACTAATGATCTTGCATCACGTCTAAAAGATGCTGATGATGTAGAGCAATACGCTGATGATACCAATGCCAGGATATCAGCAAAATCAGTGAAAGAATTAGAGAGAAAAGCAAATAACACTGTACAACAAGTTGAAAATTGGTGTAAAGATAATCGTTTACTGTTAAATATAGACAAAACTACTTTTCTCAGATTCCATCTGCCTACTAATACTGAAAATGTAAATATAAATATTGAATTAGATGGCAAACCAGTTAAAGAAGCCACTGATACGAAATTTCTAGGGCTTCATATTAATAATACATTAAACTGGGATATTCAATTAAATAAACTGTCAAAAAAAGTTAATCGTGGAAATTTTTTACTTTATTCATTGAGAGGATTAGTTTCGAATGATATTCTACTCTCAGTTTACTATGCTACTGTATATTCTCATGTAAGCTACTCTGTCATAATCTGGGGAAGTGATAATGCGGTATTAACCCGTTTATTCATATTACAAAAAAATCAGTTAAAACAATAAAAGGTTTTAAAAAGATGGATTCCTGCAGAAGTCATTTCTATGATTTGAAATTGTTAACTCTACCCTGTATTTACATATTAAATTGTGTAAATTACAAAAGATTACACCCAGAGTCATACGCTCTAGTTTCCGACATTTCTCCCTACGATACTAGAAAGTAGAAATAAATCAAAAGTTATAATAAAAAAACATCATTCAGCCTTTTATAAAAACAATCCATACTACCAAACTCACAAAATATATGACTTTTTACCTGAATCATTAAAAAATGAAATAAGTGATAATGTGTTCAAAAACAAATTAAAAACTATATTAATCAAAAAAGAATATTACAAAATTAAAGATTTTTATGATGAAAACTCAAAAATAACCGATGAGGACGTCGCAAACTGGAACGTTGCTCTTACAGATCAACAAAAACAAAAAATGTCATCTTTATAAATGGCTCCAAATTAAAAACAGTAAATTTGTTTATTTTTAGTTTTAACCATCAAAGTGTTATGTGAACTATAATATATAGTGCATCAAGAAACATTGTGCATCAAGCAATGTAGTGAATCAAGAAATCATATTATGTGAAAGTGATTTTGAAACATTTTTTTTTTCCTCTTATATAAAAAAATATCGTGAAAATTAAAAAAAAAAAATTAATAATGAACATAATCATGTTATTAGTGTATTTTTATTCATGAATATTTTATATACCTGTGTATGTTATTTTTAAACATCTATGTACTATGTATGTTTTTTTTAAGTACTATGTTAATTAGAATTAAGTATCTGTTATGTATTATAATCTATGTAACAACTTTGACGTGATCTATGCTGTAAAGCCAACGATCGAAATAAAAATTTGAATTTGAATTGTCGTAAAAAATAATTCATGTCGAGATCGCGAGGATATGATTTGAAATAAACTTTTCAGTCACAACACCTTTTTACCACATATCATTCAAAACTTTTCATTCACAGCATGAATCACATTAAAAATACAATGCATATCCGTACGTTTTATCTTATCTGCATAAAAAATAAATATTATATTAAGGTGTTAATATGTATAATATTAATGTTATCATGTATTTTTTCAATTTATTACTAAATAAAAACAAATAAGCAAAACAAACAAACAAAAACAATCACAAATCATTAATTTAAATATGAATTTTTGAGATATTAGATTAATCATGAACTATAACCCGAAATTTAATATAATATATAGCTGCCGTCACTGACGGTCATGAAAAAAATTGATCATGTATGCGATATACATTTTCCAAAGATTAAAAATTATATTAAAGCTTTATATTTGCCAATGCTTGCTCAACTCAATTTTTTTTTCAACTTTCCTTTTAACATTTTTTGTTTATTATTAACGTTGTTGTTTTATGCCCGAATGAAATGTTGATATAGCCTGCCATGGCAACCAACTATTAATGTTAATAGTTAATAGTATTTAAATTATGTCACAATTATGCAAGGGTCTAAATTAATTGGTGTTTTAATTGCAGCCTCGGCGCACCAAGAGAAGCGTCAACTGCGTGCCGGGAGTGAAGGAGTGCTGCCGTGAGAATCTTCACATATCGTTCCAAGACATCGGTTGGGGAGACTGGATTCTGCACCCCAAAGGTTACGACGCTTACTTCTGCCGCGGTTCGTGTTCCAACGCAGCGTCTGTTACTCAAAGTGGATCATTTTACAGCTCAATAATTCAGGTACAAAATTTTAAATAATTTTACGTCTGTGATAAATATTGAAAGCAAAAACTTGTTACTTTTCACCGGGCCTACATCTATAGTATCAATCAATGTATTTTTATCAGAAAAAGCTTGACCATATAAATAGTAGTTAATGTATGGTCTAGCCTAGTTTGGGTGTATTCAAATCATCAAATTAACTATTATATTTTTAATCGCTGATGTGCTGATATGTGATATATGAGTGAGAGAGGGGGGAACGGGTGATTTTTAAGTTTAAAGAAAGTGACAAACAAACAAACACAAATTAATTACAGTTGATTTATACTTCAATGCTAATCTGTTGCAGAGATACTTGAGCCAGAACGGCGGTGCTGCGACTGCTCGCAGGGTAGAGCTGGCACCATGCTGCACACCTACGAAACTCTCATCACTGCAACTGCTCTATGTGGACAGCAACATGGTGGTGATGCAGAAAACACTGCCTAATATGGTGGTAGACGCGTGTGGCTGCATGTGACAGCCAAGAGCCATTTTATGGGTAAATTTTCAATCAGCAATTTATGGTTCTCTGTCAGACCCAGATATATACTATAGCCATATTAAGATTATCTTAAACTTATAAAGCAGTAATAATTTATATTTTATAAATAGATTCTGTATATTGTCTATTGCATAACTAAAAAGAAATCAATTTAATGATTTACTCAAATAAATTTATGCAAATCTTTAAGACAGAAAAATATTTTACGTAACATTAATCTAACATATAATAATAATTATTATAATTTATGATCAATTTTATAATCTTGTAGTTTAAACTTTAAAAATGAATTCAAATTCACACTCCTACGGCATGAAATTTATGAAAATGTTAATTTCGAGATGTTTCACGTACTATATTAAATTATAAACTATTCGAATGAGCCAAATATGCTTAATTAATCTTATATCTACTCTATTAATTACTTATCTCATGGGAACAACACACAGTAATGTTGAATGTGCACCACTAATTAAGTTTAATTTCACTTTTTTGAAAGATAATAATAATAATAATTCATTTCGAACACAATTTGGTTGTACAGGGGACAACATAGATCACGTCAAATAAAATAAGTACCTATATTAAGACAAGCAACCACAAAAAATGACAAAAAAAAAAACAAAACAATATATATATCGTCATACATCTATTTTATATAATAATTAAAAGTCAATTAGTTAATTAATTAAGATATTAGGTATAGGCTGTAAAAAGTAAACATAACATATTAGTATAGTATATTTATATTAAGTAAGAAATAATGTTAGTTTATATTTAGGCTATGTAGATAATTAATTGGCATCATGGATGCAGATATTTTTGTTTAGAATATCCCCAGTAATACTTACTAATATTGGATCAATCAGCATTTAAGGTAGAGATAACACGGATCAGCTGGCCCAATGCTAAAAAAATCCCATTCATAAAAATTATGAAAAAAATTTAAAATGTTCTCCACTACATCCCCCATCAGTAGCTAAAATATCAGTCATACAAAAACGAGCTAGTTTTCGAGTTAATAATTTTTATAGTTGACTAATTTAACATGAAAGTTACATTTCTCCATGTTAAATTAGTGAACTTTAAAAATTAATTACTCGAAAACTAGCTCGTTTTTGTATAACTGATATTTTACCTACTGATAGGGGATGTAGAGGAGAACATTTCATATTTTTTTTTTAATTTTTATGAATGGGATTTTTTTAGCATTGGGCCAGCTGATCCGTATTATCTCTACCTTAAGATATCGTTAGTTTCTAAATAAACATATCATTACATATCAATTCAAATATGTAATGCTGATATTAAAATCACAATCTGATATCATTTTTTGTAACTTAATTTTAAAAAATTGATTCAATTTTGAAAGACGTCTCAAATCAGCGATTGAACCAATATTACGATTAACTAGTTTTTATTATTAATATACATAATTTTAATTTAGATAGGAATAAGTATTTGAGATGAGAGCAAGCATCAGTGTACTCACTTGTCAGATATATTTTACTAGCATTTACATTAAAATTTATAAAAAAAAAGTATATATATTATATTATATATAACATGCATAAAATTATTTCGATAAATTTGTGCCAGTGTGTATACACTACAAATTTTAGAAGAGTTTATTCTCTACAAACATAAATTATATCTTCTAGTTTTAATAAAGACGAATTACGAAGATCACAAAGGCATAAAACTTAAATAAATGTTGTAAAAAATGGACCTTTTAATGGAACCCCATTAATTTTTTACCAGCTGAGGACTCAAATATTAGAAGCACTGTCACTGCTCTACAATTTTCTACCTTCTCTTATCATAAATATAAGTATAGTGTGTTACTTTGAGTTGCTGTTTCACACTGGTGCTTGCGCCTCGTCTTCAGCCTGCCAGTATTTATGCCATGCTGGACATAAGCAAATAACAATGTAATAATATAATATATATAATTATGTAATGTCCTCATAATGATGAACCGTGTTCAATGTTCAATACTTATGTCAGCATCTCTCCCCCCCCCCCTCCCCTTCTTCCTCAGAATAAATTCATGGATTTGTTAATTATGAGGCAAGGCTTGTCTAAAAGAAGTCTTGTTATAAAATAATGAATTTAACAATTAATCAAAGTTTGTGGGAGCACATAATTCATCTACATTTATATATTTTTCAAATTTTGCATGACTGTTCTTATTTGAAATTTTAACATTTTTTACATGGAATTTACAACATTAAAACTGTTAGTTCATATAATTTTAACAAAGCATTTGAAATTCTAGCTGGACGAGTGTAGCAACTAGCTAAAATTGCAATCGTAATATAGTTGACCATATCGATCAAGATGGAATTTTATTTTCAAAAACAGTTTTGTGGTGATTCTCAAACGAAGCAAATAATTTTTACTATTAAGATCAACAACATTCCTGAATATGATTCAAGTTTTGTGAATCTGGTAATTAAATGGTTTAATTGAAACTTAAAATTCAATCAATTGACTGTTAGATTTTTTTATTTGTAAACCAATGAATAATGACAATTAAAGACATAGATTTTATTGAGCAGAACAGACAAGATATGATACATACAATAATTATACTGTCACAGTAAAAATAATAATAGCAATAATTATATTGTTGCAGTAGTATATTGTCTATTAAGAGTGTACAAAAAAACTGAGGCAATGCCCAAACGAGATTTTGCACCCTGTGAAAAAGATACATAAAAACTTGAGGTAAACAAGATATATAATAAAACATACTACAGAACGGAACAATTGCAGTCTTCTTATTTTGTCTCTGTAGCCACATGTTTGTTCACAGCAATATACAGTTTACTTATTTATACATAATTTTTAAGTTTTTCATCGTTTATTTTCCTTTTTTGCTGCAATTGTTCAATTGTTATAAAAGTGCAATGTCTAAAATTGAAAACACTATTTTTCTTTAAGCTAGTTAGGTCATAAGGAAGAAATCTCTCCTCATAATTTCACCAGGAAAAATTCCCATGTCCAATCGTAATATCGTAAACTGTTTTAACATGCGCGCCTCCAATATAAAGATGATATTGCAATCTTTTTTTAAGTTTTTTGTGATACACTATTAAACCTACCCTCCGGTAAATATTTAGCAGTGCTTCCGTCGACTCCAGCGCTCCACACCTTTGTGCAGTAAACTCCGATGCTGCCTTTTGTATTTTTCCCTTATGGGTGCATCTCACCCAACCTCCCCATGTGCGCGAATTACTATTATACGAATGTAAATCCTGCTTTCAAAATAATAATAATGATAATAGTAACAAAAAATTAGTCAAAATATTGTCAATGCGTAGGTAATTTTTTATTTTATTTTACAGGATTGTCACATGCCCTTGTGTTAAAATACACATTCAGTCAGAACCTGGGAATTTTTCCTACTGGGAGATAAGCATGCAAGGTAGCGTGTTGTTTATTTTTAATAACTGTTGGATATTATATATCTTCTAAAAAGAAATCATATATTATACTCTTTATAAGGGGAAAAATTCTATGAATTCTCTACTTAATTCAAGAAAAATATATTAAGCTTGTCCTTTAATTAAGTAAAAATTAATTTACCTTCACATACTTATAAAGAGTAATATTGTGAATATTTCAATCAACGGCTCTAGCACAGAATAATACTTAATATTTAGGTGTTATTTTAGAATATTTATATTAAATATATATATATATATACAGTATATATATCATATTTTGTATAATTTTAATATTATGCCGCAGCTATTTAAATTACTTAATATATATATAGCTCTGTTCGTAAATAGCTAAATACACAATCTGACCTATAAAGTCATTGCTAAAAAAATGCATTATAATCACAAATATTAATTGGGTCTTGTTACTCTTAATATTACACAAAATTGATGTTGATATATTGTATGATCACACTTCTCCTACAAAAATTGTCTTAAAAAAAATCGTAAGCAATGGAAAAAAATCGCCTAATTTTTTTTTAAATTTAGGTATCTTCAATAGAAATTTTTAATTTCATATATATTATTTTATTCCTTTTTGTATTTTTGTGATGAATGATAGTGCAACCCCAATTTAAAAAGTTACAGAGCTGTGCAATACTCACTAGCTTCAATTGTATTTGTATGACCAAAATAAATATAATGTATATTTTTAAGTTGGGTAAATCTATCATGTATATATATTTTAGTCTACTTATAATTAATAATTAAAACAGTTAACTTTTAAAGAGAAAGATCAAGTACTATATATATTAAATCTGTTACAGCTCAATTGTTAAGTAACAATATATGTTTCTAAAAATGAATCATTTCAAAATGTATGTTTGTAAGCTGGTGTGTGAATTGTGTGTTCTCTGCCCTCATATATATTATAGTCACATAATTGGTCTCATATTACACAAGACTGAATAAAAAATCATTTTCCAGTATATCTTCTAGGTACATATATATTAATATTAATATTTAAGTCTTAGTTATTATCTGAATTTGAAACGAGTGTATTTAATATTTGTTATTTATTAAAACCTGTAACCATCTTGAATATATCGGAATAAATATAATGAAAAATAAATAAAAAGAAAATAACTTCATGTGTATAAATAAATATCCTTATTTTTTGCATTTTTTATTGTAGTTTTAAAGTATTCTAAATCCACAAAATCTATATATATATATATATATATATATATATATATATTATAAAATAATAATGTGTCAATTAACATCAGGATAAAAATTAGTATATAGAAATTGTTGTATAAAACAACTTTATGAAATATATTTATGATGTTGCATTTTAAAAGAAACAATTAAGAAATATAACAAAATTAATCCCGTACATGAATATATTATTATATATGAATATATTATTATATATGCATAATTATTTATTACATCTACACATACATAAATATATTCATTGTTATATTCAAAATTTTGCTACAGATAATTTTTTTCAGAAGAGAGAATACATAATATGACACATTTCAAAGAATTATAAAGTACTTATACGCCAAGAGTTTGGGAAACTCGTAAACGGGAAATTTCATTAAGATGGCAATGGAGTATTGACCTCAAATTTTTTTATTGCAGAAATGGATAGAGGGTGCAATTAAAGTTATGCTACCCTGATTTTTTTCAGATTTTTTAGAGCCCGGGAACTATTTTTAAAAAATTATTGAAAGTTCTTTTTGTGACGTCACGAGACGCCGCTCTTTAAGAAAAAGATAGGACTTGACGCCGCGTGACGTCACAAATAGGAATTTCAATAATTTTTTAAAAATACTTCCCGGGCTCTAAAAAATCGGAAAAAAATCAGGGTAGCATAACTTTTCACCCTCTATCCATTTCTGCAATAAAAAAATTTGAGGACAATACTCCATTGACATATTCTCATAAATCATATTTAAAAACATTAATGATCGATTTACGTACAACAAATTGTGACAATAATAATAAAGTAATGAAGACACGTACAGGTTATTAATAGAATTGGAACAAATTATTCGGTGACAAAAAGATAAATAACGGGCGCGATTCATGAAGCAGTTAGCCAGGTTTCTAACCACGTTTAGCTTAACCACGTTTAACTAGGTGGCTTAACACGTAAAACAGATATAATTAAACGTGGTTAAGCTAAACGTGGTTAGAAACCTGGATAACTGCTTCGTGAATCGTACCCATTAATATATATTGTGACAAATTAAGACACGATTAATTGACAGAATAGGATACATAGCGTTGTTATATTTAGAATTAAAATTTAGCCCAGAGTTCAGAGAAGATATAAGATAATTATAACTCGATCCACATTTAATTATTTTCGAGTTACACTGTTATAGTTACATATTAATATATTTATAGTATTTATACTAACAAAACCGTTTCGATGGCGAACTTTATTTTTTCTTGGATCCGAGACAGCCCATGCGCAGTTACTGCTATCGTGTCGGTCCTCACATTATACCGACAGGACAATGGCGGATAAGGGAAAATAGCAAAAAATAGTACTCGACGGATACGATTTAGCTAAAATTTTATGAAAATTTTTCTTAAAAAAAAAAAACATTAAAAATTTATATCCCCGAAACACATCATTCGTTAATACATATTTAATTTATTTAAAATCAGTCTACAGTATTATGATTATTGAAGTATGCATGGTATAATTCTATTATTCTATTATGATAATAATTATATTATGTAGTATTCATTATTAAGTTAAATTTATGCTTTTGTGTACGAAAAGACAACAATTTAAAGTATAAAAAATGTTGGAAACATTCCCCGCATGATGTTCAGCATAAAAATTATATATATATATATATATATATATATATATATATATATATATATATATATATATATATATATATATATATATATATATATATATATATATATAATTATATATATATAGTATTTTATTATTTTTTAATTAATTATATAGGGTATATCACATCTTACAATTGGGAGTTTCATTGGCTAATGTATAATGCTGTATATATCTTTAAATTTTTTATTGAAGTTAAATAAAAAAGTATGAATAACCAGCAAGGTGAGAAGTCGCAGCAGGAGAAAATCAGAAAAATGCAGACAATCTCTTAATTGATCCTCAAAGTCTCGTATTTTGCTGCCAATACATTTTCGTTCCTTGATACTGTCATGTACTGCTAATTTATTTTTAATTTATTCGCGTGAATGATGGTGAAAACTTTTTTTAAACATTTTGTTTCACTTCTTCTTCTTCTCCTTCTCCTTCTCCTTCTCCTTCTCCTTCTCCTTCTTCTTCTTCTATACCCGTCGTGGTCGAGGAGTGAGGCGACTCCAGGTCTTCTCGTCGAGACCGGCAAGCGGCGGGTGGGGGCGCGGCGTTTACTGGATCGCCGTCCGCGCTCTTGACATCCGTTCGTGGACTGATAGCTGCTTGGGCAACTAGGATCGAAGATGTCGGTCAGTCTGCCACTCGGCGGGAGTTCACCGAGTCGCACCATCCCGCGACTGCGGAGGCAACGACGAGTTGTGGTCGAGGATTGAGGCGACTCCGGGTCTTCTCGTCGAGATCGGCAAGCGGCGGGTGGGGGCGCGGCGTGTTCAGGTTCGCTGTCCGCGTTCTTGACATCCGTTCGTGGACTGATAGCTGCTTGGGCAACTAGGATCCAAGATGTCGGTCAGTCTGCCACTCGGCGGGAGTTCATTGAGTCGCACCATCCCGCGGCTGCGGCTCCGGCAAGCAAATCGCACTGGAGTGCCGTCTTCGCGTCAAACAGCAAGCGTCTTCACGACCTAGCCGCGGGCAACTAGCGCCGCAAATGTGTGCAGACCACCGTGCTGGCGCCATGGGGCGTCCTGTCTGCCAAGGAGGGGATCGGAGTGGTGTACCGGCGAACTACCTTTTACCACTCAGGCGTCTCGCTGTTCGTCGTGGGTTCTTCACTTCAGTGCCTTCGGCTTCTAGCAATAAGCCAATGCCACGGACGTTGGACCTCCATCCCGCCTGTAACCCCTGATCAGGGTTATCGGTTGAATGGATGTACAACTAAGAGGCGGCTGTTACTCCTCATGGAACCCCATCTGTCCATGCAGGAAAATGACTCACATCCTAATATTCCTATTTAAATCCTTCATAATAAAGTCAATCCAAACTACCCTAACGTACAAGACTATCGCCAGCTAGCCTGTCTTCTTCTCACATGGCAGTGTGAACCTGGCCCTTTATCTTTACTTCGCAAACGGGGTTTTTACTAGGTGCATCCTTCTTTCGTGCCTAGGTTTTTGTCCCCAATGCTCTATAATCAAGTTTAATCAGGTCTTTATTTCATACACATCTTCGTCCTATATTGGCTTCGGCTAGAACAGGACCCTAATTACCCAAATCAATGTAACTCTATCTAGCTCGGAGACACGATTTGTAAAAGGGCGCGTGTCACGGAGTGCTGCGAGTTTGGGTGCAGCTCTCACTTTCTTTCTTCTTCATACCCGGATCAGTCGCCTGAAGATGCCTCGAACATGCGAGGCGAAACGTCGCAAGACCAACGGAGAAGAAACACACCAGGAGAAGAACAACACCCGCTACGGAGTTCCCGAAAGAGATCTGCCTAGCAATCAACAATATAATATATTATTATTATTAATCTTATCAGAATTCATGATGCTCTCCTCCTCTCAAAATCAATCTGTCAAAGCAACGGCGTCCTTCAATTAATGCTTATGATATTATGATGGCAATCATGTGTTAAAGACCTCTTGCTAAAGCTGCAGCTAGTCCTAAATAAAGTCCTAAATAAATAATGTAAAATAAATAAATAAAGTTGACTGGTCTAAACTTAATTTATTAACGGCCGCCTAATAACTTAATTAATATATCAAGTATTTTTAATTAAGACAAAAATTGTTAATTTTAAGTTTAGAAAAGGGGGCCCAAGCCGATACTCTGTAAAATAAGCGATATCATACTATAACCAAGTAGAAAAAATTGAGTTTGTTAATAGCTTCAAGTACCTATAGGAATCACACCTTACAGCAATCAGGGCGCGCGGACTAGCTATAATACCATAATACCTTCACTTCTTATATATAATAGATAGGTGCAAACAGGCACGGACTGGCCTACCGATCCATGCACCGAGCAATGGGTCGGTGGGCCGCGGCAAAAGTGGGCCGCCAGGGCAAATGTGCATATATATGGACCACCGGTCAGAAAGAAAAAAAAGGGTAAAAGGGAGAAAAGAAAAAGACAGAGAAAAAAAGAGGGAAATGAAAAAAATAGAAAATGACAACAAAAACCAATGGAATTAAAGATGAGCACTCTCTTACATAAATTGATCAAGGATCGAATTAGAGGGAATATGAAAGTGCATGCATGCATCGATCATGCAGCTTTATTTGTGGGATGAAGAAGACACTATGTATATTATATATATGTAAATCCAGTTAACTTTAATTATATGTACTGCAGTAGTCTAGCCCAGCTAGGTGTCAATTATTTCCGCGATCTTTTAAATTACGTGTTTAAATTTAATATTCCGCCTTATATCATATTATAATCAGAGCTTTCTTAGGGATCTGGTCTTATATATATTTTATGAAATTAAGCAACATGCATTTAAAATCAAGCGCTTATGAAATAATTAAAAGAAAAAAAAAATCCTTGTGATTGATATAAATTTCTAATATGATTTGTATATTTTATTCATTTTTTTTTTTTTCGTTTTATACTGAATATATAATCTAAATTTATTTATTTTACCGCAAAAGAAAAGGAACTTTTTATAACAAATTAACAAATTACAATAGCATACCCGATAGCTATATAGATGCGAGTACTCGACCTCAGACTTACCAAAGCTAATTAAAACAGGTGATCCTTCAATTTTTCTGCAGGTGCAGGCTCTGCATGCATCACAATTTATAAAAAATGTGATTATGAATAAAGCAGCATTTATTTATTTTTTCCTGGTAATAGGTTTATTTTTTAACTATAGATGCTGGCGTATTTAATTTGACGTATTTCTATACTCTTATAATCATTATCACTAAACAATTAAATTTTCAATTGAAAGATGAATAAAAATATTTAAAGCAGCAAGTAAATTTTGTACGTGGGTCTTGCATGAAATAAAGTTTAAAAATTAATTTGATAATAATTAATATTAACTGTTGCTTACAATCAAATACTTCATATTAGTAAATAAAAAATTCTCAGTAAAATACTTTGCATTTACCTTGAAAAAAGTATTCAAAATAATCAATTTGCAGTAATTATAAAAAATTTGAACTTAAAAAAAAAAAGTAATATGGAGAAATAAGAAATTAAACATTCTCTTGATTATCAGTTTGCTTGAAAAATCCATTCACAATTAAACTTAATTCTAATAAATTTATGAATTAATTAACATTGTATTTATTTGGAATCCAAAATCCTTATATATTTCTCCTGTGAACAATTAATCTACATACACGATTCTCGAATATCTCGAGCTCTCGAAGGTTTAGTTCTGCTATTTTTTATTTTTTTTTTATTTCCTTCCCCCATATATATATATATATATATATATATATATATATATATATATATATATATATATATATATATATATATATATATATATATATATATATATATATATATATATGCTGGTATACTTCCGAATCCGCAGGAAGTATTTTTATATTAATTTATAATGTAAATATTAAGTGCGGCCTAACTATTTGTTGACTTTTAAAATTCACGAATAATTATTATTTATGCAAAAATTTAACACAAAATTTAAGCAAATGCAGTGAATTTAGCAGTACTGCTTTAAAAAAAAATATTTAATTATAAGGGATCGAAATTAAGGAGAGATCGAGTTCTCTTTCGTTTTTCAAAAAATATAGAAAATTTATTTATGTAACACTAGATTTGATACATTAAGATTTAATACTTAGTAATATATAATATAGTAAATTTTAATTGCAGCTAATATATATTAAAATTTAATTGAAGCTATTTAGTGTAATTTGTGAAAAATTTAGTGAAATTTGGTAAAAATTCTAGTGAAAACCTAAAAAAAATCGTGCCTGTGGCGGGCTACTGGGGGGCTCCGCCCCCCAGACCCCCCTTTGGAGTGTTAGGCCCCGCCTATGTGGGCCGCCGTTCTTACTCGCTCGGTGGGCCGTTTTGGCCCAGTCTGTGCCTGATACTGCCGTATCTAATCTTAATACTTTTGACTATAATATATATATATATATATATATATATATATATATATATATATATATATATATATATATATATATATATATATATATATATATATATATATATATATATATATATATATATATATATATATATTTTATAATATATTGTTGATTCAGTGAAAAGTATTTCGCACCAAAATAAACTCAATCCTGTCTCCTGCCTCCCTCTCATATATCTCCTTTCCACGAATTCCGGCTTAATTCTTCTTCTTCATTCTTTTCTGAGAATTGGTCAAAATTATATGACCATGCAGCACCCAAGTACTTTTGACAAGCTAGTGTGCTATGTGTGTGTTAATTGTTTAAATATTAAAGTTTCAGTATTTGGATATAAAAAGGAGTAAAATACTATGTATAGCACAAGAAAGGATAAGGGACCATTAATACCTCTACCTCTAGTCCACGAATTCTGGCAATTGAAAGTTAAGGCATTAAAAAAGTGCGTCCATGGTGTACGTTTTCACTTCAAAGGAAAAAGTTGAAAATCACAGCCAATTAATTGCGTGAGCTAGGATTTTCTTAAGAGGCGATTTGTGATTGCATGGCTTTGCAGACTTCTATTTGTTTATAATACTGTGATGTGAAAACGTCATCACAACTCTTTTTGAATGCCTTTATCTTTCAACTGCCCGACATCAGGGAAGGGGAATTAAGGCATTTCTTTTGGTGTGTAATTACGTTCCACTAATGCTGCAATAATACACCACACAAACATTAAATTGGAAGCCGTTCCCCTCATCCTTTAACTCGATCAGAAACCTCCATATATAGAGTTATATTGTTATAAATGTAGTATATGTAGTCACAATGTATCAACTGATATTTAATGTGAATAAATAAATAAATAAATAAATAAATAAATAAATAAATAAATAAATAAATAAATAAATAAATAAATAAATAAATAAATAAATAAATACATAACATGACGCCATACCCCTTTACGGGGTAAGCCAGCAGCATTATTAACTCGTCCTTCTACAAATTGCCCTCTAAAGCACTCGATTCTTGCATACTCCACTTGCTTCAGAAATACTCATAACACTCTTTTGCCTTCTGCACTCTCTATAATTAAACTGTGTACTTTTAACACTTCTGTTCTTCAAAAATTCTGCCATCACATCCAACCAAACCTTTTTAGGTCTTAAACCTAATCCTTTCATGCCTTTTGTACACTTTTTTATACCTTTAAAAACACCTGTTTTGCAATTCGTTCATCACCCATGCATTCTCTCAACATGTCCAAACCAATTAACGTAGTTTACTTCGTTCATACTTGTCACGCAATTACGCTTTCTTTCACTCCACACTCATTCATCATGATGAATGATAGAGTGAGAAGCACATGGGTGCACCCATGTGTTTCTCACTCTATCCATCCTAGTTTTACCAAACATATTCCTTTAAAAACTCATACCAACAGCATTCAACTTACTTCTATGCTTTGTTTGACACACCCATATATACTTCAGATCCATGATACATCAAAGTTGGTATTAGGACAGAGTTATATTATGGTTGCTGTTGTATGCGGATGATGCATTGGTGTTAGCTGATAGCGAAGATGACTTGCAAAGAAGGTTAAACCGTTTGGAAGTGAGTATACTAGTCGTATGGATTTGAAAATCAATGTGAGCAAGACAAAAGTAATGGTGTTTGGTAGTACGCAGATAGCAACGAGGCAAAAGGAATTGACCTAAAAGGAGAACAGCTAGCTGCGGAACGAGTGAAAGAATTTGTATATTTGGGAAGATTGTTTCGGGAGGACGGAAGTGTAGATGGAGAGATTGATAGGCGAGTAATTAAGTGCTGGCAGGAGGATTGTGGGTAGTATGGCAGGGTTGTGTCGCACTGAGCTGTTGTCTAATACGGCTAAGCTAGCTGTGTCATACCCACACTAATTCCATTTTCGCCTATACCAGCCAATCTTACACACTTATCCATAAACACATTAAACAGCCATGGCAACATCACACAACCCTGTCTCACTCCTTACTTCACTTCAAACCATTCGCTCAAACCACCATCCACCCTCACACACGCTTTACTATAGTATACCTTCATACATAGATTTTACTGCATTCAGCAATTCATCATTTACACCATACTCGGACAACACTTTCCACAGCATACTTCTATTCACCTTATCATACGCCTTTTCTAATTCTACAAATGCGACAAACAACTTTTTATCAACAGCCAAATGTTTTTCAATCAACTGTTGCACAGTAAAGAGCTGGTCTGTGCAGCCTCTGCCCGGCATGAAACCACACTGCACCTCCCAGATCTTTTCCTGTGTAACTCTTTGCACTCTCCCAATCACCCATCTACCATACACTTTTCCTGGTATACTTAGTAAACTAATTCCTCTATGATTTTTACATTCATACTTATCACCCTTTCCCTTTTGTAAAATATATGGAACAATATATTATAAATAAATAAATAAATAAATACAATACAATACAATACAATATAATATAATATAATATAATATAATATAATATAATATAATATAATATAATATAATATAATATAATATAATATAATATAATATAATATAATATAATATAATATAATATAATATAATATAATATAATATAATATATAAGCCTTATATATTAAAATGTTTGCTTAATTTTAAGACTATATATGAAATTATAGTGATGAGAAGTTCAGACTTTCATGTGCTAGCTAATGCAAAAATACAGTATACTGTATGTTAAAATACATAATATATATACATGTTTTGCATGTTTGTTATATATGATGTAAGAGTAAATATAATGTGCATGGAAATTACGTTCCAAAAAAAAAAAAAAAAAAAAAAATTAAGCACTTATATTTAAAAAAGCCAATTCATCAAAAACATCAACTTATTTTGTAGCTTCGAGGGAATTTAAGGCTAAATTCAAATTCAAATTGTTATTTATTCAGCAACAGTTACAGAACCAAGGCACTAAATACAAGAAAACAAACAACACTACACACACATAAAAAAGAGAAAAACATGATACAAAAAAAAATAAAAATAAAAAATTAAATAAGCCATGAGTATTATAGTATAAAACAAATTAATCTAATTCTTTATTTATGAAAACATGGAAATTACAACTGCTAGATTAGTAAATCAAGACAGCATGACATTATATATCCTTAGCTAATTAGCTGGTGTGTAGATCCAAGAGACAAATAGATACTATTTAGCAATTTTGGGTGAGTTAATTAAGTATACTCTTAAGGGTATAACTGCACAGTTTTCGTACAGCCATTCCCCTCTAACAAAATAAAGTTTGCCTGGTCTTCACAGGGTTTGATCGTTACATGTTATATATATTATAATACCCACCAAACAGAAGAAGGATAATAGTTTTGGGATGTCCCAATTAAGGTAAACAATCAGAAGTAAAAAAAAAGGCAGTGGGGAGAGGGCGCGGGGAGGATGAGCGTGGTAATTATATATTTATATATATATATATATATATATATATATATATATATATATATATATATATATATATACATATATATATATATGTGTGTGTGTGTGTGTGTGTGTGTATGTGTGTGTGCATGTGTGCGTGTGTGCGTGTGTGTCTCATAACTATCATTATTCTTTCTTTCCACCCTGCCAACTGTTGTGTTGCTCGGAAAACAAATTAGTAGGAGCAGTGCACTACATTTTACCAAAAAATAAATAATTAAATAAATAAAGTAAAGGGAATCTATTGTTTTTAAATGTACCATAGTAAGCTTTAGTAATTAAGCAGGAAGCTGCACACCCTCTCCTTTCAGACTATGTCTCATATATGTCTCGCGATCTAGCAATTCACCGAAAGAGACAGGCACTCTAATTCAGCTACGAGATCCATATGTTTAAATTCACCAGGGGAATAGGTAAAGCGTTGAAGTGCCTTTAGTCTCTTTTCATCTGGTGTTCCGTAATACAGCTGCAGCTGATTCACCAGGCATTGTGCTTCCTTGGCATCCTGTACACACATGTCAAACAGAATAAATTAAACAAACTCAACAATAAAACACTAAAATGCAGTGTTAGAAATATATCTCTATAATTATAATTTTATTCTAAAAATTTTCAATGATTTCAAAGATCACAGGGGTATGCAATGAGGCTATTATAGGAACATTCGAACACAAAATCCAACACAAAAAAATCCAACATTTTCTTTTCGGAACCCTAGGAAAAAAATTCATTTACTATCCCTTGTAAAACACTATTATACTCAAGTATACTTGCAAAGTATAATTAGTATACTAAAGTATAATATATTATAAATTATTTTATTATAATAACTTTGTATATATTATTATACTTTAGAAGTATACTAAGCATAGAAAAAAGTATAATAAATTAATGATAAATTATACTATTAAATCATAAAAATTATAATATTGTATTATTATAATATTACAGGATTATAATAAAATAAGTATACTAAATTATAATGAAGTATAATTTTATTATTATACAAGATGGCTACTATTAAAAACAAATGAGCATCAGAAAGCGTTGTAATAATTTAGTCAGCTGATGGGAAATTTCTGTGAGCACGACGATGGCGTCTTTTGATGAAAATACAGAAAAATGACGGGAAGTATCCATAATTGATTTTCTTCTTGTTAATATTTACATTCATTAAGGTAAAAGGATACTTTTTGATGATTTTCTTTTATAATTAAAGTTCGAGCTTTGTTGAGAGATTTTACAATGCAAGTTAATTAGTCACGACCCCAAACCTCGATCCTTGATCCATGCACGCTTGCTCTATAAATTTAACATTGCATGATATATGCTATTATTGCTAACTGCTCCAATTTTGATCTTGGTTCAAAATTTCTGGTATCTGGTAGTTCTTGTACTATTTATTATTATATATAATACATATATAATATATATATTATATATAATATTGGTCTTTTATTTTCCGTTAGTGCATAATTTTCATTTGTTCTATATATATTTTTTTCATCTTTTTATATTACGCCATGCTAATACTTTTAGTTGCTGCATTAAAAAAACTTATGTATGAATAGTTATTTGGCTGATAATAAAAAAAAAACAGATTTTGAAAATTTTCATGACGTGTACTTGGACAAATTATTTTTTTGTGCCAAAGCGACAAAAGTTAAATGGGGATAATAACCATGATCTTATGTGCAATACTGACCTATCTGCTATATCAGATGAATGAAATTAGGAGCTTGAAAAATATATAAAATAAAGCTCATTGTTGCAATCATGTACATGAAATAGAAGACATATAGATGTATTATTATTTCACACAAGATCTTGGTAACATATTATTATTCTTCATTATTGCAGACGTGGGACGATTTACTAATTTTTATGCTATTTTAATTATAGAAACTATACTAAGTATAATAATTTTAGTACATTTAGTATAATAAATTTAATATAATTAAGTATAATAAATTTGTGATATATCAAACATTTATTATAATAAATTTAGCATACTAAGTATACTAAATTATACGAAATAAGTATTATAATTATATTTTTTTTATATATTATACTAAAGTTTTTTTTTTTTTTTTGCTTGTGTGCATCTCCGTATTCTTGTCCCGTCAAGACAGAGTCTTATCGACAGGTGCTGTAGTTTGCACTGCGTCCATGGCCGACTTATTTTATCCATCCCGGCATTAGCCATTGTAGTCGAGGGGGAACCATGGAAAACCCCAAGTCAGGATGTAAGTATACTTTATTATAGCTGGAAGTATACTATTTTTATTAAATTATACTATATTAAAGTATGATAAAGTATACTAAATCATAAGTTTTTTTACAAGGGATACTAGCTATAAGCTTGTTAATTATTATGTTTTTTAAAAGAAACAGCTATATAGCTAGGTGTAAAAATTAAATTGCATACGTAGATATTCAGAAAAAAAAAAGTTATTGAGTGGGATTAAAAACAGAAACTTGCAATATATGCTAGCTATAATAGTATCAATATATAAAATTAAATACTCTTTTTTGCTTGATTTGATTGCTTACAAAATGTGTTTAATATTCACCATTAAGTTATCAAAATATATATTGACTGATTTTTGTTTTAAGGTAACTGGCAAGTGGCACCCTATATATTTTATAACAACTGGATAAATAATAAATAATAGACATTTTCAGGAGTTCCCAGAAAAAAAAGTTGGACAAAATTGAACCATAAAACCTACCCAACTTTATGTTGATGTTTTTTTAATATAGATAATTTAATGAGAAAATGATTATTATCTCCAAATCCAAAATACTTCCAAGGTGTGTTAATAAAAGTTAAGATTGCATGCTGCCTGTATGCAGGTTCCTATGCAATCTACCCCTTCTTCTCCTAGTTTGGTCCTGCTTGCATGGACAGATGGTGGTAGTATAGGGATATATAGACAACTCACCACAACATTCTTGTCAAACTCTCCACGCATCAGCACTACCTCTTTGCTCTCTATCAGCTCTACGTAGTGTTTCAGACTTAAGCATTCAGGAGCATTTTCCTTGTGAGCCTGAAAGTATCAAATAAAACAGTGCAGATATGTACTCTGCATGAATCCATGTAACTAAATGAGGTGGATTCACATGGGCAATTTTCAGCAAGCAATGTGAATAATGTGCACGTATTGTTACTTTCACTGGTGGTGGTAATTTTTGGCAAATGAAATAAGCATCAAAATTCAAAGTGTGATATTGACGCTATCGCCAAAACACTCCAACAAATTTGCTTGGAATGTAATTTCACAGCTTATGCGTCAAAAATCGGTCACATCTCAGCCATCAAATTGTTGCCATCGCTCAAGAGATTCCACCTTAATACTATGTGTCAAGCTTTACCTGATAGTTAATTAGAGGTGTAAAATGAACTTCATGGCCAGCAAATTGACAAACAATAAATTCATATCCATTACTTCGTGGAAGAGGTAGTAGAAACTGGAAAACAAAACAAGTAGTTATTTAATTTTTTTATTATTATTATTTCTTGTTACTTTCTTTACTATAACACAAACAACGGGCTCAATTGAGCCAAGGTGTAAGTGCCTGTACCAAACATTGAGAGGGGATTGCTGGTACGCATGCAGGGGTGCTACAAGCTCAAAAAATTGCTCACAATGTTAGCCGTGCCAAGAATAGCAGCCTTCTGCATGACACGCACATGGTATTCTTTGAGAGCCAACTTCTCTTTGGCAAATGACCAGTCTTTGGTCACAAGACCGTTACTAGAGATTACAACTGGAACCACATCAACACTACAGAGCTGGTACATGTCTTTGAGCTCAACAACAAGTGGCTGGTACTTGCGCTTTTTCTCCGCAACTGGTTCGTCACAAGATTCTCGTCCAGCGGGACAGCAATGTCGACAATCACCGCTGTTCGAGCTTTCTTGTCGAAGAGAACAAGATCAGGTCTGTTTGCTTTAACAGCTCTATCTGTGGTGATGGCAGAATCCCACAGGATTTTTGCATCCTGATTACGGAGAACTTGTTCCGGCTTGCACTTATAGTACGGAACCTCTGTCTCAATGAGACCAACTTTCTTGGCCAAAGCTTGATGTACAACTTTGGCAACAGAATTGTGGCGCTCTAAGTACTCTTTTGGAGCAAGCACTGGACAGCCCCCAGTGACATGCTGAATGGACTCGTTAGCCTGCTTGCAAAGGCGACATTGGTCACTGATGTTGATTTTGAGGATGTGTCGCTCATACGCCCTAGTCCTGATGATCTGATCCTGTATGGCACAGACAAAGCCCTCTGTCTCCGCAAACAACCCACTTGTCCGCAGCCACTCAGTGGAACTCTTGGTGTCCACCTGATCCGAAGATAACGCTGCAGCAAACCGACCATGCAATGCTTTTGTTGACCACTCCAAAACTCTGTCAGCCTGGGTTCTAATGGCAGGCTGAAACTCTTGCTCACTCAAATGTAGCGGAGTGTAGCCACGGTCCTGGTTGCAAATAGCTGCATGCAACCCATCACCACGTGACACAAAGTACTGCCGAAGTTTCAACTCCTGCTGACGACACATCATCTCCATGCTGAGCAAACCTCTTCCACCTACATGACGTGAAAGGTACAGTCTCTCGACTGAGCTCCTCGGGTGATGTATCCTGTGCTTCGTGAGGGTGGTTCTCACTTTTCTATCAAAAGCTTGCAGTGACGTCTCCGACCACCTGACGACACCAAACGTATATCCAGCCACAGGGATAGCCCACGTATTAATCGCAGTAATCTTGTTCCTCGCACTGACAAAAGACTTGCAAATCTTGTCGACTCGAGACAGCACTTTTTTCTCGACTTGTTTTCTGGCATCTACATCTTTAATGCCAATTAGCTGCTGCAGACCGAGGTACTTGTAGTTTTCCTCGACACCCAAGTCTTGAATAACGGTGCCTCCCATGAGCCGCAAGCCTTCTTGTGGATCTTGAATCTCCCCTTTTCTCACATGCACAACAGCACACTTGTCAAGACCAAACTCCATGCAAATTGCATCACTAAAACTTTTGACAAGTTCAAACATGCTGTGCAACTGGTCTTCACCAGAAGCATATAACTTGAGGTCATCCATGTAAAACTGGTGAGAAATGCGAACTTCTGGATTCCTCTGTAGAACGTAACCATACCCAGAGGTTCGGAGCATCCTGCTCAGCGGGTTCAATGCAAGACAGAACCATAATGGGCTGAGACTATCTCCCTGAAAAATACCTCTCGAGATTCGCATCTCTCTGGTCTCGTAGCTGACCCCCCCTTGGTTTACATGAAGACAAGTCCTCCACATGCCCATGCAAGAAGTGAGAATCTGAACAATGCAAGGATGAATTTTGTAAATGTGAAGTACAGAGAGGAGCCAGGAATGGGGGACTGAATCAAAGGCTTTCTTGTAGTCAACCCAACCTACCGAAATATTACGGTGTTTTCTACGAGCCTGCTGAGACACAACAGCGTCAACTACCAATAACTCCCGGCATCCCCTCGTGCCCTTCCAACAGCCATTCTGTTCCTCAGCAAGAAGTCCATTCGTGACAAGATGGTCATAAATCTTTATCGACAGAATGGATGTGAAGATCTTGTACAGAGTGGGAAGACATGTGATTGGCCTATAGTTCTTGGGATATATTCAATGAATCACCTGACTTCGGCTTCATGTACGTAATTCCAAGCGTACAAAATCTTGGCACAATGGACGGATCTTCCAAGGCCTCATGAAAGTGAGTAGCAAGAGCCTGGTGAGTAGTTTTAAAATACTTCCACCAGAAGTTGTGAATGCCATCCACACCCGGAGCCTTCCAGTTCTGCGTTTTCCTAATTGCAGCCTGTACATCAGCCAGTGTAATACTAACTGCTGGCATTGCCGGAATGTCTCTGCATTCCTCCTCTTCCTCTCGCAACCAGTAAGCATCTTCAGAGTGTTGCTTTGGCTCCGACCAAATGGACGACCAAAACTCTGCCATTGTTTCTGCTTTGGGCGGCCGCTGAGGTTGCTCCTCTTTGCCCTCTTCCTCCAATTTCCGATAGAACAACTTCTGATCAGCAGCAAAAAGGCTTTCTTGCTGCCTCCGCTTAGCTGCCTCATTATATCTCCTGATACGGGCACCAAGCGCTGCAATTCGCTGTCTTAGTTGCTCTTCCTTCTCTCGGAGCTTCTTCTCGAAGTCCCTGTCCGTCCTTCTCACCTTGATACTTCTTGCAATGAGACGAATGCCTGCTAAAACCTTTTTACTGCATCCATCCTGGTCAGCAAAGAACGCCGCCAGATGGCTTATATCCCTCCGAGCTCTGTTGATCTTCTCCTCGATCCTCTTCCTCCAAGCTGGCACATACTCTTGAGAAGAACGCTTACGGGCTTGCCGCTGCGAGCGATTCTTAATCTCAACACCAAGAACCTGACATACAGCTAGAGCAGCACAGTGCACAAGCCCAGCAACCTCCTCCAGACTAGACCCTGCCAAATCAGTTTCTAGCATCTGATCTGCAACAGCAACACAGGAGAAAACCTGCACATTGCATCTTAATTTGGGAATGCGAGGGCGACTCTCAAGCGGAACACCCTGATATTGCAACTTGAAAGACTCGTATACATCCCCAAGCTTGTCTCGCAAATCTCCTTCCATATGATGTTGACTCTCTGCTCCTTCCCTTTCTAGCTCTGGCTGAGGCAACACTTCTTCCACAACATCCTCCTCCTCTCCTTCACTGCCACTTGAAGGTGCTTGCTGCTGATGTAGCTGCAACTCCTGTGCAATCTCCCCCTTGATCTTGTCCAATTCCGCTGCCGAGAGAGCTCCTCTACTCATGATGGAACGCAGCTGGCTGCAAACTCGCTGCTCGTCCATTGTCGTGTCCGGAAAAATCTTCTTCCACTCGTCAAACATTCTCACCCTATACCCTTCCATCTCCCTCTCAATGTTGGTACTCCTATAGTACGCACGCATGACCGACATATTCATGTCCTTGGTCCACTTCGTGCGTTGGCGTACAAGGCCAGCAGCAGTGAGAGGAGCTCTGGGCTCCTCCAAACCACCACCTGCCTGCGCAGCCGGAGCAGCTGCACTCGCGGTAGCCCTGAGTGGCGCAGCGCCGCGCCTCCCTCGATGTTGTGAGGAAGATTCACCACGTTCCACTGGTACGGGTAGCTCATTTGACACAGACGGCCCAGTACCAGAACCCATTGCGCGGCCTTTCGACCGGTCGCCATTAACTCGCTCCTTTAAAAAACTTTCCATATTTTCCTTGTCCAGCGTACTGGTACTGAAGAGAAGCCCAAGGAACAACTCCCCAGGTGGAAACCCAAAGCACGGTCCCACACTCCGTTACCTCCTTACGAAGGCTGGGTACCCTCCCTGCCCGTTAGACCCCTGACGGGGAGCCCCCACACCACGACAAGGTGGACATGGGCCCCCCCTGCATGCATCATCCCACATGCTCCCAATCCCCTCATAAACACAGCGCCGGGGCACAGTGCAGCATGCAAGCATCTAACACCGATCCCATTGCAAGCGAATACTTGGGCAAAAGCAACATGCAAGGAAAAACATGCAGGGGGGAGAAGTGGGGGTTATTATTATTATTATTATTATTATTATTATTATTATTATTATTATTATTATTATTATTATTATTAAGAAAAGAAGGGAAACAAAAGAGTGTTCCACAACATTTGAAAGTCAGTACAAAACGTTCTGATTTTCCAAAGCAATAATAATGTTCTGATCCTGTTACATTTGTATTGTAAAGGTAAGTTGACCCCCCCTCTCAAGCCCCCTCAAATAACCTTACCATTGGAAAGTTTTTACTTCTCTCGTGCATCAGTGAATAGACATCAGCACGGATAATTGCCGCTAATCCTTCCTTGTGCTTGTAATATTCTTGCCAGATCTGTAAAAAATAAAATCTTATTGTTTATGGATTTCAGAGCTACAAGAAAGTATAGAGTTTGATGGATACACAAAAGGTACAGTTGTAGGGGATTGAAAAGAGGGATAATAATTATTCAAATAAATAAAGATGTGACAGTCAAATTTAATAAAGAGATAATTTCTATTTGTGCTTGCTATTCTATTCCAGATTATATCCAGATTAACTTCCAGATTATATAAAAAAAAAGTACTTATTTTTTAACAATTGCTTATCTTATTAAACAAAATATTATTTTATTAACAAAGAAATATAACAATCAGTATGTTCGTTAACTCATATCTCTAATTAGACGTTTTAAATGTTAGATAAAATTATTTATGCATGAATGCAATGAATTCTATTGTATGCATCATTCTGTTCTATTAATTATTATTACTTCTCAGTTTGTAACTGAATAATTAAAGAAATTAATATGTGTATATGAGTATTGAATGTGAATAAATTAATAAATAAATAAATAAATAATCATGTTGATTCAGATAAATAAGATATTTTTTCAATTCTATGATAATTTTTATTTATTTATTTATTTATTTATTTATTTATTTATTTATTTATTTATTTATTTATTTATTTATTTATTTATTTATTCACATTAAATACCATTTGGTACATTGTGACTACATAATTAATTTAACTGAAAAAATTAAAGAAAAAATACAATATATATATGTTAGCACCCAAAGCCGAATTCGGGCAGAAGCCGAAAAAAAATGCTCACATCTAGTTCTGCGCATCACGAAATGAGCCAAAGCCGAAGTGAGTTTTTTTTTCGGCTTTGGCGCATTTCATTTTGAACAAAACTAGATCTGCTCAAATCGAAATGCGCCAAAGCCGATATGAGATTTTACTTCGGCTTTGGCGCACTTCATTTTGAGCAAAACTAGTTCTGCGCATCGCGGTTTGAGCAAAAGTCGAAATGATATTTTATTTCGGGTTTGGAGCAAAATTTTGAGCACATCTAGTTTTGCACAAAATAAAGATGATTTTAATGACGAGATGATGATTTTAATTTTAATGTTATTAATTTTAATTTTTTAAAAAGAAAAATAAAAAACTAAGACAATATAAACTTATAATAAATATTAATATTGCGACCTAATATCTTTCAAGCGCTGTTTAAAAATAAATTAATCAGGGAAAAAAATAATGACTTTAAAATATAATCATATAGCGCAGTATACGTACGTACATACCTTATAAAAAATATTGTAGAATCTGTTGTTTTTATAAAACACTCCACTATTTTTATCACTTAATTACTACTTGATTATGTTTTTGTTAAATTAATAAATTTTTTGTTTTAAGAACTGCAGCTCAAATAAAATAGACATATTATACGCCACACGTTTTAAAGTATTCTTTAGATTCACTCGCTCTCACCATTAGAAATATTGTCATGCACACACTTGCAAATTTCATAGTTCTATTATATGTCTTAGAATTAGACTATCATGCAATACAGGTTGTTATCGGTACAACGAGATAAGAAAGAAGCCTTTACCTCTGCAATGAAGTTTAACCCCATTTGATTGCCGTATATGTTTAATATGTTTATGTATTGTGGCTGCTATAACAATGTTCAAAGAAATAGAACTATGAAATTTACAAGTACGTGCATGACAATATTTCTAATGGTGAGAGCGAGTGAATCTAAAGAATACTTTAAAACGTGTGGCGTATAATATGTCTATTTTATTTGAGCTGCAGTTCTTAAAACAAAAAATTTATTAATTTAACAAGAACATAATCAAGTAGTAATTAAGTGACAAAATAGTGGAGTGTTTTATAAAAACAACAGATTCTACAATATTTTTTATAAGGTATGTACGTACGTATACTGCGCTATATGATTACATTTTAAAGTCATTATTTTTTTCCCAAATTAATTTATTTTTAAACAGCGCTTGAAAGCTATTAGGTCACAATATTAATATTTATTATAAGTTTATAGTGTCTTAGTTTTTTATTTTTCTTTTTAAAAATTAAAATTAATATCATTAAAATTAAAATCATCATCTCGTCATTAAAATCATCTTTATTTTGCTCAAAACTAGATGTGCTCAAAATTTTGCTCCAAACCCGAAATAAAATATCATTTCGACTTTTGCTCAAACCGCGATGCGCAGAACTAGTTTTGCTCAAAATGAAGTGCGCCAAAGCCGAAGTAAAATCTCATATCGGCTTTGGCGCATTTCGATTTGAGCAGATCTAGTTTTGTTCAAAATGAAATGCGCCAAAGCCGAAAAAAAAACTCACTTCGGCTTTGGCTCATTTCGTGATGCGCAGAACTAGATGTGAGCATTTTTTTCGGCTTTTGCCCGAATTCGGCTTTGGGTGCTAACATATACATACATTAATAAGTAAAACATACATTATACAATTTACATAAACATAAATAAAAAGAAAAAAATTTAGAATTACAAATAAGAATTGACAAATTGCTAATCTTTTTATTAATAGAATCATAATTTTTTCTAAAAGATAATTAAACAATTGTTTCTTAAAAAGTGATATGCTTTCAATTTTTTTCTGAAAGTTTATTATACAGTAGCGAACTCAAATGTAGATAACCTCTTTTAGTTTGCTCATAGCCACAGTACCTTTTATGAATTTGATTTGACTGTCTAGTATTAAATTGGCTTGAGTTTGTATACTATGTTAATTTTAGGGTGATAATATAACTTATATTATATATTATATTTGTATCGACTTTGATCCTTTTTATGTATTGTTCATAAAGTTATGTAATTTTTGGTTAATTGAATGACTTATAAATCATACATCTCATGTATTCACAACTTGGTGTTTTGAATAGATTTATGCTACGAATTTTCTTTGTCATGATTGGTTCTTGCATCTGTACAATAAGCATTCAAATTTTAATTATTTACATAAATAGCATGAAATTCACGATATATGGTATCTTATTTGATCTGTAGTGGCAGGATTTACAAACTATTTTGTGATCTGTGATATGTATTTTATACTTTGTTGTCCATAGTGATACAAGTTGTTATTTATGTATAATTATGGACGATCGACGTTATGTCTTGAGTTTAATATTATTGACTTGCTTATATTGTATAATCAATCGAAAAGCAATAAAGATTATGAATTTATGAATTTACATCAATAATAGTTTCAACATAGTTTCAATATAGTTTGATATTAGTTTTGCTTCATAGCAAAATTGATTTTTCCAAGTTTTTTATTCAGTTCAATTAACAATTCCTTTCATAATTAAATGGTAAAATTACAGAGTTGCACACTTTAAGTACATACTTAGTATGTGCAACTCTGTGGGTAAAATATATTACATAATCGCAAAGTTTTTTAACTAGATTTTGAATAAAAATAAAATAATTTTATATTTTCTTTCCATCGGTTTAAAGTACTAAAAAAAAAAAAAAAAAAAAAAGTTGAGTTAATATTTTCTAATATAGTTCAAGTGGTCTTTTGTATCTAACTGAAATCCAAAGAAATTCTATCTTCTTACATCTATATCCCTTGAGAAAAAAATCACAAAGTAAGAGTGGACACGTTGTTCAACCTGACAGACTTTCGATTTACTTAAAGAAAATAATGATTATAGCTAGTAAACTGACGATGTTATACAACTCAAGGTTTAACCAATTGCCACTTATACTGAATTTTTTTTTATCAAACAAATTTTCATTATCAATTCTGAAAGATCTCCCATTCTCAAAAGAATTTTACTTTTTTTTTTTTAAAAGTGAAATTAAATCCAAAAATAAAATTATTTTAAATGTTTTTTTGATTAAAGCTCAAAAGTAATGGAACAACACTATTTTGTTCATGCCACACATATATTCTATGTGCAATATATCATATAATTATTACACTGCACCTGGGAGAAAATCAAGGGTCTTTGTCCCATGTTAATGACTTGTGAACTCTTTCCTTCAAATTTTTATCTGGAGAATCTATAAGACACTAACCCCCCTTTTTTTGTGGACGAGCAATTAAATTTAAAACTTTATATCATTTTAGCTAGTATAACTCTTCGTATCAAGGTCAATATTTCATCATACAGAATTACATAAATTGCAATAAATGGGCATTAGCATTATGAAACCATGCTTAGAAAAACCAGTACCTCATTTCCACAAAAACTCCATGATCACTGTAATAACCAATAATAAATTTAAATAAAAGAATTAAAAGATAGAAGCCTGACCGCCTACTATTCATGAACTTACTTGCTGAATTTCATCCGCAGTTTTGTCATCCAGCAGTTCAACTCGCATCACGTCAGCAAGGCCCTGAAATTGATTGGCTTAGTCAGATTCAAGATAAAGATATTACCTAATCAAACATTACATTTCAATTCAAGCCCTTGGTGTAGTGGTTATAGTACACTTGGCTCTCGTCCGAGAGGTCCTCGGTTTAAAATCCTGCAATGAACACGGCAGACTTTTCATGATTTGGGATGGGTGTGACTAGCTACTATACATAGTAGCTGTCACATTTAACTGGCTCATGGTCGGAAGCACTCGGGAGTCATTCAGCTCGGCTCGGCCAGCGATGTCCTTCGTTACAAACCGGCTACCAATGACTGAGAGCGTTACCACGGCCATGAGCCACAGTTAAATGTGACGGCTACTGTAGATGAAGGAGTTGGTAGGAGTAAGGCAGCTTACAGCTGTCTATACTCCATGGCCGGGTGATTAAGACCACGGAAAGTTGTGCAAACAACATATGTGCCCCACTGAGAAACGGTACTTCACTGTCTGGCGTGCAGACTGGGTATTAGGAGCCCCAGAGAGCACTGTAAACAATGTTGAAAAACAAGTTCCGCCATTGGTAACCAACCAATCAACCACATTTCAATTTTACAATAATTGAGAATGTATACAGATGCAAAACAGTACAATAAGCATTTGCAATTTAAGGTCACTCTCAATGTATGAGAATAATGAAGAAAACAGCTCTAAGCTCTAAAAGTAAAATTGTCTTGTTTTGAATATGTCAGTTTCAATTTATATAGTACATACAGCAACATATACATTGCAAACTCCGTCCAGTTTCAGTTAAAATCTTCTGTACAAAAACAACCTAGTTACAGCCACAGATTGCTTCACCAGTGGGTAACGGACCATACCTATATTGGTCTTACTTGATTTCTTTGCTATGTAAATCTCACCTTTGCTTTGGACTGCATGGAGGTCAAGTCATACTGTACACTGGCCTTAGCCTTGGCACTTGCAGTTGAAACACAATGTTCATCGACAGGCAGCTCTGCAGGCTTAGATTTCTTCTTCTGCACCTCCTCCAACTTAGCAAGAAACTCTTCAGGTGAAGTTCTGGAAATGTTAGTACTGTATTATAAAGCATAATACAGCAATACAAAATTATTAGTAATGATCGAATTAAGTAATTATTCCCCCCCCCCTTTCTGCCCCCATCTGAGCTCTGTTGTATAGCTGTAAAGTATTGGTGACTGAATTTAACTTCCCGACCCCTTCATGTTCATGGACCAGACCTAGCAATCAATTCTTAGAATTTTGTGGTTTTCTTCCAATAAACCAAGAAGGTCATTGGCTTAGCAATTCATCCCAGCATTCGCCTGGTTGTGACTATGAGTGAACCATGGAAACCTCAGTTAGGATGGTCAGCAATTGATGGTGGATGCCATATCACTCACCTATCAGATGCACTAGTGAATGATCTTTAGCTACCGCCGTATGAAAAAGTTTTGGCGGTGCCTATATATAGGATCAAACTCGCCACCATATGATTATATATGAATTGGATGTGCATACCACTGCGTCAAGTGACTGGTTAGCAATAAATTATAGGAAGGTGACACAAAAAAGACAGGCACTTGATTGCTAGAAAAGGGAGTCTAGCTCTCATTACAGGCACAATTTTCCCCTTTTGCTGCTTTAGTGGGCTAGGGATTAGTACTGGCAGGGGCATTAAAAGTCTCCATACACACGACTTGTACAAGGTACCATCCATATCACGGTTGTGAAGCGATCTGTAACTAAGTTGTGATGGTTGCCAACCGCAGCTAGCTGAAATCCAAAGATTCCTGAAACTGAGTAGTGGGGGAATACATCCAGTTGTGAATAGTTGGGTAAAACTCCCAAATGCTCACAACCAGCACCAGCTTGTTGGCGGTCCATAACTTGTGGTTCCCAACCTGTGTTGTGGTTGTGAGGCAGTCCGTAACTTCAAAATTTCACAACCATCACAATCGGGATACGGACCGTAGCCACAGCTTAGAATGCATAATATATTAGTGTATCATATGTATAGTCATTCTTTAGTCAAATACTTTACTGACTGTTGACATTCTAAAAGCTAGAGGATTTAACAGGGAGACATCCTGTGGATTTTACCTGAGTGATTAAAAAAGTGTCCTTAAATTGTTGTGATTCTGGAGCTTTGCCAGCTTTGCTACTGGCTAAAGTGTATATGTTAGTAGTCACAGTGACTGAAATGAGGAGGTTTTCAACGCCTTTATGAGGTCAATAGTGTTGGGCATACCTTAATTGAGTGGCATGCATATTTATAACAAGATATGAATTTAAAACATAATATAACAAAAGTTGAATTGACTTCGTCATTACAAATTATATATACTGTGTAGTGTTGGGATACTTACTGTTGAAGAACTGATATTTTCTTGCTATACTTTTCAAAGTAAGGATTACTCTTTAAGTTTTCAATCGCTTTCTCTGCTAAAAAAGGAGTTGTCATGATGAAACGATGTTTCTGTGCTGATGTAGGAATATTTTTCTTATAAACTCTTAAAAAATGTGTTTTTATAAATGGTCCTAAACATCTACTCAACGATCCCATAAAGAAGATTAAGCTGTTTCAACAATAAAAGTACTGCTGGTGCGGACCACGTGCCGACTGACCGAGGAGAGTTGCTTTGGGGTGAACAGAGATCCTACAGAAAGCCCTGAACCAAGTTTGGAACCAGCACGGACTCACAAATCACACTTTCGATCACCACCAATTAAGTCAACTTCTCTTATATGTACTTCCAAGGGACTCAAACCCAGAACAGCAGCTCAAGACGAGGATTAAGAATAAGTTAAGTAGAATGTTCCTCTACTGGAACTTTGCCTACTCCATCAGCTGTTTGGTGCCTGTTTATTCTAATAATATCGAATACTGTTCTGCACTACATGCCTGCTCAAGAAGTTGCATAAATCTAAGGCGACTCAGCAACACTTTTTTATGTACTATTTTTATTTATTTATTTATTTATTTATTTATTTATTTATTTATTTATTTATTTATTTATTTATTTATTTATTTATTTGTTTGTTTGTTTGTTTGTTTGTTTGTTTGTTTGTTTGTTTGTTTGTTTGTTTGTTTGTTTGTTTGTTTGTATATTTGTTTATTTGTTTATTTGTTTATTTATTTATTTATTTATTTATTTATTTATTTATTTATTTACTTATTTATTTATTTATTTTAAAAAACATTTTAATTTTTTTAAGAACTAAAAGAGATTATTTTGTTTTGAGCTCAATATTGTAAATTGTAATTATATAATATTGTAACTTTATACGTACACTGGCAATTTTTAATTTTTGTGTTCAAAAGAGAAGCTAAAAATATCAAAACATGCTAGTCGAAAAATAAGAGTGCTAAGTGATAATTTGAGCAGTAGTCAAGTAGTTGACTACTTGTTTTTAAGTAGTCAACTACTTGTAATATTGAAAGTGTACCTATATTATTTAGGACGTATATTATTTAAAAAAAAAATAAAAATAGTGTATGTATTAAGTTATAAGTTATAATATATTATAAATCATAGTTAAAATTTACTTATACATATATATTCTATTAATTCTAAAATGAATGAAAGGAAGACACACAATTAACATGATGCAAGTATGTTTACTGCACGTTAAGTTACTTTAACATAATTTAAAATTGCTCTGGGAGCCTACGGGGTTCAAGCAGCAAAACTTTGTAGAAAATTTAAGCTCCATAAGAAAATTAAAATGAACTTGATAGTTCTGCGGAGTGCCGCAGCAACTTTCATTTTTGGGAAAGCTCCTTAAAAATATGACCATGAGCACAATAAACATGATTTTTAGTTAAATAGGGATCACTTAAAAATAAATAAATAAATAAATAAATAAATAAATAAATAAATAAATAAATAAATAAATAAATAAATAAATAAATAAATAAATAAATAAATAAATAAATAAATAAATAAATAAATAAATAAATAAATAAATAAATAAATAAATAAATAAATATATAAATAAATAAACAAAACTTTTATTGCTGTTTTGACGTAAAATATATGCCAATATAACCAATAAATATATTAAATATAATATCAAAATGTAATTTAATTTCAGAGTATTGCATGTAAATACACGTAGTGAATTATAGTATCACACATATTATATACTGTATATATAGTGTTTTCTGTGATTGTAATTTTTTATAATCAAACCAAAATAATACTGTAACATAATTTCATTGATTTAAAAAATTGTTTAATTACTTCTCTCAAAACTCAAAATTACAAATTTGTACTTCTGGCTAAAATGAATTAATTTTTATGTGATATTGCTGATATATATATACAGTATATATATATATATATATATTATAGGACATTAATAAATAACGGATCCAATGAAAAGTAAAAATTAAAAAAAAGTTTGTATTTTTTCCAGTTGAAATTTTGTTACTACATTATGCAATATGCTATTGTTTTACACATCAATATTGTTTTGTAATAATAATGGTCATTATATAACTTACTAATAATGTCACTTGATAAAAGCAATACATATTTTAGAATGCATAATAATGATGATTAATACGTCCTTGTTCCTGAATAACGATTACCTAGAATTTTCTGCACTTTTATATTACCAATGCAATAAAAACCAGAAAATATATTACATTATTATTAGTCTTTTATTAAACACAGAAAGTGTACATATTAACAGCACTAGAAACATACATTATAGAAAAACATTACAATAGAACACATAAAACATACATACAAAACATATATAATAGTTACAGAATAACAGAACAATAGAAAATGATAATAAAACAATATAAAATAAAATAACAGATGATACTAACAGCCTGTTACATCATAATAATAATATATCATATATATAATCACATATATAAAACAAAATATGATAAGATTCATTCATTAATTCGATTAAAGAAAAAAAAAAGTTTTTATTCATTGTTAATTTGCTTAATCAAATAGATCATATGGGTAAGCAATTCTTCAAAAAGACCAAGAGTTGGCATGGTCAATGAAAAATTCTGATTTTCACATATGTCCTTCTCCAAGTAATAAAGGTTTGAATATTTATTTGGCTGAAAATCAAAAAACCCGGATCTGGAAATTTTCATGTCAGACAAATTATTTTAATGTGCCAAAACTATAGTTATAGATAGCGACAAAAATCAAACAGGGATACATTCACAGATAAAAATTACCCAACTTTTGATATAGGTGACCATGACCTTGAACAATTTTCAAGGTCAACGGTCAAAGGTCGAAAATTTCAAAATCGAATAAAAAACAAAGGGATTCGACGAGACAAAAATTACGACAAAAATTGGTAACATAGCACCTTTATAGGTTTAATAGAAACTGAACTGTAATCAAAAGTTTGAAGGAACTTTTTGTTCAAGAGCTAGAATTTTTTTCCGTCGATACGTCGTTGGAAAAAATGTACATACACATATATAGACACAATTAAGAAGCAAAACTTTATGAGGTTACATATATATATATATATACCTCCTCCTCATTATATAATATATAATTATATTATATATATATATATATAATTATATATTATATATATACAGGAGGAGGAGGATATGCTGTTGTATGTAATTTTAAAGAACTTGCAGTATTGATTTTTTGTTTGTCTACAATATATTGTATATTACTAATATTACTGACATAGATATTTCAATATGGACTAATTAACGTTTTCTTATATATTCATTATTTGTGATCATAATCGTACAATTGGATTATTTCTTATTTTATTTTTTCAATAGCCACAAATTAAGAAGACGAAAATAAAACGAGGGTAAGGGCAGAGACATGTGACTCAAACGGGCTGAGTCATGACTCCTCCGCTCGGTAAGAAGGTGAAATTACCTGTCACCACTATGTATAATTTATACATTTACTTGCATTCATTACTTTAAATAAAAGTACTAATTTGGACCACTTACTAGGTGCATTTGTGCATAAATATTTTGTAAATGTGAATATAATAATCAATATATGATTCAAAATCTACTTATAAGTCAATGATGAGATGAAGTCGCCACTTGTCTGCTCATTTCAAACTTGCAAGCATTTTATATCAACTATGTATTTATCATTTTATATCAACTATGTATTTATATCGAAGAATATTTGAATGTAAATTACAAATCGAATGCTACGTGATGACTGCATAATATTCGAATATCACTAAAATAAATAATATATACATATTTTTTCCAAATTTAGGCTCACCGGAAATGCCTTTTTGTTATATCTACCATTAACCATATTTGTTTTAATTAGCACTAAGCGATCACAGAAAAAAAAGCATATAATATAAAGCCTGCATGCGTATTACACCATACAATTTTTCTAACTATTGCATACAATTTTTCCTTTTCAAGAAAACTTGAACTCCATATATTTGTTTCTATGGAGATGAAAATTTCTTGTAAGGAAAAATTGTAAGCAAAATTGTATGGTGTAAAGCCGGTATTACACGATGCAATTTTGCATACAATTTTTTCCTTGCAAGAAAATTTCATCTCCATACAAACAAATGGAGTGGAAGTTTTCTTGTAAGGAGAAATTGTATACAATAACTAGAAAAATTGTATCGTGTAATACCAGCTTAATACAGGCTTATTAATGAAATTATATATACTCACAATTGTCATGGTATTATGTAAGAAAATCGTTCTGTTACCTAAAAAAAAAACTTTATTTATAAATTAAAATTGTGAATTATATTGGCTACGCTACTGTAGTTAACATAACCAAATACACATATCCAGTGCAATATAACTTTAATATACAGTATTATTGTCACATTATAAATATTAAACTCTCTGACATGGGTAATGAGTTCAAATGTGCAAGAATGAATTAGAGCATACAGCACGGGTAAACTATTCCAAAAGCAATGAATTTTAAACGAGGCTAAATTTATTGGTCTGAATCCTATTCATATTATCATATATATGAATCATATATTAGATTTTTATAATTAGATTATATATTAAAGGATTATATATAAATATATATATATATATATATATATGAAGATGATATATAGTAAGTTTTTCAACTTACAGACATTGGCAGTATTTTATATAATTTTAAACTTCTACCGTGTTTATCCGCCAAGACAAGAAAATCTGTCAGAAAATTTAAAAGTCTTCCGAGGTGGGACTCGAAACCCACATCTCTCTGTGCAATCGCGGCGGCGAGCGCCTTTTATCCCCTTAGACCACTCGGTCTAAGGGGACAGATTTTCTGACAGATTTTCTTTTCTTGTCTTGGCGGGTAAACACGGTAGAAGTTTAAAATTATATATATATATATATATATATATATATATATATATATATATATATATATATATATGTATATATACATATATACTACTTCTATGGCAATGATAATAAAATCATATAGTTAATATAAAATTCGGACACTTGTACGGATATTAGATCAATTTTGTTATATTTCATAGAAACTTCTAAAGTATTTCATAATAAATAAAATGTAATTATTTAGAATTTTATTTTACTGTATTTTTTGTTAAAGTGAAACTGGTGTGAAAGACTCAGTATGGCGTTGCTGGCATGACGCAGAGCTAGCTAGCGTGAAGCCCAGCAAGCAGCTCTCTACACAGCAAACCAGAACTGGCACGAAGCTGCTGCCATGGGTGGGTGGAGAAGCAGCTGCCGGCCGCCTACCTAGCTGGTGCAGTCAGTCCCTCCGCGGCACCCTCTTAGCTAGCTGCATGTGCTCCGGCCGGCATGGCGGCTCCTCCACTGCACCCAGTGCATCTCGTTTTGTGAAAATATACACCCATTCATTTCGGATACTTCCAGCATTGAAGGTACGCCTTTTTTTTTAATAATTACAACTTATAAATTTTAATTTACTTCTTGGAGAACATGCAATTGAGAAAATTGTTAAGTTTTACAATGTTACAAAATCGTTAATTGCCACAGGCTTATGAAATAAAATTTATATTTTCGTGTAGTATGCAATATATTACGGATTAGTCCCTCGATAAATTATGCATTACTATACATACTACATACGATACATACGTACCATAAATTATTCATACAATTTAAGTTAGACTTGCAGTAGTTGCAGTGAGGATGGTGATATCAGCTGGTGCTCCACGTGCCGCGCGAAGTGTTATATATATATATATATATATATATATATATATATATATATGTACCAAGCAGTACAGCACCATGCTGTTATTGAGACACTACTGTTACGGCTATGTTTTTGTATTTGAAACTTCAGAAAATGATTATGCTAAATATTTTTCGATGTTAAACTGAAAAGCCAAATAACTGTTAGTTTGCTGATGTTAAAAAAACAATTAACAACTTAAATTTAGTGTATAGATTTTGAGTATAAATTAAATTTTCGTATGAAAAAGAAACTGATTTGATTAAAAACCACAGCATTCCCCTTTTAAAACAATGTGCTAAATATCTCGAAAATTTTACTGAATTTGGTCTATATTTTTTTAATGAAAAATAGTTTCATGGTGTCAGGAAAGTATGTTGAAATTTTTAGAGTGGTGCATGGACAGCATCAAAAGCTTTAAACAATCAAAAGAAATTACTTAAATTCATTTTACATTATTTTTGTTTATATGTATATGTATATATATATATATATATAGATATATATATATATATATATATATATATATATATATATATATATATATATACAGGGACGGGTCGTGGGTAATTGGCTCGGGGGGGCTGCCAGCTAAAGATCGGACCGCAACACCATCGGGATCGAGGTTTGGGGGGTGGAGCCTTCCAACGGCCCACCGCAGGTGCGATTTTTTTTTTTTAAGGTCACGTGTCATTTTAGTGAAGAAAAGTCTAGTTAAAAGTTCACGTATATATTAAGGGCATTGGGTGTAGCACCGGTAGTTGGCAACACTGACGTATCTTAACCATGTTAATTTTTTATCATTGCTCCTCGGAGTAATTTTTATGCTAGAGCTGAGCTGATTGCTGTAGTATCAAGATAATTAGTAGCCCAAGTGCACAATTTGGCTAAATAAAGCCTGATTTAAAGAAAAGTATTTTTTTTATATTTTAGAAAAATGCATGTAAATTAAAAAAATTACTAAAAAATACTTTTCTTTAAATCAGGCTTTATTTAGCCAAATTGTGCACTTGGGCTACTAATTATATTGATACTACAGCAAGCAGCTTAGCTCTAGCATAAAAATTACTCCGAGGAGCAATGATCAAAAATTAACATGGTGAAGTTACGTCAGTGTTGCCAACTACCGGTGCTACACCCAATGCCCTTAATGAGGTCGAGCAACGCGCAGTGCACAGTGCATTGCTGACCAGTTCTCGTTAGATCACCGAAGTCGAGCAACGTCGAGCGTGGTGGTTACTATATTTAAATTCATCTAATTCATCTGGGTAAATTCATCTCGCTTTCCACCCAGTGCAGTGATGCGCACTTAATTGTGTGTGGTTCCCCTTATAGGCTTTGTCAGAGCGCTTTGGTCCATTGAAAAAAGAAAAAAGTAGAGTTCGTCCTGACTGAAGTTTTCCACGGTTCCCTCAATCTCACCTCAGCGAATAAAAAGAGCTCGCAAAAGACAATCGACCTTGCATTATTTTAAATGGCGCAAAGATGCTGCATGCATGCTTGACTTTATCATTAAGGTGCTTCAAGTTATCTGTACCTTTTTTTGTTTAGGCTCCATCACCAACGAAGAGAAGAGGCAAGGGAAACAGAAAAGTTTCTCATCTCACTAGCTGTCACTCGATCATGCAACCACAAATCCTGTACTTATAATTGATATGTCCTCTAGCTATAATATATATATATATATATATATATATATATATATATATATATATATATATATATATATATATACATACTGTATATGCATACTGTATATGCATACTGTATATGCATACACAACATCAATAAACCACAAAGTTAATCACTAAAAGTTTACTGACTGAAGTGTACGTTTAAATTGTATTATAGTATTATTTAAATTATATGACATTTCTATAATGCATAAATTAATATGTTCTACTTTGTTTACTTTTTACTTCACGACTTCACGCATGTGTAATTAGAGGCTTCAAGTCAGCTGATTTTTCGGTGATCCCACCCGCTATACCAAACCTATGTAAAAAAAACGTGAATTCGTTTTTTCACCAAGAATAAGATTTTTCAGGGATAATTCCTTTACGGAACTTTGGTCCAAACTGAAAAATAAAGTAGATAATTCAATATTTAGATTTTTTACTTGATTTATAACCGAGAAAAGTAAAAAAAAAACACTTTGCTTCATTTTCAAGTGCAAGATGGACCTTAGTGACAAACAGTTGCGCAGCGAAAGCGCATCACTTGAAGCCTCCATTGATCTCAGCTGATTATATAGCTCTGATATCCAGGGGCGTAGACAAGGGGGGGGTTTTGGGTGTTATAACCCCCCCCTTGAGAGCTGAACCTTAGTAAATTTTAAGGGAAAAATAACAAAAAATGGTACTCGACGGATACGATTTAGCTAAAATTTTATGAAAAATTTTCTTAAAAAAAAAACTTTAAAAATATATATCCCCGAAACACATTGTTAATACATCTTTAATTTATTTAAAATCGGTCTACAATATTATGATTATTTAAGTACAGTATATATAATTCTAGTATGATAAATATATTGTGTAGTATTCATTATTAAGTTATTTTTGTTTTTGTATACGAAAAGACACTATAAAGAGTATAAAGACAACAATTTAAAGTATTAAAAATGTTGAAAACATTCCCCGCATGACGTTCAGCATAACAATAAAAATTATATATAGTATAATATTTTATTATTTTTTAATTAATTATATAGGTATATTACATTTTGCAATTGCTAGTTTCATTGTCTCAATGTAAGTCATATGTATAATACTGTACGTATATATTTAAATTTATTATTGAAGTTAAAAAAATCCGATTTTTAAATGTATTAATTTTACAGTATACTTAATGTAATGAATTGACTTTCCTGTTTTGAAATTTAAATTATAATGTGGTCTATTTTTTTATTAAGAAAAAGAACTGTAGTGACAAAAATATTGTAACTGCATAATTAACGATTTACAAATATAAGAAATTTGCTGCAACTTTTCATCGAAAAAAATTATAGTCCACGTCCCTTTTTCAAAAAAATCGCGCACCATGAAACTAATAAAAATAATATAAAAGTGGTTATTAGATGAATTACTTGATTTAACTAAAATTATTTACTCAAAGCTTTATTTATTACGTTAGTGCACGTACAATATTGAAAAGAAATTAAAAAAATGGGATGCAAAAAATATAAAAATATTGCATCATGCCATACATCCTCTATAATAGTGTTTTTTAATAATTTTACCCTAAAAAAGGGGCGTGTCCTTAAAAAAAATCGCGCCTGCGGCGGGCTATTGGGGGGCTACGCCCCCCAAACCCCCCAGTGGGCTATTCTCATTCTTTATTTTCAAGAACCCCCCCTTGAACAAATCCTGGCTACGCCACTGCTGATATCTGTCATGCAGATTAACTCTATGTGCAGACAAGGATTCCTCAAGGCGTGCTGGAACCTGTTACATCATTTTTTCTGTGCCGTCTTCTTCTTTCCTGTCTTCCTTTAATCCTTACATTTCATTCTTCAAATTAATACCTACCTTTTAAATCTATCATTTCCTTTATTTCCATCTAAAAACCATATCTCTCCAGGCAGTGGTACAATCCCATAATCCTCTCATTTTCACTCGCCCTCTCGGTGACGGACTGGAGAGTAGCCATTACGGCGAAAGCCGTTTGTCACCTTCACAATCGCCCTTCCGCAAGGAAGACTTTAACCCATTACCTTCACCTTACATCCCGAGAAGGCGTCTCGGCAGGCCCAGGATAGTTTTATTGTAAACTCGTGTCCGAGACACACATTACATCGGGACCTGTAACTAACTCAACATCAATCAATCTGTCATGCAGGCAGACTAGATAGGTATTATATAGTCAACATGAAAAAAAAAATGTTGTTTGTTGAATGTTGATTTGATATTAAATAGGATTATTAAAAAAATAATAGTAAGTAAATATACTTTTGGTTTGTATTTGTAACATTTTGTTATAATATTTAAACACGCATTCATTGATTTAATAATGTTTTCTTACAAAATTTCAGTTGCATGCCCTGAGAGCAAGGGGAGGGGGAGAGCGCCGCCGCCGATTTTAGGATTCTGATTTGAATTTTTTGGAGGGCTGCAGCAGAGCGAACTTGATTAGTACGCTCTGGCTGCAGCCCTATTAGCACGAGCCGCACAAGATCTACCAGGCACAGGCAAGAAGCCATTAACAAAAGATTGTCCTTAATTCAAATACATGTGACAGAATATATAGCTTTAGATATTATTCTTTCAAAACATTTAGATACCAAGGATATCAAAGATATTAAACACATGACCAAGGGTCATTTTCGTCATAAAAACAGGGATAACCTTAGCCTCCTTCCAAGCAATTAGTACAGCTCCTTGTGACAGTTTAATAAATATTTGAAAATTTGACATAAAGTCCCGGTTAAAAGAAACATCGCAAACTAATTTAAAACAATTTTTAACATGCATTTATATTATTTGGATCACAATCATATCCTTTATAACCGAAAGACTGTTCAATATCAGATTCATTACATGATACTGTAATACTGTATTTAATAAAGAGATGTTATCAGAGGTGGAAGGGACACAGATTAGGCACAAGTTCAAATTTGGTTTGGAAAAGTTTAAATGAAACTTGATATTAAGGGATTATATATTATATCGTAATATCTTTTGCGCCCGATTGCATATACATGAGGTCTAGCTCTAAGCCAGGGCTAACTTTGATGATTTCTATTGTTTGAATAATAGAAATCATCAAAGTTATAGCCCTAGCTGGCTTAGAGCTAGATCTCATCTATTGGTCTTCACTTAATATTTTGCCTTTGTGTGAAAAATAATCTATAATAGCATGTAGGTGAACGAAACCCCAACGTGGCATGCAAGAATTTTCATAACGATTTCATATTAGTTACGAGAAAGCCCAAGGAGTGGACCAAAAAATACTCATGTCATAAGTTTGTTTACTTATATGCGTTTTACCTTGTTGCGGGCGTTGCAACACAACCTGTATCTTTCCCAAAGGTAAACTGTATTTTTTTTGTGCATTTTTTGTGCATTTTTTGAATTTTTTGTAATGCTTTTATTCTCTATTTTATTTATTATTACAAATGCCTTGTCAATCCATGTGTGATTGTGGCCACTCCGAAAAGAAAGCTGAGAGGAATACAGGGATCTATTCAACGCAACGAAAAATTACCTCAGTCCAATTTCCAATGAATTTTGTTTAAATGATTTCGAAGAGTAAAATAATTTGTCATTGAATTTAGCTTCATGTGCAAATATTTGGTTATTTTCCACACTTTATTTTATGCAAAGTGGAAGAAAATAATAAAATTTGGCAGTTTAATGGATATAGGAGCTAGTATATACTTTCAAATAACTTTGTAATCTTTGTACTTTGTTTTTCCGTAATAACTTCATTTGTATTCTTTGTTGAATAACATTACAGGTGCACCCAAAGGATCCAAATACTGCGTTCTGATTATTAGTTTGGGGAAGTTTATTTTTGAACCCGCGAGGATTATTTTTTCCTCTCGGAAGTTTCTCGGTCAAAAGTGCTTGTGCGGCCTACCTTAATATTATGCACAATACTGTGCTGTAAATTCAATTCCTCGTGGATATGATCTCTTGAACATGAGCATACGTATTTCATAATAAATATTGATGGAAAGGTAATTTTTTTTATTTTATTTTTTAAATAAAATAAGCAAAATAATTAATTAAGCATTTACGAAATGTTTATTATATGGTTCATTTCATAGCACTTTTTTGGAAAATACAAGTTCTATTGCAACAGTTTAGGACATCGTCGTAAGTTAAGGATAATATTGTATAATTCGGTGCCCTTGGAGACTTTTGATATTCACTATAATTAGCGGTAATAGCTAGTAAAAGCCTCGCGCGGGGGGTACTGTAACAACATTTGAATTAATTTACTGTAGATACTCAGTCCAAAATTTATGATGGACGAATTCAAATTTTACATAGAACTGCGTAAGCAATTCAATATCTGCAAATTATTAGCACATGCCCACAATTACTTTCTTTTTAAATATATAGAGTGATGTCAGTTGCGAGTTAAAGAGAATTTAAATCCCCTTCTCCCACTCCTTTCTATTTTTCCCTGATCCACGAAGTGATTTTATGGCGAATTCTTCTAAATGTATCATATGCAGTCTACCTATACTGAAAATTATCACGTAGTTATGTGTATACTTGCATTTTGTTATATATATAATTATAAATAATGACGTCAGGTGTAGCAGCGATTTTTTTTTTTTTAACTTGCTTATACTTTCTAGGCAATAAGTAATGTTTTACTTAACGTCATTCTTTGCATATTAAGAGATGAAACGCACTGAAGTTTAATTGCTGATTTATGTTAAAGGCGTTTGCAAAACCTTACATGAAGAAGAATGCCATGTGTACATGTTTAGCTTTAAAACTTACATAACTTTCTTGATTTTGATTTTTTTATTATTATTATTGTTAGTTTTTATTTTTTTTTTTTTACCCCTATGAGATTCAATTGAAGCTCGAGTTTGGGAAATGAGTAACAAGGGAGGGAGCAACATGAATGTGCGCTCGACGGTGCTTGCTGTTTATTCCTGATATTCAGTCAGCGTAATGTAATATGGTAATCACTTAATTAATTTAATTATATAAATTATTTAATTTTATATTAAGCTGCAAGGTCCAACTAGATGGAAATAAATGCTTAATTATGTTATTTATTTTTTAGTGTGCAGTGGATCTTAACAGGCTCTCGCCTACATTCCACATGCACTATAATAGAACAGCATAGCAGCAGGAAAGAAATAAAATCATCAATAAATAGTGTTTAAATACTTTCATTTAGCAGTTGCAACCTTTTTGTGCATGAAAATAAATTAAATTTAGTATTCAAATTATATTGAAAGCCTGTATTACACGATAATTTTTTTCTAGTTATTGTATTCAATTTTTCCTTGCAAGAAAATTTCATCTCCATACAAACAAATGGAGATTAAAGGCCTGTTCGTAAACCCTGCTCGGTGTACACTTTCTGCACCCAATCAACCTTATGTACATAGGATATAAGGTCGATTCAGTCGATTGTGTGTAGAAAGTGTACACCGAGCAGGGTTTACGAACAGGCCTTAAGCTTTCTTGTAAAGCCGGTATTATGGGCTTATTACACGACACAATTTTAGTTACAATTTTTCCTTGCAAGAAAATTTCCTCTCCAAAATACAAACAAATGGAGATTAAGTTTTCTTGCAAGGAAAAATTGTATCGTGTATAAAGCCTGTATTATTTAAGCCAATATTACACGATACAATTTTTCTAAGTATTTTATACGATTTTTCCTTACAAGAAAACTTCAACTCCATTTGTTTGTATGGAGGCGAAATTTTCTTGTAAGCCAAAATTGTAAGCAAAATTGTATCGTGTAAAGCCTATATTACACCATACAATTTTGCATACAAGTTTTCCTTGCAAGAAAATTTCATCTCCATACAAATAAATGGTGTTCAAGTTTTCTTGTAAGAAAAAATTGTATGCAATAGTTAGAAAAATTGTATCGTGTAATAGTGGCTTAATACCAGCTTTACACCATCCAATTTTGCATACAATTTTTTCTTGCAAGAAAATTTCATCTCCATACAAACATTACAAACAAATGGATTAGAAGTTTTGTTAAAAGGAAAAATTGTATACAATAATAATTAGAAGAATTGCATCGTGTAATACCGGCTTAATACCGGCTTTACACGATACAATTTTGCTTACAATTTTTCCTTACAAGAAAATGTCATCTCCATACAAAAAAATAGAGTTCAAGTTTTCTTGTAAAGGATAAAGGCAAATTGTATGCAATAGTTAGAAAATTTGTATCGTGTAATACTGGCTTAAGGAAAAATTGTGTACAATAATTAGAAAAATTGTATCGTGTAATATCGGCTGAAGGCAAAATATTGTGTTGATAATGTGTCAAATCAAAACTCATGAATATTTACGCTGTGGTGCTAAAATGATGCTAATTAAATTGTAAGAACAAAAGTCTGGAGTTAAATGTTACGCAATGTGGTTGAAGGTTGTACATACTTGATGTGGGCAGAGATTGTTATGGGAACATGAGTCATTTTCACTTGAAGTTGCTATTACAACGCTGCAGCAAAACGTATGTTCTGGCGGTCAGTATAATATTATAATTAATTATGATTCCTTTTATACGTATGGCTATACCTACGGATTTAGGTGCTGTGTCCGCTGGGATCAGCCGCAGGACTAATACAACTGTAATACTGTCAAATAACTTTACATTACAATAAAAATAGTATTGACCTCATAAAGTACCAAGAGATGGCATTGAAAACAGCCTCTATAGAATCAGTATGACTCAACTACACGTGTACTTTAGCCAGTAGCAAAGCTCAGATATCAAAACAATGACACTTTTAGAATCACTCAGGTAAAATCCACCAGATGTCCATACCTGTCTTTATGACGTCAATAGCCGGAAGTATTAGTTTCTGCCTTTCCAGTTCATATTTTTTGAATTTTAAAAGTTGAATACAAATTTTGTCAGTGTTTGTGAATCGTGTGAATTGAAACTGCCGAGGGAGCGGCGATCGGCTCGCGATCGCCACTCTCTCGGCAGTTTCCGCGGTCGCTCGTGTGTTTTTTCACCGCGGCGAGTTTTAAGTCAACCAACCGTCGCTGATACGTCACAACTTCACTTTTTCACTAATTGTCCTACAGCAGCACAATAAGTATCTGCCATGGAAAAATTAGTGCAGATGGATAGGATAGGTAATATAAGGTTCCCTAAAGGGAAAAAAAAGCAATCCCTTCAGTTCACCTTTAATACATTTTTGTACAATTGAAAGCAATAAAAAAATAATGTGATGAATAAAATGAATCGCGGAAAAAAAACCCTCGGAAAAAAAAAAACTTGTATTAAAAAACCCTAGGAAAAAAAACCCTCGGGGATAAAAAAAAAACACGGAAAAAAAACCCTTCGCTGAAGGAGCAGCCCCAAGGAGCATTCGTGGCGTAGTAGCGCGGTAGCGAGGTTTCACGGTGTGGGGAGCTCATCAAAATGTAGAAGTCTACGAGGCGATGTTGTGGAAGTTAACTATTATCTGTATAGTAATTCCAACTGTGTTTTTAGTTAAAAATTATTTTAAAAACATATATTTTTTCTAACTTCGAATATTATATATTGGATATAAAATAATTAAAATAAAAAAGTAATAAAACAAAAAAAGTCGTCGTCCTACTCGTATTATTATTATATAACATATATAGACATAAAATGAACATTTGAAAATTATATAATATCTAATAGGTTAAGCATAGCCCTCTGGTTTATTCCAACTTAACCCAGAGGGCTATGGGTTAAGTGATTCAATAATTATTATTAACATGACTAATGAGACTAATCAGATATATGATATCTTATGTAATATATATTATTGGAACATATATAATGATAATCTGTCAAAATAGGAAAAAAAAATGAAGATAGACAAGCTTTAACTTAAAAATGCCGCAGCGCCGCATTCTGACATTTCTGACATCGCTTCGTCCGTAAGGTTTATTAGGAGAAAAATCTTATTTATTTTTTCATTCAAATTCTATGCTGCACAAAATCTCGAATATTTTTTATGTCGTGTAAAGTGATCTTTCCAGTGGCTCATATTTAAATTATTAATCTTGCCCTTCATAAGAACCGCCGGAACTCCCCACACCGTGAAACCTCGCTACCGCGCTACTACGCCACGAGAATGCTCCTTGGGGCTGCTCCTTCAGCGAAGGGTTTTTTTTCCGTGGGTTTTTTTTATCCCCGAGGGTTTTTTTTCCTAGGGTTTTTTTTCAAGGGTTTTTTAATACAAGGGTTTTTTTTCCGAGGGTTTTTTTTCCGCTTACCGAAAAGAATATATAATATATATGGGGTGTAGCATCAAGCATCAAGATATATCTTATACCGAACTTATATATAATTACGGCATTCAGATTGAAATAGAGTAACGTGTAATTAATATCTAATTAAGGTCTTGTGTATATATATAGTGCATAATGTTTGCTCAATAGCCTCCCAAGTGATATAAAAAGTGAGATAAATTTAAATGTTTGAAGAGAGTGAAAAAATATTTGTTTGATAATAATAATAATGTGTGCATTGCAGTATTAACGATTTTTACAAAAGTGAATAATATATTAATTATGCCATATATACTATATATTTTGACTTGTCTTGTAAGTGAGATGAATAAATATTTGAATTTGAAAATAACTAATTTTAAATTGATGTGCAAATTTGGTGGTTTTAGAGCTAATTAATTATACGCATACTTTTTATACTACAAGAGATATTGGGTATTCACCCAATATTGGGTATATTGGGTATTGGGTATAGAGATATTCACGAAGCAGTTAGCCAGGTTTCTAAACACGTTTAGTTTAATGTACTATACCTGTTTTACGTGTTATACCACCTATATTAAACGTGGTTAAGCTAAACGTGGTTAGAAACCTGGCTAACTGCTTCGTGAATCGCGCCCAATTATATTATCCTAAAAACTTTCGTCATTAATCAATTTTTTACATTTGTAATTGCTTTATAATGCATTTTGTTTGTTTTTCTTGTCACTCTCTAAACGAATATTGGTAATGGAGATGGAAAGTTTCTATTGAATAGCTTTTTTTGCAGCTCTCTGTGAATAGTGTGGTTTGTTGCTGACTATAATATATAGTACTCATGCTGACAAGGCCAAATACTTGTGTGTACCTCACCGGAACTTATACAGTCGAGTCGAGCGGTAGGCACAACACCAAGAAGCCGCTCAGCTAGTCTTTGACGTTGTACAATTTGGTAGAGCAAGTCTGTAGAGTGCAAATACGCCCTTCATGCAGGAGTACACCAATTATCGGAGCTAGGAGCCGACGGGCTTGTTGGGTGCATGCGAAATCTTGGTTTGCTGCGTGCACAATTCACTAGATTCATGGCCATGACTCGCACTGGCATCCGTGATTCTATATTATATAATAGTGTCACATCGAGGGTGGAGCGTCCTGAGTTGGGCTGGCTAACAACGGGTATGGTCCAGCTTGGGGCTTGGGGTAGCTCTAACCCCGCACATTAATGTGATACCTCTCTCACATCATGCAAGCTGGGTTACATATATGGCTGCATGGAGACGTCCGGCTGCATTGTGTAACTGCTTGCGTTGCAATTGCACACTGCTGCTGTGAGGCGCCTCGGCCCAGCTCGTGGTAGTTGGAAGATGGGAGCCACCTCTGATGTTTGTGCCTGTCGGCACTTGTAATTTATACAAGGTAATACCTCTCTCCTTGTTTGTGCACTTGTTGTTATGATTTGTCACATTTGTCTTTGATTATAATAATAAAACCATAGTCCCAACCTTAATGTTGTGACTTTCCTTTAAATACTTAATTATTCCTTCTCACTCTAATTAGGCTAACTTTAGGGACGCCCCATCTCGGCAAGCAGGACACCCTTCAGCATGTTAGCATGTTACTAACAATTAAGACGTAACAAGACTTGTGTAAAAAATTGATATACTCTGCTACAATTTGAGTCACGTGTAGTGGCATTTGCCATAAACACGCAAAAATGGAATAACGGCGCAGTGCATTTTGACCGGTTCTCGTTACATATAACCAAAGTCAAGCTACGTTGAGCGTGTTAGTACTTTTGGATGGGTGACCGTTTCAAGTAAAAATTACGCTGCTCCCTTCTTGTCCAGAGAAGCACTTGTGTGTGGTTCGATCTCCAGGCTCTGAATATCACTTTGGTCTTTGATGGTCCATTGATGAAAAGTAGAATTGTCCGTCATGATTGTGGTTTTCCACGCGGTTTAAACTCCAAGCTCATAAGGGTGTACACTTAAAAAAAAATCTAGTGAATATATATTTTAAGCATAGAGCATAGTATATTTTAAGCATAGTTTCGAGTTTTTCGAAAAGATTAGAAACAAAAACTAGATTGATTGAACAAGGACAAAGGATATTTTTACACCCTGCAATGACTACTGCCACAATCCCAAACCATAAAAAAACTATTTAGATTAGTTAAATTTAATCAGTACTGTCAGTAGGGTTTATAGTGGCATAACCACAGTTTATAGGCAAAATATTGCTTGCACCACTCGTTTTTATAAACAGCTTTATAGCATACAGAATTTTATATTTGGTTAAGTGTAGTCATTTTGTATTAAATTTACATTCACCAATTGGGTACTATAATGTTAATATTTTTACATTTTTGTCCTTTCGATATCTTTATTTGTTTTAATCAATTCATATATATTGGATTACAAATAATTTGTAATCCAATATATATGAATTGATTAAAACCCATGCAAGAACATTCAGCATTAATTATTACAGAGGCATTTAGATAATATATCATTGTGGTACGTGTGAGTTGAATGGAATATCATTAATTAAATAAATTAAGAATTATATTTATGGATATGATTCTCAGTCCAACTCCATTATTAAGTCAATTTTCATTCAATGGCAAAAACTTGGCATATCGTTAGTCTGTAAAAATTCTGGGTATATAGTTATATCTTCTTATATGAAATTTACAGTCTGAAACTCCTTAGCTAAGCTGTTAGGATTTGCGCAGCGAAATCGTACGGGATTTATATACCTAAAATCAAGCATATATCGCATATTTATCTCTGATAAGATCAAATATTATTTCACTTATGGCGCTCCTGCTTAATTGACACCCGACAATTAAGAGATTAATTTAAAATAAATCTTTTCCTGGCTGTTCTATTATAGCAAAGATTGTACATAAGATTACTTTCAAGTTATGGATATCATTTTCTTAAAAAAAAGAGAGAGAGAGAGAGAGAGAGAAAAAAAAATTAACAGACGTATATAATTTGTGATAGTACAAGTACAATTAAGCATGGAAGGCCTATAAGAGACAAAAATGGTGCAGTTGTTCTGATTTTCCAAAAAGTAAGATTACAATAATTGTGTAAAAATGGTTATGTATATAGAACAGTATCCCAGGAAATCAACTGCCGCACCATGCATGTCGAGTCATGTGTGTAATATAAAATATAGTCATTTTGCAAAAGCTGTAACCAATTAATTAATTATGTATCTTGACCTCTAGTAGTAAAAATCACTTGCTATAGTAATGCCACAGTGATGAATATGTTTTCATTGAATATTGGAATTTTGGGACATTTCCCTAATTTTATTTCTAAATTTTTTATATGCAGCAAAAAAATAAGCTTCTGAAATATATATATATATATATATATATATATATATATATATATATATATATATATATATATATATATATATTTATATATGTTAGAAAAATATATTTGCAAGCGAGGTATCATATGGATGAATAAAAAGTAATTACAATTACCTTAAAAACTGGGCTGTCACCATCGCTGATAGTTTACACTTCACACGATGCACTTAAAATCACACACCCCCACAGTCTCAACGTGCACAATTAAAATACAGTCAGTGTTAGTACAACTGAAGAGGACAACGGTTTGTTGTTGAAAGATTTTTTGTGTGGTTTTTATATATTTTAATTGTGCACGTTGAGACTGTGGGGGTGTGATTTTAAGTGCATCGTGTGAAGTGTAAACTATCAGAGAGGGTGACAGCCCAGTTCTTAAGGTAATTGTAATTACTTTTTATTCATATATATATATATATATATATATTATATATATATATATATATATATATATATATATATATATATATATATATATATATATATATATATGTATATATATATATATATATATATATATATATATATATATATATATATATATATATATATATATATATATATATATATATATATATTATATGAAGTCAACTAGTCATTAATATTAAACGTTTCTACCAGTGTCAACGTCATCAAGATATTTAATTGTCCCATGGTATTTTCTTTGCAATCTCTAAATATATTATATTTTGATGAGATCGGTCAATAGCTTCAACTTGAACGTTTTTTAATATCCTATCTTTATTTGAGAAAATAAAAAATATTAATAATATATTATTATATGTTAAATTCAAATTTTTATTTCGATCGTTGGCTTTACAGCATAGATCACGTCAGAGTTGTTACATAGATTATACATAACAGATAATTAATTCTAATTAACATAGTACTTAAAAAAAAACATACATAGTACATAGATGTTTAAAAATAACATACACAGGTATATAAAATATTCATGAATAAAAATACACTAATAACATGATTATGTTCATTATTAATATTTTTTTTTTAATTTTCACGATATTTTTTTATATAAGAGGAAAAAAAATGTTTCAAAATCATGCACTTTCACATATAATTTCTTGATTCACTACATTGCTTGATGCACAATGTTTCTTGATGCACTATATATAGTTCACATAACACTTTTGATGGTCAAATCTAAAAATAAGCAAATTAACTGTTTTTAATTTGGAGCCATTGATAAAGATGACATTTTTTGTTTTTGTTGATCTGTAAGAGCAACGTTCCAGTTTGCGACGTCCTCATCGGTTATTTTTGAGTTTTCATCATAAAAATCTTTAATTTTGTAATATTCTTTTTTGATTAATATAGTTTTTAATTTGTTTTTGAACACATTATCACTTATTTCATTTTTTAATGACTCAGGTAAAAAGTCATATATTTTGTGAGTTTGGTAGTATGGATTGTTTTTATAAAAGGCTGAATGATGTTTTTTTATTATAACTTTTGATTTATTTCTAGTATCGTAGGGAGAGATGTCGGAAACTAGAGCGTATGACTCTGGGTGTAATCTTTTGTACATTGCACAATTTAATAGGTAAATACAGGGTAGAGTTAACAATTTCAAATCATAAAAATGACTTCTGCAGGAATCCATCTTTTTAAAACCTTTTATTGTTTTAACTGATCTTTTTTGTAATATGAATAAACGGGTTAATACCGCATTATCACTTCTCCAGATTATGACAGAGTAGCTTACATGAGAATATACAGTAGCATAGTAAACTGAGAGTAGAATATCATTTGAAACTAATCCTCTCAATGAATAAAGTAAAAAATTTCCACGATTAACTTTTTTTGACAGTTCATTTAATTGAATATCCCAGTTTAATGTATTATTAATATGAAGCCCTAGAAATTTCGTATCAGTGGCTTCTTTAACTGGTTTGCCATCTAATTCAATATTTATATTTACATCTTCGGTATTAGTAGGCAGATGGAATCTGAGAAAAGTAGTTTGTCTATATTTAACAGTAAACGATTATCTTTACACCAATTTTCAACTTGTTGTACAGTGTTATTTGCTTTTCTCTCTAATTCTTTCACAGATTTTGCTGATATCCTGGCATTGGTATCATCAGCGTATTGCTCTACATCATCAGTATCTTTTAGATGTGATGCAAGATCATTAGTCGTAAAATTGTAAATGCGTGGGCCTGTCTTACTGCCCTGGGGAACTCCTAGGGTAACGGGCAGAAGAGCTGATTTATAGACATGATTTAGGTCTCCAGGCGCGGATCCAGAAAAAAATTTCGGGAGGGGCTGTCTCCATAAGGCCAATGTTAAAAAAAAATATTGGAGTGGGGGAAATGCCTATATTGCCCATGTTAAATCCAAAATTTCGGGGGGGGGGGCTGCAGCCCCCCCAACCCACCCCCTGGATCCGCGCCTGTAGGTCTCCATTTAATTCAGATTTAATTTCAACGTACTGATATCTGTCATTAAGATATGATTCAAAAAGTTTTATACTATTCACTTCGCAGCCCATTGCGCGAAGTTTGGAGATGAATATATTGGGGGGGGGGGGGGGGAGGCAATCAAATGCTTTTGAAAAATAAAAAAATAGACCCAGTGAGTATTTTTTTTTGTTCCAAGTCATCATAAATTGGATTAATAAATTCAAAAATAGCTGTAATAGTTGATTTATTTACTTGAAAGCCATGTTGAGTTGGGGATATTATCTTATGTTTTTTTTCATAAGCAGCAAATTGGTTGTCTATTAAAGCTTCAAAGATTTTTGAAAAAACTGATGATAAACTTACTAGCCTATAATTTTGCAGGTTATTTCTATCTCCTTTTTTATGAAGAGGATTTACCTTTGAAATTTTTAAACAGGATGGGAAAATTCCCGTTAAAATTGATTCATTTATTACGTATGAAAGTGGGACCGCGATGAGTTCAGCACAATATTTTATAATTGTTAATTAATTATTAAAATTAAACTACTGCTTTAATTTTTTGAGGGTAATAGACTACCTACATGACTTTATCATTGCAGAAATTATTATTAGAGAGAGGAGGGTATCAATTTTCATTCTACTCTCCTTTTTTTATTTTTCGGGTTGTTCATATTAATTTTTGGAATATTTATTGAAAGTGCGGCCACACCCCTTGGAGACGTCAATATCTTATACTTTTATCAAAAACCAAACACTAATTTATAGCATTGGTGATACACACCCTCTTAATTTTACGTATAATATATGTATATAGCTGCCAAATATTACTCATATAGATCCCACCACCAGTTTACCATGATCTTCTGAAAGTCTTACCAGGGGTGTTATATATATATATATTTATATATTATATTAACGTTTTTAGTTGTTTCGTCTTCTAATTAATGAACCCAGTTACTAGCCTCAAGTTACTTTAATTGACTCCTCCAATGTCCCAATCATACAGTATACATATATAATTTATACGAATAATTCGTATAATATTACATAAACATAATTATGTAACATAATATATATTATATATAATAGTGTATATATTTTGTGAGAATTAAGGCTTGCTCCATCTCAGAACTGGCCACTGAGAGAACTGTGGAATATCTCAATCAAGATGGTCTGTAACCGATTTATTTTCAAATTTTTTGCAGACCGAGAACTAAAAATATGAAATTAGCGAAAGCACAGAGAGAGGCGTCAATAGGCATCGTTTCTTAATAAAAAGAGAGAACCTAAAAGGGGCGTAGGTTCAAACCTGAACTTTGAATAAATTTTTAGCAATACTTCCTGGCCTCTAAAAAACCTGAAAAAAAAATCAGAATAAGATAATTTTGTGCCCTTTATTCATTTCTCAAAACAAAATTTCATGCAGGTTGTCCATTATACATTTATTTAAAATGTCTAATTATTCAAACTATCGTCAATTAAAATTTACAGGCTCCGCTACTACTCCTTTGAGTGAACAGAAATGTATAGGCTGTTAAAATTAAAAAGAATATTTTTATGACTCTCTGTATAGCTTCACATCAGTGGTGCTCAGGCCTGTTTGCTACAAACTTATTCTTATTATATGACATGATACCTCTCACATGGGCTCGCTGACGCCAGCCACACCACGGAAATCGCAAACTCGGACCAAGGCCGCCTACATTATACCGCGCAATTTGATATCATACTTTCTACAGAAGTAATAATTCGATATATATTCTTGGTTGTAATGATACTATTAATATAAAATAAAGTTGTGCGCAGTTCTGTAAACCTTATATTGTTATTATATTTTTAATGCGTCGTTTTTCTGGTATATTTTTATTATTAATTATTTTGCAAAATGAAAAACATGCTTCTCTTACCCAGGCGTTATGCTTTACGATGTAGCTCCCCTGGCTTTGAACCATCGCACTTCTGGTTCATTGAGAAAAGCTGTATAGCGTCGTTCCGATCCTGACTGAGTACTGATATAGGTTTCCATGTTTTCCTTTATAGTCACAGGAATGCCAGAAAGGATTGCAAGGCAGTTAATATTCGACCCCGTTTCGGAAGAACCCGCGAAACACAGAAGTAACAGTTTTGTAAAGTTTGGATTGTTACTCAGTGATTAATAATTATTGAAGAGAAGTGAAGTACCCAATTATGGTTTAAATTCATAAAACAAAATTGTGAAAAAAAATGTGATAAATTAAATTGCGTTTTGTTGACCTCACACAAGATTATACAGTTAGGGTGTTCGACAAGTCCTCTTCATTCACAAAAATCAGCGAAAATGAAACCTATGTCCCAATGTATGTATACTTTCTGTACATAAATTTGAACTTCTGAATTTAAAATTTTATACAAAATGTGGCGGATTTCCCAAAAGTGCCATGTGGTTTGCTCTTTTTCTTCAATTTTCTCGACTGCAGCACCTGATCTGATATGCAATACATCAGACCTTTTGCTTGACATTTTTTTACTCATATTACCATAATGTTTCTCCACATGAACACCGTTAACACGCGTTAGCGCATAGTACGGACTGGATGGCGGTCGTGATGCGGTGCTTGAGCCTCAGTACTTCGCACACCAGTGTCATGAACTCGTTGGATAGGACGATATATATACCCCAACCACACATCGACGTCCCCTGACCCCACTCCACCGGACTTCTTTTTGTGAGGTTACGCGAAGGAAAACGTGTCCAAGTTAGTACTCATGTCATTGTTATTATTAATTATTATACAAGACGAGATATCTCGCTTATGATTATGGGGAGTTTCAAAAGGACTGTAATTTATTCACATGATAAAGTGATAAGAAATTTGTTAATTATATGCAGGTGTAGTTTCACTTTATTATGTAAGCAGAATATTACATTTCAGGCATCAGTCATACATTCCCAAACTTGTACGTGCATGCTGTTAAATATTAATTTAAGTGGTGCTGTATTAAAAGAAAAGCTTCAATATGCGATTTGGAGGCAAATTGATGAAGTTCTGTGATCATGGTAAATTGATGGAAAATGTCAGCAGGAATTCAATTTTTTATATATTTATCTTATTAAATGCAGAAAATATGCTAATTGTCCTCAAACGGTCTTGAATAGAGGCTTCAAGTGATGCGCTTTCGCTGCGCAACTGTTTGTCGCTAAGGTTCATCTTGCACTTGAAAATGAAGAAAATTGTTTTTTTAACTTTTCTCGGTTATAAATCAAGTAAAAATTCTAAATCTTGAATTATCTACCGTATTTTTCAGTTTGGACTAAAGTTCCGTAAAGGAATTTTCCCTGAAAAATCTTATTCTTAGTGAAAAAACGAATTCACGTTTTTTTTACATAGGTTTGGTATAGCGAGTGGGATCACCGAAAAATCAGCTGACTTGAAGCCTCTATTGTTTCCATGATATATGCAGCAGAAACTGTACATACATATATTATAGGACGTAATTAGGAACGAATGCGCGTTACTTAGCATATGGGTGGCTTCTTTGCAAACCCATATACATATACATATATATATATATATATATATATATATATATATATATATATATATATATATGTATATATTACTGAAATGCATCGTGTTCAAAAGTACACGCCCAAAATTTTAATTAAGAAATAGAGGAATAGTGAAGTACATATTTTTTTTCAACAAGGAATAATAACAATAAAAAAACACAGAAAAATGTATTTTATATCATTATTTTAAAAGAACAATTAAGTTTTGTATTACCTACGTCTGTCCCGTTCGTTGGTTTATTTTTGAACGCGAATGCCACTAATACGCCATTCACACAACTGGCTGCAAAACATGATATTGAATACCATCATCATGCAGTCACCACTTCTCTAATACTGATGTCTGACGTCCTGCATGAAAGTCGGGATTATATACACAGACCGGGTGATACCCGTAAAGTTTGTAGATATGTGAGACCCAATTCAAAGATTTTAATTCCTAAAAATAGTTTAACCTGCCCTCTATTGAAACTGAAAACCAAAGAATTCCATTTCAAATAGCTCCACCAAAAAAAAAAAAAAAAAAAAAAATGGTGTTTCGGATGCCAGCTTTTTACTCAAACTTCGTGTGAAGAATGGTACAGTTAAAAATACAGATGTAATTAATCTATATATAATGTGATGAATTTTTTAATAAAAAAAATTAAAGTGCCGTTTTCCAATTTGACGTCATAAAGTACCAATAGATGGCACTATAAACAGCCTCGATAGAAGCAGAATGACTCAGGTACACGTGTACTTTAGCCAATAGCAAAGCTCTGTTAAGTAAACAATGCCACTCTTAGCATCACTCAAGTAAAATCCACCAGAGGTCCATACCTGTCTTTATGATGCTATACTGTATACACATACACAACCCTTAATGTAAAATTGAGCTCCATTTCATCCAAATATAAATTTATATTTCTGCTGACATTGCCATCAATCAGAATTAAGGATTATTGTCACTATATGGTAATTATTTTTTAATGATAAAAAAATACAAAATTTAGATCAGAACATAGAGAACAAAATGACTGTTCACTTTTTGAAGTAAAAAAAGTAATTATTTACTTCAGTTTTTGAGATATTATTATTTTTTTTTTAGTTGAGAAAGATGCTGATTTGACTTGATCTGACTAATAGCCTCCAGATTTCCAATGATATTCGCACTATTTATATCCTGAATATCTCAATAGACCGACTTTTGCTTCATTTTTTTCGCTGAATTTTTATGTTGTAATGCAAGGAAGGTTTACTATAATTTTCAAAGTGATTCACCATCTCCTAAGACTAGTAATCGGTTCACATCTAATTTCAAAATTGGAGGTATAGAAATTCCCCCTTAACTTTAACTTCTTAATTTTAAATTTGAACTTATAATTAAAAAAAAGTAAAGGCGTTTTCTGGGAAACCTGATTGAATAGCAATACAAAAAGAAAATAAATTGGCTATTCGATATGTGTTGGAGCTCAATGTTTTATTAAGGGTTGTTTTGGTTAATTATAAAATATAGCACCAATAGATTTGGAAGTTACATTCAAGGTGTATAGAGGTTTATACCTCTATACACCTTGGTTACATTTACCTCAAAAATGGAAATTTGGTGCATGTTGAATAAAACATGTAACATTTATTTAACGATCGAATTAACATGTAAATAAAAATTGCATAAAAATATACGATTTTTGGGTTTCAGACCTCCAGAAGGGTTCACAAAAAAATCATTGCAACTTCATCGGCTGGATCTCAGCTATCATTGCAGGGAACAAATTTTCAACCTAATACACCTTATATATGATCATGAACCATGATCAAAAATGAAAGACTCGCTCTGTTTATGCAGTGCAGTTGTTTTTAATTTATATACAGCATTTATAGAGTTTCACAACATAATTATAATAAATTAATTTAATTATTAATACTTACTTTTATTTCAATGCTGCAGCTAGAAAATAATAAGTTTCACTAAAAAAAATAATAATATAACAAAGACCTTGGATTGACGTATTTCCTTTTACTACATTGAAATTTTTATTTTAGATTTCTTTCGGTGAAGCAATAATGAAATAATAGTAATTGCATCAGGCTGAATGAGCTAAAACTCATGCTATATTGCCAGTTATTAATATACCCTTATTTATATTTAATATTAATAAGTGGGAAATTATTCGACTGACAAAAGTGTATTCACGATTTTTTTCACACCATTTTTTGTTATTTATTGAAAAACATACATATATTGCAATTATAATTGCATACAATACAGGATTGCACCACTTCATGCAGAGAATATTATATTATTCAGTATACTGTTATATGTGTCTCAAATTTTCTCCCGAGTATATTTTTTAACTTTCCTCGAACTGTATTTTTGGCAATGTAGTGTATAGGTTTGAGATACGACAAAAATCTTTCAATTCATAATTAAAATTTCTCCTGAGTAATTTTGCACGCCGGGTTGTGTAGCGATAGAGCGTACAGAGCAGGTGGCGCACGCACTATTGCCATAATCAGAGCATGAAGCCACGCTAGCAAAACAAAATTTACAAGCGAGCCTTCGTTAGAAATGAAAAAATATCACCGTAATATTGACCTGAAAGCTTAATTTTTTATTATTAATATAATTATATCTACTAAAAATGAGTTTCCTTGCATAAATTATAATTCTTAACACAAAATTTTCCCGGGGCCGTGATAAGATTTATTTTTATTTTACCAAATGACTTTTTTTTTAACACTATAAAACATTCTGCAATATTTTTGTATCATCGAATGTAATAATAATTAAGAATTCCGTAATGTAGATTAAATTGAACCAACCAAAATTTGCAAGTGTACTTGCCAAAAAGAGTGATAAAAATATTAAAAATGAAAATAGTTCATTAAATTTTTAATGGATTAATTAAGGGTCAAAGAGATTATAAATTTGCAGTTTCTTAATATATATTATCCATTATTTTTTCTATATATATGGATGTTAAATTAGTGAGACATTTGCCCAGCCTTAATTGGCATGGAACCTACGGGCCAAGAACCGAAGCCACATGTATTTAAAAAATAATCAGGATTTATTTAATAATTATTTTGCAAAATGGATTTAATCAATCGTACTTATGATTCATGAACATTAGCGTACACAATACATCTTTTTGGAATAAGCTGCCGTTTAATGATGTTAAATTGGTTTGTGATCGGCAATTTCCACTTGCTTTAAATAAGAATTATATTGCCATTGTGTAATGTACTGTACTACATTGACTATATATATATGGCTATGTATATATATATTATGCTATAGTAAAATAGTAAAATTATATCTTGTGCTTTTTTTTTTGGGGGGGGGGGGTGATTAATAGCCACTCTTATTAGTGTTGTGGTGCTCCCAGCGCTTTAATGGACAACATGCATGAAAAATTTTTATTGCAGAATTGAATAGAGGGTACCAAATTATGCTACTCTGAATTATTTCAGATTTTTTTGAGACCCAGAACCATTTTTTAATAACTATTGAAAGTGCGGCCACGCCCCCCGGAGGCGTCAATAGGCGTCCAGTCTCTATCCTTTTTATTAAGAATTCAGGGGTGCCAACTGAAATCACAGGACTTTCAATAGTTATTTAAAAATAGTTCCGGGTCTCAAAAAAATCTGAAAAAATTCAGAGTAGCATAATTTGGTACCCTCTATTCATTTCTGCAATAATTTTTTTTCATGTATGTTGTCCATTGGCATGTTATCTCCACTCTAAACAATTGTATGTTATCTATGTATTGGGTGAGATAATAAACAAAGAAACAAGGATACAAACACATTCGTTAAGTATTGCACTTTTTCTGTGAGATATAAAAAAATATTGAAATATAAAATATATATATAATTGATACGTAAAATTTATAAATTTTACACTTAATTACAGGTACTGTTACGATGATTGCCAGCCAGAGATTCGAAGCACGCGGACGGAGTACATCACCGCGAGCCGCGACTTATATTTAGAGAAAACATATTGCACTCTAACTTTCTACACAGCATTTTTTTTTATCTGTCTCTTTGTTTGTGACTTTCCCTTACTGAAGCTTCGGTGCATCAGTAAGAGTTTTGATTTATAGTCTTGAGCACTGCTCTGCATTGTTGGCGTTTTTTTAAAAATTAATACCAATGAAAGATTCATACAAAGTACCTATGACAGAATGACGATATAATAATAATAATAATACTATATAATTTGAATATACAATTACATTTCATCATTTGAGCTTGTTATGCAACTGCATAAAATACATAAAAAATGTACGTATTTGCATGCAAATGGACTAATTAATAATATTTATTATACTGATGGAAAATTAGCATTAATTTTTTTACTATTAGCTCAATCGAAAGAGGGGGTTGAAAAATACACATGTGAAATTTATGACTTTTTAGTACTGCATCATGCCTATTATAAAATAGAGACCTAAAGAATTCAAATAACCTTAAGGCGGCGCGTCCGTGACGCGACAGCAATGACGTCATTGAACTGTCCGATCAATCAAACGATCGTCTATATAATGCTTATAAAAAAGAAATTAATTGTTGCTTATTAGTCTTATTACCATAACAACATAGTTATTTAGAAGCGTTGTAAAGTCAATCCTTTCTTTGACCGGACAGTTTAATGACGTCATAGTTTATGGCGTCATGGACACCACCTAGAGGTTACTTGACTTTTAGATCTATATTTTAAGCATGATTCATACATATATATATATATATATATATATATATATATTAAAAAAAAAATCGCATTAATTTCACAGGTGTATTTTACGATATCTTCTTAATTCGATTGAGTTACTAAAAAATTTGATGCTAATTAATTGACCATAATTGTAGCATATTTTCTTCTTGTCTTTCAAAGCTATTGATCGCGCAGATATTTTACACTGCATATGTGCATGCATGGAATCGTAGAGAATTTCAAGAAGAAGGAATCAGGCGCGGATCCAGAAAAAAAAATTCGGGGGGGGGGGGGGACTGCCTCCATAAGGCCAATGTTAAAAAAAAAATTGGAGTGGGGAAATGCCTATATTGCCCATGTTAAATACAAAATTTCGGGGGGTGGGCTGCAGCCCCCCCAGCCCCCCTGGATCCGCGCCTGGAAGGAATCGAATGGAAAACAAACAAACAACTGGTTCATCAAGGGATTAGGGAACCTAAGTGGTCTCTTTCCAATTTTCGTCATAATTAATATGTATGCATGGATAAGAGATTGACTCATTTTGCATGCATAATATAATATTTATAGACGAGACAAATCATTCGAGACTTACAAAATGCTATTCTGAATTTGATTTGCGTTCAATAATTTGAAGAACTACGTCATGTCATCACTTTCACCACATTATTTCTTAGAGAAGTGGAAAATGAAAAGCTATTAAATTTAAGGGTATTCTCATTAAAATATTTCTTTAAAAAGTACACGGTTTGTTATGCGTCCTAGCATTCGCTGAGGTGAGACTGAAGGAACCGTGGAAAATCTCAGTCGCTCAGGACGGACAACTCTACTTTTTATCAATGAACCAAAGGCTACCAAAGTGATGTCCAAAACCTGGGGAACTTTGAGTCTCCTTATATAATTGTCTGAGGTCTCGGTACTCTCCGTGTACTTGTCAATAATGGTTCCACCAGGCAGAGGGGGGGGGGGGAGGGGGTTGTGCTATATCTCCCCTCTCCATTAGAACTAAACCTTTAAACATAAAAAAAAAAATTGAAAAAAAAATATGAAAAAAAAATATGTACGTATGGTCGATACATATATACCAGATGATACAATTTTATGTAAAATTCCCTTTAAAAACTTATTGTACTGTACACAAATTTCAAAACTTGAGTATATATATAGTAATAAAATTGTTTTTAGAATCAATAAAGCAATAAAGCACTAACTCAACTTTTTTCGGAAAAATTAATACGAGTGTATACCCGAATTAAATAATCTACAATAATACAAAATTAATTTGTTTGTATAATACGTCCTATGATTTTATGACACTATAATAATTAAATTAAAATAGATATATATTACTTGATAGTTAATATAACACTTAATTGATTTAGTTGAAGCTTTATATATTATATAATTTTTGTGTGTAATACATACATTTATATGGAACTTCACAAATAGATGGTGATTATACTTTTATAAAATAAATATTAATAAATTGGAAAAGTAAATTCAAACCGTTACATTAATTATGCACTTGTACGTATACGCATTGAAAAATATATGAAAAATTGGGGTGAATAAAATATGAAGTTTTGTATGAGCCTTTTCCTTAATTTTTATAATAGTAAGTTTTTGTAATTATTTGCTTTAAAAAAAGGCACGTGAAACGTGACCTTAAAAAAAAATTAAAGCAGGCCTGCGGTGACAATTAAGCTATTGGGGGATGCCATGACGGTGGGCTATTAAAATTGGTTTTATCTTCACTACTAAAATGCGAAGGAATGAAAAAAAAAAAAAATGTTTTAAAATAACTTTGGGAGGAACTTTTCATTTTTAATGATACTGGAAGCTTTTAAAGAGCGCAATCGCCGCAATTTGTCGTTCCTTCCCCCCCAAAATTAATTAATAATAATTAATAATTATTAAATAATTAATCAATTAATAGTAATTATAATTATTAATTAATAATATATTAACTCTATGGCCGCGCCGGCCTTAAAAAGAAAAACAGCTTAACACCGTGGCAGTGAGTAGTCATAAGGTAGAAGGTTGGGTCAGACCGACCCAGCTAATTTATATTAAAATTATAAACATTAATTTTATTATAATAATTATAATATTATAGAAATTGTATTTTTTTTATTGATATAATAATATTTGATATGCTCGTTCAGTCTCGTCCAATTCCGCTCTTACTCGGCTTGTTCCTAACAGTACTCTGTTTCTCCTCCCTGTTCTGGGTTCTCCTCCTCCCACCTCCCACCTGGCTGCAAAGCAATGAGCCGACTGCGCCGAGTCTGACGTCGGGTCTGACGTCGTGCTAGGCTGAGCTGTCGTAGCGTAGAGCTGGCTGCTGTGTAAGCTGTGTAACTGTGTTGGTGACTCAGTTGAAACAGAGCTTTGCACCGAACAGGGTGGATATCATGTAATTTGTAATTTGACACATTAGGTATATCGTGTGATTTAGTTTTATATGAATATATGATCTTCATATAATGTGTTATTGGGTTACATAATGATAGTATATGATGAAAATCATAACAAAAACAACAAAACAATAAGTTCAATTAAACAGGATACATGACATCAATTCCGCCTGTGACGACATGAGTCGTGGATATTATGTGCCGTGTGCCCCATTCCTGTATTTTGTAAGTATAAAATATAATATATTCATTGAGTAAAAAATCAGTATGCATAATATACTAAACGATTTGTTTGTATAATATACACAACATTACAATAAAATTGTATGATACAGCCGGTATATTATTTGTGCGGATTGCTTATATTATAATATGCACTTTACCCGAATATACTCAATATACCCATGGTATGCATATAGTTATACCCTATAGCTAATATTATAAACATTTAACCTAAGTAAGAGCGTGGCGCAGTGCATTGACCGGTTCTCGTTAGATCACCGAAGTCAGGCTACGTCGAGCGTGGTTAGTACTTGGATGGGTGACCGTTTCAAGTAAAAAATACGCTGCTCCCTCCCTGGGGTAAATTCATCTCGCTTTCCACCCAGTGCAGTGATGCACTTGTGTGTGGTTCCCCAGGCTTTGGACATTGCTTTGGTCCATTGAGAAAAAGTAGAGGTGTCCGTCCTGACTGAGGTTTTCCACGGTTCCCTCAGTCTCACCTCAGCGAATGCTGGGACGCGTAAGCATGCAGGCCGTGGCCACTATCCGTTCCCTACCTTATTCCTACCCAGTACCCCGCCGTGAGCTGTAAGCTCTTAGGGGTGTATCCTTGTAAAAAAAAAAAAAAAAAAAAAAGTATGCATACGTGCAACCATCTCTGTATAAATGGACAGTTGATGCACAGTATGATATATACCACAGTAGAATTCCAAGAGAGTTCTGTGTACTTCTGTTGTGAAGAAAATTGTCACATGTTGTCATAATTAAAGTCATTAACCCTCGATCCCCTCTCCGGCCTCTCCCTTGCTAAGGGTGCCAGTGGTGCACACGCCCCTCTATATATGCCACCCCTTTAGCCATGTGCACAACTAGCCTTTAAATTCTAAAAATGGATAAAATAAAATATTAATCAACAAACAGCTATTCTAATTAGAATAAAGTAAACAAGTTTTAAAATTTTATTGCACATTATTATATTACATGCACATTAATCATTGCATGTACAGGATATAGATTTTGGAAAATATTTATTGCCTGTTGATCATAGAGTTTATAATGTGGTTAAATTGCCTTTGTGCTAAAATGATTATGAATTATTAAAACTTATTAATAATTAAAACACTTATTACAACACCCAGCAAACCAAAACCTGCTGGCCTACAGCTGGCCACAGACCGGCTTGCCACTGCTGGCATGCGCTGGCAAGCCATGCTGGTTCTGCGCTTTTCTTGTATACCGGCCAGATGCTGGACCCAGCGCTGGCATGCCATCACAAAATTTAATTTAATTTGCAATTAAATTAAAATCATTCAGTATCACCTGAAAATTATTTTTATGCTTAATTAATATAAGCAAAATAAGAAAAAATTATCAAATTGAATAAAAAAATTGTCACCACCAGGAATCGAACTCAGGACCATTGGCACCGTAAGCAGGTGTCATATCCCCTACACTTGGGTGATTGTTAGTAAATATTTGATGTTAGTGCTTACTTATTATTCAAAATATTTGAACTTATACGGATATGAAGATTTCAACACAAACTGTAAGAAAAGTAGCATCAAAGTATAATTTTTTTAAAATTTCTAATATTTTCTTACGAATTTAAGTTGAGGGATGTTAGAAATACATGTTTCAAAAATAAAAATTATTTGTCCCGAAAAAATTTCAAAATCAAAATTTATGGATGGCATACCAGTGCTGGCCAGCATATGGGCCTCTGAAGGCAAGCCGCATGCTGTCACTCCGTCAGATGGCCGACTGCTGGCCTCTGCTGGCAAGCCATCTGCCAGCAGTACCAGCAGCAGACCAGCAGCTGGCCAGCTGTAGGCCGGCAAGGCATGGTTTGCTGGGCAGTTATTAAATTCCTCCTCTATTATTATATAACAATGAAATGTGACATCACGAGATGCAAAACCAGAAATTCATATTGCAATAAAAAGGTACAAAACATATATATTATAATAATCTCCATGCATTCCTTAAACGGTTAATATATAGATGACAAAAATAGCCAAAAAACAAAAAGTTCTAAATTTTGCATCTTGTGCAGTATTCTCATTTATATCTTTTTATTATGTAAACAAAACAAAATGTTGCATTTTTCGATAATAGTTGTTTCACGTCAGCTCAATAAGGAAATGGAAGGGCAATAGATTTTGACGAATTTAACACATTATATGTATGTGTGTATATAATGTATATACACATTATATATATACACATTGTATATCAACCCATCTGATCTGGGTTGATGAGATTTGGGCTTTTTTTTTTCTTCAAATTTCGAAAAAATTAAATAGTGAAATTCGTTTAAAAATTAAAATTTAAAATGAATGAATGAAAAGGCCAATCTCGAGAGTAAAAAAAAAAAAAAAAAAAAAAAAAAACGTATCTCAAATTCTGCTATTCACGAAAGAATAATTTTAATTTACTGCACTGTATTTCATTTTGTGGTAAAATTATATATTCAACTTTTTTGCATTGACAATTTTGGCTTTGCAATTTTATTAAGTCAAACTACAAAAAGCATATTTTTCATAATAATATTTCATATTTATTTTATTGATGTAGTACAGTACATTATAATAATATTAATAATAATAAAAATTAAAGTTTTTAAAAAGTTTAAAAAAAAAATCGAAATAATATTGTTTTTAAAGATTGTATATTTTTTATCCTTCTAAAATAATCTATGCCGTTTTCAGATTTATAGGATCATTCAAAAAAATTTACTTTTTTTTTTTAAATTCCTAGTTTGTTTTTTGTTTTGTCGAGAATTTCACATATTTATGTTACAGGTCTGACCTTAATGAGGTTTAGATATTATTTTTTAAAAAAGGAAAAACAAATCAAACTCATTTTAAATTATCCCATAAATCTGAAAACGGCATGTTATAGAAAGTGGACCCAAAGTCTTTCACATATGTAGCAATGTAACCGCAAATAAAACCTACACATCAACACTCATCTAATATACTGTATGCACTTTCTATACATCAATTACATAAAAGCTCTGAATTTAATAATTTTGAAACTTAATTTAAAAAAAAAATGTTTTCATTTTCTAACAAGCTGAATCAAGTGCGCTTTTGCACTTCTTTTTCTTGAAGTTTCTTTACTTCGGCACCTTAAATATAATGCATCAGACTTCTCTTGCCTGATCAGTTTTTGTTATCCACATTACCAAAAGGTTTCTTCTAATGAGCACCACTCGTAACATAGCACCTCAAGCTCTCGCCAAACGTTCCGCAGCATTGCAAGAGTGGTGGACTGTCAGTCAGGATGACAGTGTGAGCGTCTTGAACACGTTCCTAGGGTGGCACTACCTGATGAAGTCAGGTAAGTCAGGTTAAGTGATATCAGAAGACCTAGGGCCCCAAACTTTGATATCACTTCACCTGACTTTATCAAGTAATGCCAACTAATTGTAAGAACGGGTACAAGATACCGAAACGCAACAGCCTCTAAGATTTCTAGACACAAAAACCTAGCAAATCAGGCAAATTAGCTGCTTTATGATTTTATATATATATATATATATATATATATATATATATATGATTATGTATAATATATGCAATGAGGGTTACATATTTAGTTCTAAATTTAATTCTAATGTTTTGATAAAAGTTATTAACGAAACCTGTACACCTTGCTTTACTTAATATGCATAAACTGTATTAAATTGTTTAATCGGTCAAGACACTTATGCAATATTGCTGTGACACATAAGAGCAATTGAATTGCTTTTTTAGTGTATGTAGTAGAATGCTTTGCAACATTTAAAAGTCGCTGCCCACATTTTTTTTGTTTTTTTACTTCAAAGAAAGGTATTTATAGGACAGGTGTATCTGTATTCTGTAATTTAGCTGATGTTTTCTTTTATTCTAACAATTATTTTATTTAGGCTGTTACAGTATGCAGTTCCATTGTTTTACATTATTCACTTGGAATAATAATTTATAATTACTCCACATTTCCAGTACCGCTATTTTGCCTATATTATATAATATATGTATTATATTACGTTACATAAATATCCTGAAGTACTGTATGAACGAAAAAATATAAAGAATAAAGAAAGTTGAAGAATTGTGTGTAACAACTACGTAGATAATAGCACTGTAATAGGCACTAAATAGTAAAAACATTATGGCAGTTTGGCGTTCAAAAACAAATATATTGGGGAATTCTCCTACATTTATTTTAATTTTTTTTCAGATGTTCCATGCCTTGAAACTAAATGTTCCAAAACAAAAAAGTTACAATTTTCAAAATTGGAGACAAGGGAATTTTTTAAAAATCTTCCTTCTTTTGAATTTAGCGCCAAAACGTGACGTAGAAACTGCCTAAATTCAAATTCAATAGTTTTTATTTCCGTAATCTCCTACAGTCAAAAGTATTATACAATAATACAATATATCTTGAGGTTCCAGAAACGTCAAATATGATACACAACACAATACATATAACATTAAAAATAAAAACACTAAAAATTGTCAGTCATAAATGTTGCCACTGAATTATAACACTTATCAACAAGAAACTCTTTAAGCTTAATAGAGAACACTTTTACATCACATATACACTTCAAAGAACATGGTAATTTATTATATATTCTTAAACAACTCATTAAGGGCCCTGTTCTGTACATTTCAAGTCTACAAGGTTTGGGAATTAGATTTAAACCACGATTCCGAGTGAAGTGATCGTGTTGTGTCTCATGAGAGCGAAACATCTCCATATTTTTTTTTTTTACTGTAATTGCACATTCGTGAATGAAGATACTAGGGAAAGAAATTTTAAATCTTTAAAAAGAGGTTTACAATGAGCGTCTCTTTTAGCAAAACATATAATTCTTATTACTTTTTTTTGCAACAAAAATACCCTATCTGAGTCTGTGGAGTCTCCCCAGCATACAATTCCATATTTTAATATTGAATAGAAATTAGCAAGGTACATTGTTTTTAAACAGGCCATTTCTGATTCATGCCTTAAGTCACCCAAAGCAAAAATATTACTGAGGATAATTTTTTACAAATATTATCAATATGGTTTACCCACCGTAAATTACTATCTATAAATTGTAACGCCTAAAAATTTTACATTGCTATGCAGTTGAATTGTTTCCCCATTGATAAATATTTCATTTAATCTAGGATTTTTATTCCATATGGTTTGGAACTGCAAGACCTCAGTTTTATTTACGTTAAGTTTTAAACCATTATTATTAAGCCAATCTTTTACCTTGATTATTATGTTTGTGATATTATTTTGAAGAGATTCATTGTCTTTTGCAGTAATTTTAAAATTTGAATCATCGGCATAGAGAATAGGTTCAGAGTCCTCCGTAACAAAGGATAATGGCATGTCATTAATATAAATTAAGAATAGGATCGGTCCTAATATACTACCTTGGATTACGCTGAGTGCAATTTTCCTGCAATAAATTTATATTTTCGATTATCACTCTTAAAGTAAACTGATATTAGAGACAAAACTATTAATACTAGGGTAGAAAACCCCGCTGATTTCGATCGTGTTACTAAAATTTATAGCCAATCACTACTTGACGCTCAAACTATGATATCAGGCAGTTGCTGTGTGTTAACTAGGGAGTTTCCACGTCACAATTTTCAGGTTTGCGCGCGGGTTGCATACTTTTCCCCTATTTTAATAATCTCTTCAGAGTCCCCAAATTTAAGTTAAGAAAGTTGAAAATTAAGTCAAACTTATTGTTAATATGTACCCTATCATAATATAGTAGTTAAATTAAAATTTGAGTTGTAAGAGAATTCCCCAGTGAGTTTGTTATTTTTAAATATAAATAATTATGTAAGATGATAACATTGATAGCAAAGTAATATATACAGTCGTCGCCTCGGAAAATTTCCCTTTGCAGCCTTGTTAATCACCATGCCCCGTTAGATTAACATAGGACATGATGATTATAAACAAGGCTGCAAGAGGGACATTTTCTAAGGCGATGAGTGTACATTAGAAATTGGGTATATTCGTTTTCACATTCTTTATGCAATTATTTTGGTTGTGTCCATGAATAATATTTATTGAGCAAATTCAAACATAGCCATATTTCACTTTTTTTGCTGTCGTAATATATTGTAATTTGTAACCATTTTGCTGAAACCAATCAATCAATATTTACATAATATTATTTTTATTATTTTACATTAATGCAATTGGAAAAATTAATCGTATAAACAAAGGATATAAAAGTAATAAAAATTGTTGCTGCAGGGTGAGATGTACGAGTAAAAGGTGAAACCCTAGAACAGACACCCAAAAATCACGAACCATGAAATAAAATTATAATAAAACGTTTGGAGTAGATGCTGTGACCACACTGCCAATGTTAATTTAAAATTTTGTTTCTCTCCTCTCAGTCATCTCCCACCCTGCTCTCCTGGCTCTCGCTCGTAAATATTAACCCATCTATAATATATATTATAAATAATTTTATTATATATATTTATAAGATAATGGTTTAAAAATAATGCCAGTACACCTCAGGACAGCGTGAACTTTACTCCTACCTCACTTACTAGGGCTGCGAGCTCCAATAAACTGCAGAGGGATGCAGATTTGCAATTTTGGGAGATGTAAGAAGAGAGCACCCAGTCTATAACCCATATAAAAAGAGTTTTGGTTCACCACACCTCTATCGACGGCGTGGTAGCCGTGGTAAAAGTCGCAAAAAAGCAGGAGAAAAGATCGTGGTGTCCAGGGGTGTACATACATAGAAAAGGAAATTTAGAACTCTATCGTAATAAATATAAGCGAACTATAATATAGCAAGCGACGGCCTACAAGCTAAATTTGATTGTGTTCTATCATAAGTATGATAAGGACCTCCTAAATCAAAACTGCCTGTATATTATATATAATTATTTTTCAAAAAATTGATTTGTATTTATTTATTTTTCATTTTCTTACAAACATTTGACTTTGGGACAAAAATGTTCGACTACAAGTTATTTGCGATCAAATAAAAATAAATCATGAATGAATAATTATGAATTATCAAATTAAGAAAAGTTATTTTTAAATGTCAGGGATAATTTTACACTTTTTCCAAACTCCCCAACGGGCATACATATAACATATAAACATTAAACTTTATGCAGTAGCCTAGTACGTTATTATAAATTTATTGGATTGCACTCTGTCAAATAAGGAGGGAGGGAAAAGAGAAATTAGGAGGACCAGATTGTATTGGAAACATAGGCATAATGAAAAAAATTGTATATACTTTCAACATTTTTTTGGCGGTGAGATTTTTTTTATGAGTTCTATCGTGTACTGTTAAAGTATTCTTAAAGTATTTAAACTTGATTTATTTTATTAAGTTGCGTAAAAAAAATAATTATATACTGTACTGTACAGTATAAATGTTTATATGCTAGTCCGTGCATTCTTGCCCACCTCAGCGCTGCCTATACTTTTCAGGGGCATATGACGTCAGCGCAATCCCCTCTATAGCTTACAACACAATATATTCACGTATGTTGTTTACGAATTATGTCACTATGTAATGATATGTGCAATGATTTGCAGTTCAGTAAAATAACTATATGTTATTAAAACATATAATTATAAACATAATATAATGTACTGGCTGATTAATAATATAATAGTAAGTTAAAAATAAATTATGATGTTCTGTAAAAAGAAGAATGTAGAGCAAAAAGGTTTTAAAAAAATAAAACTTTGGTCCATACTTAATAAATTGATATAGAGTACAGTACAATAGAAATAATAGAACATTGAAACATCTTTGCAATAACTAGATTTTGCTTTTGCTCAATGAATGCAGGACCGAAGAGAATGAGATTTAATTTAATAATATAATTATATATAAGTATTATTATAATAGGCTCAATAGGCTGTGTTAATTATAACCAATATTTGGATGAAAGAAAGAAGGGAAAAAAAGGTGCATGTGCAATTACTCCAATACTTTTGAGCTTTACATGTTTTTCGGTTGCACTTTACTGAACAAAAATAGCTTGCGTGACATTATATTGTTAATATGACTTTTTTTTTTTTAATTAAATGCACTGTAAATTTCGCTTCAAAAATGGTATACATTACTATGAACTATACATGTGTGAGAAGCTATGAGAAGTAAGATAAAATTATTATTCAACATTATACTATAAAAAAATAAAATATTATATAAAAAAAATAATTATAATGTACTTGTATAAAATTCAAATTTTATTTGTATAATTGGCTTTACAACATAGATCACATAAATTTTTTCTAAAATTGTATAACATGTTACATTTCTACTATATTCGCCTCAGGACAGCAATAACTGTATCTATATAAGCTCTGTTTATGGCGTTGTCACTCAGTTTATAGAAGTGACGGGGATCAATTTTGGGACGGATAGACTGGGTGCTCTTCTTATTAGTTACCTCCCCCAAAATGGCAAATCTGCATCTCTTTGTCTCTTAATTGGAGCTGCAGCAAATTATGCAAGGGAAAAGTTTTTGTTCTGTCCGAGGTGTACATGGTACATGAGAAACACACAAATTTAACAATGTAGCCATACTGCATGTCTATTATATATTCAATGAGTCAATAAAATGTTTTGCACAGTTGGTTCCAGTCTAGTTAAAATTCTTCGCTATGTTATGCATAACATACAGTACAGTATTTTAATCATTGATATTTCTAGCAATTTAAAGTATGATATATTCCAAATTTGCAGACCGTTTTGACTATAAGCCTGTAGCCTCTACAGTTAGGCAAATATAAAATGTATTGAAGTTATAATTCTTCTTACATCGTTAATTTGAATTCATTGTAATAGTTAATATCAGCTACGAGAGTAGATGGCTAGATGGTTATAACTCAAGCGTACACGTTCCATATGATTATTATTTTGCTGGTACGTGGTAAATCGGCAGAGTCGTCGTGCAGCTTGCTACCGTTACCAAGGCAACTGCCATACACACATAATATACACTGCATAGCTGGTTGGGCTGGTAGCAAGAGCAGAGCGCTTGCTCACACATTCGCTTACCGTGGCGAACCAGCAAGCTTCGATGGACGTTAGCGAGTAGCAGTCAGGCCAGCAAAAACTTTGCCTCGAAAATACCGGTTTAAAAATGCTCCACATCATTGCTTATTACGCAATGTTACATAGGCACCGACTGACAAAAATATTAGCAGCTTGTAATAAAAGTGCAGCTTTCGTAAGATTATCATTTTTTATTTTTAAGATTATCAGTAATGTTTTTGAAGCACCCGTCATTTTATTTGCTAAATTTTATAATTACAAATTATTTCAAATTACAACAAACTTAAAAATGTTAAAACTTAATAATTTGATGTTATCAGATATTTAATAAATGCATGGCACTAGCTATAATTGGAGGCTAATTATGCATGGTTTTATGTAAAGGTTCAGTTTCAGTGTTGCCATTTGAAATAAAATAATGATAAAAACGATCAGGTATTCATTATAATTATACAATTAGTTTATTCGGTGGTCTTTAAAATGCAATACTATATGTAAAACCGAGGTCATCATTGTACTGTATTATCAATAAAATTGCGGTATTAATTTGTTGTGTGTATGAAAATTGATTTTTTTTTTAAATTTTATGTTAAATCTTGGTTACATTATAATTTTTCATTGCTCTATTTTTTAATCAGTTACCTTTGTTGAGACTACATGTCGATGTAACAATGGAAATAATTATGCAAAATAAAAATTTGTTAATAATAATTGACAAGAACACTTGGCAGCACAATGTCTGATGTTCAAAGTATTTAGAAGGAAAAAATAAAATTAGCAGATAAATTAAAAATTTTGTTGGGAAAAAGCAAGCAAAAAATCATGCATATTATTAAATTGCCATTATATCTCATTGAGTGAGTGCAGATCAAGACTTCAATCGAAAAATATTAAAGATAGCTTGTCACTTCTTTTGGAATAACACAAAACACCGTATCATTTGCATTATAGCAGTGGAAAATGCAAGAAAAGTGCATGCATTATGCTGAGTGCAGTTTTTATTTACATCACATTTATGTAGCTTCAAAATGTTGAAACTGCTAATTTTATTTTCCTAATTAAGTACGTATTTGAGAGGACTTTGCCGAAAAAAAAAAGCTGGCCAAAATTGAAAATCTATAATATAACTCTGTGTCTCTTGAAGCTTGAAGCTGCATGCAGCTTTAGCAAGTGAGGCAGAAGTAAAGTTCAAGCTGTCTAGAGTTACATGTTGGAAGCTAACTTTGAGCCAAAATTTAGTGAGTTCTCAATTTTTCCGAGGTCTTCATATATATGGGAAATATTCCAGAAAATTCTGTACTGTGTCATGAAGCAAAGACAGCGCAGTAAATAATCAATGATGAGTTAATTTGTATTATAATGTGTCGAAGGAACTGGCGTAACTCATATATCGAACTAACGTTCTTCCTTCCTTGGAAGACCTGTGAGTTAGGAGGGGTTAAATTATAATGGAGTATTGTCCTCATTTTTTTTTATTGCAGAAATGGATAGAGGGTGAAAAGTTATGCTACCATGATTTTTTTCCGATTTTTTAGAGCCCGGGAAGTATTTTTAAAAAATTATTGAAAGTCCTATTTGTGACGTCACGCGGCGTCAAGTCCTATCTTTTTCTTAAAGAGCGGCGTCTCGTGACGTCACAAAAAGAACTTTCAATAATTTTTTAAAAATAGTTCCCGGGCTCTAAAAAATCTGAAAAAAATCAGGGTAGCATAACTTTGCACCCTCTATCCATTTCTGCAATAAAAAATTTGAGGTCAATACTCCAATGATAGAGTGTGTTAGTTCTTCCGAGCTCAAACATATTGCAGAGCGTATATTATATCTGACCTAATATATGCATGTTATCAGTATAAATATAATATACTGCATCATGACTTATTCTGAGTGAAATCGGTGTAAAAGGGGCAAGTTTTGAGACATGTTTGAAAAACTGGAATACTTAACGTACATTATAACAAAATAAAACATACTAAATAATATAAATTAAATATTAAATTAAAGTCGACAATGCTTTGTGTTTTGTGGAAAAGCTATAAATTACCACTATTAGATCCTTTGATTTTCTAAAACCCTGTATTTGATCGATCGACTTTATGGAAGATCATAATTAAAAAATTTAATATAATTGACTGACGTACCCGCGGTAACACAATGTCCAGATAAACTACAAGGATGAAAATGTTATTGATCATACAATAAAATCTCCTGACTTTTGAAGGTAGTTTTATATAAGGTTGCCGCAGAGTGGTCACTAAATCTGTATGGCATTACAACTGATGAAAAGGTTACTCGTACTACTACATAATATAAAACTATCTGACTTCTTTATATTTTTATAGGTTAACGGAGATAAAAACTAATAACAAATTCTAGAGATTTGATTCATATGATGGTACAAAATTTTCTAATTATTTTGCCGTTATTTTGATGGAATGGCATAAATAAATTTGTATAACTGTATCGACATACTTCTCTCTACTATGAACGATGAAAATATCTCGAGAATCATTCAGCAAGCAACCTATTGTCTTAATTTTCTTTTAAAAAATAGTTTTAAATTTCTAAAAAACTTGAGTTACTTTACGTCTTTTTTCTCAGAGCATAAGAAACTGTAGGAAATCAAGTAAGAAGAAATTTTCAAATATATGGTGTTGCTTTTTAATCACTTGTCATTTTGACGTTCTGAACTTCTTGTGGCTAATTCCATGTGTCTGTAATGATTTTCAAATGCGAACAAGATAGAATAGATTTTTTTTTTTAAGCTAGGGATGTTTTTTTTTTTAATAATTCGTAAGAAGAACGAAAGGAGTACGTGGTAGTTGTGTTTAGTGTGGTGCTCGCTCAAATACATGATGCACTACTTTTATTAAGCATGTACTGTACGCCCAATACTGGTTGCATGAGGCCATCAGACCAAAGAATTAATAGGAACGAGCATTTCCCTATTCTTTAATTCGTTGTAGCTTAAAAATGAATCTCAGTAGGTTTATATCTCGCAATCGTAGGGCCTGAATGCAGCAAGACTTGCAGGGGACTTAGAACTCACCATCAGTAGGTGGCATACAAATTTTCATCAGTTTTGTGAAAACTGCGAATTTGCTCAAACCATAAGCGATTAAGTTATAGAACATTATCGATTTTTTAAAATTTATTTCATTCGATTCGTTTGCAGGGAAATATTCTTTGACTCTAGCAGTAACTGATAAGATTAATCGTTAATTTGGTATAAGAAATTGGTGCTTTTTTTTATCACTGGGGTTGGGTTATTAGGGTCGACACTCTATTATTCCAAAATAACATCATTCAATTTAACGGGTTTTGGTATGTTGGGATTATGATCACCCCAATTTGGTTTTAGTAAACGCACTTATAATGATGATGTGATGATGACAATATAATAAGAAGCTCGCCAGAGCAACGCAATCCGCCTACTTTACAGGGGATGAGTGTGGATCTGAACAGGCCTTTATGTTAGCGAAATTATTAATAATTCTGCACACAGGCAAAAATGAAAAACATTAACAAGTTTAAAACGAAAATTAAAAGATGTGACGTGAAATTTATTACACAGCTATAAGGCCTATAAGTCAGCCACAGACTGCCACAGTATTTATTGTTGCCACAGCTGAATTTTTAGCAACTTGAGAAAAGCTGTTTGGCTTATTGATAATATTGATAACACAACGCGGTGGCAGAGTATCGCAATTAACTCCGTCAGCTGTCGTTTATATACCGAACATTTGTTTGACCAACTTCTTTGTTGAAATTGTTTAACATGTTCTCTTGGGTGAGTCAGAGATTTGTGATCACAAAGCATTTTATGTGACGTAAGTAGGTTTGAGTGAACACATGATGAGCTGATCACCATGCATAGGCAAGAAATCGTGAATTGTTTGTTGTTATTATACTTATTATTCAGCCAATAAATTAGCTTTGTAAGCTGTAGTATAATAATATAATCAATTTTTTCCATGTGCAGTTACATTTTTTCGTTTGGTTTCCAAGGTAGTTGAGACATTTCCGTCTCCACATTCGTTTCAATATAATTACAATATATAGGTAGCCATGTGCACGGTGAGTTATAACACTTAAAACATTTTGCTTTTTAAATAAAATATTTTATAAGAATAATGGTATTATTTATATTTTTTTTTTATTTGAGTGGCATGATGTGTATTACGAGTGGTTAAGTGCACAGTACCAGCACCAATTCTCATGCAGTTGTAGCTATATAGCCTATAGCCGTGCCATAATTACGTGAATTTGATTGAAGCATACATTGCTCCCCTCCAGCAGTCTCGTTCAATGACGTCACCTGGTCATTATTATGTGCCGCTTGATGCTTCCGGTCGAAGAGGAAGCACCATTTAAACAACAGTCCTGGAAAGCCGTCCAACAATCGAGCTTTTTTGTTTTTTTTTTTAACGTAATTAGTGTGCCACAAGGTACCATAACTAAGCAGCGATTGCCATTCCTGTTGAGGTGCTATTATGCATAATATACTGTATATAAATATATAGGCCTCTCTATATACAGTGTAGTGTGAGCATACCGCAGTCCAGCAATACACAAGCCACAGCTTTTGGTGATACCAACAGTGCGTCCAATTCAGACAGGTGAACAGCCGGAATATTCTTTGCTTGGGACTGCATTCACTGCCGTGGCGCGACAACAGCTCAGCATTAACATATTTATCTTCATTTCATTTCTACGTTTTAATCGTTTCACCTCATTTCTGTATATAAGATAATTCGATTCAGAGTAAATTTTGTACATTGCATTAATTTTTTTTTATTTATGCAGTAACAACTTATTGCTCATAGATATATAGAAAAAAAAAAACGAATCGTTTTGAGACCTAATAAGGGTTATTTACTTACTTACTTACTTACTTACTTACTTACTTACTTACTTACTTACTTACTTACTTACTTACTTACTTACTTACTTACTTACTTACTTACTTACTTACTTACTTACTTACTTACTTACTTACTTACTTACTTACTTACTTACTTACTTACTTACTTACTTACTTACTTACTTACTTACTTACTTACTTACTTACTTACTTACTTACTTACTTACTTACTTACTTACTTACTTACTTACTTACTTACTTACTTACTTACTTACTTACTTACTTACTTACTTACTTACTTACTTACTTACTTACTTACTTACTTACTTACTTACTTACTTACTTACTTACTTACTTACTTACTTACTTACTTACTTACTTACTTACTTACTTACTTACTTACTTACTTACTTACTTACTTACTTACTTACTTACTTACTTACTTACTTACTTATTTATTTACTTCTGTCGTCATCAGAACATGACTTACTCTGGTTGCTAGTGACGTCATCGCCATGTATTCGTTTCTATTTTACATTTCTAGTGTAAATTACTAAATTACTGGGTGTTATCAACAGAAACCTTCAAGGATGCACACCAAGGGTTAAAAGATTGACTTATCTCACTCTTGTTAGACCTATTTTGACTTTTGTTGCCCCAGCCTGGCACCCCACCAATCAAAATAACACATTGATAATTTCCGATCAATTCAAAATAGAGCTCTGAAGCTCATCTATACATGGACAAAAATTTTTAATAGGAAAGGTCGGTAAAAGCGCCATTTACCAGCACGTTTGTAATATTTTACCGACATTGTTACAATGTATTCTGTAAAAACTGAAGACAAAGGATTGTAAAATAGTTTTTAAAGAGCGTTGGTAAAAGTTTAACATTTTTGCTTTGCAATGCCATTTTTACCAACCTAAATCTGCGATTTTAACACGCTTCCTTTTTGCAACTTAAATTCAAACTTTGCAAATATAGCCCATTACGTTCTTAAAATTTACCAACTTGTTTAAAGAGTGTTGGTAAAAGTTTAACATTTTTGCTTTGCAAATGCCATTTTTACCAACCTAAATCTGCGATTTTAGCACGCTTCCTTTTTACAACTTCAAACTTTGCAAATATAGCCCATTACGTTCTTAAAATTTACCAACTTGGTTGTTTTATTCAAAAACGTCCGTTACATTTGAGCAAACTTCCTCACATTTTTGACGCGTTCTTGGTGAGTGAGGGATTGTAGGAAAACTCGGTGCAGGAAAACTCGGTGCAGGAAAACTCGGTGCAGGAAAACTCGGTGCAATTTCAACAAGCTAGGAAAACTCGGTGCACGGTAAACTCGGAGCACGGAAAACTGGGAGCACCGCTAGGAAAACTCGGAGCATCGCATATATTATAAAATATCGTATATATTATATATAACCAGCTATATTGTCGCCTCCAAACACAAAAGTTACAGGGGACTTAATTAAATACTATGAGGAGCATCACTATATCGTAATTTATCCTTAATAATTGTTCTCTAGGGCTTATAAATATTTATAATTTGTGTATTTGCCATGATAATTTTTTTAAGAATTGTAATTATTTTTTGATGGTAAAAAATTATAAAATTTAGATCAGAACATAGATAACAAAATGACTGTTCACTTTCTGAAGTAAAGAAAGTAATTATTTAGTCCAGTTTTTGAGATGGTAATTTTTTTAGTTGAAAAAGATGCTGATTTGACTTGATTTGAAAATGGCCGCCAGATTTCCAATGATATTCTTATTATTTATATCCTGAATATCTCAAAAACTAGATTGACTTTTGCTTCATTTTTTTTTTTCTTTTTGCTGAATATTTATGTTATAATGTAAGGAAGGTTTACTATAATTTTCAGAGTGATTCACCATCACCTTTCTATTTTATATTTATTTATTATATATATATTTTTATTTTTTTTAAATTTTTTTTATATATAAAGCTGTGCATGCAATGAAGTAGAATAGTTGCATCTGTGATTATATTACAATTCTTATTCTTACCAATTCTTATTAAACTTTAACATAATATTTTGCTGCCTTGAGCCGTAATTCATCTATATAGATATTTTATTCTTTTATCTAATTTTTAATTAAAATTAAATTTGCATTGCATATAAATTTATATGTAAATATATTAGGTTCAACAAAATGCATTTTCACATAAATTAAATACTTTTTTAAAAATGTTTACATATGATGTGCTGCTACAAATTTACTTTTAAATTCTTAACTAAATTCATGCATACTTTTCTAAATAATAAATTTTAAAACTGGTATTGTATTATATACTAATTAACGCAATAAAACGGAAAAAAAATTTCACAATAAAAGTGTTTTATTTTATATAAACATACTGTTATTTACATTTATCACATAAGCTAAAATATCACATAGGAAATAATGTTCGTCTACTTAAAAATTGATGCTTAAATTGTACAAAATAATACATAATTATCTTATTGGAATCTATATAATTAAATGCAAAGCTATAAATAGAAACAAAATCCACATCATAGCTGGAAATGAGGGGAGAGGGGAGGGGTCAGTACTAGGTGCCTAGTAGGAGATGTTGTGGGCCACACCCTCCACATAGTCATAGGCTGGGTGACCCTTAGCCCATGAAAGTTATTGGGCTGCGCCTCGCCCCATTGTTCAAGTGCACGTGCACTAATTACCTCTTACCTGCTACCTGTTTTTTTCAATCCAGGTAGTAAAGAAACTTGTTGAGAACGTTTGAACGCCATAAAATAATGTTCGGTTGAAATTATTTCAATATTATTACAATTTATTACCATTCCCTATTTTTCAGCATTGCATGTATATTATATTATATAAAATATATATAATGATTAATCGTCATCATGTATAAAACATGATTAAGAGGCATTCACAAAGTCCTAAGGCCACATTTAGGGCTCGATAATTTAAAGCCCGATTTTATGCTTTTTAGACCCAAAATTTCTGGTCTTAAATTATCGAGCCCTAAATGTGGTCTTAAGACTTTGTGAATGCCCCGTATTTATTTTCCTTTCCCTTTAATTAAATAAAAATATATTTCTTCACATTTATGCAATATGTAATATTAGATTTTTTTTTTCAATGTGTTAATGATAATATATATAATGTCATATAACAAATAAAAATGAAAATTGATATAAGAATGTAATTGTTCTCATAAAGCTATATGGACATTATGGACAAAAAAATTGCTGTACCGCTGTTCCTTCTATGAGAGCACTTAAATTTTTCCTTTATTTACAATAAATATTAATTAAATAATGAAATTATTTGAATAATTTATAAATAGTATTATATAATTTAATATAGAATTAGTGATATTCATAGTATTTAAGCCCTCCAATATTTTTTTTGTATGAAGGCAACAAGAAAATTACATGTGTTCGATTTTTGTTATATTTTATTATTTTTATGCTAATATACATATTCCAAAATCCATATACTTGTAGTATAGGGATCTTGCAATATATGCGATGCTCCGAGTTTTCCTAGCGGTGCTCCCAGTTTTCCGTGCTCCGAGTTTACCGTGCACCGAGTTTTCCTAGCTTGTTGAAATTGCACCGAGTTTTCCTGCACCGAGTTTTCCGGATACCGAGTGAGGTTGTGCTGAAAGTTGGGCTACCGTGTTTAATACGTTTAATTTAAATAGTTCTTCAATACAATTAAGTACCGTCAAGATTTTTCGTCATTACTTCATCACCGTGAATATCATATTAAGGTAAGCATAAAATCATTGTGTCAGTAACTCATATGATTATTTGATTATATTTATCTCCTCGATTTCTCTTTCTGTGTCTCTCTGTCAGTATTTATTTTCTTAAATACATGTATCCTCTAGTGACTAGAGGATAATATTATGCATTTAAGAAAATAAATCCTAGTGCGAAGTGTTTTCCATTACTATAAATATGGCACTATGCAAATTATTAATATTTTCTAAAAAATCATTCATGAATACCCTGCACCATTTAACATAAATTTACCGAATCAATTCATACTAATTTGCCGTATATTAATTATAATTATAAATAAATACGTGGTATACGTGTTAAAAGAGGTTTCAACATTGGTTTATTAATTTTTCGCTTCAGTTGCTTTTAAATTAAGTAACATATTATATATTGTATTTCGAGTATTTTCTCATGAATATTGCTTGTACCTTGTTAGCTCTAATAACGAATATTTACAGCAATGACGCGCCTACCGAAGGTGTCTGGGTGCTGCAGTAGACGATCGACTCATCATCGTGAGGCATCCGCGATGTATCTCTGCGTAATCACACCACAATTGGAAAAGTTATTCCTCAAACCTCTACTTCAACGAAAGGCAAGCCTCTTCACTCCAAAGGATTGGACTATCAACGGTCTGTGTACTGTAGCAATTTGACATTCATTCTCGGTGTTCGACTTGAAAGTTGAAAGTGATTCATAAAACTGAAGTGACTTTTATACAACTATTAACTACTATTTTTAATTGTCATTCAAATCTCTTGATACTTGCTTTTTTCTCTCTTGAAAAAAAATATATATATATATTATTACCTAATTTGTATGCTGTCGTAAATAAATAAAATGTGTTACATAATGTGAAACAAATTTGATGATACTTTTTTATTTATCAACAATCTTATATTCCATGATGACGTACTTAAGTTTATTTGAGTTAAATAGTGTAATAAAATATAATTAAATCTGGTATAGATCGAGAGTGATGTGTGAAATAATTTCACAAAGTAATTTTTATATATTAATTTATAAATATATATGCATTGTAATTTTTTTGTAATAATACTAATATTTTCTATCAATGTTACAGTGTATAATGTCATTTCATATTCATTATATTTCAATGTAAGCAAATTATTAAACGTAAAATTTACAAGTATGAAAATAGTAATAGCTACAAATAAGGTAGGCAAAATTTCACCCAATTAAAGAGTTAACTTTAGAGGATACAAGACAGTAAAACTTGGGACATTAGGTCGGTAAAAAATACAAATAACAAAATCAAGTCGGTAAAATTTTACACGTCTGAATGGAATAGTTTTACTATTCGAAATCTTTAATATTTTACCGACTTAATGTGTAGATTCGTGTTAACTCATTAAGATTGTAGTTTTTACCGACCTGTTTGTATGATTTGAATTACAATGTTGGATCAGGTGTTTTTACTGACTTACTTGGTTCATGGGTTTTAGCTCGAGCTAAGTCGGTAAAATTCTACCACCTCTTTGTGAGAATTTATTTCCGTGACGTACATCTGTTCCCTCTGTTAAAAAAAAAAAAAAAAATCTGCCTCACAGTTTCTGGCAACTCTTTTAGAGGGCTGGAAGAAGTCCCAAGACTCATACCTCCTAAACCACGAACAACTGCTTATATATAAACTCGGGTTTAAATATCGTTCTGCGTCTAGTTGGAATGCTGTCCCTTCCCGCATCAAGACCCTTGTACTCACGAATATTATAGTTTCAAATCCAATGTGTAAATCTTACTTGGTGCGTTTGTGCAGTGAATGAAGAATACGAGACATTGGGGTACGATTCACGAAGAAGTTATCCAGGTTTCTAACCACGTTTAACTATATCTGTTTTACGTCTAAAACCACCTAGTTAAACGTGGTTAGAAACCTGGCTAACTGCTTCGTGAATCGCGCCCATTTGTGACTTGTGACAATTTGATTTGTGACATGTTTTTGTTTTTAGTAAATTTATATGTATTATATTTCAAATTCAAATTTTTATTTCGATCATAGGCTGTACAGCATGGATCACGTCAATTATTACATAAAATATGTAACATACTTAATTCTAATTAAAATTAGCCTAAATTTAATAAATTTAAACACATATACCCAAACAATATTTAAAATATATATGATCTATAAAATTAATACAGTAATTAAAATTGTGTCCTTTTAAACATCACATTAGCACCATAATATATTTAACACACAACTTTTAAATTCAATTAAAAGTCTATACATTTGGTAAAAGGATATTTTACCACATGCACTTCTTGAATGTGTGCTTCTTATAGTGTCTCGTAAAATATCCCATTTCACCACTTTATTATTATTTTAGAAATCAGAAATATTTATTTAATCATTTGGCAGTATGCAGTGATCATAAAACCACAATACAAACAGATCTTGTCACATACTATATCTAAATAAATCTATGATTAGCTTTATAAAATAAATTGTCATTTCGTCATTTTTAAAAATTATAATTAATGATATAGTTTCTGTGGATTTCTGTGGACAGTTTGTTCACAGGATGGCATGGTAACATTTATTATATTTTCTTTTCTATATAAAATTTGTATACTTTTTTTTCTTTACTATTTTTGTTTTTGTAATATTTGGTGAAATAATAAAAAAAAATGGTTACAGTCTTTGAAAAAAATGTTTCGCGTCATTTATTCTGATATACTATTTCTACGATCCTAGAAGCAACTATAACTAGTTCGTGAGGTCAATCGTCAATTCATTAGCAATTATTGTTAAATGTACCTTAATCAACCTTAAATCTTCGTGAATCCCACCCATGGAAAAATACTTGATCCTACCTTTAAAATCTTGAATGTGCACTTGAGAAAAAAGATATGCAGTGTTAATCACCACTGCTCCAATCATTAATTTGACTTTCAGAACATTTGTCAATAACATTGTTAATTAAGAACAATTAAAGTCTATTATATATCTCTCTACACTTTCATGAAAGTCACTTTTCTATTTTAGCTATATATAATTGTGCTTTTCGGCTGATTAATTGTGAGTAATGCGAGCTATAGATGAATTATTACAATTAAATTTGATTTTGTTGTAGTTTTGTTTTTACGTGAGGTTTATCATTGTCGAGTTCTCTTCACCAGCCTCTCTCCCCCTGGACGGAGAATATCGCTCTGCCCAAGTTTAAGTTTATATACAAGAAAATAAAAAAAATTGAGAGGCATAAAACTTAATTAGTCGAGGAGTAAATTGAATCCATTGTGTGTATATACTGTATTATGTGTATGCAGTGTGTTATACAGTACGTTCGTATGAAAATAGAGAGGGGAAACTTTCGACTTGTGGCTTACTTTTATTTTTTTATTTTTTTATCAGAATAAGAGAGAAATTTGGGACGCGATTGCACGGCGCTGACAACAACAACAAAGTTACCTATGGCAGTTGATAATTTACAATATTACATTTTACACACATCAATATAATGCATTCTTTTAAGGTCTGTCGCTATGAAAATATGCAAGTGGAATGAAAAGAGATGTCACTACCAGTCTTTAGTAAATGATGTCCGAGATTGGGTGATTTTAATTCCAACATTTCAAAGGAAATAATAAGATTAACCGTTTTTAAATGAGCAACAGTCATTATAATTATGTTTATCTATTTCCTAGTCTGATTAATTTGTGAATACAATAATTATATGATAAGTTATTGCAGTTAAAAAAATGCCCCTATAACTCAGAGAGCAAAAGCTCAAGGCAAAGAAAGAAATATGAAGGGCAGCCGTGCCGTGATGAATGCTCCTGCTCTACCGTTGCGAGTGCGCCTCAACATTCCATTGTATTTTAAATTGAATAGAAGGGAGAGTAACGGTAAATAAACAAAGATGTCTTATTTTGAAAGAATTAATATTATGATTTTTAGGATAGTAAGCATCGAAACTTTTTTTTTCGATAAAAAAATAAAATATATTATTGTATTTTTTAATTCCTTTTGTTATATATAATGACTCTAACTCGAATCTAAGTAATAATCCTAATAATTACGTAATTTTATATATTAAAATTTACTATCATTCATAATGCTGTTTCGCTTTATGTGGCTCATCATGTCTAATCATATGCTTGAAATAAAAATAATTTGATAATAATTTGTTTCTGGATCCGCGCCTGATTATATTTATATATATATTAATAATTTTTTTTTTTTACAAGGATACACCCCTAAGCGCTTACAGCTCGCGGCGGGGTACTGGGTAGGGATATAAGGTAGGGAACGGATAGGATTGTAGGAAAACTCGGTGCAGGAAAACTCGGTGCAGGAAAACTCGGTGCAATTTCAACAAGCTAGGAAAACTCGGTGCACGGTAAACTCGGAGCACGGAAAACTGGGAGCACCGCTAGGAAAACTCGGAGCATCGCATATATTATAAAATATCGTATATATTATATATAACCAGCTATATTGTCGCCTCCAAACACAAAAGTTACAGGGGACTTAATTAAATACTATGAGGAGCATCACTATATCGTAATTTATCCTTAAAGGTATACAGGCCTCAAATTACAAATTAGACAGACATTAAGTGTTGCTCAAGTTTATAATCAACATTCGTATTATTTTTACCTGCGCGCGGTGCGTCTGTGCGAAGTCGCGCTGTAAAGAAAGTCCTTGCTGACGTCACAACTCACAGCTAGCACCGATTAGCATTGAGTTGTGACGTCATCAAGGACTTCGTGACGTCATCAAGGACTAAATTTCTTACTTTGAACTGCGACTTCGCACGGATGCATCACGCGTGGAAAAAAATGATGCTAATGTTGATTATATACTCTAAACCCACTTGGTGACTGTCTAATTTGTGATTTGAGGCCTGTATGCCTTTAATAATTGTTCTCTAGGGCTTATAAATATTTATAATTTGTGTATTTGCCATGATAATTTTTTAAGAATTGTAATTATTTATTGATGGTAAAAAATTATAAAATTTAGATCAGAACATAGATAACAAAATGACTGTTCACTTTCTGAAGTAAAGAAAGTAATTATTTAGTCCAGTTTTTGAGATGGTAATTTTTTTAGTTGAAAAAGATGCTGATTTGACTTGATTTGAAAATGGCCGCCAGATTTCCAATGATATTCTCATTATTTATATCCTGAATATCTCAAAAACTAGATTGACTTTTGCTTCATTTTTTTTCTTTTTGCTGAATATATATTTATGTTATAATGTAAGGAAGGTTTACTATAATTTTCAGAGTGATTCACCATCTCCTAAAATTAGTGGCAATAACCCTTTTAAAACAACATACAGTTGAAATTTTTGCTATATATTATATATATGTAATCTATCTCTTGAAACTTTACTTGATATCTTTCTATTTTTTATTTATTTATTTATATATTATATATATATTTTTATTTTAAATTTTTTTTTATTTTTTTTTATATATAAGGCTGTGCATGCAATGAAGTAGAATAGTTGCATCTGTGATTATACAATTCTTATTCTTACCAATTCTTATTTAACTTTAACATAATATTTTGCTGCCTTGAGCCGTAATTCATCTATATAGATATTTTATTCTTTTATCTAATTTTTAATTAAAATAAATTTGCATTGCATATAAATTTATATGTAAATATATTAGGTTCAACAAAATGCATTTTCACATAAATTAAATACTTTTTTAAAAATGTTTACATATGATGTGCTGCTACAAATTTACTTTTAAATTCTTAACTAAATTCATGCATACTTTTCTAAATAATAAATTTTAAAACTGGTATTGTATTATATACTAATTAACGCAATAATACGGAAAAAAATTTTCACAATAAAAGTGTTTTATTTTATATAAACATACTGTTATTTACATTGATCACATAAGCCAAAATATCACATAGGAAATAATGTTCGTCTACTTAAAAATTGATGCTTAAATTGTACAAAATAATACATAATTATCTTATTGGAATCTATATAATTAAATGCAAAGCTATAAATAGAAACAAAATCCACATCATAGCTGGAAATGAGGGGAGAGGGGAGGGGTCAGTACTAGGTGCCTAGTAGGAGATGTTGTGGGCCACACCCTCCACATAGTCATAGGCTGGGTGACCCTTAGCCCATGAAAGTTATTGGGCTGCGCCTCGCCCCATTGTTCAAGTGCACGTGCACTAATTACCTCTTACCTGCTACCTGTTTTTTTCAATCCAGGTAGTAAAGAAACTTGTTGAGAACGTTTGAACGCCATAAAATAATGTTCGGTTGAAATTATTTCAATATTATTACAATTTATTACCATTCCCTATTTTTCAGCATTGCATGTATATTATATTATATAAAATATATATAATGATTAATCGTCATCATGTATAAAACATGATTAAGAGGCATTCACAAAGTCCTAAGGCCACATTTAGGGCTCGATAATTTAAAGCCCGATTTTATGCATGCTTTTTAGACCCAAAATTTCTGGTCTTAAATTATCGAGCCCTAAATGTGGTCTTAAGACTTTGTGAATGCCCCGTATTTATTTTCCTTTCCCTTTAATTAAATAAAAATATATTTCTTCACATTTATGCAATATGTAATATTAGATTTTTTTTTCAATGTGTTAATGATAATATATATAATGTCATATAACAAATAAAAATGAAAATTGATATAAGAATGTAATTGTTCTCATAAACTATATGGACATTATGGACAAAAAATTGCTGTACCGCTGTTCCTTCTATGAGAGCACTTAAATTTTTCCTTTATTTACAATAAATATTAATTAAATAATGAAATTATTTGAATAATTTATAAATAGTATTATATAATTTAATATAGAATTAGTGATATTCATAGTATTTAAGCCCTCCAATATTTTTTTTGTATGAAGGCAACAAGAAAATTACATGTGTTTGATTTTTGTTATATTTTATTATTTTTATGCTAATATACATATTCCAAAATCCATATACTTGTAGTATAGGGATCTTGCAATATATGCGATGCTCCGAGTTTTCCTAGCGGTGCTCCCAGTTTTCCGTGCTCCGAGTTTACCGTGCACCGAGTTTTCCTAGCTTGTTGAAATTGCACCGAGTTTTCCTGCACCGAGTTTTCCTGCACCGAGTTTTCCGGATACCAACGGATAGTGGCCACGGCCTGCATGCTTACGCGTCCCAGCATTCGCTGAGGTGAGACTGAGGGAACCGTGGAAAACCTCAGTCAGGACGGACACCTTTACTTTTTCTCAATGGACCAAAGCGATGTCCAAAGCCTGGAGAACCACACACAAGTGCATCACTGCACTGGGTGGAAAGCGAGACGAATTTACCCCAGGGAGGGAGCAGCGTATTTTTTACTCGAAACGGTCACCCATCCAAGTACTAACCACGCTCGACGTAGCTTGACTTTGGTGATCTAACGAGAACCGGTCAATGCACTGCGCCAATAATAATATTATTAAAAAAAATAATAATAAATATAATTATTTATTTATATATTTATATTTATATATATTTTATATTTTTGTAGATATGTATTATATAAGTACATATATAACTATACATATAATAATATATATATAGTTATATAATATTATAACTATATTATAAATGTTATAATAAATATTATAATTTTATATAATTACGGTCCAATAATTAATAATAATTATAATAATTAATTAATTTTTCTCTCAATAAAAAAAATCTATATATATATATATCGATTTTTTATATATATATATATATATATATATATATATATATAATATATATATATATATTATGTATATTTTTTTATTTTTTTAATGGAGGAATTTAATAGCTAGAGCTAGGCCTTGTAGGAGCCATCAAATTCCGTGTGCAGACTACCAATGCTGAGCTGCATGAGCACGGCCCATGGGTCTGCACGGCCCACGGGCCCGCCCGTGCAGATCCGTGCGCGAGCCCGCAGAACCTAAGCCGTCTCGGCGCCCTCCCTGCTGCTGGTAAAGCTCAAGCTGACCATCCTCACTTGCCTCGCTGCTTGCTGGCGAGCAAACTAGGTGCAGTCCCGAACAATGGGACAATGCACAGTACATCCGAGGAGAAAAAAATTCAGCAAGAGGGCTTGTGACAAAGTGGGGAAATATAGTGTGTAATTTTCTTACTTGTAAAGTCCTTAAAACATTGCTGTACAGTATCCATATTAACTTGTTCATCAGAGAATATATATATAATTAATATTATACAATTAAAAATTAAATATCCTTTAAAGTTTTGTAAAAATGTTGGAACAAAATTCTTCCAATCAGTATTTTTCGAAACGCAAACGTTGCGCCTCTGGTGGCCGGCTACGTAGCGACAGTCCTTAAGAGATGAAATTTGAAGAGCCGAAAACTATGATTGCTATAAATTTGATAATTACATATACATTAGCTTTGTGCTGCGATATGACCTCGAGTCGGGGAGAAAAAGTTTCGGTTGCATGCCATGGTCCAACCAAGGCCGTACATTCATGGCTGCATGAGCAGCTCGGCCCGCAACTATGTAATTGTACTATGCCAGTTAGCAACAAAAAAAGTGCAGACACTGCAGACCTATGTAATATACTCGATATAACTATAACATTATTTTATATATTATGCAAACATGTAGCATACACACATGGTCACATGGATGTTGAAACATTATATTTAATAATTTAAACGAATACATGCAGTTGATTTAACTGCACTAAAAAAAAATAAATAAATAAATAAATAAATAAAAAAAAACTGAAATAAATAAGAATAGCTGCATATTAATTTTGTGTAAATTTTTTTAGCCACGAAAAAAATAAAATATACTAGTTTTGTCCATTTTGATGATAAATATTAACTACACTTTATATATATATGTGTATAATATATATATTCAAATTATTATTTGCCGGGCATAGTAAATTAATGCTGCATTATACTGGGTGATCTCGAGACGAGAGTTGATTTCTTTATAATTTTAGGAAACTGTTTTCGTGAGTGGCGTAAGCAAGGGTGAAAGAGGGGAGGGGGAGTATGCTTAGGGCAATGTGGGTCCTCTTCTCTCACAGCTTTTTTAAAATGTCCCCCATTCCTTTCGAATGACAAAGAAGCCCTTTCTGATTTTTTCCAACTTGGCTATGCTCAGCTCTATTTGCATTTTTCTAGTTTTAAAATTGAGATTAGTCACAGAATCATAATTACTTGTTAATGGGTGTGATTCGCGAAAGAAAATATCCAGATTTCTCGCTAACCGCGAGTTTAGTGTCATTGAGTTAGGCTGGCGCAAACATGGTTAGTGTGAAAGCTGAATATTTTCTTTCGTGAATCTCTCCCATTGTCTACTTTCAGTGACTTAAATATTTGAATTTAAATGTGAATTATAATATCTAATATGTTTGCCCGAGATTGTATTATATTGTTTGACCAATGTTATAAAACACATGCATAGAAATTATCTGGTGGTGAATATATCTAATGCATTTTATACATATTATTATGATATAATACTCATCTATTTAAGTTATTTTAGTTATTGAACTTATTTGTTCACTCATACTGACAATATGATTCTTATTTAAATTAGATTATACTGCATCTTAATGATACTCTGATGGTCGTAAGTTGCAGCCACCTATCCGAGAATAATCTGAGGATTATCCGTGAATTATTTACTAATTAACATCAATATTCTCGGATAATTCTCCGATTTTCCTAGGTTAGGTTGGACGCAACTTACGGCCATGAATGATACATGCACACGTGCGCTTGATCACGCCTAGCTATCATTGCACTGATGATGGCTTGCTTGATTATTGTGCATGGTTTGTTCATTTTTTTTTACTATATTTAGTTATTAATTATTTATAATTATTTACTGTACAGTAATATTTGATTTATTTCCTAAAAATTTGTACCAATGAATATGTAATAGGAAGTGTTGCCGTTAATGATCCTGCGTTCTTATACTCTATAATTTTAGATCGAAACCTTCTTACATGATGAAGAGCAATGGATATTTCGAGCGTTCACTTGTCTAATATACATTTTTAGGACGATCGAATATTATCAAATGCTCTTATAACTTTGCTCTTCTTCGCCACGCAGTGTAAAGGAATTTATTAACATTCGGAAAATATATCTCCCTTATCTGCAAAAACAACTAAATACCAAAGGCATTGAGAATCTCCACAATCACTTTTGCATCACCAAAAGTGTTTAGCTTCTCAATGCTTTTATTGTTTACGGTCTTCATACCTGTTGTAAAAAGCTAAAAAGTGATCACCAATCTAACTACTCGCCAGCTTAACTTCGGTAATCACTTTCGATCATACCCTTACCACTGCACTGCTAATGCTTTCTTAGTAGGAAGAGTATTATTGAGGTATATAAAATAAATAAGAGCTATGGTGAAATGACAAGGGTTCACTTTAATACAAGGTTATACAAATTTCGACTCTAGGGTAAAATTTGATGGCGGTTCTAATGGTGACCCTTAAATTTGCGACCCTTTGACCCTTAAGGGTCAAAAGACCCTGAAATTTTTTTCCGTGAAAAATTGCGAAATTGACATTAGCAATGTTCTTAAGGTAGAGATAACGTCGAACAGCTGTTCGACGTAATCCCCTTTGATTAACATGTAAACCTTAGCAAATTGACAAAAATTCTGAAATTTTTTTGAGAGGCAGATATTAGTGCCTAAAAGCCATAGCAAAAGTTTCAAAAACATTTAACGAGCCGATTTTTTTAAATTAATTTTTTAGTTTGGCTCTCCATGGGAGAGCCCTATGCTGAAAATTAAAAAAATTAATTAAAAAAAATCGGCTCGTTAAATCGTTTTGAAATTTTTTCTATGGCTTTAAGGCACTAATATCTGCCTCTCAAAAAAATTTCAGAATTTTTGGCAATTTGCTAAGGTTTACATGTTAATCAAAGGGCATTACGTCGATCAGCTGTTCGGCGTTATCTCTACCTTAATTAACTTTAGAGCTCTTATTTACGCATTTTAAGAGTCGACCCTTGGGGTCTAACAGGGGTCATTTTTTAAAAGTATACAAATATTTACAACAAAATGTGTCAAAAACTGTGAGGACTATGGATTTAGCATTGGCTTTAATTGATTCAGTAAGAATAATGACCCTCTAAGGGTCGACCCCTAAAATATATTACGATCTATTCCACATATAATACTTCTAAATGCTATTAACATGCAATTTCTGAATGCTAATTCTATTAACAAAAATCTAATGTTTAAAACGTTAATTTTTAAATGGTAAAAACAGTGATTAAATAGCAAAGACATTTAGCTATTTTTCTAAATACTTTTAACGTTCAGTAAATGTTAAAAGCATGGAGGGTCTGAATACCGATTTTTTGCAGTATAGTTCATATTCTATTGATTCTCGACATTTACTTATATTTCGTTGGTAATATTTTAAGTAATTATTTAAATATGTATAGTATAATTGTGTTCATGTGTAAAATTTACGTCATGGTTTGTACGTTGCCTCGCACTATATATATATTTAATTTGCCTTCATGAAATTTACAATGTACAATGAAGCAGTCTCTAACTACGTGTAGAATTTTATTGTTATCTTCTCCAGCTTATCAGAAACAAATATTAATATTTTTTGCCTGTGAACATTTAATTGAAGTGCGAGAGCATACGTTGTGTTTGTTAAATGTTTATATCCTGCAGGCATGTTTACAGATTTTAGTAGTATTGCTGTACCTACTGATGTACTCGGTACCTACTGAACTGTACGTACAGTACATTGGCATGCATATCCGAACATTAGAAAATTAAATTTCGTTCACGCAGACGTTATGTTGTGCATGTCAGATTGGAAAGTAAAAAAAAAAAAAAAATCAGATGGGCGTGGTTCAGGTCGACGTTTCATTAAACTGAGGCGATCGAAAACACGCAATGGGAGTCACAGATCCATCGGAGGCTATCAGGGGTTGTGAAAGGTGGTAGTAAGAAATCAAGCTAATCAAGCTTCTGATCCTGAATTGTTTGCGCGAGGAGTATAGAGACTATAAAATAATATACTGCGCTGGATAAAAAAAAAAAAGTTAGACTGAACAAACAAGCCTCTCTCATAATATTGTGTAGTTGCAAATTTTTAAATATGGCTAAGCACAACCATACTACCCATTGGGTAGTATGGTTGTGCTTAGCCATATTTAAAAATTTGCAACTACACAATATTATGAGAGAGTCAGTACCCATGATAGATATAACCTATATATCCAAGATCATAGTAACAAAATATTAAAATATAGAATATATGACCCAACGTATAGATTGTAGACATTTTTAGTTGCAGAATTAGGTATCAGAGTTAAGACTGAGAGGTAGACTCAAACGGGATGATTTTCCGCAACTCTACCGTTAATTTCTTTTTAGCGAAACCTGCGATCTTTTTCAAAAACAACTATTGCAGCTTCTTTGCTATATTAGTGGGTAGACATTACAGTATATCTCTCATCGGAACAGAATGGTTATTGAGATTAATTGATTTTTAATGGCTTAAAAATTTTAATTTAAAAATTCAACAACAGGTATCGTATTTTGAATTTGAAATCAGTTTTCCTCAAAAACGAATCATTTTAGCTGACTGAATTTTTCTGCACAAAAAGTTGTTGATATTTTAAAGGCACTACAATTTTAGTTTTCAAAATAGCACAAACATTATTTATTTCAATATATATTATGTTATGTATATACGCTGACTCCGATACAGAGAAGCGAGAAAAATAAATTGGTGGGACTCAATAAGGGCTCTACTAAAATTAATTCTTAATATATTTTTTGCTTTTTTCAGATTTCGTCAGTTATAAATTTAGCACAGCTGCATTAATTATCATCAAATGAAATGAACAACATTGCCGTTTTTAAGAGATTTTTTTTTCTTTTGTTGTACGTTCTTAAATTCATGTAATTAAGTTATGGTGAGCTACATAAGTCACAATTGTGACATCAATAAAAACTTCTTTGTTTTGAAATTCATTTGTGTACATAATTATATAAATAAAATGTTAATGACAAGCATAGGTTGGAATATTTGGAATATTCCCCATTCCAAAAAGTGCGCGACCGGCGCGCCATATTCATTCTAATTCCAATTGGGAGTAGGTGATGATTGCATACGGACCACGGGCCAATTGACATTTCTTTTCTTTCCCAAATAAAGTGATAACAATTACTTCAAAAATATGGTAAAAATATGAAACCAGATGGTTTAGAGAACTAAATCGGTTATTTATTGTTATATACAGCGAGAATATACAAACAAAAATACAAACGGTCATCAACATGCAATGTTATTATTTTTTTTATTAAAAAATTTGACACAGGCTAATCTGTAACTTATTCTAGAGACTTACTCTAGGTACATCGAACAATATAATATGCATACTTTTTGAGCTTTTTTGATACTTGTTAATAGACGATCCCCTGAAGAGGATTCCATTTGTTAAAATAAATGAAACATATAATAATATGTACAGTATTAACAATTATAAGTGATAAAAATGATGAAGTGATGTATATAAACAACAGATTCCAGAATTGGAGTTTTTTCAAAGGTTTAATTTTACTGTTTGAATAGTTATAATTAAAAATTATGATGTTGGTACCAATTAATTAATTTGTTGTCTATTTTTCTAAACATTTTGATACATTATATATAATATATAATAAAGAAATAAATAGATCAAACATGGCTTATTGCTCGCATTTCTGAGTGGTTCAGAATCACTGTATACTGCCTAATGATCAAATAAATATTTCTAATTTCTAATTTTATTAGATATGTAGTATATAATATCGATTAATTTAATGCATATTAAATATGCGTCTTCTTTTTAATACATAATCTCATGATGTCCACGTAAGCAAAATTAGCAATATATATATATTATATAATGTTTTATAAATTTAAAATAGGTTTTATTCTCTTTATTTTTTATACTGTGAGAATTTTGCGTCGTTATAATCATCTTTATTTTGTTCCGAACGCGTTGGGTTCTTTTCTCATTGTTCACCACGCATTGGAACTATTTTCGTATTTTCCGAACGCGCTGGGAGCAAATGTTTTGATCCGAACGCGTTGGAAATTTTGTTGAAGTGGTCAACGCGTTGGGATCAAAATCGTGGTTTCGTGATGCTCCGAACGAGAATATCGCGTCTTGGAATTATTGCATGATCCCACCACGTTAAATCGAATCAAAATATTTGCTTCCGGATGCCTACATAATATCCACAATTTTGAGAGCTTCTACGTTGCATATTTTCCCGAGTTTTTACATTGCAATGTGTACATGCAGAATGTAGTAACTCCTTTCCAGTGACTGACATGCAAGAGATTTTCTTATAATTTTGTTTTAAACATATTACTCTAAATGAATCGTATGCAATTTTCTTACGTACAAGATTTTACAAGCAAGTTGAAAAATTAGTCGAAATTTTCTTCTAAGTAAAAATTACATGCAATAAAATAGCTGAATTAATAACACATTATAGGCTTTAATTCCTTGAGGTGCAACCATGCTTGCAACGACATGAAGGTCATGAAGTCATTTCCGAGAGCTTGTTAAAGTAAAACTAACCCCCATTTATTTTTACAGAGATATTGTTTAAACTGCGCATGTAAAAATAAACAACATATCTGCAATCGCGTATATAGTTACAGATCGATTTACCTTCTCATGCATTATTATTATGATGCATCTTCTGTTTTAATAATTTTAATTTTTTTAAATTAACTTATTTTGTTCATCAAATTCAGGGCAAAGGTCAAATTACAGCACCTTATCAGCATTTCCCTTCTTAACTTGGGTCTTCGTGGTTTTTATATTAGTTTGAATTAGCGATGTATCGTATATACAGTGACAGACGCTTTGGCTTGCACATATTTTTACTCGAGAGGCTTCTGCAATTATACACGTTAAAGGTTGCGTGTGTTCTACGACTTGACGTTTACTGTATTGATATTAGTGTGCACAATGCCAGCAAAGCTCGATGTGGTGGTGGCCAGGCACGGTAGGTACCACCTGGCACCGGCTTGAAGCTAGCCACGCACACCATTGTTTCATCTTGTCAACAGCCCAAATCCCTTGCAGGTGTAGATTGTTATATCGACTCGGGCTTTTCTTGGATAAAAATGAAGCAAATATATATTATCAAACCCTATGGGTATAATATATACTTCTACTTACTAATTACATACTACTTTGAGACACCGAACCTTCCGAAACCCTATAACTTGAGCGTTTCGCGGGCTCTTCCGGAACGGGGGCGGCCATGGCCTTGCAATCCATCCCGGCATATTTGCCTGCGACTGAGGGAAACGTGGAAACCTCAGCCAGGATGGACGCTACAGCTTTTGTCAACGAACCGGAAGTGTAATGGTCCAAAGCCAGGGGAACTACATAATAATATTAATGATAAAAAAAGAAATAGATCAAATATGGCTTATTGCTCGCATTTCTGAGTGGTTCATTGCATATGTAGTATATCCATTAATTTAATATATAATATATATATATCTTCGTTATTTTACATGTTCACGTAAGCAGAATTAGCAATGTACCCGTGTTAATATATGTGTCCAATTGAATGAAATGTAAAACTCGGACGAAGATCGAGCTGTACACTTTTTTGGATCAGAAGCTAATATACAGTAAGTGCCCATAGTATTGCAGTCAGAAATGATTAAGATGCATGAATAATTTGGATTGCCGTCATTGCGTTTATGAGATGAGACGTTAGACTTTAGCTGCATAAACATTGTGTATAATTATAATATAAATTATATTCTTTGGGTATAGCATTATTCTTAATAGTGAATGCCAAATTAGGAAACTAAAATCACTTTAACATATCAGAACAGCACTAACGTCACCCAGGTGTATATAATAAACAAAAATCAATCAATAATTTGGGCAACATGCTAGTTGTTAGTCCACTGAACAGGGTGTTTGTATACTGCAGGAACGAGCTCTAAAACAGTAAGAATATGAGATTTCAAAGGCGTGAATATTTATAAAAGTCACATTTTGTTCTTAAAAGCACAATTAATTCATAAATCAAGAAAGAATCCAGGGTAGAGAATCACCTGTAAAAGGGACATGTTGGAAGATATGTGATCGGAAATTAAGCTATAATTATTTATTATATATAGCAATAAAACTACGATTTTTACTATATACTTAATTCTCTTATTACTTTGTATTTTTTAAAATTTTTCACCCAAATTACAAAAAAAAAAAAAGAAAAAAGAAAGAAAGAAAGAACTATATAGTAAAAAGGGTTATCAGCAATGCACCAAAGGTATAAACGATTTCACAGTTGTGGCTGCTACCCTCGATAATAATTTACTAACATACACATACACACCAAAGACTTCACCGGTGATGTTTAGTCTTTTTACAAAACTATTTTTATGTATAATTTATTAAATTTATATATATTATTCTAGCCTTTGGTGGCGGTGTGAGCAACATCCTGGCTTCTAATTGGACGGCCAGTGCCGATTACTTCGAACAGTATTTAGAATAATGTAATATTAATAATTAATGTATTCTCTATTATATTCTTGTCGGGAAGAATTGATAAAATTTCATGGTTATATTATATTTTATGGTATTAATCGTGATAGAAGCTTTTTGCTGCTACATTCAATTCTTTATAAAAGCATTTCGCGTGATCAAGCATCATCATATGAAATGACGTCATTGGTGCTGCGGGTGAGGTGGCTCGTTCCGTAGACTGGTGCATGCATTGCTACCGGAACCTGGCACCATGGTGCAGGCAAACCTCTCTCACGTGGCTTTGCAATAATAGCACAAAAACACAAATCCTTTCATTCGACTCGTTATTATAACATATTATGCTACATAACAAGTAGTATAAGACTTGAATGGTTACGAATGGTATACTCAAACTTACGCTTGCTCAAATAATTATACCTACAGTATCTATATCTGATAACAGAGCTCAATGTGTTATGGGTGATAATGAAATGAGATCGGAGTGGGTTAAATTAAATCAATCAGTTCCACAAGGTAGCGTTTTAGCGCCACTTTTGTTTTCATTGTATACAAATGACATTGCCATAGTCTTGAAATTTTGTAAGTATCATAGATATGCAATGATAAGCAAATTTATATCCGCACTAAAATTGAGGATTTTAATAAGACTATTCAATTAATTAATGCTGATCTGAAATCTATTAGTGAATGGTCTATTGGTCACGGACTTGAGTTAAATGCATCTAAAACGCAAGCAATTGTAATTGGATCTGAACATGCTCATCAAATTTTGTCTACAATGAACCTTGATAAGCCTGTATTAAATGACTGTGAGATTCCATTTTCAAACACTGTTAAAAACCTTGGCTTAATTTTTGAAAACACACTCTCGTGGAAACCTCATGTTTCAAGTGTTAGTAAGAAAGTCTTTGCATCACTAAATCAATTGCATAAGTTTCGTGACAATACTCCTGTTGAAACACGTATAAGACTTGTTAATACATTAATTTTACCTATTATTGATTATTGCGATGTTGTTTATTGTGATATTACTCAGGAAGTTGAATATAAGATTGAAAAATTAATTAATAATTGTATTATATATATTTATGACCTTCGCAAATATGATCATGTATCTGAGTATTATCAACGTTTGTCGTGGCCGAGAATCAGCATTAGGCGTGACTACCATTTGTTGTGTTTTGTGTTTAAGATCTTACATGGTGATCAACCTGAATATCTTAGTGATTTGTTTACATTAATGAGAAATGTCCATAATAGAGCTACAAGGTCGCATGCGTATTACTTGCAAGCTCCTAAAGCTAGTGGTGATTCATTCAGTGTCAAAGGTACTCGTTTGTGGAACAAACTTCCTGCTGATATGTGTTGCATAGAATCATTAAATGTTTTTAAAACAAGTTTGCTAAAAAGTATGTTATAGATTTATACAATATGTATTAAATTTTAAATGTAAAACTGATTGGCGTATTTTTGATATTTTTTATTCTTGTGATTTGAATTAATTTTTATATATTGTGATGTATTTAGAAGCAATTTTTGCTGTATATTATAAAAACATCAATAACTATTATATAATTATCTTATCTAATGTCTCAGTTATTGTAATGTATTGTATTTTATGATGTTTTGGGTTTAGTTGATAGGACTGTCTAGTCCTGACTACGCCTTTTTTTATAAATAAAGCCCTTTATTATTATTATTATTATATCTATAATATATAGTTATAATACTGTTTAAAAAAAAGAAAAAACGTACAATGAAGCTTAAATCTTATTTTTCTCTTATTCTCCTCAGAATGAAATTAATTAAGTCTACATGTTATGATAAAATTAGTAAGATATAAAATCTTGGATCCCCCCCCCCCCCTTCTTAACAGAACCCTGTTGTGTAGCATACTGGTCACAAGTGACTATAAATTTATTAACTTCCCGACTCTTTGTGAACCCGACCTAGGGTTTGTAGGTTTCCCAGTCCATCCCAGCATTTGCCTGGTTGTGATTGAGGAAACTATAGACACCTTGGTCACGATGACCAGCAATTGATTGGTTCAGTCCCCCCCCCCCCCCCTTCCGTCCCCTGAAATCAGTGAGTAATCTAATTGACATGGAATAAGGTAGAATAGAATAAAAGAATAAGTTTCTTATACATTGTGTATATTCAACGAACTTCTGAAATGTTTTGAGATGTGTAATCCAATTGTTGTAAGTCTTGTTATGTTAATCACGTTGCCTCACTACTTTGCTGGCTGCGTGTGTTTCATGCTTACTTTTCAGGCTTTAAAATATTTTTTGTCATAGATATATAAATATTTTTAATGCGAGAGTTTTAAATTCGACATTATAAGATTGCTTGTTTATCTTGCACCAATCTTATACGTGGGTTCTTACCGCATAATTATCTGGTGTACGTCAATGTACTGATTTAACGTATGACGGTGTACTCCCCCAGCAGTCCTGGAAACGAGTGCTTGTGTGTAGAGTATATTGCACTGACGTTATGTCCCTGTAAGTAGGCTGCTCTGAGGTGGGCATGAATACACAGACCAGCATATAAACACAGTATAATTTATTAATTATATATATTTTAATTAACTATACAAAATTAATTGGGTTCAAAATTTGTAAGAATACAAATCAGTACACGAAAGACATCATAAAAAAAAATCACATCATCCAAAAAACAATTAAATTATATTTTTTCTATTATTATTATTTTTGTCATTAAATTTCTCCTATCTAGCCAACATTTGGACCATCGCACTTCCCCTCCTTACATTATACCTTTCCTCCTGCATCTCACATAAACATTAACAGCAAACTCCTGAGAACTCCTCCATAGTTGTCGAGTAGACTAACAAGTAAGATGTATTCGTACAGTTTGCTGGCACTTGTTACGTAACTTTAGGACAACACCGCGTGTTACATATTACACTCTGTATGACGGAACCTGTGAGAAGTAGGACGCGAATAATGGTCTCATGACTCGAGCTATAGCACTAGCATCACAGTTGAGAAAGCATAAAAGGCAGGTTAGCTATTAAATTACGACACATCCGACTTGTTTTGATGGTTGAATGTTTTTTTTAAAGTACATGAGGAGCAAAAATAAAAAAATAAAAATGAAAAAAATATTCTCATTAAAATTAAAACATTGGATTTTTTGTTTTGCGTGAATGGCATGAACTGCATCAAGGCATCTATCTGAGGCTATATAAGGCATCGTCAACCTTCTAAAATATTCCATACATGATTCTAAAATATATAATTTATATTGTATTTTAGAATCGCATAAATTGTTAATTTTTGTATCAGAGTATGTCCATGCAGCCACTCTTTAAGATGACAAACCTAAAACTTATTTTTGAAATTTACGTATTTTGATAAAATTAATGTATTACTACTATCAGCATACAAGTTCCATAAGGAGAGGGGCACATCTTTTTGGTTCCGATGGTAGTTTAAATTCTTTGGAGCATGCTGACTGGTTGTCATTGCAGCACAGCACGTCCAGTGATCTATATAGCTTGCTTTCATTTTGACGGTGACTTTACATTACTCGATCACAATTGTGATATCCTACATGCAAGTGAAAGTGTTAACAGTATCAATACCTTGTTTCTTAGGCGCGACCAATTACTAAAAGGCTGTATCGCCATACTCCATTGCTATACCTTAGAAACTTGACATTTCAACTGCATTGTTACTTCAAAATTGAGGTGGTGCAAAATGTTTTGCTAGTGCAATATGTTTTGCGAAGCTCATGAAATAATATTGTCATAAATATACAGTATTTTATAAATTAATGTATAACATTGATTATGATTGTGTTATGATTATTATCATGAATATTTATCATGAATATGATTATTTCAGGTAATAGTATAAAAGTGGGTTTCGGAAGTTACCTAAAAAGACATCGTTATTTTTAATGTATTTTTTCAAGTAAAAAAAATAAAAATAATAATTTGTTACTTTATATATATATATATATATATATATATATATATATATATATATATATATATATATATATATATATATATAAAAAAACGCTTTACGCAGATGTTGAAAAATAATTTTATTTAATTGTGTTTTTTCAGAGAGATTTTTAGAAAATTAGAAAGGATGTTACATTTAAAATATGAATGCATACATAAAATACCATTAGTTAAATTCGTATTTTTTTAAAGTAATTTTAAGTTACTTAAACAATACAAACTTTTGGGGTCCCTGAAAGCTTTCCCCACCAAGTGATAGCCGTAGCATTTTTATCATTTCAGATCAGATTCTTCCTGCACGGTCCATGCAGAAGTGTGAGATTGTACTTATAGATTGTACTGTATACAGTATATAAAGCACTGATAGCTAGAAACATCTTATATTTTATTATTAATTTCATAGATCGTAGGTCAACTAACAATTTAGCTTTTTGGTGATTTAGCTCGACTGGCTGGTTGACGGTAGCTTGATAAAAATTGTTTGGTGTTCCAGGTGCCAGACAGCGGTGGTCCACAGCAACAGCAGCACGCCACCGCAGGTGCGGGGGCGGCGATGGATGTGCAGCTACGACCCCCGCCGCCCCCCGCAGCCTCCACTGCACCTTTTCAATACCTTATCCACGAACAGGCCAAATCACTGGTCGCGCTGCAGGTAAGCAATCGCTCTTGTCCAACAGCTTGCTAAGCATTAATTTGACATTATTTAATTGTCAACCTCAATGTCGTACGTACGTTTTAATTGGCTCATTATTATATAATATTACATTTATGTAAGATTTCACCAGGTGCAAAATAAAACAGCTGATACTTGCAATCGTTAGAAGCTTAATTCTGTTTATGAATATATATTTTGGGTTTTGGGTGACTGAACACCTAGTGCATGGGATCCCCTTTATCAGTCACCCATTGCGCATTGTTTGTATTTATGTATTATAAATGTTTTTTTGCTCAATAAACATTTACATTAATTATTATTATTATAATATAGAGATGGAAAAAAATAGCTCTCATCAAAACAGCATTTCATTTCATTTCATTTCATTTCATTTTTTTTTTTTTTTTTTTTTTTTTTTTTTTTGTATCTGGTGGTCTTAAATAAAGAATACAGCAAAACAAAGATAGCTTTGGTTTTCAATAGAATTTTGATATAAATGATATATAAATGTTGCACATAAAAAAGATGCAAACAAAATCTCCCTTGTTCACTTTGAAGAGCAATAAACCTTGTACTTTACATTAGATTTAGTAATGTTAATTCACAATCAGAATTCTGTCATACAGGAGCTCAGATATCAAATTCGTGTATTGTTGCAATCAATGAGTTCCTCGTCACTAATCGAGGATGAGTCATGACTGTCATGAGTCAAGTGTAAAACAACGTCTATTAAACTGTATTATAATGCGTGTTCTTTCTTTTTTTTTTTTTTTGTTTTTCTTTTGATAACTTTTATAAACAAACTATTAATTGTGTAAATTCAGTAAATTGCATGGTTATAATTTTATTACTACAACTTTATATTTTGCAATGTCATAAAATTAAATACGGTATACCTGCCAGCAGTTGACTGCACAGTTACCAATGAGATGGTGCAATGGTGGTGATGGATAATGAATACTTGGGCCTGCCACGTCACCATATCATCTGTTTAGCGGTTACTACCTGACAAAGTTGCACAGTAACATGTACTGTACAATTTTATCTAATTCCTAATAATAAAATAAAAAGAAAATTTTATAAAATATAGTATGTTTTCTGATTCATCATTATTAAATTTCTGTTGGATATGGTTGAAATGAGTAAGTAAAAATTACTTTTGAATGTTATGTACTGCAGGCAGGAATATCTTTACTATATAATTCAAATCTCTGCTATAATTTAATAAACAGCAAACTAATACGTTAGAACATATTCTTGCAGGTCAAACAATAGATAATGCAGCTGCTATATAGTATAGTAGCCAAATGACTGTTTACTGTCCTTAGTATTAGCCCTTCTAGCTGTGGTCGGGTACTCTCCATTCAAATATAATTGTCCGATCCGGCTTTACTTTCACATATGGCCGGATGACCGAATCGAATGTTTTTATTTTTATGGAGTGTACACCTATACAAAACTGTACAGTTTACGGGAGTTAGTTAGATAGGAGAAACGATTTTAGGTCTATAACTCATGAGGTGCAAATTATTTCTAGGGTACAAACTTACTTTCATGTATTGCCCTATATAGTCAAGGGCTACTCATTTCTAAAGAAAATGTTCATGTCCAGTTATTTTCATCCGCTGTAGGGTTGAAAATGGGTAAAAATCTAATGTCCAAAAATCCTAAAAATTGGGATTTTAAAAAAATATACGATATTTAATGATCATGGTAGAGCTACCCTATTTCGTACCTCCCGAATGCAAGGAACTTGCACCAACTGTGAACCATATAACATCACCAAAATGACCAGAAACATTTATATATTATATTATTTATTATATTTAATAAGGTTCTATATTATTGGATACAAGCTGTACTTGATTGAGATTTTTTTCCATTCATGATAAAATATAGCAAAAAAACAAATGTACTGATAGGTTGATAATATGAAACGCATTTTTTCCTTGCTTAAATATATTTTATTCAAAAGAGCTATTTCTTTTTTAAAACTAAAGAAACTTTATAAAAGCCTTGGCCGATGGGTCCCCCTTTGGCCTCTAGGCCCCTTGATCCCCCGATTTTCCCCCTGTAGTTACACCACTCAAGATTTTTGTATTATAGTTTAAAAATCTTGACACCACCCAGCTAGTCAATAGAGTCGAAGGTTGATCGTAGCAGCAATGTCTCATGGGCGTTCATTATACAGTATGTTAAACGGTGTATGACATTCGTGAAGGCGAAGAAACGGAAAGAAAATAACTAATTATGGTGAAAATCTTGGATTAATCTGCAAACTTTAATTACATGCAATTTGTGTTGAAGCCATCGCGTGTAAAAAAATAAATTGAATTATCATAAAAAATTAAAAAAAAATCGAGAAAATTACCAAGGACATCCATTAAAATGCAGCATGGGAATTTTTGCTGCAGTGTGTGGCAAAGAGTGTGTGTGCAGGCATGCTAGCTAGGAACTCCGGCCGCCACAGCGACCTCCTTACCCACTTGAGTGGGGAAGGTCGTACTCCAGTACACGTGATCGGGAAATGAGATTAGAGCACAGCATAGCGGCATTATGGCAGGTAGGCGGCTTGCCTACTCCGAGTTGCTATATCTCCAAGTCACGCGGTGGAGAGCTATAATATGAATATTGTAATGATGAAGAATCTCTTGAGTCAGAGAGTGTCTCTGCTCTTGAGTGCACCAATGACGCACAATGCGTACTAAAGCTATAGTTTATAAATCTATGCAGTTTTTCTAGCAATATCTCGTCTCTATCTATAATTATAATATAATAATATTTTTTATTAATGTATTAATTTTTTTTAATCAAACCCAAATGGCTACTTACTAGTTACATAGTTACTATTTTGAAACTCCGAACCTTCCGAAACTCTAACTTGAGCGTTTCGCGGGCTCTTCCGGAACGGGGTGGCCACAGCCTTGCAATCCATCCCGGCATTTGCCTGTGACTGAAGGGAACGTGAAAACCTCAGCCAGAGGACGGACGTTACAGTTTATTATAAAAAATAATAACAAACTCGTACGAATTCGAGCGACAATGGCCTAATTCAAACTTCCCGCCATTCGGCTTGTTAGCTACAGACCAGAGCGTACTTGATTAGCCTAATCAAGTACGCTCTGTACAGACGTACATAGCACTACAGAGGCTACAGGAAACCATGGACACCTGTAGCAGGAAGCCCGGCACATCCTAAGATGCACCTTCCGAATGCAGGGCACTTGTCCAAACCCCGGAAAAGTGGTGAAAAGCATTTCACCCTAGACCGGGATTCGAACCCGCAACCTTCCTCATGCGAGGCGGGCGCGCTTCCAATGTATATATATATATATATATATTCAAAAGCGGTAAATCAATTTATTACAATGTGCTGTACAGTCACTTTATTTTCTCAATATTTTTTATAAGAGTTATATTTTTTCTCACTTGATGACCTAGGGTCAACAATTTTTTCAGGTTTTTCATTTTTAACCATTTAAAAATCCATATACCCCCCCCCCCTTGTATACGCCTTATATCTAATATATAATAATCTATAATAACGGGGTAACGTTCGCGCTGCATGTCCTAAGATGTTGTACTCCATTCAGTTAAAAATATCCGATCCGATCATGTTAAAGTATAGCCGCCGGATCATAAATGGAGTACAACTGTACATTTATAACTGATTTTAAATTTGATCTTAAATATTTACACACTTTATTTTATTGTTATTTTATAAATTATCTTGTTAAATATAATTATGCTGATGAACACTATTAGTGTAGAAAGTCATGGAAAACATATTATTACTACTGTGAAAGCAATATTAGCAATCGTCTGATGAAATATGAATAACACTCACTCTTTGAGGCTTGTTGAATGAAGCATTCTAACTTTTCTCGCGTGCATGTTCATGGACATCGAGACTTAATCGAGACTTAAAAAATTTGGTCGGAAACTTTGTGAATACCGCTTACTATACATGTATAATATATTTATTATATTTTTATAATTAAGGATTACTGTCACTAGCTCACTAGTCTTAGGAAATGGTGAATTACTCTGAAAATTACAGTAAACCTTCCTTACATTACAACATAACTATGATTCAGTGAAAAAAATGAATAAAAAATCGGTCTAGTGTTTTAGATATTCAGGATATAAATTATTAAACTTATTCTTTTCTAAGAATCACTGCACATATTATTATATACTCTCCGCACGTCGATTGATTGATAGTAGAATTCTTACCAGCAGTAATGTTTTCAGATATTTCAGTTATCCCTGTACTGTATATAATATATAGGGGAATTATAGAAATAGGTCGAAAAAGAGAGAGCTATAATATTTCATGCATGTTATAACGTGCATACAGTATAAAATGTTGGTTGTTTTATGGTTGTGACTGTTTTAGCTTGCTTGTGTTTTTATGAATCAAGGGTGAAACGCTCCCTAAACCCGTCACTGAAAACCGTTTTCACGATCGAGTGCAGAGCTCTGCATGGACCTCTCGGTAATGGTATGATAATTGGTATCTAGTGATAGAAAAACGTGGTTCAGTGTGTTGATCTTACAATAATATAAATAATTTAACGATGATCAAACTTGACTGATGAGAGATGGCAATCTGACTGAGATTTTTTATGGTTTCCTCATAATCTTCATTATTACTTAGGAAATAAATTTTCTGATGTTGCTCTATTTCCTGGGTGATCTTATATATTAGTTTTCAAATAATACAGTACATTTTATACTTGCAAATACTTATGACAGTAAAGTTTTTTTTCTTTGGGTCAAATTTATCGTGCAGCTCGTTCATTTTAACGTCACAACATAATATGGAAGAAACTTTCATTCTCGGTATATTAGGAGTGCATATAATAACGTATAAGAATTTGCCAAATTATTTTAAGGTCCATTAGAATTCTATTTTTCTTTTTCTCCCTTACACGAGATTGGAACTGAAGGCGGGGTAATGGGTAGGAAATAAGGGAGTGGAAGGATGGTGTCCATGGCCTGTTACGCCGTTACGCGTCCCAGCATTCGCTGAGGTGAGATTGAGGGAATCGTGGAAAACCTCAGCCAGGACGGATGCCTATACTTTTAACTTTTATCAATGGACCCAAGCGATGTCCATAGTCTGGGGGAAACCCGGAACCACACATAAGTGCATTACTGCACTGGATGGAAAGCGAGATGAATTTACCCCAGGGAGGGAGCAACGTATTTTTTACTTACAAATGGTCATCTATCCAAATACGCACTATAACAACGCTCGACGTTGCTTGATTTCGGTGATCTAACGAGAATCGGTCAATGTAGTACTCCGGCACTCTCAACCTCATGAAAAAGAAACAAGAAATTAAAAGGAAAAAGTGGATTCTGCTAGCAAATAAATCCTTCTACTATAACATATTGTTTGCTTTATTTTAATTGTTTATTGCATCCAATATAATACTGAAACGTCCAGTTTTTTTGGTACATCTCATAAGAACACGAAACAAATTTTTTCACATAATCTTATGAAGATATTAGTTGATTTCACCGATATCATACATTTTCATGACAGCTTTTGATGCTAATCACTTAAGCATTAGCATGGAAAAAGTTAAAAAATATATCTGATTAAGCCACTGAATGACTTATATGAATGCCTTCTATGAGAACATGAAGCTAATGCAATTATATGTATGAAAAAAAGTGAATATATAGTTATGTTTCATTGCGATTTGCCTCTACTAAAACTCGTATATATATATCATCTAGATTCGAAAAGCTTTCAGTTATTAAAATAACAGCCTGTTAATTTTAATGCACAGCCAACAAATTTAGCAAACAAACATCAATTAATCAAAAAAGTAAGCAATAAAAGAAGTTGACAAACAATGACAAAAAACAAAAATGAAAAATTCAGGTGACCTAGCTATACTACACATTCTGTTAAAATTCTATTACAAAAATTAAAAAAATTATTTAATATATTTTTAATGATTTAGAGTTTGATGAACAAAATAGATTATTATTTATTAATGTTATTATACTGTATAGCAGCATCCTATTGTGTTGATTCAATGGTCTAGTTCAGCCACGGTATCTTGATGCGACTCACGCAGCCTGCTTTAGCGTATACGCTCTGATAATCGTGGAATATGAAATGGATCCTGTCTCGGCATGCCGCCACTCAGCACAAAAATTATTATTGATGGTCAGGTGGACGTAACGAGTGTGCAGGTTGGTCGACCGGACGTGTGGTCTGGAAAACAAGGAATATGCTCTACGTACACGGAAGTGACCGAGCTGAAAAACCATACACTTGATCACTGCTCTTAAGGATTGCATGAGCATCATCATTTGTTTGAGGAATGTTTTTATAGTTTTTTTTTTGTGTGTGTAATATAAAGCTTTGAAAACATTTAAATTATTAGTAAATTATACCAGATATAATATTATACATCTTGTTACATATAATATGTGTATATTATATTAAATGGTGGCTAAATACGTACAGTCATAGTATACAAAGATATGCAATAATCTCTAGCTGAAAAAGACAAATATGTATTATGTTAAACTATCATAAACACGCCAATGGAACACGTATATTGATAGGTTCTTAATTTGTTGCAGGAGCTGCAGAATGAAGTTGGCGCTTTACTGGAATTTCGAGAGCTTGTTATGGAGACATTTCCACACTTACGTAACAAAATGTGTTCGTCTTCACCATCAACTGAGACAGCCTCGGCAACTAACGAAGCGTGTTCATCCACTCCCGTGACCCCGTGCTCAACGAGCACCGTACCTCCACCTCGCTGGGGTCCAGGCGTGCGTGTGCGTAGAAAAATACACCCCAAGGAGCGTGGAGGCAACTCTTCGTCTGGTGACATTGATGACTCTTCTGCCGAGAGTTCTAAGCAAGCAGCATCAACAAAAAGCCAACCAAAAAGTTCTGAAGGTGCTACATCCGGTAGTACGGTGCAAGACTCTGGCTTCAGCACTGAAACCAAAGAGCACCACAGTTCATCGAGCGTTCTCAGTCCAAAGCTGACGGCAGCGCTGGACGCTGGCGAGCTGGATGCGAGTATGGACGAGCTGTGGAACCTGCTAGATGTGATTCAGCGCAAAGGTTCGAGACTGCGTGACGAAGTGGAGGAGCTGCACACAAAATTGCAGCACGATGCCAACAAAGCGGCGGTACGCGGTGGCGGCGGTGAGGGTCACGCTCACGTGGACGCGGACGCGGAGGAGTGGGGAGGTGCTGGTCCGGCGGGTGTGCGCAGCTGGGGCGATGAAGATGACGACGATATGGAGGTGCAGAGACTGAGGCATGAGCGAGACGTGCTGCTTGACAAACTTACGGAAATGGAGGCCGAAACCCTGCAGTCCAGAGTCCGAGTCTCACAGTTGCAAGCAGAGTTACGACAGGTCTCGTCAATTAGAAAAGACTTGGAAGACCAATTACATGCAGCTGTCACACAAAAGTCAGAATTAAATAATCGTATTCATGATTTACATAATCAGTTCATTAGAAGGCTCGGTCATAGTATATCGACGCCAAGCTCCATCAATGACGCCCCAAAAGCAGCAGCAAAGAAGGCATTCTCGACGCAAGTGGTGCGCGGCTCTCGGGCTCACACTCCCGATACTGCGCGGGGCTTCTCCTCCCCACCGGGCCCACCGTCTAGTCAGGTATGTTAAACTATATGGGTACTATATATGGTAATACTTAATATTTTTGCAATTTACGAACCAAATCCAGGCATATAAAATATAGTTGTGTTAAAATTTTCTGTTATAACAACTACAGCCATCGTGCCGAGGGGATTTTATTTTTTTCGTTTTTAATAGTTGTACCCTATCCTCTTGTAAAATTAAGCGGTGGCAACGGGAAGGAGAGGGGAGGGGGGAGTAACACCTTATATATATAAATATAATTTTAAATCCAACCGTGTTTACCCGCCAAGGTAAGAAAGAGAATTCTTCCGATTGTTCGAAATTGTCAGAGAATTTAAAAGTTTTCGCCGGTTTTCGCCGAGGTGGGACTCGAACCCACATCTCAAGTCAAACTTACAAACTTATATTAAATCGTGTATATATATATATATATATATATATATATATATATATATATATATATATATATATATATAAAATATGTATGTGTGTGTGTGTGTGTAATGTATAATATTATAAAACGATGACAAGACATTATATAAGGGGCATTCACAAAGTCTTAAGGCCACATTTAAGGTTCGATAATTTAAAGCTTGATTTTAGACGTGTTTTTTAGACCCAAAATTTCTGGTCTTAAATTATTGAGCCTTAATTGTGGCCTTAAGGCTTTGTGAATGCCCCTTTAGAAGTTTAAATATATGTACGTAGTAACACTTAACCGAGTTGGATATTTATTTTAGAGTAATCTGTGTCATGGAGCTATTATTCAAACTAAAATTTGAAATAATATATCGTACACGCCCATGTGTGATTAACTACTTTTTACTTTAAAACTTTACTATAACAATTTATTTTATTTAGTGCCTTCGTTATTTAACTGTTGCTGAATAAATAATAATTTTAATTTTGAATTTCAACAATCGAAAATATTGAAATGTTAGTTACCTCTCATACCAAGGAGGTTGCGTAGATCCCGCCACAAATCTATTAAGTGTGTTCGTGGTTGTGGGTGCTTGCAGTTTGGATTCGGATCTCCGCTGCGCGCATCGTGTTTCCAACCCGTGATCCGTTCGTCCAGTAGTCCTTCACCTCGCCGAGAACCCCGTCATGCTAGCAGCCTGGACAGCGAGGGTGACACCAAGGCCTCACCAGTTCGTCTGCACGCCAGCGGGACGACCGACTCGCGAATACCAAGGCCGGTAGCTGGTCCCGAAAGCTCTAGAGTTGGTGCTGCTGGCAGACCACTTGGAGCGCTGGATGGCTTGCTGAGCGAGCCTGCCCAAGCAAAACGAGCACTTGGACCTTCGCGGCGACCCGACCCTCGGAAAGTGGCTGCCATCCTGAGGGAGCACAACACATTGGAACTGCAGAGGCACCTTCTTACAACTGTTGTGCTCAACGAGGTAAGTCCATAATATATATACTCTCTCCCTTAGTTCACTTCGTTGCTGTTACTTCAAACTCATGATGGTCAAATACACAATAATATATTCTATATTTTTGTCAGTAGCTGACAACAATGGAGTATCGACCTCAATTTTTTTTATTGCAGAAATGGATAGAGGGTGTAAAGTTATGCTACCCTGATTTTTTTCAGATTTTTTACAGACCGGGAACTATTTTTTAAAAAATATTGAAAGTCCTTTTTGTGACGTCACGCGGCGGCAAGTCTTATCCTTCTTTAAAGAGAGACGCTGCGTGACGTCACAAAACAGACTTTCAATAATTATATAAAAATAGTTCCAAGACTGTAAAAAATCTGAAAAACATCAGGGTAGCATAAATTTGCACCCTCTACCCATTTCTGCGATAAAAAAAAAAAAAATTGAGATCGATATTCCATTCCACCGTTTTTCATTTAAATACATCATCAGTTTTTACAAGGTCGTGTACGTACTGTACGTGTGTTATACTTATATGTAGAATAAAAAGCAGGTATTGTCAAAATTGGAGTTTGCTGCAAGCTGTCAAAGTAAAAAATGTCGTACACGTGGTCCCACTTCAATAAAAATTACATTTGTATTAAACCGTGTTCACATTCCTTCATTGTTAATATTTTGAAACATGGGTACCCACTACTTTATTTTTTACTTGCATGAGATTGCAAGTAGGTGCGGATCCAGACCCAAATATCGAGGGGAGTAGAAGGAAGAAAGAAGGCTGTCTCCGTATAAGGCCAATGTTAAAAAAAGTGGAATGAGAAAATTAAATCCAAAATTTTGGGTGGGGGGGGGGGGCGTATTCCCTCTTTTCCTCTGGATCTGTTTTTGATTGCCACACTGCAAAATGAAAATTGGCTCAGTGCGTACAAAAAAAAAAAAAAAAAAAAAAAAACTCGTTGAGGGAGGGGCGGGGGGCAATCACATAACTTTTGGCACAAGCATGATGAAACGTTGGTACATAAATGTTTTAGAGTAAATGAAATAATTTCTATAGGACAATAAAAAAAAGTACCCTGCCTGTATAACACAACTTGTTGTGTGATAAAATTAATTATCAATGCTCTGTTGAAACCACAATCTTTTATATATAGAGGGTCAGCACACTTTCACTCCGAGTAAAATGTTTTGTTGCAACTAACAATTGTGAGTCACGTACTATACACTGCTTCGTTGCATCGCCAGCATGGGCGGTCTTGGCGTCTTAGCTAGGGTACGTGAAAAATGGAATTGGTCGGATAAGAATTATAATTTAAATTTAACAATTATATAAATCGATCCATAACTCTACACTCTACCGCATAAATTTTATCATAAAATAAATCCACTGTAATTAATATGGGTGGTGAAAACGGAAAGCAACAAACAATTTAATCAATTTAAAAATATTTTTAGATCACCATATTTTAGAACGATATAATAATTAATATTTTAAATGTTGTACGTGCAAAACATTCAACGGTTATTAAAGAAATTTTAAAATCATAATTTATTTTTGTTTATTTAGAAACAATGCCATATATTTTTATACTTATAGTGGTATAAATGTTTTTTAAAAATGACCAATTTTATATTTATTGTCAGCACAAACTGTCACAAACGAGGATGTGCATTTAAATTTACAGTGGTTATCACAGTATGTTAGGCGAGGAAACGATCGAAAATTTTTAAGGGCAACTGGCAAGTGGCGCGCGTTCTACAAGCTGGATTGATTTTTCGGGTTTTGCTCATAACCTGATGCTCAAAACTAGTTTTGCTCATTTTTTTCGACTTTTGCCCGAATTCGGCTTTTGGTGGTAACATATATAACAACAAGGGATTTTTTGCAACCATTGTAGATAAAAATAAGCTCGTAAGTTTTACCGTTTTCATATTTTCCGTTTTGCTATTGATTTCATTGATTTCCCTCATGATCATGCTGGCCCCCAATCTTATGCTAGATTTTATTTTGACAGAAAGCGAGATAGAAAGAGATAGAAACTAAGGGAAGGTGGGAAATAGGCGAGTTTGATCGAGAGGAGGGATCTATATTATAGACCAACAGCAAAGCGGTGTTAAGCAAACTGACCTACTTATTTTTAAATACAATGAATATTTTATTGTTCTTTATATTGTGATAACCACTGTACACCGTTAACAGTCATTTGATGGAATATAAGCTATTATATGACGCGTGCGCATCCCCATGCTGACGTTTTATTCATTGTAGAACACTCGTAGAACAGTGCATTTAATTATTTATTTATTTATTTATTTATTTATTTATTTATTTATTTATTTATTTATTTATTTATTTATTTATTTATTTATTTATTTATTTATTTATTTATTTATTTATTTATTTATTTATTTGTTTATTTATTCACATTAAATATCATTTGATACATTGTGACAATTTTGTGATACAATTGTCTGACCTACACTTTTTTACGACAGGCGCTGCATCTGAGACTAGAGACGGCCAGTCGTAGCAAAGGAGACCTCTCTGGAGAGCTAGAACGAGTACGAGAAGAAAATGATGAACTGCGCTTTCAAGTAAGTATCTTGGTTCCGTAAATTAAGGGTAAGATAACGCCACCAATGTTAAAAAAATCCCTTACACAAAAATTCTGAAAAAAATTTAAAATGTTCTCCTCTACACCCCAGTAGCTAAAATATCAGTAATACAAATACGATCTAGTTTTTGAGTTATAAATTTTTAAAGTTGACTACTTTAACATAGAGAAATGAAACTTCCATGTTAAATTAGTCAATTTTAAAAATTCATAACTCAAAAACTAGATCGTATTTGTGTACCTGATATTTTAGCTACTATGATTGGGGGTGTAGACGAGGCCATTTTAAATTTTTTTCAGAAATTTCGTGTGAGGGATTTTTATTAACATTGGTGGCATTATCTTACCCTTAATATACAATGAACTATGAACCAAGTAAAATGTAATAATAAAGGTAAAGAAACAAATTGAATATTGAATGTAAAAGTATGTATAATTCTTTCTTTCTGTACTTTTGTTAAAGCATTTTTCATTTTTAAAATAAACTTATTATTAAATAAATTCATTAAATTTTATATTATGTAAAGGCTGTTATAGCTTAATCATTCCATTACATCATTCAATTTATTTTACTATGGGGGATAATATTTGTTAGATTAAACCATATTTAATTGGATCATTTTTCAGTTGGAAGAGAAGAGTATTGAGCTGGAAGGTACCAGGGCACGAGTGCGAGTGCTTGAGCGGCATCAGCTGGCCGTGGGGACGCCCTGCTTGGCCCGGCGTCAACTGCTCCCTGGCACTGACCCCGACCCACCACTCAACAGTTCGAGCACAGAATCCGCCCATGACCTCGCTTCTCCGCCCCTTCCACTTTCTGATAAACCGCCAGAAGCTCCAAAACGACATAACAATCGAAACGCAGCTATGGCAACTATCAAAGCAAAGAAACCAAGTAGAATTCCTCTCCCCCCACCAAAATCCTTCAGTGCTCCTAACAAACCAGTAGTTAACAAAAATTCATCTTCGTTAGGGAGGACAAATTTAAAGAAAAATAACAATGATTCTTCTCCTTTAAATAACAGCCTTCAAAATAATTTAAAATCTACAAGTCGAGATTCCATTTCAACAAAAAGTAAAGACTCATTAAATAAATCTAGAGAGTCTTTATTAGTGAATAAAAGTTCGTTGCCTAGGAAAACACCTACTTTACCAAGACCTAGTTCCTCCCCTTCCGCTAAGCCTAATAACTGCACCCTTATCAAGACTGGGACTTTAGAACTAGATACTACAAAGGTACGAAATAATAATAACAATGCTACAAAAACATCATCGTTTTGGGGACATTGGTGGAAAATTCTTGATGGTCCATAACTAATCAATATTGTTTGTGTCATTGTTTTCTCCATGCAGACCTACTAAAAACCGTTTTATAACTTTTATTGTAATTGAATGCAACTGAGACTAGACCAAAAACCTGGAAACTTCCTTGGAGTCAATTAAATGTACTAATATGACATTTTTACTTTCTGGGAGAAATGAAATGCAAACTGATATTAGAACCTATTGCTGCATCTAGAAGTATAAATATTATTCAGCGAATTTGTTAGGCTGCGAAGACTAGCTGATTATTGATTAAATAATATTATAAAATTCATCCATTAAAATAATTTTATTAAAAAAGTTGGGGGGGTCAAAAGAATTTAACAATTTTTATAAAGAAAACCACAGCAAATAGGTGCTAACACTAAAATGTGGAAAGTGACGTAAAATATTGCATGCATTCACTGATTTAAAAACATCAACAACGTATAAACTAAATATAAAATAGACTTAATTGACTTGAATCCTCTCTCCTCATACATTTCCTAATTTTATATTTTTTTTTCCCTTTCCTCCATACAAACTGTGATGCTCTGTATCTGTTGGAGAAGCGCAACAATCGGGGAATAATAGCCAAGCATTATTGTAAGTGCAGCAGCTATTTGTTGTTACCATGAGCATTTTATTGGTGGTGGGATGGACTCTCAGCATGTAAATTAGTCTGCACTCTGTCTTCTGTTTGTGTAGCTTATATCAATCTGTTGTTTTCTAACTCTTGTTGCTGGATGTGTTCAGACTGTTCTTATCTTGCTCCACAAACAATTGATGTGCCAGCTGGGCTAGTATATTTTACTACATCTACTACTAGTTAACTGATGTAGCTGGTCTGGTTTGATGCGATCTTCTCTAGTCCCTGTTTAAAGGGTGTGTGCTTCAATAGCATGTAAAGCCTGAAAAAAGGAGAAGCACACAGCTATTTGATGCCGACTATAAAACACAATTTGACTGCAGCTTACAAAACTAATACTTCATCTAACGTCTAGCTCTTTCTTTCTGTTGTCACTTTCCTTTTAGGCTTGCATTCAAGGCCAATACTTCAAAAATACACACACACATATAATATGCATATATATATATATATATATATATATATATATATATATATATATATATATATATATATATATATATATATATATATATATATATATATATATATATATATATATATATATATATATATATATATATATGATTGAATTTCATACAGAAGCCAACTAAATAATTAATTAAAAATTGCATTTATCTGGAATTATTCATTGTATGTCATTGTATGTGCAAAATATCCCGAAACAAAAATAGCACAAATAAGTCCATGGTCATCTGATAAATCGGAAAAAAGAGGGGGTGGGTGGGTGGGGGTGGGGGGTGGGGCAGAAAGGAGAGAGAACACAACCGTTTTTTTTTTAACTTGGTATAAATCTAAAATTAAAATTATTAATCAACTATTAAATAAACTACTGTACTTTTTATTAATTTTTTCACATCACTTTGCTCTTTGTATTTTTATTATTAAGATTATTATTTAATTATGTAATAATATGTGTACTGGGAAAGTCTTTAAAGACACACTGTAAATGGTTTGAAATCATATATATCAGACATTATTATTATGAATAATTATTATTATGAATTTATGAATTACAGCCAAGTTGGAAGTATGTCTATATCACTATTATAATAAACAGAATAAATGAGACAAAACATGTAGACATAAAACATAGAAATATCACATTAAAAAACATGAACATTGACAATGATAAACACAGCAAAACAGGTATAGATAATACATAATTTTAGAAACGGAATGGAATTGCTATTATATAATCAAACACATGCATACACACACACACACATTAAATCTAAATGTTAGAAGTCAGACATTATCTCCTTTCGCTTATTCATTAATTGGCTTGGTTCTAGATAAACAAATATTGAAATAACATTGACCACAAAATTGATTATATAAGTTATAAAATTCCTCTTTTTGAAAATGCCCAGAATTAATTTAATAAAAAAAATATCTCCAGTTTTGATATAACAATAATTAAAAAAAAATTGATCAGCTCATGATATATTTGAAAATAAATCACTTAGAGTTTGAAATGCAGTTGCATCCTGCGGATGCTGCATGAGTGATTAAATTAAATGATGGAAATTAAAATTATAACTTCAATTCATATATGTATTATTTAAGGTTTAAAGATGAGCTGTCGAACGTGCATGGTTAAGTAAATGTGTGTATTCATTGTTCCGCTCAAGGCTGCATCGGCCAATTTCAACATCAGACGCGTCACCTCATTTGGTTACTTGGGCCGCCGAAAGACTTGGTGACGCCACGAGCGGCCTGTCTCGCCCCCGCCCCTAAGCCATGGTGGCAAGGGCGGCTCAGTGCGCGACATGATGCGCCGCCTCATCCCCTCATTCACACTTAAGCCGTGGTCGACAGCTAGAAGGAAGAAACGAGACAAGCCCAGTCCAAGCTGTCAATACAAGCAGAGAAACACAGCAGGTCTCATGCAACGATCGCTGTCTATCACTTGATAAATATCTTAGCACATGATGCACCCACCTTTCACGCTCACGAGGCATACATTGCATAGTTAACTCTTACTCACTGAAGCAATTGAATCATCACATAATAAGATTTACAATATTTTGTTTGCACTCAAAATATTTACGTTCAGAATGTTAGCTGCAATATATTTGTGGATTGTTATTATTCAAGCTAACACATAAAAAAATGGCTTTTATTGTTTCATAAATAATATAAATATATGTATCAAATTTTCAGCCCATCCATAGGTTTGCAATTTTAAAAAATGAGCAGAAGCAGGACTAGAAGTTATTTCTAATAAATAATTATTAAATAAATTTAAACACAATTTTTACAGACATAATTTTTGATAGACATGTGTATGAGCTTGTCTGTACATGGACAAAATGATTTGTAAATTTAATTAAAAATCCTTTGAACAGAAAATAATTACCACGTTGTATGAAGGTGCATCATTCACTTAGTTTGATTATAATAATATAATTATTTACGTGTCACACTGTATGGATGTCATTACCAACTATTTTTTTCTCTTCAAAGCTGTGGTATATATTATATATATATATATATATATATATATATATATATATATATATATATATATATATATATTATAATTCAGGGGTGTCAAACACGCGGCCCGCGAGACCGTTTTCAATGGCCCGCGAGGCCGTTTTCAATGGCCCGCGAGGCCGTTTTCAATGGCCCGCGAGCAGCGTCGGTAGAAAATATAAATATATATATATATATATGAAAAAAATAATAATAATAAATAAATTTTCAATTATTTAAGTATAAAGTTTACTATAACATCATCTAATCAAAATATTGCACATCTGATTTTAATACAATTTTAATTCACAACAGCAATTAATTAATTCAGTTTTACATTTAATAACGATTTTCTTTGAAACAAATTTTTTATTCTGTTTTTCTGCAATTATTCTTTGACTTCAGCTTGACTATACTTAATACAATAATTTGTATGAACTACGAAAAGGAATGAACAAAAATATAACATAAGAGAAGCATAAAAGGTGTTTGACAATATTTTAATGACTTGAACTGCATTAATAAATAAATTCCCAAATAAATGACATGCACAAAGTGTGGGTGAATAAAATATAAAGTTCGTATGAGATAATTAACTTTTTTACATTAGTAAATTTCCATAATTTTACTCTCAAAACTGACACGTGAACTTTAAAAAAATTGTGCCTGCGGCGAGCTATTGGGGGGCATAGCCCCCCAAACCCCCCAATGATGTGTTCTCGATCTTGAGCAAATCCTGGATACGTCACTACCTGCTAGCATTGCTTACGAATTAATTAATAATTAAAAATGTATTTGTTTGGAAAAAAGCGTGCAAAATTGCACCCCCCCCCCTTTCCCGCTGGAGTCGGTCGCGCTCACGGCATTGCGGCCCAAGG